>OX155898.1:9861719-10558438 GCA_944588485.1 Phosphuga atrata
TTTTTCAATAGATTTTGGCATTTTTCCGCTGTTTTTGACACCTGTTTTCGTGATTTTTTTTTAATTTTAGATTCTTAGATACATTTTAAAAAGTTAAATGGTCAAACCTTTAATTACTCTGTAGCTTTTTGCAAATTTTGGCACTTTTTCTCTGTTTGTAACGCCTGTTCTCGTGTCTTTTTTGATTCCCGATTCTTGTGTACTGATTCAGCAGTGCTTTCGAGTACCATTTTCCTGAAATTTTTTGTGACGTTTTTCAGTTCCGATTCTTAGTTCAATAAAAATTAGTACAGTATAATCTCGGTAACTCGGTCGTTGGTTAATCGAAAGACAAGTCCAGTAATCCGTCGGTCTGGAGACTGTTCGCGCTCTTCCCTTCCACCACTCTTTCTTATAATTCGGCGGTTGTCTGGTCCCATATGTGTCGGTTATCGAGATTATACTGTACTTCAATCAAATGATTTCACAGTCTCTAATTTGTCGAATTTGGTTAATACATTTGAGATTTTAATTTCAGTATGCTGGAGAAATCTATGTTTCAAGGGCTTTTTGAATCCTGGGTTCACACATTTATAGTATAGATGGCATTTTTCGCAAACTATTTCTATTTTTCCCAGCGTATATTTTTATTTGTTTTTTTCCGCATTTTCTTAGTGTATTCTAAAATAGGTGGCATTTCGGTCATTTTAGCATTCCTTTTTCCCGTTCGAAATTAGTAACTTGGATCAACGTTTTTTATCATCCGTATCATGTATGTGTATCATCCAAAAAAGTATCCATCTTGGTAATACTCCAAAGACTGAGTAAATCCAACGGAATTCTTACCACCTTTAAAAGGAGGAAACTATAATATTTGGGACAGGTTATGATAAACAAAAAATATCGATTATTGAAGAACATCATGCAGGGAACAATTTCTGGTAAAAAAAGCCAGGCCGCAGAAAAACATCATGGTACAAGAATCTAGGTGACTGGTACAAAAACAATACAAGCTCTTTGTTTAGACTTGCCGTCGACAGAGTAAGGATAGCCTTGTCGGTGACCAACGTTCTAGAAAGTCATTGTACTTAAGAAGAAGGAGAAGCGGCCTCTAACATCTTCGGAAGCAACTCCCATATTGCTCAAATGCTAAATTGAAGCAGAAAAGACCAAAGTTATAAGCACCGTTGAACTAGATGCTGAAGTACATGCTTAATGCCACTAACGAGTATACCTAAAACTTAATATACAACACAACAGCGATTCCGGGATCGTTGTTGCAGACCAATAAAGTCAACCTCATTCAAACGGTGCCAGATTACGTGAAATGTGTCTATTTGAAACATTGATCCCGTTTCTTCTTCTTTTATATGGTTTAATATCTTTTATATTCTTTTATATTGCTCAGACATGTGAACTTTGCTGAAACTTAATTTAAAGACGCTTGAAGCTCTAATGCAGAGGTTCTCAAAGTGCGGCCCGCGGGCCAAATTGCGCCCGCGAAGCCCGTGAATTCGGCCCGCAATATCGATACGATATATTATATTTTTATTAATAAATAGAGAAGTAAATAGTAAAGTAAATAATAAATATTACAAATAAGAAACAATAAAATATTTTAATATTTAAAAAAGATTCATGTAGAGCTTTAACCATAAGCGTTTGTATTATTTCAGTATGTCTAGTCTAGTTATTACACATTTGTACAGAAATATAATATAGTAGTCGCAAATAGATACAGAACCGTTGATCATTTATGATATGCAATTTAAATTAAAAAATTACAGGAAAATATCGATGCTAAGGATCTTTATCGGAACAATTCCTTAATTGATTTTTATAAAGGATTCATGCGTGAATATGCATGAATTTGTAGCTACGGTGGCGTTAGTACGTTAGTACCGAAAATTGATTGCATTAAAGGCAGATGTACTCAATGCCAGCCGCCATACAAGAGAAAACATTTCTCGTAAACTTATGCAGGTATGTTGCCATCATGGGAAATACCTAAACAAAACGTGATATGTGTAGTTCAGGATAGAGGAACAAACATGAAAGAAGGTGTTTCCTTGTTAAATGTTACAATACATCATCTAAAAACTTTTCTAATAAGAATTTAAAAAAAGGAATTTTTTTTTGCTTTGTTTATTTACCTTATATAATTCACGTATATGTATTTTTTCTGCTGTTTATATTCGCAAAATATTCGCATCAGTTTTGCGAATGTCAAATAAAAATATGGGAATTTTCGCAAATGCAAATGCAAATGCGAATACAAACATTCGTTACATCACTACTTGATACTGTTTACTGTGGTTTTAAAAATATATAAAACGTTAAAATAAAATGTAAGTATGTACTTTTTAATGTATATTAAAATTCATTTTCGATTACGAGACGTCTTAAAAATTAATTGCGAACTTCTACGAATTCCTACAAATTACAAAATTAATATTTTCCGTGCTATCTAATATGGATTTGTCGACCATTTGTGAAAATCATGTCAGTCTTCCCATCGTATTGTTTTTACAGATTCTAATAATAAAATACATGCTTGTTTCTTTTTCTTTTGTTCCTTCCCATACATGTTGTTCTAGACGTACATGTTTTTCTTTCGATTCCATGAGGGGAAATATATTTACGATAAGAACCGTTACCGTCTTTATTTTGAAATATTCAGAGAGGTATTTATTTTTAGATATTTTTCCCTCGATTGTGCTTTATTAAAACAAACAATTTTTGCACATTTTTAATTGTTTAAGCTTTACACGGAATTTGATTTTTGAGTAAAGGGTGTATTGTGGGACAACACATTTTATTCCTGATTCTTACATTTTAAAATAGTAACTACAAAGTAGCTTTTTTGTTTATTGCGGTATTTTTTCTCTGCCTGTGACAGTTTTGAAAAAGGAATGATTTTTATCATCTATAGGATTTTTATTTTGGATTCAGTAATTCTTGAAATCCCGGTTTTTCCCCATTTTTAGGATTCCGTACCGAAAACGGAACCCTTATAGGATCACTTCCTTGTACGTCTGTCTGTGTGTCCGTCTGTCTGTCTGTCAAGAGCATTTTTCTCAGGAACCCATAGAGGTAACAATTTGAAATTTGTATCAAATACCCGGGTCTGCGGTCAGTTTCAGCTGTGAAAAAATCAAACTTGTAAGTCAACGCGATCAAAATATATAACCGTTTATGTCGCATATTTTGCGATTTCACAAGGAAATCAATACCTATAAGGTACTTCCCGTTGATCTAGAATCATGAAATTTGACAGGAAGCGGTGTCTTACAGCACATATAAAGGGAAAAATCTGAAAACCGTAAATATGTAGTTTAATTTAAAGAAAAATGCGAATTTACTAATAGAAAGAATATGGGTTGCATACAGTTATGTCCTCCTCGGTTAGGTCCGAAGCTTAAAAAGTATGTGTCGGCACCAAGCTGTTTATTCTCAATTTTCTTTGTTTATATTCGTTATGCATTTCATCGCGTACGCTCTATATACATAATATATAGAGGTAACAATTTAATTTTCTATATATTAATGATCTTACCAACGTTACCCTACATAACACCGCTCGGATGATTAATTATGCCGACGATACCAGTTTAATATCAACCAGCAATTCCGTTGAAGACGTAGAAAACAACTTCAAGAACAACATAGCTACTCTGACAACCTGGTTTAGTGAAAACAAGTTACTTCTAAACCAACAAAAAACAAACATAATTTTCTTTAAGACGAAAAGAGACAGGAAAAGATACCCTATGGAGTTAGTTATGGATAATAATAAAGTCAAGGTACAAGGCAATGTAAGACTACTGGGTCTATGTATTGATGACAATTTGGACTGGTCAACACATATACTTAACTTATCAAAACGACTAAACAAAGCTGTATATGCACTAAGGATCTTAAAACGATACCTTAATATACACTCTCTAAAAATAATTTACCATGCGACTTTTCATAGCCATTTACGCTTCGGCATAATGTTCTGGGGCAGCGGATCTTTAATAAAGGACATAGTGAAAATCCAAAAAGCAGCTCTACGAGTTATTTACGATTTACAGTATACTGACATGCAGGGAAAAATTTAAAAGAGCAAATATACTAACAACGATCGGAACATACGTATTCGAAACCTTATTGTTTCTATTCAAAAATAAGAAACTTTTTGATATATACAAGTCGAACAACACAAAGGATACACGTAACAGATACCTTAATTATATTCCACCTTATCACAAAATAACTATGTCGGAAAAAATACCACCTATCATCAATATTAAATTATATAATGCACTTATGCATTATATAAATTAATTAAAAAAAACAATATTACCTATTACCTGTTAAATTAATTAAGAAAACCTATATCTTTAAGAAAGAAGTTCACCAGCTACTGATAAACATCGAGCCATATACACTATTGGAGTATTACAGAGGAGTAAAATCCTTCAAAAGATAATTTGACAAATTTCATTTAGGTTACTAATACTACTGTTATGTTCATCAAAATGTAATAGTCCGTATATGTAATGCTTACATAATGAAATAAATATTTTGATTTTGATTTTATATACAGGATATATATTATGTCCGTTGTTTATAATCGACATGCGACATACTCAAGTCCCGTAACATCCTGTATATATTATATTTCGTCTAATTTTTCTTTATAATCTACATAATATGTTCATAATCTACATAATAATACTATACTATAATCTACATAATATGTTGTAGATAATATGATTTAAGTATATTATACTTAAATCACGTTCGCCCTATATTTTTTGGTAGTCAATTGCCCAAAAAGCAGTCAATTAAACAACTGAATGTTAACAGTATCGAAATAGATCTAGAAATAGTTAATATATTAGTTTATATTAGATCTAGAAAAAGTTAGATCTTAATATAAGTTAATAAGTGTAATACGTGTAATAAATAGTTAATAAGTGAATAAGTGTAATACTAAAATAAAATTTTCTTTTCATAAGTTTAAAAATATTCGCGTTATTAATAAAAAAATATCTTGTATACCTTTATACAGGGTATATAGGTATACAGGCAAAATTGAGCAGTAATAACAAATAGTGAAGTTCCAGAACCCCTAAACACTCAGTGAATGGGGGATGTATGGTAATAAAATATAGGATAGAATTCTATCGTACGACAGCGACATGTTGAGTTTATGCTTGCAGCGGTACTAAGATGGTCGTGATTTCAGGAGGGCAACTTGTCAAGTTAACTGAATGTGCTTGCTACGTCCTCCACAAAAAAAAGATACCTCACTTACAAGTTTGAACAAACCCTCGGCGCGCGAGTCACAACTCGCACTTGGCCGGTTTTTTATTTTTTTAAGTATATAACACTAGTTTCACGTTATACACGGTTTTTGAATATCGTTTCCGAGATGGGTATTACACGTGACTTTTTGAAATCCCCATTTTTTACATTTTAAAATAGTGACTACAGTAAGATTTTTTTCAATAGATTTTGGCATTTTTCCGCTGTTTTTGACACCTGGTTTCGTGATTTTTTTTTAATTTTAGATTCTTAGATACATTTTAAAAAGTTAAATGGTCAAACCTTTAATTACTCTGTAGCTTTTTGCAAATTTTGGCACTTTTTCTCTGTTTGTAACGCCTGTTCTCGTGTCTTTTTTGATTCCCGATTCTTGTGTACTGATTCAGCAGTGCTTTCGAGTACCATTTTCCTGAAATTTTTTGTGACGTTTTTCAGTTCCGATTCTTAGTTCAATAAAAATTAGTACAGTATAATCTCGGTAACTCGGTCGTTGGTTAATCGAACGACAAGTCCAGTAATCCGTCGGTCTGGAGACTGTTCGCGCTCTTCCCTTCCACCACTCTTTCTTATAATTCGGCGGTTGTCTGGTCCCATATGTGTCGGTTATCGAGATTATACTGTACTTCAATCAAATGATTTCACAGTCTCTAATTTGTCGAATTTGGTTAATACATTTGTGATTTTAATTTCTGTATGCTGGAGAAATCTATGTTTCAAGGGCTTTTTGAATCCTGGATTCACACATTTATAGTATAGATGGCATTTTTCGCAAACTATTTCTATTTTTCCCAGTATCTTTTTATTTGTTTTTTTCTGCATTTTCTTTCATTTTCGGCATTTCGGACATTTTAGCATTCCTTTTTCGCGTTCGAAATTAGTAACTTGTATCAACGTTTTTTATCATCCATATCATGTATGTGTATCATCCGAAAAAGTATCCAACTTGGTAATACTCCAAAGACTGAGTAAATCCAACGAAATTCTTACCACCTTCAAAAGGAGGAAACTATAATATTTGCGGCAGGTTATGATAAACAAAAAATATCGATTATTGAATAACATCATGCAGGGAACAATTTCTGGTAAAAAAAAGCCAGGCCGCAGAAAAAAATCATGGTACAATAATCTAGGACTGGTACAAAAACAATACAAGCCCTTTGTTTAGACTTGCCGTCGACAGAGTAAGGATAGCCTTGTCGGTGGCCAACGTTCTAGAAAGTCATTGTACTTAAGAAGAAGGAGAAGCGGCCTCTAACATCTTCGGAAGCAACTCCCATTGTTCAAACGCAAAATTAAAGCAGAAAAGAGCAAAGTTATTAGCATTGATGAATTAGCTGCTGAAGTACATGCTTAATGCCACTAACGAGTATACCTAAAACTTAAAATACAACACAACATCGATTCCGGGATCGTTGTTGCAGGCCAATAAAGTCAACCTCATTCAAACGGTGCCAGATTACGTGAAATGTGTCTATTTGAAACATTGATCTCGTTTATTCTTTTATATTGCTCAGACATGTGAACTTTGCTGAAACTTAATATAAAGACGCTTGAAGCTGTAACGCAGAGCTTCCCAAAGTGCGGCCCGCGCGCCAAATTGCGCCCGCGAAGCCCGTGAATGCGGCCCGCGATATCGATACGATATATTATTTTTTTATTAAAAAATAAATAAGTAACTAGTAAAGTAAATAATAAATATTACAAATAAGAAACAATAAAATATTTTAATATTTAAAAAAGATTCATGTATAGCTTTTACCATAAGCGTTTAAATTATTTTAGTATGTCTAGTCTAGTTATTACACATATGTACAGAAATATAATATAGTAGCCGCAAATAGATACAGAACTGTTGATCATTTATGATATGCAATTTAAATTAAAAAATTACAGGAAAATATCGATGCTAAGAATTCTTATCCGAACAATTCCTTAATTGATTTTTATAAAGGATTCACGCGTGAATTATCCGAAAATACGAAAACATGCACAACAAATGTTTCGTTATTTGGGAGCATATATATTTGCGAAAAAACTTTTTTAAATATGAGCATAAATACAAGCAGGGCCGTCTTTAACCTATTGGAGCCACTGGGCACATTAGGATAAAGGTGCCCCTATGACCTTGACTTTGAGAAGACCTTGAGGATAGACCAAGAAAGTAATAATTTACAAAAGTAACTCTTTTAGCACTCACAGGTTAGCACTTAAAAATATATAACGAGTGAAGAGAGTACTCTTCTAGATTTGAGATGGACAAAATCGTTAATCACCTCTTCAAAATCTACGTTGTTGAGCGACAAACTGGTTAATCTTTCTTGAAGCTTTGTACTTCTTATTTCATTTTTCACTTTGGAGAAGGAGCGTTCCCCATTGCAGTTAGTTACCATCATGCTTAAAAAGATTATCAATGCGATTTCTACATTTGGAAATGAGTCTTCAGTTTTGTTTTCTTTATATATATATATATATATATATATATATATATATATATATATATATATATATATATATAATCAGTAACCTTGTGTACCCTAAGGTGTAAGGTGTTACATTTCATATCCTAATTTCTACATTTAATCTTTACAATACATTATATACACTTTACAAACCATTTCTTTCGCTATATATGAACTTTTTCCACCCCCTTTTTCCTTTTGCCATTTTTGATGCTTGAACTATTGTGAGTCCTCTGTCCTCTACTATTTTCTCTATGTTACGATTCCATGTTGTCTTTGGTCTTCCTCTACTTTTCTTTTTTTGACCTTTAGCTTCCCATATTCTCTTGACTGGTCTTTTGTCCTCCATTCGCTTGAGGTGTCCATACCATCTCAATTGGCAGTTCTCGATTCGCTTTGCTACTGGTTGCACATTTAACTCTTCTCTGATGGTGTCATTTCTTATGCGATCTCGCCTTGTGACTCCTAACACTCTTCTTAGGTATTTCATCTCTATACTTTGGATCTTGCTCTTTAGTCTCTTCGTTAACACCCAGCTCTCGCAGCCAAATGTTAGTATAGGTACGAATACAGCTCTGTATATACTCATTTTTGCTTTTACCGAAACTTCTTTCTTTCCCAGGAAACTATTTCTGAGGCTGTGGTACACCCTTGCTGAACTCTCTATTCTATCATTAATTTCTATTTGATGGTGTCCCTTGCTATCTAGACGTACTCCCAGATATTTAAAGGTGTCAACTTGTTCTAATACCTTTCCATTTAGCTCACAGAAACACAAAACAGAAACAGAATGTTTACTTTTGTGTCTGGTTTCCCACTAACCATGATTTTTGTTTTCTCTTCGTTTATCTTGAGGTTCTTCTCTGCTAATTTCTCGTTCCATATCTAAAAGTTTCTCCTCAGTTCAACTTCATTTCTCGCGAATATAACAAGGTCGTCGGCGAACGCACATTCCCTTATACGGATTGGTTCTAGGTTTCTATACCCCACACTAAATGAAGACGTTCTTTTCCTCGTTACTTTCATTACTTCGTCCATAACTAGGTTGAATAAAGTTGGACTCAAAACGCCTCCTTGCCGTACACCCTCGTTTACCGTAAACTCGCGTGATTGCATGTTGTCTGTTCTAACAATATTTCTACTATTTTTGTACATGCCCATTATTGCTCTTATTAGTTTTAGGTTAATTTTCCTTTTGATCAGGGTTTCTTCTATAATTGATCTTGATATTCTGTCGAATGCCTTTTCCAGGTCAAGGAATGCTTGATATATTTCATCGTCTGTATTGCTTATTCGTTCCATCATCTGTTTAATCGTAAATATATGATCCTGTATACTTCTGCCTTTCCTGAAACCACTCTGTGACTCTTCTAGCTGTGGCTCTAGTTCCCGACTCAGTTTTGTTTCTAATATTCTCTCGTACACTTTCGATGCTATGCTTAGCAGGGTGATTCCTCGGTAGTTGTTACAGTCTCTTCTGTCTCCTTTCTTATATATTGGCACAATGACCCCTATCTCCCAGTCTTTTGGTACCCTGCCTTCCTCCCAAGCCATATTGCATAACTTTGATAATAACTGATCTCCTTTTTCGCCCATATTTTTCAGCATTTCTCCTGTTATATTATCATGCCCAGCAGCCTTACCTCTTTTGAGTCTATTTATGACATTCTTAACCTCTTCTAATTGTATGTGCTCTCTTTGTTGTTCTGTTGCTTCTATGTTGTAGGTTCTTTCGGTTCTGTCCACAATACTTTCTTTGTTCAGCAGATTTTCAAAGTATCTTCTCCATCTTTCTATTATGTCTTCTTCCTCCGTTAATATTGCTTCATGTTCATACTTAATTTGCTTAATTACTTCATTTTTCTTCCCAGATCTTATGTTTTTCAGAGTTTTGTAAAATAGCTTTTGGTTTGTATGGAAGTCAGCTTCGATTTTTCGTCCAAACTCTTCCCAGGTTTCTCTTTTTGCTTCTAATACTATCTCTTTTACTGTGTCTCTCTGTCTTTTATAATCTTGGTAAGTGGTATTATCTCCTTTACGTAGATATATTTTCCATTTCTCTTTCTTTAGTTTAACTTCCTTTTTAACATTGTCGTTCCAATTCCATTGTCGTTCCAAAAACCAAGCCGTTTGCTTTTTGTTTCTATTTATTTTCGTGGTTCCACATGTTTCTTTTGCTGCGCTAATTAGGGTGTTTCTGAATGTTTGCCATGCTTCCTCCACATTACAATATTTATTAGTTCTTGTCTCATCTAACATTTCCTCAACTTTCTTTGCATAATTGTTCGCCACTTCTCTTATCATTAGTCTGTAGTTTTTTATCGTCTCCTTACTATTGTTGTTTCGCAGTTCTATTTTGTTCTTATTATTTCCCGCTCTCTGGCAGCTTATTGTCGTTTTCGCTTTTAGTAGATAATGATCACTATTTATCTCGGATCCTCTTATAACTCTAACATCCCTTATTTCCCGCCTAGAGATCCTATTTATGAGTACATAGTCTATTATGGATTTTTCCCCTCTGCTTGGGACCATTCTTGTGTATTTATGGGCGTCTTTGTGTTTAAAGAATGAGTTCATTACTAATAGGTTATTTTGTACACAGAAATCAATAATTCTGTGTCCATTGTTGTTTCTCGTTTTTTCTCCAAACTGTCCTATTACATCACTTGTCCTTTTATCTTTTATGCCGACTCTACCGTTTAAGTCTCCTAGCACCACAATTTTTCCGTTGCAATTTTCCACTATTTCTGATGCTTCTTCCCAAAATTTGTTTTTAGTTTCTGCTTTATCGTTATCATTTGGGCCATACAGAATTACCAGATGTAATCTGCTGTTTCCTTCTATTTCTAATTCAATTTTCATTATTCTTCCAGATATGCATTCCCATTTTTTTAAGTACTTGATTACATCTCTGTGTATTATACACCCAACTCCTCCTTTTGCTCTAACTTCATACGTGACGCCGCTTAGGATCATCATATGACCTTCCTCTAGCTCTGTGACCTTTTTTCCTTTATCTTTAGTTTCTGTAATTGCTAAGATGTTTATATCTCTTTCTTTAAATTCCTCAATTAGTTCTTTTTCTTTTCCATTTAGTCCTCTAATGTTCCATGTTGCCAAATTTATTCCTCGTAAACCATTTACATGCCGTGTCGTTGCCGTATTTCCCTTATCGTTAATTTCTGTTAATCGTTTTTTGAAGTATTATCTTCTGCCTTCTTTACTAGTACTAGCCTTTCTTCATCTTCACACCATTTCCATTCTTGGTCATCAATAAATACTTTCTGGTACCCTATTTTAGTTTTCTTCCCCTTCTTTCCTTCTTCTTGTTCTTCTTCTTCTTGTTTCTTGTTTTCTTTAAAAAAAATGATATATTTCTAAGATACCTTCATTGTCACTATGAACAAATTTTAAGTATTCTATTAAATCGAGACATTCAATTTCCAACTCTTTCTCTTCATAATCTTCTTTTCTTGTCTTCATAATAGATTTCAGCAAATTCCTTGCAACATTGTCTCAATTCTCCTCGGAATTCAGAGTTTTCAAGCTATAAAATCAACGATAACATTGACGAACAAAATCGCAGTTTTAGATGGACGCACGGGGAATTAATTATGGGAAAAAACCTCCATTTTCAATTTCTCTTTTCGCTCTGCAGAGCCACCAAAAAACTCTGGCGAGAGCTTCTAGGTCTTGTTTTTTGAGATAAGCCCTTGTACTCAAATTCAGGATTTCTTTCTTTGGCGAACGATTCGAAGTAATCACATTTATCTCAGAAGTTAATAATAAAATTACCAAGTGAAGTAAACTAATAAGTTGCAATATCCAGTGTTATAGCTTTTTCTAAAGATAATTACTTCTTTGTTTTGTTTATTCTTTCTTACACAGAGCTGCAAATTTCCCTTAGTGCAGTGTCTAGTTTCTGGGCCAGTTCTGTATATTTTGCAATAGACAAAGCTTCTATAAATTATTTATAACATTCATGCAAGGAGCTTACTGCAGCTCGGTCTGAATATCTGGTTTCTGAAAAACTTTTAACAACTTTTCTTGAGCCTAAATGTTCTCTCAATATATTCCGTCGATGAGTAGAACCCGAAAATAAGTTCTACACTTTCTGAACCAATTAAAAAAACTTTGTTGCCTCTGATACACAGAGGCAGCAGCATGGGTATCTATATACCAAATTTAGTGAATGTCCATGACACAAATGTGGAAAATTTCCAATTCTCCTTAAAAAGTGTGGAGTCTGGCCTACGCCGACGACATAGTTGTCTTGGGAAGCACGTACGAAGAAATGAGAGAGGTGATTGGACGGGTGAAAGGGTTCTTTATGAAACGAAAGCTGGTCGTGAATGTGAAGAAAACAAAAATGGTGGTGTTCCAAAAGAGAGGTAGAAGGAGGAGTGAAAAGATTGAATGGGGTGTAAATGTAATAGAACAGGTTAGCAGCTTCAAATACCTTGGATTTATGTTTAGTCAGGACAGTTCTTTTAAGGAGCATATAAATTACATTGTAAAGAAATCTTGGGTTGCTGCTAATAGGTTGTGGAGTGTATGGAAGAGTGAATGCAAGGAAAGCTTCAGAGCAAAAATGTTGATTTGGAAGGTGTGTGTGCGTAGTATTTTAATGTATGGTTTTGAAGTATGGGGTGTGAAAGAGGTAGAAAAGATAGAGAGAATGCAGTTACAAGTGTTAAAAAGGATGCTGCAGCTGGAAAAATCAACTCCGTGGTATATAGTGATGCAAGAAACAGGTGCAGTCAAAATTGCGAGTCTGGCTGCAACGCGGTTTGCGAGGTATGAATGTAAGGTAGAAAGAATGGGAGATGATAGGGTCGTAAAGGAAGTGTTCAAAGCTGCTAGGAAAGAAGGGACGGGTAATGCTAGGATAACTATATGGGTGAGTGAGAGAAGGCAGATGTATGAAAGGGGTGGCTGGTCGGGTGTGGAAATGGAGAGAATGATTAAGAGAGGTAGCAATGTAGAAATTATGGTAGGAGAAACAATGTTTGAGATAGAGATGCAGGAAAGGTTAAAGGACATTGAAGAGGGATCGTACAACCCCGAGTACCAAAATATACTCGTTTTGGGAAAGTTACCAGATTACCTCCGAAAATCTGACGTTCCCCAAATAATGATCGCCAGATTTAGATGCGGCAGTGAAGAAAGGGGCAGGAGGTACTGGATGACGCCAAACAAGAGAACCTGCCGTATATGTGGGACGGCCATAGAAAGTTGGGAGCATTGGGGTACAAGCTGTAGTGGTTGTGTGTGGAGTGCGTCTGAGAAGATAGAGCTTAGAAAAGGTTGGAAGTCGTTGATGGATGAAAGCGGTCAGGGTTGGCCGCTAATGGCTAAAATTGTTAAGTGGAAAGACAGCAAAGGCGGATCAGGGTAGTCTAAGTGTTGTTTGAGAAATGTAATGTGAAAAAAAAAAAGAAATTTGTTTATTATGTTGATTGTCTAGCTTGTAAGGTCTAATGTTTGTTGAGTGTTTGTTTTTAAAATGCCAATAAAGGTTTATATATATATATATATATATATATATATATATATATATATATATATATATATATATATATATATATATATATATATATATATATATATATAAATATATATATATATATATATATATATATACAATTCTCCTTGATTATTGATTGTAGACCAGTATACTTCCCCGACATAGTGAAGAATAGTCGTAGCTGATTCGCTTCGTTCGCTTGTGACCTGGCAGCAACTAGGGAGGGCGCTATAGATCGCGGGGCCATGGGCACGTGCCCAAAGGTCCCAGTGGGAAAGAGGGGCCTGTTTACAAGCACTATTAAGAATACATTCGACGGACATACAAGGGGTCGTCCATTAATCACGTGATGTTTTTAGCAACTTTTTTTATTTTAATAAATACATAATTAAATATTTATATTAAATTTGGTATACTAATTAAAAAAAAAAAATAATTCATATTTAATATATATATTTAGAACAAAAAAATTGATGTAATTGTTTTAATTTTATTCCGGTTTTTTTTTCGGCCGGTCAAAAAATTTGGTAATATATTTATAAATTGGCACGTCTAAGGAAAACTTTAGGAACCCCTGCTCTTTTGGCTATGTTTTAGCCAGACTTTGGTTATTTCTCTACAAAGCCACCACAGTACCGACAAAGTTTACACAATATGTGCCTATAATCCGCTATAATTCATCACTACAGAAAATAATCCAAATATTCGAGATGTTCCAGTAAAAGAAAAAATCTAAATTTCGGAGACGCAATAAATAGAGACCCGTTTATTTTGGATATCCGAAAAATATCTAACAGAATATCCTGTCAAAAGTTTTAAATTCCGATCTTTAGACTATTATTATATTGTCGTACAATCAATCAATTATTCAACATGCCGTCGTCGGGATTTCCTCGTTGCTGGAGATCCTTCCCTCTTTGCCATCGCCGCCTCCGCTTATGGGCCTGTTGGTTATATGCGAGATCGGATGGTACGTTGGCATTGAGAACATACAAATGTCTCGATCCCACCTGATCTTATGGTGGTGTTGCGTGTAGGGAATATGCCGGAATTATTGTGGCAGAATTATCTTACGCCAAGAGCCTCTGTCTTGACACAGAGATCAAGTGTCCTCTATTCCGGCCCTCTTTACTACGGAGTAAATGATCTTTATACCTCTTCAGCTGGCCACCAGGATATCGCTGATCATGGGATACCTCACCAAAGAGAATTTGTTTTGGAAGCCGATCGTCGGACATTTGCCCTAGCCAAGGTTTGCTCTATAAAGTAGCAGTTGGCTCTTTCCCAAATTTATTTGTTGGAGTTGAAATCATGTCATCCCATGATATAGCGCAACTATCTCATTTGGAATTTCTCCAGCCCATTTACGTACTTTTGAACACAATACAGCGCTCACTACCGTATAGTAGGATGGATAGGACAACTGCTTTGAAAACTAGGACTTTCGTGTTTATAGTCAGGTCACTACAGCCAAAGACTCTCTCCCGGAGTTTAAAGAACGCATGCGAGGCACACCGTAGAAGGCATCCAGGTCGCAATTCGTTGTCACTAGACATCCCAGGTAGTTGGATTTTTCAACAGTCTCGATATCCATCGGCCTCGGGTTCCATCTATAGATAGATATCTACGTGTGGCTGCTGGTGTATGATGCTGCTGGTGTATGAAAGCCCATAATAAGGAGTTTGGTTTTGGACTTATTTACGTCCATCCCAAGAGAGCCATATACGCTTGAGAATGTGTCCACAATACGTTGCGATTCATCTGCTGTGTTGACCAAAATAACAAGGTTATCTGCAAATTGAAGCTAAGTGAGGGATCTCTTGCGTACATTTTTTTGGACTTTAAGATGCAAATGGTAGAAAGAGCCGGTGATGTCACCTGCAATAACTTGTGCCTCGTTTTCCAAATGAAGATCGGCAATTATATTCACTAGCTTTGCAGGACAGTTTCCAAATCTTAAGAGTATTTGCCACAAGGCTTGCCGTGAAGATCAAATATGTTGTCCCTCTGTGCGGGCGCAAACCAGATTAACTCTCTGATAGGATTGACTCTAAAGCAGGCTGTAGACTGTAAGAGATCACCCTTGCCAGTATCTCACCAGCTGCACAGATAAGGGAGATGCCACGGTAATTGGTGCAATCTGATCTGTCCCCTTTCCTCTTGTATATATTGACAATTAGAGAGTGCTGGAAGTCAGCAGGAGACTTTTCAAAAACCCAGATTTGTTTAAGTAGGGTGAGAATTTTATTAAGTATGGAAGTGCCCCAAACTTATAGAATTCAATTGGCAAGCCATCTTGCCCAGGTGCTTTGCTGTTCTTAAGCAGTAAGGTAGCCATGCGAATCTCATCAGATGTTCGGTAGAGAGCTAGCTCTTCACAATATATTGGGGGATTTGGTTAACACCTTGCAGATTCACAGTTGATGTAGTGTTCAGAAGCTTTTAGTAGCACCCTCTCCAAAGTTCTATTATATCACAGTCCTGCCTCAATAAATGCACTTCCTTGTTCTTACTGGGGCAACTCCGATTACAAGTGGGCCTATAAAAAATATTAATGGCTATGTAGAATGCTATGGCTATGTAGACTCAACAAGCCTCTGCTGCTAAAACCCGACTCTCACCTACTCGCTGGTGCCCCCTGTTAACCTGACTAACCCAAGTGGAGACTCGGTAATCATCCCGGGTGGAAAGTTGGGTCAGGCACAAACGAGAGCGGGTGAAATGGTCTCCCGAAAAGAGGTTTGGCAGTGGGCTAACAACTCCCAAAAAACATTGTTGCGAAGTCTCAAGCAGAAAATGCCGGATTGACCGATCGACGACGACCTAAGCACCGTTTAAAGGATAATGATTTAAAACTATTTTCATGGAATGTTCGCATCCTATACCGTGATGGGTCCCTTAGACTTCTGGAAGAACGAATAGTAGGATGTGGAGCTGACGTGTTCCAATAGAAGAAATGCGCTGGACTGGCAACGGAGTCATGCATAAGAAAAACTTTGATCTATACTACAGTTGTCACCCCACTCAACATTAATTTGGTACTGGCTTTGTGGTGACGGAAAGAATTAGGCAGCTAGTAATAGGCTTTAAAGCTATTAATGAGAAATTGTGCGTGCTTAGAATAAAACGAAAATTCTTCAACATCAGTATAATTTATGTACATGCACCTACTGAAGATAAATCAGAAGAAGAAGCCTATGATCAAACGCAACCCACGACATTAAGATAATTATCGGTGGCATGAATGCTAAAATTGGCAAGGAGGAAATATACCAAGAGCATATTGGTAGACACAGCCTCCATTATGAAATATTGCAGGGTTATTAACTACGCAATGTTACATGGGAATCCCCCAATGGAGAAACTGAAAACCAAATCGACCATGTACTTATAGACAGCCGACACTACTCCAATCTCATGGATGTTAGAACGTACAGAGGAACAAAGATTGACTCGGACCATTACCTGATTGGTGCGAAACTAGGAGCCAAAATTTCCAACGTCAAAAAAGCCAAAGGAAATAAAGAATTACTTAACGCATACAAGAACTATATTGAAGAGAATATAAACATCAGGGATGATGAGCCAGTAAACACCATGTGGCAACACGTTAGCGATGTCATAAAACAAGCGGCAGAAAACACCCTGGGCTATGAGGCAGAGAGAGGCAGAAGAAACTTACAAGAATCTCAGAAGAGAAGAAAAGAATATGTATAAAAGAAAGAAAAGAGAAAATGAAGAAAAACTCTTGGATGAAATAGAACGACTCACAAATCAGTCGGAATCAAAAAAGTTTTACCAGAAAGGGGTTGAAGCGTTGAGGCGAAGTGCGACAGTCGTGTTATACCAAGTTAGTTAGAGTGTTTCCCGGTGTTTGGTCGCTAGCGTCGAATTTCTAGCGGAGGCCTAGAGCCTATAAAGTCATTATCATTGCAAGCGATTGAGTAAACAAATAAGGGGGCCTTGTGTATCAAATTATTAAGCCAGCGCGGGTATTAGGAGTGCAGAACAGTGAAGAGTGAGCGGTAGTGCGCGCGGAGGATTCTGCGAAGCGCGCGATGGCCGGCAGCGGGGAAAGAGGCAGCATCTCGGAGATAGAGAGGAATTCGCGCCGTTTAGAAGAAGTAGGCGGTTAGATCGAACTCCAGAAGCTTCTCATAAAAAAAAAAGAGGAAGGAGAAGGAAAGTCCAGCCGGAGAAGTAGACCCTATATCGATGGAAATATTGTTAAAGGAGATGGTTGAGGTGAAAGAGCAGATAGTGAGTCTAATAAGAAAAATGACTATGGAGAAGGAGGAGGACAAAGTTCGGAAAGCTGGGCTGATGGAGCAGCTGAAATCTATTTGTGCGGACAACAATGAAACCAGGGAAAGAGTGGCCCACCTGGAAAAGGAACTTAAAGCAGTTAAGGTTAAAAATGAGGTGCTAGAAATAGAACTAGGAAAAAAAAACGAACTGATAGGAAGAAGATTGGATGAACTTTTCAAGTTAGAAGAAGAAAAGGACAAACAGAATAGGAAATGTAACGTAGTTATAAATGGTATTAAAGAGGCGGAAAATTGGAAAGTGAAAGTGAAGAAGGTATTTTCGAATACACTCATGGTGGAGCCCGCAATCCTGGAGATGTATAAAGTGGGAAAAGCAAGAGGAAATGGCGTTTCACCCATAGTAGTTAAACTAAGTAAATGGGAAGAGAAAATGGATGTGATGAGAAATAAAAATAAATTAGCCGGCAGTAATATTTATATAGATGACGACTTAACCGTGAGGCAGAGGAAAATTCAACACGAAAAGAGGGCAAGAGTGGCAAAGTTGGAAGGGAAAGAAGTGAAACTAGCGCATCAGAAGTTGAAGATAGATAATGAATGGTTCATTTTAAATGAAGTGACATTATCTCTGGAGAAAAAGGTTTTTCAGTGAGTGTGGGCGGTGGCGGTAGGGGGCGGAGTGGAGGTTTGGGGGAGGGTCTAGAACAAATTAAAATATTGGTATGGAATATAGCTGGTCTTAAAAAAAAGTCGGAGGCACGAGGAAGTTGGACTTATGTGACTATTTGAAAAGTTTTCACATAATAGGTTTGGTGGAAACGTGGGTGGAAGAGAAAGACTGGCCGGATGTTAAATCTAAGTTACCTAGGGGATTTAGATGGGAGTGTCAAGGTGCCCTGAAGGAGCAGGTCAAAGGTAGAGCGAGGGGAGGAATAATAACAGGGGAGCAAGTAAATATTGTCGAGTCAAGAGAGAACTATCAGGAGAAATAAGGTATTCAAGAGAGGGCCGTGGAATTCAATGGGGAGGTGTTAAGATTGTTCATAATCTATAACAACTAAAATTTGGAGCTGTTTGTGAAAGAAATTAACAGAGGAGCTAGTGACGTGTCAGGAGAAAGAATTGTCTTGGCAGGAGATTGGAACGTAAGGATAGGTGAACTCCAAACAGGAAATATAAGTGCGGAGGGTTCGAAGATAACGAGAAGATCGAGGGATAAGTTAGTTACCAAAGAAGGCAGAAAATGGTTGGAATGGGTGGAAGATAAGGAATGGAATGTAATTAACGGGTGTGTTGAAGGAGGCTGGAGCGGGGAATTCACTTATGCTGGTGGGAGAGGGGCATCGGTAATTGATTATGTAGTAGTCAATGAGGTAGCAAGAATGCGCATAATGAACATGCAAATAGGTGAGAGAGATGAGTCTGATCATTTTCCATTGGAAATAACGTGGGAAGGTAAAATCAGGACAGTGCCAAGAGAGAATAGTTATGCTGAAGTAGTCTCGGTTTGGAACGATAAAGCCATTGTTAAGTTCCAAAGCAATTTGGAAAGAATAACGCCGGGAGTGGGTAGTTTGCAGCATTTAATGGAAGTGGTTCGAGAGGCCATGGTTTGGGTCAAGATCAAATGTGGAGGGGCTAAAGAAACATATATGGTTGACGATGAAGTCAAGGAACTTAAGAGGTCTGTGAGGAAGAAGTTCAAAAGGTGGGAGGAGGGCCAGGACTCGATGGAGGAATACAATAGGTGCCGTAAGCAGCTGAAGGAGCTGGAACTCCAAAAGAAGAAGGAGAGGGAAGCCGCGCAGTTCGAGAAGTTAAAGGAGATCCACAATGAAGCGGATATTTGGAAAATGGTGTCAGCTTATAGACGAAAACAAGGGTGTTGTGACAAGCCGCTGGACCTGTGGAGAACCTACTTTAAAGAGCTGCTAACCAGTGGTGTGCCCGAACAGTTCGGCGACGATACAGGAGGGGTTAATGGGGCAGTAATTGGCAGTGATGAATTTACGTGGGAAGAATTTACAAGTGTTGTGGATAGGCTTCCGAAAAGGGTGCCGGAGAGCTGGAAGGAAGGCTTAATTGTACCAATATATAAAAGTGGAGATAGGGAAGACTTAGCTAACTACCAAGGAATAACGGTTATGGACTCGTCTTATAAAATCTATGCAAAGCTGTTGGAGCAAAAGCTTTTATGTGAGGTGGAAGATAAAGGCCTAATCCCAGATGTGCAAGCTGGATTTAGAAAACATTATAGTACGGTGGAGCACTTGGTGACGTTGAAATATATTGTGGAGAAGGAATTGGTTAAGAAACAAGGGAAGCTTTACGCTCTGTTTATAGATTTGAAGGCAGCTTACGACACTGTGGGGAGGGAGAGAATGTGGGAATGTCTGAGAATAAAAGGTATAGCGCGGCAGTTAATCGAGTGAGTCAGGGATTTATATCAGCGTACCTGTTGCAGAGTGAAAGTAGGAGCGGAAGTTTCAGAAAGTTTTGAGGTTAGAATGGGGCTAAGGCAGGGTTGTCCGTTGAGTACAATATTATTTAACCTGTACACGGCTGATTTAGAGAGTGTAGTGTGATTTAGAGGGGTAGTAATTGGTAATAGGAAAGTTTGGAGTTTGGCGTACGCGGACGACGTTGTGATCTTAGCTAGTTCGAAAGGAGAAATGTCAGAGATGATCGATCGGGTGAAAAGATTTTTAGAAAAGAGGAAACTGGTAGTGAATGTGAAAAAACTAAATGGTTGGTGTTTCGAAAGAGAGCGGGAAATAGGAGTGAATCGAAAGTGGGGAAGCAGCATAATTGAGCAAGTTAGCAGCTTCAAATACCTTGGGTTTATGTTTGGGCAGGATGGGTCCGCTAAAGACCATGTGAAATATATTTGTAAAAAGGCGTGGGTGGCTGCAAACGGGCTATGGAATGTATGGAAAGAGTGCTTGAACAATAACTTTGCAGCGAAAATGGTAGTGTGGAAGGCATGTGTGAGAAGTATTATTTTGTATGGCGCGGAAGTGTGGGGAGTGAGAGAGGAGGAGAGAATTGAGAGAGAGCAGCTGCAGTTTCTAGAAATGGCCCTCAAACTAGACAGGTCCACACCGACATACATTGTGCGGCAAGAAACAAATATGGTGAAAGTGTTTTTGCAAGCAGCTAGGAGGGTCTTCAAGTTTGAAAGGTAAGTATATGGAATGGGCAATGAACGAATTGTAAAAGAAGTACTGAGAGTTGTAAGAATGGAAGGTTTGGGTATTCATAAGGTGGCTAAATGGGGGAGTGAAAGGAAAAAGTTGTATGAAAGCTGCGGGTGGGCATACGGGGAAATTTCGAGAATGTTTGTGAGTGGAAGGAAGGTGGAAAAACTGGTATATGAAAGGTTAACCGAGGTGGAGCTGCAGAGTCGTCAGAGGATGATCGAGGGGAGTAATTTTCTACCGGAATATGGGAGCGTGCAAGTGTTCCAAAGGCTACCGTTGTACCTTACAAGAGATAGACTTCCTCAAGCATTGATAGCACGGCACAGATGCGGGTCAGAGGAAAAGGGCAGGAGATACTGGATGGACTTTAAACGATGTGAGATATGTGGGGAAGCTAGTGACGTGTGGGCGCATTGGGCTCAAAGCTGTGCAGGATGTCTGTGGAGCAGAGAGGAGAGTGTGGTAGTAGAAGACTGGGGCTCGTGTATGAGGGAGGACGGAGCGGGATGGCCCTTGATAAAAAGAGTGGTGGAGTTAAAAAAGAATAAAACTTTAGTTCTTTTACCATCTGGTGACGCGTGATTTTATTATTATTATTATTTGAGAGTAAATGTTGTTTTTGAGAGGATTCTTTTTTTTTATTTCTTTTTCTTTTTGTTTGTTGTCTTGTAGTTGTTTATTATTTTTTGTTCTGTCTTAGGTTGGAGCGTGTGTGTAATTATTTGGTTAACATAGATGGTAGCACTGTTATATGTAAAACTGTAGTTGTTTATGCCAATAAAAGGAATCTAATCTAATCTACCAGAAAGTTAACAGTATATAAAAGCAGTTCAAACCCAAAGGTTCTCCGAACTCCTAGGCTCAGATAACCAAGAAGCAGAAGAGCTAGAAGAATTAAAAGGTGACCAGGTCGAACCGCCCAACTTGCAAGAAATCTAGGATGCCATAAAAAAAGCTGAAAAAACAGAAAGCTCCTGGAAAAGATACTATCACAGCAGAACTCATCAAAGCTGGTGGAGAAGTATTGGGAGAAACCATGCTACAAATCATCCCAAAAGTCACCAGGCGTGAAAAACAAATGGCAGAAGAGTGGAACGTAGGGGTTATATGCCCTTTACACAAAAAAGGTGATCAGTTAAAATGCATTAACTATCGAGCTATTACCATACTAAACACTGCTTTTAAAATACTGTCACATATCCTGATATCTCGCACAAGGACGTACGCAAAACCTAGAATCGGACAATAACAATGCGGATTCCGCACTGGTCGATCGACAACAGACCAGATCTTCGTAATACGCCAGATGCTCGAGAAGTGCTATGAATACAATATTGACACGTTCCACCTTTTCATTGACTTTATGGCAGCTTATGATAGCGTTCTAAGACCAAAGTTATACCAAGCTATGAATGAGCTACACATTCCAAAAACCTTAATTGAATTGACAAAAACGACAATTTCAAAAGTTTTGTGCCACGTAAAAATACAGAATGAAACCTCAGATTCATTCTAAACAACTGTAGGCGTGAGGCAGGGTAACGCGCTGGCGTGTCTCCTATCTAACATAGCACTAGAAAAAGTAGTTCGAGATGTGGAACTGGATACTAGAGGTACTATCTTTAATGGATCTTTAAGTCATCACTATCACTATCTTTAAGTCATGGATACTGACATGGAACTGACCTCTAGAACAATTCGAAAAGCAAAAGAAATCTTTGTAAATTTTGAGAACGCCGCAACAAATATGGGACCACAAATAAATGCAAATAAAACAAAGTTTATGGCTGCCACAAAAGAACGCAGGGCGAGAGAAGCGCCTCAAAATATCACAATTGGAGAATATAACATCGAATCAGTGGATGAAATCGTATATCTAGGAGTCTTGATAAACCCGTGTAAGTATGTCAGCAAAGAAATAAAAAGGTGCATAATGCTTGCCAATCGCTGTTATTTTGGGCTGTCAAAATACTTAAATCGAGCCTTTCGAGAAGCACAAAGATCAGAATCTATAAGACGTTAATTGTACCAGTTTTAATGTATGGCTCGGAAAACCTGGAACCTGCCAAAAGCAGATGAGACGTTACTATCAACATTTGAACGAAAAATCCTAAGAAAGATTTATAGTGCTGTCGAAGAGGATAACGTCTGGAGAAGAAGATATAATTTTGAGCTTTATAACTCATACAGATGGTCAGGAACAGAGACATAATAACAACAATCAAGATTGGCAGGTTAAGGTGGACATGGGACATGTTGCACGCTATGACAACAACGTGCAAACGCGAGGAAACTTTGAGGCCATACCAACCGGCAGTACAGGTAGAGGGAGATCAAGGCTGAGATGGAAAGACGGCGTTTCTGAGGATGCCAGAAAAATTGGTGCAGCTGACTGGAAGGTCCGTGCCAAAGACCTGAAAGGATGGCGGACGAGGCTGAAGAAAGTCGAGGCCCTGTAGGGCTGTAGCACTACTGATGATGATGATGTAGAATGCACTAGCTTTATTTTGATCAGCCAACTCCTGGATTTTTCTGGCTTTCTGCTAGAACCAATTGTTCTTGAGTTGGAGGGTTAGGTGTTAGGTACAAGGGCCCTAACTCTTCGCTACTCGATCACGCTTAAAAAGCTAAATTTTCTCTCTGATTTCAGCTTTATTTTAATTGTTATTCTCATTAAACCAATCGGGATTTGTTTTCTTGGAAGCACGACAAAGCACCTTATTAGGTGCAGCGTTAAGGCACTGTTTGATAGTATCCCAATTGTTTTCCACTAAATTGTCACTTGGCAGATGGTGAACCTGTAGCGGCGCCTAGATGCGCCATTAACCCCCTTCATTTATATATATATATATATATATATATATATATATATATATATATATATATATATATATGGAGCGTTATTGAGACCATAGTACACACCAAAGAATTAATTGATATAGATGATCTTCATCTGGTTAAGGTCGGGTAACCGAAGAGGCCATGGAACAAGTAACCTACCTAACCTAACGTAACCTGGCTGAGGTAGCTGGGGCGACAATTCGACAGCAAGACCAAGGCCTAGTAAATTATACCAATTCATGAATAAGTCGAGTGAGACTTTGCGTTCAACAAGACGACAGCAAGACCAAGGTCTAGTAAATTATACCAATTCATGGATAAGTCGAATGAGACTTTGCGATCAACAAGACGACGAATACTTTGAACAACTACACGGAAAAAAGTACTCTCTAAAAATTACAGTTTAAATAGTAGCATCATCTTCATCATCATCATCATCATCATCATCAAGCAACCAATCGCGTCCACTGCTGGACATAGGTCTCCCGTAGCTTTCTCCATCCTGGCCGATCCTGTGCTGCCTCTATCCAGTTGGTCTTTATCCTTTTGATGTCGTCGGTCCATCTGGTTGGTGGACGGCCTCTACTTCTATATGCGTCCTGGCGCGGTCTCCACTCAAGTATCCTCTTTGTCCAGCGATTGTCCGTAAGTCGCGCCACATGACCAGCCCAGTTCCACTTTAAGGTTGTTATACGGGTAACCGCGTCCGTCACTCCGGACCTCTCCCTTAATGTTATATTTGGGATCCTGTCTCTTAGTGATATACCTAACATCGACCTCTCCATTTTCCTCTGCGCGATACTTATTCTATTTGTAGTGTTCTTTGTAAGGGTAAGTGTTTCAGCCCCGTATGTAAGCACAGGCAACACGCACTGATCGAATACTTTTCTTTTTAGGCATATTGGAATATCTGACTTAAAAATATTGCGCAGCTTTCCAAAGGCCGCCCATGTTAGGCCTATTCTTCTCGACATTTTACAGGTTTGGTTGTCTCTACCAATAGAGATTTTGTGACCAAGGTATTTATAAGAGCTTACTTGTTCTATGCTTACTCCGCCTATCTTGATTGCCTCACTCATAACAAGATTTGTCATGTATTGAGTTTTGTTGGTGTTGATTTTGAGTCCAACAGAGTTCGATGCTTCCCATAGCCTCCGTAGCATTTGTTTTGCTTCGTCCATACTATCTGCGATAATTAAGATATCGTCGGCGAATCTCAGATGGTTTAGTTTTTCGCCATCTATGTTTATGCCCATGTCACCAAAGTTGGCCTGTTTGAACATATGTTCTAGGAGGGTTGTGAATAACTTTGGCGTACACCTCGTGCTATATCAAAGTCTTGGGAATCATCTTGCAGCCTAACATAAGCTTTTGCTCTTTGGTACACCTGTTTGATGACCTTGATGTATCTATGATCGATACGGCATTCAGCAAGAGCTTGTAGCATTTTATGCTGGTTTATTGTGTCGAAGGCTTTTTCGTAATCGACGAAGATTATGCAGAGGGGTTTATTGTACTCGATGCATTTTTCGATAAGGGACTTGACTATTTGTAGATGGTCATTTGTGCCAAATCCGGCTCGAAAGCCAGCTTGCTAGCGGGGTTGATATAGGTCGAATTTATTTGTCAACCTCTTGTTAATGATTCTCATGAATAGCTTATATATATGCGATAGTAAACTAATGGGTCTGTAATTTTGCAAGTTGGTGATATCTCCTTTCTTATGCAGTATTATAATTATTGCCCAATCCCACTGGGAAGGTGTTGTCCCAGTTTGTAGGCAAGCATCAAATAACTTGCACAATGCATTTAATAACGTAGTTCCGCCGGCTTTTAGGGACTCGACTGCTACGCCGTCGTCGCCAATTGCTTTATTGTATATCACTTAGTGCCCCCCTTATTTCATCTAAGGTAATATTTGGAATATCCTCGGACCCTTGATTTTGCACTCTATTTATGTTGGTGTCCAAGCTCACTGCATTTTTATCGCTATATAGTGTCGCGTAGAAGTCTTCTACAACCTTTAATATTTCCATTTTATTTGTTGTTATTTGGCCACTCTGTTTTGCTAGCTTGCAGATGTTTTTTCTGCCTTCGGAGAATGGCTTCCGTAGTGATTTCATGACCTTATTTTGCTCAATTGCCTTTAAGATTTCATTTGTGTTATATGTTCTTGTGTCCCTTCGCACTGCCTTGGATATTTCTCTATTTAGGCGTCTTAATTCTGTTGCGTTTGTTGTATGTTTATTTGTCAGATTTCTTCTCCTTCCCATTTGTTGTTTAGTGCTTGTACTGAGTTTTTCTTTTCGTTGGGTGCTTTGGGTCTGGCATTCTTTTACTGCGGCTTTTATAGAATTTGTAATAAGTGCGTTCAGGTCCTCCACATTCGGGTCTAAAACACTTTCCATATGTGCTAGCTTTGATTCTATTCTATGTTGATACTGGGTTTCGTCTCTAAGCGGTCTCCATTTGCTGGATGTTGGTTGTTTAATAAGCTTTCGCCGCTCGTTCTTGATATTAATTGAGATTTTGGATCGGACCAGCCTGTGGTCGCTGCCTATTGAGAACTTATTTAGCACAGTTACATCTCGCACTTCCTTTCTGTTAGATATGATGAAGTCGATTTCATTTTTTGTAGAGCCATCGGGGCTGGCCCAGGTCCATTTTCGCTGTGGTGTTTTGCGATAGGTTAGGTTTTTTAGGCTGTTCATTGCAAATAAGTTATGTTGCAGGAGAAATTTAAGAAGCGTTTGACCTCTCTCATTCCTCACTCCTTCCTCAATAGTAGCATCGGCCTTACGAATTTGAAACTTTAAAAACTAACAATTGCTTTTTTTAATTACAGTTTCCGGTATTATTAGTAAATAAGTTTTATAAATGCAATCTTTAGAAATTTGTATTCGTAAGGCCGCTGCTTCTATTTAAACTGTAATTTTTAGAATGTACTTTTTTCCGTGTAGTGCAAAGTGGATTCCATGAAATAATTCTAAATGTTTTTTCAATATGCATAATCGCTACATACAGCAAAAAATTACAACAGTAATATATTTATTACTCTTATTATGCAATTTTTGTTAAGACCTTTTAACATTAAGGACCTTCTTTTAAGTTCCACCCTTCAATCTTAGTTTTAATCATTAAAATTATATTTTAATAATTTAATAATAATTATAGTTTAATCACCTCTTAAAAAAATCACAAGAGCATAAACACAATTTATAATTGTAGTATATAATAACATTCATATGAAGATGCATAATATTAATTAATGATGTATTAGTGAACAATATATGTCAATTAACTTTTTCTTATAAAATATCAATATACAATAAATTCAAAGAACTAAGGCAGAGTCTAAAAGAAACTTTGTTGATATCAATTTAGTTGGACGTCCTGTCTCCTTGCAAGTTTAAAGTTGAAACTACTTCGAAATTCTCCACGTCCTATAACAGATGCCTCATACATTATAAACAGATTTATCGTGTAACACATTCCGAAGCTGATGGAAATAAATGGCTTAAGGTATAGTAGGAAAACGTAAGTTTACGGGGTTTAGCTTTCATGTAACTAAACTTCTACAAACTATCAAAAAGAGAAAACCATATATTTTCTACAAATTTATTTTTAAATGAGCTGCAGATATTAAAAAAAGTAATTGTTTCGACAATTATTGCGAAACCTTCAAAACTTAAGAAATTAGATAATATCTGACGTGGAAAAAGTATATTCCACAATCCAAAATTAAATTGAATTAATTTAACTTCCCCATTTCAGAAGAAAGGAGGTTAGATTAATGTGCTAATCGATTATGAAAAAAAATTCTCTCCCTAATTTATGATTTCAACATTTCTCAACTAAGAAGAAAAATAACATTGCGATGCTTCCACGTCCGTAGATCAATTACATAATTTTAACGACTAATGTTAGTAGATATTGGATTTGGAACAAGTCAGGTCAGTATTTGAATTATGAATTTTTCAAGATCATGAAATTATATACATACGCAGCTATATACAAACAATACATTATAAAATTTCACAAAAAATTTGGCAAATAATCAAAAATCATACAAAAATTGTTATTGATGATCAAATTTAAATTATAAACCTATAATCTTTTTGCTTTTTGTTTATAATCCACTGAAAAAAAAAAACAAATATTTACCACAATTGAACGTTGTCAGAATTCAGAACGCAAAGCACATGTGAAATAAAAAGATTAAAATACTGAAATTTTGGATTTATTATAAATCCTCGAATTTAAAATCCGCTGCCATAAATCCTCATAAAATCACATACTATTTTTAAAATCTCGTTTCTGTAATAAATCAGTTAGTTTTCACTTCATTCAAAATCAATAATGGTAGGAAAACTATTTTTAACTAGTCGCATTAGTAATCAATATGTTAATTAATAACATGTAATAGCTGAAATAAAATAAGTCAAATTAGATTGAAAATACAGGCCCAGACAAAACACGCATAATACAAGCCCAGAATAGAGGGACAAGTCAAGAGAGGCAAGACAAGAGAGACGAAACTAGACGGACTCACCATACAGACAATACTAGGTTTGACAAGACTAGACAGACAACACTAGACACACAAGACTATACAGACAAGATAATAATCATCCTCATTCTTTTAATATAAATTTTGACATTAGATCCAAGGATCAATTAAACCTGATCGATCTTCTGATAACATTTTTACAAGTGCCACTCATATTACGACGGCAGATACAGAAGACACCACACTATGAGAACATCGCATTATAATGGTTATAAGGATTTAAAATAATCGTATTTAAAATAACGGATTTAAAATAACGTTTAATACGTTATAAGGAGGAAGACATAGAGAGGGTGCAGCTGCAATATATCAAGACGATTCTCCAACTAGAAAGGTATATTGTTGTGTACCCCTTGGTATATTCGATTTTGTATAAAAAATGAAAAGAAACTAACAGTCGAGTGCGAGCGTTCATCGAGAATGGACGTACCTGCAAATATTCTAAACTTTAAATTTTAAGCAATAAATTTTTACTTTATACAAGTGCAATTTAGTGTATAACTATGTTATTAAGATCTAAGATCAGTGAGAACCCAACAGAAAATCAATTAGATGTGCTTACGATATTTTTACGGAGTTCGGAATATGAAATTTTCTTATCAGGTATAATAAGAAAACACGTGGAGCCCCTGAAGATGTTAATCTCCTATTTAACTTTACAAGTGGAAAAATTAACCAACGAAAAGTTAATTTGCGCCTCAGGTTCTAAATCACCTTCAATTCCGTCAAATAAATCTAATTTAAAACAAATGGAACGGGCTGATATCACAGGGTGTGAAAGTGAGTTCAACGAACGAAGCGATAAGGCAGCAAAAACATCCAACACTGCAGATAAACGTACTAGCGCAAAAAACACAAACAGTACGGAACCCGAAATTATTCCGGCTCAACCAAAAGGAATTAACCGTCAAAACAGTGGAAATTGGGAAATTCAGCGCAAAAAAAGAAGATCAACTAGAAAATCATACGTTGTTCACGGTACAGACGACGCAACCATAATAAAGGCAGCAAACCGATATCACCATTTACATGTGTATCGGTTGGATCCAAATCTAACAACAGATGAGTTAGCGCAATATTTAAAGAATAGAAACTTTTCAAATGTCACCTGCACCAAACTTATATCGAAGCACCCGGAGGAATATTCATCCTTTAAGGTAACGGTACCAAAAGAAGATGCTGACAACATTGAAAAACCAGAGACATGGCCAAGAAATACCTGTTACAACCGTTTTTTATTAAGACTAGCCAACGTGCCAAAAAGGAGCCAATAAACCGATTATTTATCCACCAAGCACAAAAAGTTAACAACAATAAATTTATTTTGATTAATCAGAACACCCAGTCAATTGGGAATTCTATCGACAGAATTGAGTTTATGCTCGAGAAATTTCCTCAATGTAGTTTCCTCGTTCTAACGGAACGCTGGAAGTCCGCTGAACAACTAGAGACGCTCAAAATAAAGGATTTTAATCTGGCCTCTTATTTCTGTCGTGAAGAAGGTGCACATGGAGGATCGGCTATATATTGCAAACAAGGAGCTGTATGGAGACCAAAGCAAGATTTCGCCAGAATAGCAGAAAAGTTTGTTTTGGAATGCTCTGCTATCGAAACAACTACAACATTCAATAAACAACAAAGTAAAATAATTATTGTAGGAATATATAGAGCGCCTTTGACACCTATTAGTAATTTCTTTACAAAACTACATAAACTCCTAATTTTATTAGCTAGTGAGTGTTTATTATAGCTGGCGACTTTAATATTGATATCCTAAAGCGGACGAACAATAGCCAGCAGTTTTTGTCATTAGTAGAGTCTTTCAATGCAGAGATTATTTCAAGGGAAGTAACACACCCTATGTCTGGATCATGCTTATACAATTACATCGTTAATATTAATGTTTCATTCAATATTAATACAAGAGACTTCCACATCTCGGACCACTACGCACTACTCCTAACATTGGAGGACGAAAAGGTAGCAGCATCGTCCAATTTTAAACAAGTAAGAATATTTAACGAAGTAAATATGAAGCATCACAAACATTTAATGACGAATGTAGTTTGGGATGAATTATATCAAGTGGACACCTACGCTATAAATGAGCAATGGGATTTTTTCATGTATTTGTGCTTAAAACATTTTCACGAGGCCTTTCCCAAAGTTTCGGTTAATAAGAAAAGAACAACTCAACGAGTCTTTACAAATCCTCAGCTAACAATCAGTGAAAACAACTTAAATCTCTTACAAATTATGTCTCATTCCAATCCATTATTTAAAAACCAGTATAATAATCAACGTAGAAAATTTAAGAAATTATTAAGAATCAACAAGAAAGAAAAATTCACTCAACAAATAGAAAATTCAACAAACCGTCAAAAAGCAACATGGAACATACTTAAATTTAGTACAGAGCTCAAGAAGAAAAAGGATATGTTTGTTAATAATAGTGAAGATAGTGAAGTTGTGGATAAGGCAAAACAACTAGCAGAATCCCAAACAAATACTGATTATATAGACAACATCACCGCAAATAAGAACTCTATTTTTACCGCAAATAAGAACTCTATAAGTATGAGCTTAAAAAACAGTAAAAGTGCTAGCATTGATGAAATCCATGCCTCAGTGCTAAAAAATGTCCTGCAATCGATTTTGAATCCATTGATTTATATAATTAACAACTCGTTAATAGCGGGTACATTTTCAGAAAAGCTAAAATTAGCAATAATCATCCCAATTCATAAAGCTGGAGACAAAAGTGAATTAAGCAACTATAGACCGATTAGCACAGTGTCTGTCTTTTCTAAAATTATTGAAAAAAATCTGTGCTCAAGAATATTATCCTTTGTAAATAGGCACGATTTAGTTAGCCATCAACAACATGGTTTTGTGAAAGGCAAGAGCATCGAAACCGCATGCTATGAATTTATAAACGCTATAACTTGCAACTTAGAACAAAGAAACCTTCCACTTGGCATACTAATGGATTTATCTAAGGCGAATGACCTAGTTGATCATAACTTGCTATTACAAAAACAGGACAAATATGGCATCAGAGGGGTTGCTCTAAATTAGGTTAAATCTTTTCTATTCAACAGGAAATGCATGACCAAGCTTCAAACTCTGCACGGGTATGTCTATTCCTCTGCGAGAACTATTGATATAGAAATCCCTCAGGGAAGCACAATTGGACCTCTACTATTCACCTTATTTATAAATGATCTACACAAAATATCGATCATCCCAGAGCATGTTATGGTTAACTATGCGGACGACACGACCATACTGATAAGCAACCAGCCAACAGAGGATATTAGCCAAAACGCCAACAGTGTCACGTCGTCCCTGATTTCATGGTTTGAAAGAAATAAACTAAAACTGAATAAGGAAAAGACCAATACAATAATTTTTCAAACAAAGAGAAGCAACTTGACATACCCACAAGGAATTGTTATTGGCAACGAACACATAGAAATGCTACACTCTGTAAGACTTCTCGGAATCCATATAGATCAATCTCTTGACTGGTCAGTGCATACTAATCTCGTCACTAAGAATCTCAACAAGGCAGTTTTTGCATTACGATCACTTCAGAGATATTTGAGCTCAGAAGCTATTAGGATGTGTACTTCGCTAATTTTCACTCCTATTTAAAATTCGGCATTATGTTCTGGGGAAACGGTAGTCATTTCAGAAATTTCTTTAGAATTCAGAAACAAGCCATCCGCATTTTGAATAACTTACAATTTCGAGAGTCCTGCAGAGGCCAATTTAAAAAAGCAAATATTTTAACAACAACGGGCACATACATATACGAGAACATACTCTTTATTGTGAAACATTGTTCTCCTTTCACGAATTTTAACATGCCAACGCATAGATCAACTAGACACAATAAGGAACTTTACCAATTACCCAAGCATCACCTGACGATGACAGAAAAAAATCCACCATATTGCAACATGAAAATCTATAACGAGCTACCAAGGAATATTAAACATTTAGAAAGCGTCAATCAACTCAAAAAGGATCTGTACAAACTATTAATTGAACTGGAGCCATACGATATGGAGGAAATCTACAGGAATGTCAAGAAACTGTGATCTTCACAATTAATAATAATAATTTTTAACGTAATATTAAGTCAGTTGTGTATACTTTTGTATATACGCTTAAATCTGTGCGCGTATGCTTATATGTTAAGTATGTGTGCATACATGTATTTTATTTATTTATTTATTTATGTGTGTGGGCGCAGGTATATGTGTATGTATGTCTGTATGCCTGTGTGTTTGTATGGGTATATAAATTTAAAAAAACGTGTATATAAATTTATAAATGTATATTTATCTACTCTTGGTGACATATTTCATTTAGAACATAGTTGTACTTAGATAATGAAATAAATATATTTTGATTTTGATTTTTTTTGAAAGCTTTCTTTCAATGAAAATTAGATACCTCAGATCCTAAAAAAATGTGGAAGGGATTAAGATCCCTGAATCTTATTCCAAATAAGTGTAACAAAGTTAGTCAGATTCCCTCTGACTTGGGAGGATTAATGGCATAAATGATTATTTCACTGGTTCTATACTTAATCCCAATGTTAACTATAGTGAACTTCGCTGATTGAAGCAAATCTCTCAGTGGTCCAGGAAATGGCGGAGATAAAACGCGAGCTGATGCGATTCACAAAGAAATTAGAAGAGAGGAGAAAAAGTGGAGAATGGAATTAACAGAAGAATTAAAAGCAATGAGGGAAGAAAATAAAATAGCAAGAGAGAAAATTATAGGCTTGGAGAATGAGACTAGAGACTTAAAGAAGGCGAGTGCAGACAGGGAAAGTAAGATAGAAGCTGATAGAATGAAAATGGAAGAAAAATTGGCTAAAATTGAAAATTTTAGGGAGGAAAAGGATAAGAAAGAAAGACAGTTAAACATAGTTATGAATGGAATTAAAGAAGAAGCTACGTGGGAAAAAGAAGTAGAGGACTTACTAAGGGAGAAATTTCAAATAAATTCGGCACAAAATGTACACAGAATAGGAAGCCCGACAAATGGATAAACCAGAGCAATATTAATTAAAATGAATAACTGGGAGGCAAAACTAAGGATAATGAAAATGAAAAACCAATTAAAAGGATCGCAGGACTACGTGGACAATGATCTCATACAGAAGGAAAGAGTGGTGCAGACGGAGATAAGACAGAAAGCCAAAGAATTGAGGGAAAGAGGCATGTTTGTAAGAGTAGGGTACCGAAAAATGGAAGTAGACCAGAGGTGATACCACCACAATGATGCTACAAGAATAAAGGAAATAAAATTTCAGTAAGAAAGAATAGGGAGATGGAAAACCAGCAGGTTACGAAGCAAATGAAGATATTGTGTTGGAATGTAGCAGGTTTGAAGACAAAATTAACAGCGGATTATAAGGATGACTTGTTGGTTTACATGAAAAGCTTCGATATAATTGGAATAGTGGAACCATGGATTGACGAAAAGGATTGGGAGGAGGTGAAGAACGAACTGCCGGATAACTTCGCGTGGAAGTGCCAATGGGCAAAAAGAGATTTAAATATGGGGCGACCAAAAGGCGGTTTAATAACCGGAGTAGAGAAGAACATAGAGGAAGAGAATTATAGGGGAGAAGATTACGGTGAAGGGATTCAAATAAGAAAGATAAAATTAAAAGGGGATAAATGGAAGTGTATTATAGTTTATAATAATAAAAGACTAAAAGAACTATTAACGCAAATAGAGACGGAAGCAAACGAGGGATGTAGTACTTGTCTAAAGTTTTAACAGCGGGGGACTGGAACGTAAGAATAGGAGCCAGGTTGGAAAACTCGGGGAAAGAGGACATAAAGTAACAAGAAAATCAAAAGACAAAATAATCAACGCGGATGGTAGAAAATGGCTTGACTGGATGACGGAAAGAAAATAGAACATATTAAATGGATGCACGGAGGGGGATTGGAGTGGAGAGGCAACGTATGTAGGGTGTATAGGAATGTTAGTGATAGACTATGTAGTAGCAAACGAGGCAGCAACGAGTGACATACTCAGCGTGTAAGTAGATAACAGTATGAAGTCGGATCATTTTCCGCTGGAAGTAACGGTAAATGGAAAAACGGTGGTTAGAAAGCAGAAGGAGAAGCAGAAAACAGTAGCGATATGGAATAAAGAAGCGGTACGAAGATTTAAGAGAAACCTGGAAAACTGTTAGCTAAAATCAATAAATAGCCTAGAACAACTGATATCTAAAGTCCATGGCGATAGTATGGAAAAATTTCAGGAGTGATCATAATAACAGCGCATGGGTTGGTAAAGAATATATTTTCAAGTGAAAAGAGTTGAGAGAGGATGTCAAGAGATGGAGACAGAGCGAAGGAACACCAGGTATATTAAAAAAATATGAGGGACCAAATGAAAGATCTTTTGTAGAACATGAAAGGAACGTGGCAAAGAAAACAAATGGAGGAGGCAAGGAAGCTCAATAGTGAAACAGAAATATGGAAGTTGGGGAAAAAGCAACCCGGAAAGTTAATGAAATTAAGATGGAAAGATGGAGAGCATATTTGATGCAGTTGCTGCACGGAAAAGAAAATATGGAAGCAGAGGAGACATTGGATGAGGACGGAAAAGAAGGAGGCCATCGAGCAGAAATTATGTGGGAGGAAATAGAGCAAGTTCTGGGTGGGCTGAAAAGAAGAAAAGCGACAGGTCCAGATGGAAACCCAAATGATGCGTGAAAACTAGCGCCGGTGTCAATACAAAAAAGCTCCACGAAATGTTCAACAAGATTTTCAAAGGACAGCAAGCAATTCTAGAAAGCTGGAGGGAAGGAGACATCGTACCCATTTTCAAAACAGGAAATAAGGGAAAGGTAGAAAATTACAGAGGCATCACGCTGATGGATACCTCATATAAGATATATGTAAAAGTAGTGGAGATGAAAGTACAGGAAGAAATTGAGGAAAAGGAAGTGATACCTGAAGTACAAGGGGGATTTAGAAAAGAAAGGGGAACAACGGACCAGCTGGTTACCTTAAAATACATAATAGAGCAAGAGCAGGCACAGTAAGGTGGAAAGGTGTATGCTGTAATTATAGATCTTGCGGCATATAACACAGTAAACCGTAATATTCTACGGGCACTCACGAGAGCAAAAGGAATTAGCGGGTGGCTAGTGAAGGCGGTTACAGATCTACACGGCAAGACAAGCTGCAGAGTAAGAATAAGTGGGAAAAAATCCGAAAGATTCTGGGTCAGGAAAGTGTTAAAGCAAGGGTGTCCTTTTAGCCCTGTCCTATTTAATGTTTTTATATCTGACTTAGAAAAGGTTTAAAAAAATGGGCAGGTAGGAAGAGTGGTAATAGGTAGGATGAAAGTGTGGTATCTAGCATACGCGGATGACATAGTTGCTTTAGCAAGAAGAAAAGGGGAAATGAAAGAGGTTATTGGAAGGATTAGAAGATATTTTGAGAAAAGAAGGTTGAATGTAGAGCCGACTAAGTGGATGGTGTTTAGAAAGACAGTTGGTAAGAAAGAGGAAAACTTGATGGGGGGAGAAGAGGTTATAGAGCAGGTTAGCAGATTCAAATACATAGGAGTCATGTTTGGTAGTAATGGGACCAATAATGAGCACATTAAGTTCATATGTAAGAATGCATGGGTGGCTGCTAACAGGTTTTGCAATGCTTGGAAACAGAAATTTGAAGAGAGTTTCGTGGCAAAAATGACAGTGTGGCAAGCGTGTGTTCAGAGTATTTTGTTGTATGCAGCGGCAATATGGGGTATGAATGAGGTAGATCTAGTAAAAAGGTACAACTTCAGTTTCTAAAAAGGGCGTTGAAACTAGACAGGAGTACGCCAGGGTACCTGGTGCTACAAGAAGCCAATATGTATAAAGTAGCAGTAGAGGCAAAGTGTATAGGTTAGAGAATGAAAGGATAGTAAAAGAGGTGTTCAAAAGTTTAAGGAAGGAAGGTGGCGGAGGAATTAGACTAACAAAATGGGGAAATGAATGAAGAAAAATGTATGAACGAGTAGGGTGGTGGAAAGAGGAGGTAAAAAGGATGAAAGGGGAAGGCGTAAGGTGTGAAAAATTGTTGGGAGAAAGGAGTAGGGAGATAGAGCTGCAGATAAGGCAAGGCCGTATAGACGAAAGCAGGTACAATCGGGAGTACAACAAGGTACAAGTGCACGGCAGACTCCCTTTGTACCTAAGCAGAGAGTCTAGTGGTAGCCAATGTACGATAGCCAGGTTTCAGTGCGGTAACGAGGAAAAGGAAAGAAGGTACTGGCGGAAGAAAAGGAAGAATTTGTATACCATATGCGGAGAGGGTACTGAAAGGTGGGCACATTGTATGGAAGAGTGTAAAGGGCTAACATGGGAAGTGGGGAAGAAATATAAATGTAAAGACTGGGAAGCGTGCATGGACGAGTCAGGTAGCGGGTGGCCCATAATGCGGGAAATTTTAGAGCGGAAGGGAGTGATTGTGGAAAGGGTTTAGGGAGGGAGAAAAGTTAGTGCGGTCGAATTTTTTTTATTTTTTTGTTTCTTTAAAGTGTAGTTTTAAGTTTGAGTATTTGTGGTATTTTTGGGTCGGGTTATAAGTGCTGTTCTGTTATCTGTTTTTTTTTTGTTTTGTTTTTTAATTGTGTTTTCTTTCTTATTGTTTTGTTGTATTGTTATACGTAAGTGTTTTAAATATGTAAATATGCCAATAAAGGTAAATAATAATAAAACAAAAAAAATTTAAACTATAATGACCTTATAGACTACTACAAACAAAACTTGAATAAATAAATGTAATTTCTCCTCTGGCTTCACCTTTAAACTTGTAGATATAGAGGATGTCAACAAAATTTTGAAAAACATCAAATCCACCTACAGTGGCTATGATAGTTTGAATATTATACTCATTAAATTATGCTGTCCCTATATACTGCCCTTCATTGCCAATATAATAAATAGTTGCTTAATAGAAAGGGGTTTTTCCCAGCGCGTGGAAGGTGGCACTGATTACACCTTCGCCGAAAAAACAAAACCCCACTCAACTTAGTCATCTGAGGCCAATAAGTATTCTGCCAACACTTTTGAAAATCTTAGAAATAATCATGAACAACCAAATAAAACAGCACTTGGCATACTTTAACATCTTACATAAATTACAATCAGGTTTTAGAGAAGGTTACAGTTGCACCACTGCGCTGTTGAAAGGCACTGATGACATCCTACTAGAATCCGATGCGGGATTAATAACAGCACTAGTACTTCTTGACTACAGCAAATTTTACTATTAATATTTCATTACATTGGTTTCGGTCAGTCAGCCATAGATCTTTTAAGTAATTACTTAGTACGGCGGTGCCACGCGGTAAAATTAGAGTCTGGTATATCAAAATTCAAGGAGATAGTGTCTGGTGTCCCCCAGGGGTGTTTACTATCTATACGGCCTCCATCATAAATAAGTTATCGTATTGCAAATATTCATGGTTTTTTTGTGGGATTGCTAGTCCTCCATCGGACGCCTCCCCAGGTGGCGGATAGGGGAACGCCTCTCAGATATGGGTGGTACCGGTAAAATTCAATAGCCGGGCGGACCAAAACTAGCACTGCAGCGTCTGACCCAGAAGGGGCGGCTGCAAACAGCGTCGGTACTTCATGTTAGAAGCAGCTGATTCACAAGGCCATGAAAGAAACGGGAAACTATTTGGTATCTAATACTTCCCCAGGACACCACAATGGCTGAAAATCAGAAAGAATCAGCCCTCAGTCCCGGGCACCCCTCAAGTGGGGAGAGGGTGCGAAGAATCTTGCGGTCAGCCAATACTGACCCAATCGTGAAAGAGATCGGTACATGGAACATTCGAAGCATGTACCAGCCAGGTAAAGCAGCAAATATTATTCAAGAAATGAAACGCCTGAACATCGATATTTTAGGATGTAGTTAAGTTCGATGGCCAAATTCCGGAAAGACAGTCATGGGCGAGCACCATATCTATCACTCGGGAGATGACACAACACGGAACAGAAATGGCGTGGCAATAATGGTAAAAAAGGAGCTAAAGCAGTGATAGGATTTATACCCATGTCAGACAGAATTACATTGTTGAAGATTAACGCTGGGCCTTCTGACATGAACGTCATTCAGGTTTACGTACCCACAGCCGAATCTACTAAGACAGAAGACACATTAGACACATTAAAACTCACAAAAAAACATATGCTAAATATCATCATGGGCGACTTTAACGGCAAAATAGGACAGGGTACCGCTGATAGCGTTGTGGGATACGATCTAGGCACGAGAAATGAAAGAGGAGAAAGGCTGATCCAGTTCTGCCAAGAGACGGACATGGCAGTCATGAATTCATTTTTCAAACTACATCCAAGAAGGCTTTATACATGGAAAGCTCCCGGAGATACTCCAGAGAGAATTATGAGGAACCAAATAGATTCTATTAACGTAAACAAAAGGTTTCAAAACTCCATCACCTTAGCAAAAACATATCCAGGCACAGATGTCTTCTCAGACCACAATCTATTAGTAGCAAATGTCAACATACGATTCAAAACAATTCCCATAAGTAAGAAAATGATTCCCAAAAAGAACATAAAACTATTAAAAGAAAATAACATCCAGGAAAAAGTGAAAGAAGAGCATAATGAAAACTTCGCCAAAATAGCTGAAAACTACACCAACGACATAGATGAACAATGGAATGAAATGAAGACACCTATTACCACACTAACAAGTGAAAATTTGAAATTAAAAAAGGAAAAGAAACAAGAATGGATGACAGACGAAATATTGATGGAGGAACGACGAAAGCTCAAAGATAAAAATGTCAATCAATACAATAAACTCCACAAGAATATACTACGGAAAATAAAGAAAGCAAAAGAGATGTGGCTAACTGAAAGGTGTATGGAAATTGAAACTCTTCAAAAAAACATGACTTCTACATGCACAAAAAGATTAAAGAGATGCAGTATACTACAAATCAACCAAATACCGGCATAATTCTGGACAGCCCGATTTAGACCAGGATTGAGACCAGACTGGAAAGATGGAAGGAATATATGCTAGAGCTATTCTAAGATACAATAAAAACACCACCCGGAATAAACAACCCCTAAGGCCCAGAAATAACAAATGAAGAAGTTGAAAAGGTCAATAAACGACTCAAATATGGGAAATCGCCAGGACCCGATGATGTGCATGGGGAAATTATGAATTCTAGTAATTTGGGGAAATACTAGAGGCATCCCAAATCACAACTCTTAATAAGCTATTTAATAACATATATAAGACTGGACACTTACTAAAGGACTGGCTGCTGCGAGGACCACAGACTAATTAGTTTAATGAGCCACGCACTTAAAGTACTCCTAAATATCATTCAATCTCGCATCTACACCAAATTAGAAGAACACCTCAGACACTAATTGACATTCTAAAAGCATCGGGAATTGATGGTAAGGATATAAGACTAATCTCAAACTTAAATCTCCAACAAAAAGCAACAGTGCATCTCAAAAACAAACTGTCTGACGTCTTTACGGTAGGAAAGTGAGTTCGGCAAGGATGCATAAGTGCATATGCATAAGCAAGGAGGCATTGTTCAATATATACATATATATTAGGGTGGGCCAAAAAAAAAATTTTTTTACTACGAAAATATCGTCCATGATGACGAAAAAAAAATTCTGGTAGAGTTTCAGCACTTAATATTAATATTAAGAGGCGGCACATTGTGATTTTTGATTTCCCATTTAAATACCATAAGATTTTTTTTTGTTTTTGTTTGGATTTTTAATGCACTCGAACGAATAAATGTCTCGTGGAAATAAATACATATTCTTGTAGGAAATTTAACGATCTACAAAAAAGTCTTAAATGATTTTTTGCTAAGATGACTCGTTTAAAAGTTATTCGCGGTTAAAGTCCAACCTCAAATAGTTTAGGATAACTTTTACAATTTCTTATACTCTATCACAAAATAATGACTCAAAAACATAAAATATCTTAGTGTTCGTAAATCTTATCGAGTTTTTTTGATAATTTCGTAGAGAAAATTTGATGTGATTCAGCCCGATTCAAATAAAAAGCGCTAACACGACATTTTGTAATAACGTAGTTGGCAGTATTGTAGAGATTGTCAAATATGTCAAATAAATGTTAATTCGTTATTTAATGTCAACTTATTACTTTTTTTTGTATTTTACCGCTAAAATCACTGTAGTTGTCGATCATAGCGCCACTTCTGTGGTATTATTTACATGTAAATATTACTTAAGGTAACGATAATCTTTTACAACTTTGTTTATACTGTGTGAGATCTTGGGTTGTTTGATGTGTATTTAATTATTATATTCGAGTATTAGAAAAGTTTACTGAGTTATTTTCGATTTTTAATTTTTATTATTAAAACCTTTTGCCTTTAATTAAAAAATGAGCTGCAAGCCTATTTTTTTAATTGGTACACCAAACCCGAACGTCTTTGGGCGTAAATTACCTACCGTTAAAGAGGTTATGTCTGTGTTTTTTCATCACCATGTTGTATTGAAGGAGACAATTAAACAAAGTGCAGGGAATACCATAGTTAAAGTTGAAAAGCAATGGTATTCTGCAGGATTGTCTGTTTGTAGATGAGAAAACGCTGTAAAAAAATGCTAGGCTTACATTGTAAGTGGAAAAGTATACAAAAATTAAAGCAGAAAAAATTCACCAGCTCAACTGAAAAATCAGTCTCTTTTTCAAAAAAAGTTGGCTCAACTCTTTGATACTACGGATCAAAAAAAACCTTCAATCAATATATCACGTTAAAAAGATTTTTCCAGAGGAGCAAAAATCTTCGAATCGAAGAGGAATTATACATTTAAGTTCACAACCATACAATGAAGCAGATGTGATGATAGCCGATGAAATGAGTATTATATTTTATGAACATGTAGAGGAAAGTAACCAAATATGGAATACCGTTTTGTTTTTTACGCATAAAAAAAACAAATTTAAAAAATCTAAAACTTTTAATCGTATTGATCAACAGACATATATTTGCGCTTTAGATAGTAACAGTCTTGTATTATATTTATTAATTATAAGTAAATACTTATTATAATTACTTATTTACTATAATTTCTCTAAAACAAAGTCAACATAAAAGGTATCTAATTATGGAATAGTACCCCAATATATGTATACACTACAAAAACTATCAAAAATCAACCATAATTTCTATGAGATACTTTAGAACTTTGGTCAAATATAAAATGTAACTTAAACTACTTTCAATAATCTCAAATCCAGGGGTCGAATTCTGCACCAGCGCAATCATTGGTAGTTTTCCAATTACAGCACTAGAGCGCAGAATGCGGCACTGTGCGCAACATCGAGTGTTCCAACATCAGCAACGCCTAGCACCTAGGAGCACAAGGAAAAGCTCTGCTCTCGGGTGTAATGCGCAAGTGGTACCAATAAGTTAACATGAAATTTTAAGTGTTTTTTTCATTGAGTTGGCATAATGATGTGTATATCATTATTTTTGTCAACAAGAGTATAAATACTGAATTGTTGTTAATAAATATTTAACTCATTTTAAAACTTTATCTAAACAAATTTTAAAAATTAATATATATGCATTATTAGTAATATTAGACAATGAGATGAAGTATTTACACTGGTTTACACACCACACATTATTTATGTGATAAAGATTGCCAAACCTACGAATTTTTCTCGAAAACCTAAAGAAAGACTAATGCACTCTATTGTCGCATTTAAAAACTAATCTGTTCCAACAAAGCCTCTGCTAATGCGGCATTTCGCGGCACTGAGTCGCACTGTGCTCCCGTAATTGGAAAACAACGATTATGTGCCTAGAGTTCACATATGTATTTTTACGTCTCATAAAAATTTTTCTGACAGTGACAAAACAATAAAGTCTCACCCCGGCTATAGTACTCGCTTGACTAACGAGTTGAAACCTATACGCGCGTATAGTGTTAGAAAGAAATAGATGATCACTGCTTATTGCGTCTAGAGGTATTTGTTTTCGAGAAATACCGGTATTCCACATTAGGGATACTATTCCATATTTGGTTACTTTCCTCTACTAATTAACATTCATAGTGCATAGTGCTCATAACTCGATATAAATAAATGCCTAATTAATAATTATGTACTGTACTGTACTGTACAATACATAAATTGACTGCTATTAATTGTTTTAACGTATAGTTATAATTAATTTATTACTTGATTAAAAATATTGTTAGCTATCATTTTTTCTGAATGACTATAAGTAGAAGACTACAAATTCCTTTTACTTTCAACTTTTAATATTGAATTTTATTTTTCCTAAAATTGACAAAGACTAATTTTTCTACATCTAATAATATTCGTATGCTTATATAAACATTCAAATTTTCAATTGTAGATCAGCCAGTGAAAGATAAACAGATCCCAATAACTAGACAAGAATCTGATCTAATAATATCCGAATCATCAGCAAGCGTGACTTCAAAATCAGTCTCTGGTTTTGAAAATGAATTAACTCCGCATATTGCTTCTAAAATTAACGTGATAACACCAGAATTAGTTTACACCTGCATTAGATCGATCGAATGTTTCTTGTAGAAATGCCATGTACATTATTGCTGCGACTCTGAAAAGCGTTGGAGTTGATTTAAATAGTGTAAATATCAGTTACAAAACAATTCAACGTAGCCGAATAGCTTTGCGAAAAGAAATTGCGAAGGGGTTAAAAGATGAGTTAAAGTTTGAAAATAATTGTATTGTGCACTGGGACGGAAAACTGTTGACAGACATCACGGAAACCGATACTGTAGATAGACTTCCAATCGTTCTGACATCATGTAGTGGTGAACAATTGTTGGGTTTGCCGAAGCTAAAATCAAGAAGTACCAATGATCAAGCAGTTGCTATTCTTGAAACTCTAAAGCAGTGGGGTCTTAGTTCATATGTCAAAGGGATGTGTTTTGATACAGCTGCTGTTAATAGAGGTTAATTATTTATGATATACAAGCTATTCATTTGAATCATCAATGTTTTTCGATTGTTCCATTCGTTTTCTAGGAATTCATGATGGGACTTGTGCTGAAATAGAAAAAGCTTTAAGTCGAGAGTTGATCCATTTACCTTGTCGCCACCACATCTTTGAACTCGTTTTGAAAGGTGTGTTTGAGGTATATTGGCCAACCTCATCAGGCCCAAACGTTCAATTCTTCTCTAGATTTAAAAATAAATGGAATGACCTTAATAAATGCAATTTCAAGGCTGGGATGGATGATAGTATCGTCAATGAAATATTGTCAAATAGCAAACAAGCGTTAATTAATTTGATTAAAGAAAATTTACAGGTATGAATTCATAAATTTGACTTCACAAAAATTATACATGCCATATATTCTAGATGAAGTTGTCAGATCATCCTCACTTTATAGGATAATTTGAATTATTTTTTTTCCAAATACAGGTTCTTCAACCGAGAGATGATTATAAAGAGCTTTTAGAGCTATCACTGATTTTTTTGGGTGAGAAACCAAAAGATAACTCAAAGTTTAAATATCCAGGTCTAATTAATCATGCTCGTTGGATGTCAAAAGCCATTTATTCGTTAAAAATATTTATTTTTAGAGGAGAATCTAAATTAACCGCACGAAAAATTAACGGTTTACGTCAAGTGTGTATTTTTCTAGTAAAAATATATTTAAAAGCTTGGTTTACTGCTCCATCTGCGATTTTAGCACCACACAATGATCTGATCTTCATGCAAGACTTGATTGAGTATAAAAATGTAAACAGTTCCGTATCAAAAGTAGCTTGTTCAAAATGATGAATCATCTGTGGTATTTGAGTGAACAGTTGGCAATTAGTTCTCTGTTTGACGATAATATGCCTCTACTCGTAAAGCAGAAAATATTTTATCTTTGGAAAAAAAACAAATAAGCACTGATCCAAAAAAGAAGCGCTTTGAAATTGAGCAAGAAAATTTAGATACGTTGTTATCAGCAGACCTGAGTAATTTTAGTTCAAAAAAATCTTTGACTACATTTCAAATATTTGATTTACCTACTGATTTCATGGACAAAAATTTTGAATTTTGGACACAGGATGAGAGCTATCAAGAGAAGCTGACATTTTTAAAACGTCTCAGCGTTATCAATGATGTAGCAGAAAGAGGAGTTGCATTAATAGAAGAGTATAATAACAAATGTCTGACCAAAAATGAAGAACAGTTGCAATATTTATTGCAAGTAGTTAAAAATCAGAGGCAAAAATTTCCGAATTGTAACAAAAAAAAAATTGTTTGATTTTGAGATTAAAAAAATGGCAAGTTATAAAAAAAATAAACTGTTTTATTACAATTGAAAAATTATTGAAACATGATTCTTAATATTTTACATTACCTAATAGTCAAGTGCAAATAAAGCACTTATTAATTTTTCAGAGAATGATGCTCTCAGGTAAAGTACAGTTCCGAGTGTTTTTTTTTAATTAGGTATGAAAATATCGATTTTTCTTACGATTATCGATGTTTTGTAAAAATTTTATTGTTTTATCAAAAAAAACTCGATAAGATTTACGAAAACTAAGATATTTTATTTTTTGTCATTATTTCGTGATAGAGTATAAGAAATTGTAAAAGTTATCCTCAACTATTTAAGGTTGGACTTTTAACCTCGCATAACTTTTAAACGAGTCAACTTAGCAACAAATCATTTCAGACTTTTTTTGTAGATCTTTAAATTTCCTAAAAGAATATGTATTTATTTCCACGAGACATTTATTCGTTCGAGTGCATTAAAAATCCAAACAAAAAAATAATAATTCTTATGTTATGTAAATGGCAAATCAAAAATCACAATGAGCCACCTCTTAATATTAATATTAAGTGCTGAAAGTTTACTAGATTTTTTTTCTCGTCATCTTGGACGATATTTTCGTAGTAGCTAAAGAAAAAAGTTTTTTTTGGCCCACCCTAATATATATATATATATATATATATATATATATATATATATATATATATATATATATATATATATAAATATATATATATATGTGTTGTATTTGGAGTTTGTTTTTTAATGTCAAAGTGACATAAACGTATTTTTTGCTCCCCTCCTTTTTCGACCTAATACACCATAAAAGAGGGTTGAAACAACAGACGTGAACGCAAACTCAAACCTATATATTTAGAGTAGGAGGAAATGCCTGCTCTTAGCTAGAAAACATGAGGCAACCTCTAAGGCTCAATACCTTAGTTGTAATCATCGTGACCTTTCTTAAAGATCACCACAACCACTTTCAACTTGAAGTAATCATGATGGAACAAAAGGAAAATCTGCTACCCCAGGCCCCAGTCACCGTGCTGGACTTTCCTGGTCATCGGATTCTGGGGACCAGGAACATCATGAGGAGAAGAGTCGGAGCTTCTCAAAATCTCTACGCAAGCACTACATTGGCACTCTTAATGTGAATACTCTCTTCAAACTTGGAAAACTAAAACAACTTACAGATATGTTAGAAAAATTTCAAATAAAAATTCTTGCGATTCAGGAGACACGTTTTCAAGACGAAAATCATTTCAACACGGAAAATTATGGGGTTTATAAAGGTAAACCTGCTGTCAGAAGAGGTACACCATCATTGTTTGGGACGGGATTTGCAGTACACAAATCAGTCGTGGATAACATTGTTGACTTTAATTCAATATCAGAAAGGATCTGCACACTCTCCTTCAAATCAGGCAATAAAGGTTACACAATTATCAATGCACACGCACCTACAAATGAGCATAACAGAAAGAAACCACAAGAAGTTCAAGACTTCTGGGAAGACATGGAAGAAGTAACCAACAGCATACCAGAAAGGCATGTTAAAATTTTAATGGGAGACTTTAATGCGCAATTAGGTAAGGAGAGAAAATACAGACAAATCACAGGCCCTTATTCAGCTCACTATCGCACAAACAAAAATGGAGAGCACCTCATAAAATATTGTAAAAATTTTAATCTCAAAATTATGTCGACACAATTTCTAAAGCTAAGACGAAAAATTACAACATGGAAAGCACCTAACACCGTTTGGGGAGAATTCCAGATTCATCATGTGGCCATTTCTAACAAAAATACGCAGAAAATTTTAAATGTCAGAACGCGTAAAGGGTTCTTCGAGTCAGATCATTATTTGTTATAAGTTAAGATTAGACCAATTCCAAGACAGAAAAAGACAGTAAAAAACAAAATAGTCAAGCCTGATCCAGAATATTTGCGGATAAACAAAGACAAAATCATTGAAGAAATTAATAGTCATCCAACAGACACTTGGACAGATCTTGCGACCTCAGTTCAGAAGGCAATGCGTTGGGCGCAACCTCCCAGAAGAAGGAAACATAGGTGGTGGAACGCAACTTGTGATCAAGCCATTGAGAAAAGAACACAGGCGTGGATGAAGTTCAGTAGTAACAGAACATCCGAAACATGGAAGGAATTTCACGAAGTTCAGAAAAAATCATCAAAGGAAATTAGAAGAGAAAAACGAGCACACGACAGCAACAGGCTAAAAGAAATTGAAGAAGATTTTAAGAGAAATAATACAAGAAATTTTTACAGAATATTCAAAGAAAATATTATGGGTTATCAACCTCCTAGCTTCTGTTTTAGAAGAACAGATGGATCCTTGGAAACGAACACTAAAGAAAACTGTAAAATTCTGAAACAATACTTTTGTACTCTTCTTAATTGTAAAGATCCCAAGGAAAAAATGACCTTCCAAAAAACCACATCCAATCCTGATTCTACTCCACCTACAATAGCGGAGATAGAGGAGATCATACAACAAATGAAAAATAACAGAGCGGCAGGAGAAGATGGCATTATTGCTGAAGTGTGGAAGCTTCAAGATAAAGACATCTTAAAAACAATTCATAAGATCATTACACACATTTGGATCACAGAAAAAATGCCAGAAGAATGGAAATGTGCCTTGATCCACCCATTACATAAAAAGGGTGATAAGTCAGATCCAAATAATCACAGAGGTATTTCACTAGTGCCAGTCACTTACAAAATATTCTCGAAAGTGTTATTGAACAGACTAGAACCACAAGCAGATCATCAAATAGGTGAATACCAGGCTGGCTTTAGGAAAGGGAGATCATGTATCGAACAAATTTGGAACCTAAGAACAATACTGAAAGTCAGACAGACAAATAATACTGTAGTTACCTTTGTAGACTTTAAAAAAGCGTACGACAGCATTGATAGACAAACGCTCTTTGCAGTACTGGAAGAATATGGCATTGACAAAAAAACCAGAACACTAATACAACTAACGCTCACGGACACCACCTCAAAGATCAAGTTAATGGCTGAAATCTCAGAACCCTTTCAGATACGCACAGGTGTCAGACAAGGAGACGGCCTCTCACCAATTTTGTTCAACATGGTCTTAGACAAAATTATTAAGCAGTGGGAGAAACAAGTGAAAGGCATACAGCTATGAAGAACACGCGAAACAAAAACAATCATTAAATGCTTGGCATTTGCAGATGACGTTGCCATAACCAGCAATAATACACAGGAGGCAAAGAAACACTGGAGCGATTACATGAAATAGCCGCTAAAACCGGTTTACAGATATCGTATGAGAAGACCGAATACATAGAACGACATACCAACAATGTACATACCATACATACGACTTATGGATCTATACAAAGAGTAGAAAAATTTAAATACTTAGGGGAATATATACAAATAGGAGGATCAAACAAAATGTCTACCATTACACGAACGGAAAAACTCCAGAAAGCATATAAACTTACATGGTCACAATATAATAAGAAAAGCATATCAAGGCAGGCCAAGCTCAGACATTACAAAACAGTTGTATTGCCTGAAGCATTGTATGCGTCAGAAACGACCACAATTGGAGCATCTGGCATCATAGAAACAGAAAAAATTGAACGCAAAATTCTTAGAAAAATATTTGGAGCAGTACACAGAGATGGGATATGGATGAGAAGACCTACCAAAGAGCTATATGAATACACAGACAGACTAACAGATACCATTAGAAAACAAAGACTAACTTTCTATGGGCACATACAGAGAATGAACAATAAACGACTTACAAAAAAAATCTTTAATGTAGTAAACAGTTCAAGTAGGAAAACAAATTGGTTTCATGAAATAGAAGATGACTTAAAGCAATTGAGGATTAATCAACAAATGATAGAAGACAGGAAAAAATTCAGAAGCAAAATTAAGAATACCAAATTTTTAGTAAGCGAAAGGAAGATAGGAACATTGTGGACAGAACAAAGGAAACAGGAGCACAGTCAAAGGATGAAGAGATTTTGGGAAGAGAAGAAAAAGAAGGGAAAGAAGTGAAACTTGTGTCATCGTGAGTTATTTAAGTTCAAACACTGTCTATATGGGCAAAAATGATGTAATAATAATAATAATATATGTTGTATTTGAGGTTTTCGCGGTGTAGATACCAGTGTTGTATTGTTTTCTCGGGGATTCCGCGTTGATGCTGAGGGTTGGCTCTGAAAAGAACCGGATTCTCGACGTTTCGGCGAACTAACATTCGCCATTCTCAAGAGATATATGAGAGATTTCATTCTCAAGATATTTATATATATATATATATATATATATATATATATATATATATATATTCCGAAAATCTCAAGAAACCTTGGATGAATCAGAAGACGGTATTACAATAAATGGTCAACTTGTCAATAATACTAGATATGCAGATGACACCATACTGCTGGCAGATAGTGCGGAGGGTCTCCAGGGATTGATAGATAATATTGTAGAAGCAACCAACGAATACGGACTAGAAGAAAACTCTAAAAAGACTAAATAAATGATTATCAGTAAGAACATCAACATAAACGCTCAGTTTACGGTAAAGGACCCACCATTGGAAAGAGTAGAAAAAATATGCTACCTGGGCTGCAATATCAATGATACATGGGAGTATTAAGTATTAAGGGATATACTTTTTCTACGCAAATTCGATAAAATAAGCCACAAACTGTCTGATTTAAATTGGTTAAATATGGATAACCGTCGCATAATGCAAAGTTATTCCTTATTTTATAATATTATCAAATATAAAACACCTGCTTATCTGTTGGAAAAACTTTCATATATATGTGACATTCCTATTCCTTATGACAAGTGAACGCACAGCAGCGATGGAGTGTCAACGTGTGGTGTCGACGTCTCGGCTCGCAGATAATCGGACCATTCTTCTTCGAGGGGGTGTTAAATGGCGCGAGGTACTTGGAATTTCTCCAGAACGATCTTCCTGTGCTATTAGAATAAGTCGATTTGTGTACCCGGAGGACCATGTGGTTCCGAAGATCGAGAAATTCCAAGTACCTCGCGCCATTTAACACCCCCTCGAAGAAGAATGGTCCGATAATCTGCGAGCCGAGAAGTCCATACCACACGTTGACACTCCATCGATACATATATATATATATATATATATGAAAGTTTTTCCAACAGATAAGCAGGTGTTTTATATTTGATAATATAAAACGAGGCGTGGGTTGCGGTTAGATAATAGCCACTTTCTAATTGATCATAGTAGAGGTCTTTATATTCTTCTGATTTCTCTTCAGTAAGAATTTTCCTTTTATTCTAAGCACGCACAATTTCTCATTAATAGCTTTAAAGCCTATAACTAGTTGCCTAATTCTTTCCGTCACCACAAAGCCAGTATCAAATTGATGTTGAGTGGGGTGACAACTGTAGTATAGGTCAAAGTGTTTCTTATGCATGACTCCGTTGCCAGTCCAGCGCATTTATTGTATTGCAACTACGTCAGCTCCATATCCTACTATTTGTTCTTCCAGAAGTCTAAGGGACGCATTACGGTATAGGGTTAGAACATTCCATGAAAAGAGTTTTAAATCATTATCCTTTAAACGGTGCTTAGGTCGTCGTCGATCGGTCAATCCGGCTTGTTCTGCTTGAGACTTCGCAACAATGTTTTTTTATGGAGTGAGTTGTAAGCCCACTGCCAACTTTCCACCCGGGTTGGTTACCGGGTCTCCAGTTGGGTTACTCAGGATAACAGGGGGCACCAGCGAGTAGGTGAGAATCGGGTTTGAGCAGCGGAGGCTAGGCATTTTTAACTAGGCTAGGGGAGGCGGCCTCATATGTTCGCTTACTACCCCATTACCCCCATTTTGTTTTGGAAAACAATCCGAATAAACTTTACCAACAAACTACTTTTTAACGCTCTATCCGAATCTGCAATAAAAAATAGTGGTTTCCATTTAAGATTTTAAAGTTGCCCCTAGTTCCCGCCCCTCCTGGGGGGCTGGGGAGCAAACTAGATGGCATCAGATGTCCCCATCATAACCGGTAACTTTTATTCAGAACACTTTTTGCTTTATTGCACTGGTTCAGAATTATCGCTACTGGCGGATTAAAATGGGACACCCGGTATTATATATCTTTATTAATTTTATGTACCGAGGTGTAATGAAAGAACAGGGTGTGTCTTGCTACACATCTGAATTACATATCATTTTTTCCTCTGCATCAGAATGTATTTTCTCTGCCTGTTATATATTTTTTGTTACTTTACTTTATATTTATCATTCTGTCTAAGAGGCAAATAAAAAATAAATAAATAAATAAATAAAATTAATATGGTTCTCCAAGAGATAAGCACCAACAAAGTATTTTCTTATGCAGCAACGAATACGGTAAAATTTGAAACAAAGGTAGTAAACAGTATGAATGATGAAAGAATAGTGAAAGAAGTACTAGGGATAAGGTAAAGTGATAACGAAAGAATGGAAAGAAAATCAGAATGAAACAAAGTGGGGATGCCAATGAAAGTGGGAATAAAAGAGGGGGATAGTTGAGGGTACATATAACAAGGACTACGGGAAGATCCAAGTTGCATGCAGATGACCAGAATATATTCTCAATCCAGAGGTCTCACTAGCGACTATTTCCTGTTTTAGATGCGGAAGGCAGAACTGTGGCAGCATTGGGTGGCGAGTTGTAGGAAATGTGTATGGAATGTGGTGGAGAAGGCAGCAGCAAGAAACTGGGAAAAAGAAAGAAAAAATTGTGGACGAAAGTGGATTGGGCGTCATATACATGATGAAAGTATTAAAATGTAAATTGTTGATCTTGTATCTACGTATTGCATTTTTTTATCTACCCGTGTACTTTTTGTTCCGGTTTTCCGAGGCGTTTAGTGCGTTTCTTTGAGCATTAGGTTCTTTTTACAAGGTACAGGCTGCTAACCTCATACCTAAACCCTCCTCTTTTATCCAGGCTTGGGACCGGCTGCGGTGACTGCTGAGCTACTCAATCCAGCCAACATTACCACAGGCAGAGACAGGCCGGAGGACTACATAACATCATTTGGAAGAACAAATACATGTCCTCACACAGCAAAGTCAGAATTTACAAAACATGTGTTCGTCCCATTCTAACATATGCGACCGAAACAAGGGCAGAAACCAACACACCTAAACAACAAATGCGCACCACAGAAATTAAGACACGACGTGTAATATCAGGCGTGACTCTTATTGATCGAAAAAGAAGTAAAGAAATCAGGGAAAATCTGAACGTACAGGACGTGGTGCGATGGACCAGAGCCAGACGAAGAGAGTGGGACAGACACGTCGACCGGATGGGCCCAGAACGACTGGCAAAATGGGCCAAACTAGCAAAACCCAACACAAAACGACCCATGGGAAGACCACCGAAGCGATGGAACGAGTCATGGAGCTCAAGGTCGCAAGAGACGAGAGATGCCTAAAGAAACAGGGCAATGTCCTAAAAAGAAGTAGGAGGAGGAGAGGTACTTTTTGTATTTATTGTTTTTTTTTTAGAGATTTTATTTATTTTCCTTTTTTTTTAGGGCTGCTGAGGTGATTTCAGCTTATAATTTTGCTTTTTTGACAATTAAATTTGTAAACACAATTACGTGCAATGTAAAATTATGCCAATAAAGGATTAACTGCATTGTATATATCCTATGTAGATACATTTTTTTCATTAACTATTTTGGTGGAAAGTTGGAATATTAGGGAACAATTTTTGATTATAGAAGTCGATAAAATGATAAGTATCTTTCATTAAAGTTCGTTTGTATGTGACATTGATATATGAAGCTAATTATTTGAACTACTATCCTCTTAAAGTACAATTCAGTGAAGTTAAAACACCTTATTGCAATAGCCGATCGAAATTATTGCAAAACTTGTAAAGTTTACTTGAAGAAATTGTTTCCAATCCACCGGGTCTCTCTCTTGATATCGTTTATTTTATAAAATACCATTATAACTTTAGAAGTAACATCTACTTATAAAACAACCCTCTGAAAATGTTGATAGAGAGGAGTAAAATTAAGCAACACAAACATAATTCCTCGAACTTCAAACACATATAAAATCCGCTTTTAATGGTAATAAAATTTGTATTTTTTGTTTCGTGAAAGGGAATTACATAATTCAATATAAAATGGTTAACGAAGTTATATCGAGGAAACCAAATATAAAATGTTGGAAAATTTATAACAGAATTAAATTTAGAAGTTTAGAAAAACGGGTAATAAACGCACCGCTTTTTCAAATTAATTTTAAATTAAAGGAAGGGAGTATTTCTTTTAAGCTGTTAATGATATTTGTTAAAATTTGTTATAAATCATCTGCTTTGAAGAGAAATAATTAACTGTCATAACATTTAGGAAAAAGTAATAATTCATATACTTTTTTAATTATAAAGTATTCGTCAACAGTGTCGAAAACAAAAATTAGTTTTAATTATATTTCTGAATTTATTTAATTTAAATATTCAAGATTTTCTTGATTTCTGCACAAATAAGCTAGGTAAGGAGTATGCAAATCATCGAACATAGAAACAAGGGAGTGCACAGGAAGCTTAGGTTGGTCTGGCAGGGCCAAAAGCTGGAGCATAACAACACACCGAAATACCACTGGCATACGCCTGGACAGAACTCTGAGTTTTCGAAAACACTAACAAGAGATCAAAGGGAAAGTATGCCCAAGAAACAACATCATTCGAAAACTAACAAACGCAAAATGGGTAGCACAACCTTATACACTCCGGACTTCGGCTCTTGCTTTAAGGCTCCTTTAGACCGGCGCGGAGCGTATGCTGGTCGAAATTTCCGTAACGAAAAATTCGCTAGCGGCGCGGCAGCGAAATGAAAATGCCCACATCAAAACGCGATTTTTATGCTATTTTAAGCATTAAATGAAATATGTTATTTTGTCTTTATTTTGAATTTCTAAAACACATAATAGTAGTTAAATGGGTAAAATGGGGAGCAATAGATATAGAAGTAGTTTTAAATACGTAGGTTTTGTGTTCCAACAGAATGGATTAATCAGAGATCTCACATAATAGTAGTTTATGATACAGGTATGTGAAGAATGTGATTTTATGCATAAGTTGCGAAGTTTAAAGCACGAGCCGAAGGCGATTGCTTTAATCGCAATGAGTGCACAAAAGCCTTTTACGCACGAAAATACTGTTGAATCTACAAAACAATTATTATTATTAGCGCCTACGTGGAATAAAGTGCTAACTAGTAAAAGCGCACAGTAACGGGAACACTATTTGGTCGTTGTCGATGAGTAGGGAAATATTTTTCCTTCTAGGCCCTCCACCTCCACTGATTTTAACCTTGACACTTCCGGTTTCGATTTTAAATTTTTTTGCAGGAGCTGGAAATGGAGGGGCCGGATGTGCAAAACCGGAAACGGGAAACCGAAAGTAAGAAAGCGGAAACGGATGTCGAAACCGAAAACGGAAGTCGAAACCAGACCTCACACCCAGCGTGAGGTTACATAGAGCTAACACGTGGGACTACATATACCTCACACCCAGCGTGGGGTTATATAGACCTCGCGCGTGTAGCTACATAGAACTCACACTGCCATGTGTAAAAAACCGGAAGTGGGAAACCGGAAACGGAAGTCGAGATCGAAAGTCGGTACCGGAAGTGTAAGGTTACTGGAGGTGGAGGGCCTAAAAGGTACCATCTTTCCCTACTTCGATGTAATCTAGATTAACCTAGATTTAATCTATATTAGATTATGGTTAGGTTGCCATAGTAACAACAAACAGAAGTCGTTTAATAATGAAACTCCATTTTATTTACATTGGACTTTCACGCACGAATTGGATACTTTTACACACGACTATAATAATCATCCTTCACATACAATAATGTATTTAATAATGTGTTCAATATGAAGTGTGAGTAGATAAAACTCGTTTCAGAATTAAAGATGGGTTCATAAAATCAATGTGATTACAGAGATCACCATTTCCAAACAAAGCGGCAGCGAAACTAACCGCGCGTGCAGCGTCCTTGTCGTGCAACGCTGCAGTACCGCGACTATGACGGATATTGCGCTTTTTGATCTGAACATATACAAAGCCGCCGTGTCAGTCAGTCCGACGCGACATCGCACCGGTTGTGGCAGCGAAACTTCCACTCCGGTCTGTGAGCACCTTAATGCTTTTCTACCTCGGAATATGCTGCGCCGATATGGTTCAATTCCGCTCATATCAAGCACATTGACGTGGCACTGAACGAGACGGAGCACATGGTGTCTGGCTGCCTGAAACCGACCCCGATGGAGGAAATCTACCCAATAGTTGATATTGCCCCACCCACAATCAGGAGGTGTGTTGCCGCGGGGGCTGAGCGAAAAAAAACAAGAAACTGACCAGAGACATCCCTTATATGGGCATCAAAAGCAACTGCATAAACTTAAGTGTCGAAAGAGTTGTGTGCGGTCGATAACACCCCTGGAGATTACGCCTGAAGCACACGGAATAAACTTATGAAAAGTGGCTGCCATCCGCACACGGAGCGAGCTAAATGAAGAGCAAGCCCCTGGACACCATCTACTTTTCCCCACATGTAAAACGCTGAACCGGCTAAGAACGGGAGTCGCAAGATGTATGCAACAGGAACCTAAAAAAAGGGGCTATAAAGAGGATGACAATTGTGAATTTGGCGTAACTCAAGACCTCCAACATGTGGCTGTGTGCCGAAAGATGAGTGAGACTTACACAGGGGAGGACCTGATACTCGCAAATTGCAAAGCCATATTTGTGGCTGATATTTGGAAACTGAAAATTTGATTTGTTATGGTGATCCGGACCCGGAAAGTAATTAATTATTGAACATATTTACAAAGTGGTTGCTGCAGATGCCAAAAATGGGTTGCCTTTGAACGTAGTTTGCTGGCGGATCTTCTCTTGTAGTAGTAGTAGATAACCTAACGGTTTCTATAGGCCACCACTACCCCTCCAGTACTACCTCCCTAAGAACTAGAACCTCCACCTCTTCTAGAATTCTTTCTGATTTACCATACCAAACCTACCATTTCTGATCCCTGTTACTATTCCCCCCTTTGCCCTTTCGTATTCACTCTCTCCCCGTTCCGGTTGCACCCTCCAATTGTACTCCTTGGTGAGTCTCTATTTACAGGCTTCCCATTCCTTCTCTTGAGCCTAAGTCTCCACCAACCCAATTATGTCGAATCTCCTCACGAATTCTATAAAAGACCCGTCCACCTTTTCCAGTTTCTTCCTGAGCCCTGTCACATTCTAAAACATTAGCTTCAGAACCTAACCTTTCCGTTCAGCCGTTGTGTATCTGTCCCTTCCTTCTTTGGCCGCTTGCTCGTTTTTTGCTACCGTGTCCCCATTTCCCATATATTTCCATTTTTAGTATCCTACTTTAATTTGGTGGCCCCTTTCCTTGAGTACCCTTGCCTTCCTTAATAATTCTTTCTGGATTCCCTATTCTTTAGGGGTGAAATCATCTCGAATTAATACATTTGTACTTCTTAGCCCCCTTTTGTTTCTCATTATGTCCTTTTTTTACCTCCCAACTTTCCAATTTTAACATATGCCTGTTGGCGTTCCCGAAAGCTTCGTTTAAAACTTTTTTGAGTCCGAAATATTTTCTTTGCCTCTTCCCGCCAATATTCTCCTTCAATTCGGTACATTACAATGTTATTTCTTAATTCCCTTCTTAATCTCCTCTCTTCCGTAACTTTTAGTTTATAGAGCTCCTCTCTATTTACCTGACGTTTCTCCTCCCACTTACTCTCGGTTATTCTCTTCTCCTCCTTGACTGCATCCGCTTCGTCCTGGAGTTTCGATATTTTATAATTTATTTCCTTATTCTCATCCCTTATTGACCTCAACTCTGCTAACAATTCCTTTCTCCATTTCTTTTCTACATCTTCTCCTTTCTCTGACAATCTCCTTTTGTCTCTTCCCCACCCTTTCCAATTTTTAATCCAAACTTCTGTTCTCCCGCCTCATTTCCTCCAATTTCCTGTCTACAATAGTGAACTCCTTTTTTATTTCTTTTAATTTCTGCAATATTCTCTCTAAATGATCACTCTGACCTGAACTGCACTCACCTCTTCCATTATCTAACGTCTCCTCTTTTTTCGACATCTTAGCCGAGTGGATCTTAGCCGCATATTTAGTTTTGCACATCTTTCACACGGGTTCATCAACTCACTGCTTGCTCTCGGTGTGCTCTCGTATTCGTCTATTCACACGAAGACACCCTCCGCTCTTGGAGCCGATCTCAGCTACTAATTTCGCTATCCTTTTGAACCGTTAACTGAGAGATTACCATGTCGTGCGGCAACCGCACAATCATAACTTATCACCAGGTGCGTAAAGTTTTTAACACGATAGCTGAGATAACGACCTACTTGCAACGAAAGTTTTCCCGACTACAATAACTGCCTGATGAAAATAGTCAAACCACTTGCAGTCTTTCACTACCCTCACGCTTAAAACAGCCGTAATAGAAACTTATTTGCAGTGCACTCTCTCTCACACGCGTTCAGCACCCACGACTGCTATATTACACTATTCTCTTGTAAATACTCACTGCTTTAGTATGCCCCAAAGATATGTATAAACTTCATCATCATCAGTGTCAGGACAGGCATGAGGAGGCTATTGGAAGTCAGGGCGAAAAATTGTTCTGTTTTCAGAATGTTCGTGAAGTAACGCTATGTACAACTATTGCTTGTGCTTATATAAACGTTGTGCGTGACTCTTGATTTAACTGGTAAACTAGCTATACTCCTCAATGTTCATCTATAGTCGTTATAGTCGTTCGCGTAGTACGTTAGAGTAGTAGATACGTAGAGTCGTTATCCAATTTGAATGCGGTATGGTTAACCCTTTCACTGCCATGTCAATTTTAAGGAATAACACACAGCGGCAGTATTTATAAAAATGCCGGTAGTTATGCAACCCCTTTCACATTAATCACCTATTGATCTAAAGCGGAAAAGAGCGCTCATTTTCTCCTTTACAACGCGGCACCCGGCGATGGCGCCGGTTACACTACCGCCAAGCCATAGATTAAATCTAAAGAACTGCGTCGCAAAATCGCGAGTCCGCCCCGGCACGCTGAACGCAGAAGGCTGCAAACTTGAAGGTGCACTTTTGCAGTGCGCCCTTTTTGCAAAGATTTATGGATATATTTCCGGATCGGGGGAGGTCGACGGAAGTGACGAGCAGTTTTTTAGATTCCTGCATCTATCCTGCGTGATGCGAACCCAAATTTTCGATCACCGTCGAACTCGTAAATTGCCGACCAAAGAGGCGGGTTTCGGCATTTCGGATGCACCGTGAGAAGAGAACGACGCAGGAAGCCGCGAGTGGTACCGAAATATGCGTATCGGGCGGCACCGCCCCGTGCTGCAAAAGTCAGATTCGGTTGCGCGGTGAGAGGGTAAATGTCAAAAAAACGTGCAAAAAAAGAGTATTATTTTCCGATTGATATTTACGTCGGCAAATATCACTCGATATATATAATATATACTCGATCGCGAACCCATAAATACAAAAGAGGCGCGGGCGTCCTTTCTGGATCGAACGCATGCAGTTTCGAGTCGCTGCGCCCAGAAATGGCTAAACTGCAGCGGTCAGAGTGACCGCACCTTCCGGCGAAGGAGAACCGATACATTTCGAACCGTGGCGGGCGACTCCGTGGTCGTAGGGACGCGGCGCCGGTGCCAAAATGCGCCGCTCGTCGAAGCCCACTTGTAATTTCAAAAACGCGATATTCTGGTGCCCCAAATCGACATTCAAGTTTTTCTTTTTGCAGATTGACAGTTATAAGTGGGCGTTGCGACGCGATTCCGCGACGTCCAATTATGAGTGCGGAAAGCCAAAACACCATTCTACAATCCACTGAAAAATCAGGAAGATTCACTGGGGGGCTGCAATAATATGAACGTTTTACTTTCGTCATTTGTTTCCTGCAATACGGCGAGTTTCGGTGGACGTGGCGATGGCTTCAAAGGACGCAGCGCGATGCCGCTTGCAGTAAAAGATAAAGCATTCAATTCTCTGTGGGAATCACTTGAAACCGTTCCCGCAGAGCTTAAATTGCAAATTCTGCGGGAGTTTTCCTGGACGTCCAAAAAACGTCCTTTGAATGGCTTCGAGGCGCAATCTACAACGCAATCGGGATTAAACTCGCAAACAAACTAACAGGTTCTATACCCGATCGAGCGGCGCCGGTCCCGTACCGATCCGTAAATTGGTTCGAACTTTGTAGGTACCACCGCAAAACGCCTCTTCTCTCTTTAAACTGCCGCAGATTCGAATTTTCGAGATCTTACGCAAAATGCGCCTCAAAGGTAAAAAAATCGTTATTTTAGGTTTCGGTCTGGTGCGTCCAAACCTGAGGGAGTTGAGTCGCGAAAATGGCACTGCTCGACGGGACTCTCGGTTCTACACTCGAAAAATGTACAATCCCGTTTTGCACCGCCGTCTCCGCTTCCGTCACGACGCGTCGGACCGTTTCCGCAAAAATCTCGATTTTCGAGGGAGTTTTTCACTTTGAAGAAGCCCGGGGAAAATGAAAATCACGAAAGAATTTCGGTAGAAAACTTCGATACGCGTCCTGCGACACAACTCTCGTCGCTGCGCGAATTTTGTCGGCTACGTGATTCACATTTCACATTCTGCGAAGTCGGATCTTCCGAATCAAACGCCGCCTGCGGCGGCGCCGGTGCATCAGATTCTTGTAGCCAAATAATGGACCAACGACCCCACGCATGGCGATTTTCGATAACACTACCGGATCGCGAAAATGATGATTTTTTGCAAGATAATGTAAGTTTTTTGCACGTCCCAAAAATTTTAAGTAAAGATATAGAAAAGTGAGGTTCGAAAAGCGACGATCCGGACACACCGGCGCCGCAACCACGTCCGTGCGACGAAAACTGTTCGAGTTGTGTGTGAAAAAGTAAAAAAACCTGGAGAAATTCGTCCAACCGATCCCGGAGACGGCAGGTCGGTGAAATTATTTTTAAAAATACCCGTTATTTAATACCCCCATTTTTTTCAAATTGGTTGTGGGAGATTTCCAATCCTTGCGTAATATTTAAATATTTTTTAAAGAAATTAAAAAAAATTGCGATTTCTCTCCCCCTTTAAGTTCATTGACGACTCGTTTCTCGTTTAGTAATCCAGCGCAAAACTATATGGCGCTGGTAAAAAAAGAAACCCCGGGCTACATCGCCCGGCACGGCGCTGTATAAATTCAGCGCGCCGGGTCACATCTCCCGGAATGGCGGTGAAGGCGTTAAACACCAATAGACTTGAGCAGTAAATATGTTGACAAGGGCAATCAATGTTTCACTGATATTTAGTTTATACGATCGTCTTCTAAAGTTTTCTTTTAGCAGAATGTGTGACCTGTTCAAAACTTTTGATTGTGCTTGTTAATAAAAATTTTTCCTTATCGACTTGTTCCCCTTTACCTAATTTATTCATTAATAATGGCGGGACGGATCGTGCGCGGTTTTTGGCCTTGAATATACTTCGTCTCCAATCGTCTTGGTTCTTCGAACTCTGCCTCCAGTTCGTGTATCCTAGGACCTCTCGGCATATGCTTTGTATAAAGTCCTCCCACGTGTATGGACAACGAGAAGCCCAGATGGCTGTAGTAAGAACGAGATTGACTACATAGTCTCGAACAGGCGAAAATTATGCAGCGACGTAGCGGTGCTAAAAAAATTCAGCACAGAAAGTGACCAAAGACTCGTGCGGGAGACTATGAACTTTACCACCAAGCTTGAGAGAAACAAAATGATCCAGATGAAGAAATACCCAACAACCGAAACCCTAAAAGAAAATCAAGAAGTATATCAAGACCACATTGGGAAATCCCCAGCAATCATAAGAAACCTAGAAAAATTGGAAATTAACCAAATATCAAAAACAATAACTGTAAGCATAAAAACGGCAACCAAAAAAATTAGCTACAATAAAGCTCCAAAAAACGGGAAAACTAAGCCCCACCACGTTGAAATTGCTAGAGCAAAGGAAGAACACAAACAGAGAAAGCAGCACATATAAGGAGCTATGTACAACAATTAGCAAGGAATCTTGAAAAGAACTTAGAACAAATAACAGTCACCTAATACAAAAAGTCAAAGAGGATAACGCAAATATGAAATACTAAGAAGAAACAAGGAAAGAAGAGATTGTACTCGATTAAGAACAAGAAAGGAAAAGTAATTACAGACAAGGAATTACAGATAAAATCAAAAATTTCTACCAAGATCTATATAAATCAGACATACCGAAACCAGACAGACACAGCAGCAAAATCCAAAACGTCGGCTTGGAAGACATTCCAGAAATTACGAGGACAGAATTACAGTACGCGCTAAAACAAATGAAAAACAGGAGAACACCGGGAGAGGACAATATTACCGCATAAATGATAAAAATGGGAGGGGCAACCCTCGAAGAAGCTCTCTGCACCCTATTAAACAAATGCATAAGCGAAGGAAAAGTTCCCGAATCTTGGCTAAACGCAGAAATAGTTCTGATTTTCAAGGAAGGGGATACCAACGACATCGGTAACTACAGACCGATCAGCCTCCTGACTCACACCTACAAAATATTATCCAAGATTATAACCAATCGCCTAACCAGCAAACAAGACTACTATTAACCTGCCGTACAAGCCGGCTTTAGGAAAGGATTCGGCACAAACGACCACCTCCGGGCGATACGTAGCCTGATTGAAATATGCACAGAATACAACGTTCCTCTAAATTTAGCATTTGTGAACTATGCGAAGGCGTTCGACTCGGTTGAAACGTGGGCGATTCTGAAGGCACAGATATCGTGGATGATGCACGGTACTCAAAGATAAGAGAACATATATATATATATATATATATATATATATATATATATATATATATATATACAAATGCTACAATGCAGATAGCCATAGACGAGGACATGGTATCAGAAAAAATCAAATTAGAGAAGGGAATTAGACAGAGTAACACCATACCACCGAAGCTTTTCACCGGTGCTCTCGAGGATATATTTAAAAGTATGGCTTGGGAAAACAAAGACATCAACATAAACGGAACCTTAACCTCCGCTTCGCGTACGACATCGTGCTGATCAGTAGCGACGGTGGCGAACTAAAATCAATGCTTGAAGAACTGAAAGCAAAGTAAGAACAGATCGGACTTAAGATGAACATAAACGAGACGAAGTTGATGACCAAAGAAGACATCAGAATAAACATAGATGGAGAACTCCTAGAGGTGGTAGGAGGGTACACATACCTGGGCCATAATATGAAGATGGGCAAACCAAACCAAAGTGCAGAAATATCTAGAAGGATAAAGATGAGCTGGGCGGCATTCGCCAAGCTAAATTATATTCTAAAATCAATAACCATCCTCATTAACCTAAAAAGGAAAGTTTATGATACCTGCATATTACCAGTAACAACATACGGCATGGATACTAGAACCCTGACTACAGGAAGCGCTTTCTGCGCATCATAACTCAAAGAGCAATGGAAAGAAGAATGCTAGGTATCAGTCTCAGAAACCACGTCAGAAACGGGGAAATCAGGGGAAGCACCAAGGTCCAAGATGTCATCAAAAGAATAACGCAACTGAAATGGAGATTTGGCAAGACGGATCCAACTGGACCAAGAAAATTGTAGTATGGAGACCAAGAACAACGAAAAGGAGCGTGGGCAGACCCGCGAAAAGATAGGGAGACGACATACAGAAAACAGCAGGCAAAAACTGCTGCAAGACTGCGACAATGCAGGAAAACGCTAGAGGAGGCCTACATGCAGGAGTGGATTAACACGGTCTGAGGAAGAAGAAGAAGAAGACATACGTGATGTTTCTACAAAATTTGTTTTCGACCAGACGAAAAACCATTTATGTAAATACGGGTACCGCGATAGCACCCACCAAACCGAAAAATCTTCATGGGAATATTTTTCTAATTTTTTTTATGCGGATCAGAATTGTACAAATCAATTTATTTTATCTAAAAATGTCTTATATTTTAGATTACGAGAAAGATTATTTGACTATTTAATATAATATTTTCACAAAATATTAAATCATAATTATTCAATAATCTTTACCAATAATGATAACTTCGTTATCAAAATATAAAGCAACAATATTGCTTCAGTTTACCATTTATGTCATGTACAAATATATTTATCGGACATGAAAACTGTTATTGGCTCGAAATTATCTTGTAAAAGAAATCACGAGTTTAACATCAAACTGCATTTATTCCGTAATAAAAAAAAACAACATAAAGCCGAAAACAATTTTACTTGTCAATAAAGGCGATTATAGAACCTTTGAAGTTTATTATGTGCCTCAAAAAGTAACCCATTCTTCGTGATTAAAAAGCTGTTACGTACGAAGTGGTGGGATTTTTTTTCTTGCTTCCCCTTTGATGTGATAACATTTTATAAGCGCAAGTAAATTGGCTGTCGACAGCAACGGGTTTCCTTGAAGCTTTTTTCAACATCATTAGGACCTTATATATTGTGAAATTAATATTTGAGTGGAACTATTTCGTTTCTATTTTAGTTTTATATTTTCGTTCTATTGGATGACTGATGAATAGGATGGTTGCGACTGTTACTACGTGGTAATTCGTACTTACATTGAATTGAAAAAATCAGTGGTTAAAACATAGTAATTTTTCAATCCAATGTATGTATTGGATAACTGTTAAAAGTTTTATTGCTATCTTTATAAAATGCTGTTTTTGATTGGATTAGACTAAATAATATTTGAATACGGTTAGAACAAGCTTATATATAATCTAGAACTGAATTAGAAGAAACTAAGCAGACAACATTAAAACAATACAATATTATTATATAAAAACATAAAACACAGACGGAAGTTTGGGTACAAGAAAGACAACCTCAATGTACCCTATATAGCTTTTGCTGATGATCTAACGCTATTCACCAACAGCATGGAGGAGGACATCAACTACAGAGCCTCTATAATATTGCGGCAAGAACCGGCTAGAGGGTCAACATACATAAGACTGAGTTCATTACCAATATCAAGCAGGCGTCTTCTACAATCCCACTAGGAAGCAATTTCACATACTTTTCTTCGACTGCTACAATAAGATCTGGGATCGGATTTAGGTCGGGACTGCATGCTGGCCACTCCATAGCTCGAAAAACGATTTCTGTAATGTAAAATTGCACGATTCTTGCGGTATGCGACTACGCATAGTCATGCATAAAGATACATTCTTCTCCAATATAGTCGAAGTAAGATACCACATGAACTGCTAAAATCTCCTCGATGTACCTAGCACCTATTAAACCTGCACTCCCGTGACCACGGGCGCCCCTAATGGTGAAAGCCGGGTCTGTTCGTGCTCCCATAGAAATTGCACACCAGATTATGATGGAATCACCTCCATAAGCAGTCTCCTCTACAATGCAGAATTTTGTAAATCTTGGTCTCCGGTACACTTTTCTTCTTCGATCGCTGCCATAGAGGCATATTCTAGTCTCATCTGAGAACATATCAGACCCTCGTTGTTCCAACATCCAATTTAAATGATACTTTGCAAAACGCAGGCGTGTTTCACGATGAGCTGGATAAGTTTTTGATCAACTGCAGGTGTCTTGAGTTTCACATTACTTTCTTGCAGTCTTCGTCTTACTGTCTACTCACTTAGAGCTACTCTTCGTTTATTAAGGTGAGGATTTCTTAATGATGTTGACACAAAAGGGCGGTTACCAAAATCTGTAAAGTCCCTGCAGTCAAGTACTAGGGAGAATGTATCTCAACAAGCGAAAGCGAAACCTTGGCCATAGACGCCAGACGCACCAAATTAGAGAAGGCCTATCATTCCTGTAAGAACATCTATACCTCCAAGTACATATTCAAAAACATAAAGCTGAAGCACTACAACTCGGTAGTACTGCAATATATGCCTCCGAGTGCCTCTTGATGAATCGAAAGGGCCCACTCGGGAAACTAGTACTTAAAGAGGGGAAGATCCTGAGGAGAATACTAGGACTCATAAGAGAGGAAGACGACACCTACAGAATCAGGAAAAATAACGAGCTCTAGCAGCAACTCAGCATACTCACATGTACGAGGAAAAGACGGCTGACTTTCTATGGGTACTAGACCCGCCTGGATCACTTCAGACTCCCCAAGTGAATCCTCGCAGTGACAAGTAGGGGAAAGGCGTCCAAAGCTAAGTGGCTCACCTCTGTTAAATCAGACTTAGAGGAACTGCAGATCCCATTACAGATAACCGAAAACTCAATACCGACAGGCCATCCTGCAGGAGTCTTCCCACTGTCTCTTAAAATCAAGAAATGTATAGGCATTTCCAGACCGAAATGAACGGAGCAGAGCAAAAAAGCTCACAGCCAGAAGATGAAGGCATACTGGGTCGGAGTGTAGCTAGTAGAGTACCCTAGCTGAGAGTTAATACGAGCCCCGTGGTCCCTAGTAGCCCAAAACGAATTGAAAAAAAAAGAAAACTAATACAGCATAATAATAATATTATAGATTGTTGTTGCTTCTATATTATAATCTTCCTGTTTTAACTCTTAGAGAAGACTGTTTTAGACTAATACGTGGTCTGTTAGAAAAGTATCCGACCTTTATCAGGTAAAAAAACTGGCATACCTGGAGCTTTGGAAACCTAATCACCCTCAAAGTAGTCTCCTTGGGACTCCACACACTTGTCCCAGCGGTGCCGCCATTGTTGGAAGCATTCCGAAAAAGCCTCTTTCGAAATCAACTTTAGCTCGGCTGTCGTTGCAGACATTATGTCCTCTCTTGTCTGAAATCGCGTTCCTTTCAATGGCATCTTGACTTTCGGGAATAGCTAGAAGTCGCAAGGGAGCATATCAGGAGAGTAAGGAGCCTGTCGAACCAGAGGAGTCTGTTTTTTCGCCAAAAAATTATGAACCAAGTGCGAAGAATATGCTGGAGCATTGTCGTGATGGAGTTGCCAATTTCCTGATGACCACAAGTCCAGTCACTTGCGCCGCACAGCATCACATAGGCAAAGTAGGCGTAGTAGGACATCCCTTTAATACTCCCTATAGTCGTTGCGTCATTTTATTTGCATTGAAAAACCGACGAGAGCACTACAGACTTCGTCACTCGAACACTGCTCGACAGCAACTGATGCTATCTACAGGCGGGAAAAATTCACGCATGCGCACGAAGGCTCAAGGTCGGCTTATGAAGCGCGCTTGATTCAAATCTATCAGGTTTTCAAAATAAAAAATAAGGTCGTATACTTTTCTAACAGATTACGAATTACGATAACTGTTAAAAGTTTTATTGCTATCTTTATAAAATGCTGTTTTTGATTGGATTAGACTAAATAATATTACGGTTATAAATCGGCTAAATAGTAATACGGTTAGAACAAGCTTATATATAATCTAGAACTGAATTAGAAGAAACTAAGCAGACAACATTAAAACAATACAATATTATTATATAAAAACATAAAACACAGACGGAAGTTTGGGTACAAGAAAGACAACCTCAATGTACCCTATATAGCTTTTGCTGATGATCTAACGCTATTCACCAACAGCATGGAGGAGGACATCAACTACAGAGCCTCTATAATATTGCGGCAAGAACCGGCTAGAGGGTCAACATACATAAGACTGAGTTCATTACCAATATCAAGCAGGCGTCTTCTACAATCCCACTAGGAAGCAATTTCACATACTTTTCTTCGACTGCTACAATAAGATCTGGGATCGGATTTAGGTCGGGACTGCATGCTGGCCACTCCATAGCTCGAAAAACGATTTCTGTAATGTAAAATTGCACGATTCTTGCGGTATGCGACTTCGCATAGTCATGCATAAAGATACATTCTTCTCCAATATAGTCGAAGTAAGATACCACATGAACTGCTAAAATCTCCTCGATGTACCTAGCACCTATTAAACCTGCACTCCCGTGACCACGGGCGCCCCTAATGGTGAAAGCCGGGTCTGTTCGTGCTCCCATAGAAATTGCACACCAGATTATGATGGAATCACCTCCATAAGCAGTCTCCTCTACAATGCAGAATTTTGTAAATCTTGGTCTCCGGTACACTTTTCTTCTTCGATCGCTGCCATAGAGGCATATTCTAGTCTCATCTGAGAACATAACAGACCCTCGTTGTTCCAACATCCAATTTAAATGATACTTTGCAAAACGCAGGCGTGTTTCACGATGAGCTGGATAAGTTTTTGATCAACTGCAGGTGTCTTGAGTTTCACATTACTTTCTTGCAGTCTTCGTCTTACTGTCTACTCACTTAGAGCTACTCTTCGTTTATTAAGGTGAGGATTTCTTAATGATGTTGACACAAAAGAGCGGTTACCAAAATCTGTAAAGTCCCTGCAGTCAAGTACTTGGGAGAATGGATCTCAACAAGCGAAAGCGAAACCTTGGCCATAGACGCCAGACGCACCAAATTAGAGAAGGCCTATCATTCCTGTAAGAACATCTATACCTCCAAGTACATATTTAAAAATATGAAGCTGAAGCACTACAACTCGGTAGTACTGCAATATATGCCTCCGAGTGCCTCTTGATGAATCGAAAGGGCCCACTCGGGAAACTAGTACTTAAAGAGGGGAAGATCCTGAGGAGAATACTAGGACTCATAAGAGAGGAAGACGACACCTACAGAATCAGGAAAAATAACGAGCTCTAGCAGCAACTCAGCATACTCACATGTACGAGGAAAAGACGGCTGACTTTCTATGGGTACTAGACCCGCCTGGATCACTCCAGACTCCCCAAGTGAATCCTCGCAGTGACAAGTAGGGGAAAGGCGTCCAAAGCTAAGTGGCTCACCTCTGTTAAATCAGACTTAGAGGAACTGCAGATCCCATTACAGATAACCGAAAACTCAATACCGACAGGCCATCCTGCAGGAGTCTTCCCACTGTCTCTTAAAATCAAGAAGTGTATAGGCATTTCCAGACCGAAATGAACGGAGCAGAGCAAAAAAGCTCACAGCCAGAAGATGAAGGCATACTGGGTCGGAGTGTAGCTAGTAGAGTACCCTAGCTGAGAGTTAATACGAACCCCGTAGTCCCTAGTAGCCCAAAACGAATTGAAAAAAAAAGAAAACTAATACAGCATAATAATACTATTATAGATTGTTGTTGCTTCTCTATTAAAATCTTTCTGTTAACTCTTAGAGAAGACTGTTTTAGACTAATACGTGGTCTGTTAGAAAAGTATCCAACCTTTAGCAGGTAAAAAAACTGGCATACCTGGAGCTTTGGAAACCTAATCACCCTCAAAGTAGTCTCCTTGGGACTCCACACACTTGTCCCAGCGGTGCCGCCATTGTTGGAAGCATTCCGAAAAAGCCTCTTTCGAAATCAACTTTAGCTCGGCTGTCGTTGCAGACATTATGTCCTCTCTTGTCTGAAATCGCGTTCCTTTCAATGGCATCTTGACTTTCGGGAATAGCTAGAAGTCGCAAGGGAGCATATCAGGAGAGTAAGGAGCCTGTCGAACCAGAGGAGTCTGTTTTTTCGCCAAAAAATTATGAACCAAGTGCGAAGAATATGCTGGAGCATTGTCGTGATGGAGTTGCCAATTTCCTGATGACCACAAGTCCAGTCACTTGCGCCGCACAGCATCACATAGGCGAAGTAGGCGTAGTAGGACATCCCTTTAATACTCCCTATAGTCGTTGCGTCATTTTATTTGCATTGAAAAACCGACGAGAGCACTACAGACTTCGTCACTCGAACACTGCTCGACAGCAACTGATGCTATCTACAGGCGGGAAAAATTCACGCATGCGCACGAAGGCTCAAGGTCGGCTTATGAAGCGCGCTTGATTCAAATCTATCAGGTTTTCAAAATAAAAAATAAGGTCGTATACTTTTCTAACAGATTACGAAGAGTTCGAAAATCCTGTATTTTACTTTAAGCTAGTCCTATGATAGGCTTGGTGGGAAATCTAGGAAAATCTTCCTTTAGCGCTGTATCACTTGGGACCTGATGAAGACGCGGCGTTCTAGGAAACTGCATTAAACGGTGACTTTTTTTACATAGTAAATAGGTAAATACGGAAGGAAACCTCCGGCACCGAAGCTTCACACGTTTTATCCTTAGTTGTTTTTTTTTATTGATATATTAACCTGAACTGCAGCGGCAATTTGGGCTCACAGCTATTAAAATTGCAAAAGAAATATGAATAATTCTCTGTAAATGGTCCAGTAGTTTGTCAGTTTGATAACTTATAGTTCGATAGCTAGACAGAGAAGCTTTCAAAACACTCATGACACTATGCTAATGTGCTGGAACAGTAGGGAAAGGTGTCATGTCACTCCACCTCCACTACCCCCACACCCCGGCATCACTTGAATACTCAACAGCATCACTTGATGACCATTTTCAATTTAATTACCACCACTAGGGACTTGTTAAAGAACACGGGATTTTTTTAAACTTAGTGTTGCGGACTTTTTACCTGGTGAAACTGTTGTTAATCGTCTTTGGCACTCTTTAACTAAGATCTGGAAGCAAAAATTAAGCTTCTACGTTATCTACGTTGGTTCAATAAATATATTTGTGTTTTTGCTGAAAATAATTTTGACATTTTCAAGATCACAGAAAGTAGATGCAAACAGAGAGATAGTAGATGCAAAACATTATCCCATATGCATATCAAAATATCAATACTTTTTTTAGGATACCTAATCTAACCGTGGTTAAACCAAAGGTCCTTGCCACATTGTCCTATATTGGATCGAGAGTTCGCGCTGCCGCGTGTATGTTGTCTTGATTTATCTGCCCGCTTCGCGGCGGGCAACCTAATCTTACCGGGTTTAAACCAACGGTCCATGCCACATCGTCCTATATTGGATCGAGAATTTGCGCAGCAGCGCGAATTCTTGATCATCTTCTCGATCATGTAGGAGTGGAATGTGGCAAAGACCGTTGGTTTAATCAACTCGGCTGGTATCAATTTCCATTCAAGTAATTTTTGAATTGATTAGTTAAGATGTCTTAAAATATTCTGAATATTCATAATAGACAAATAATTTCTGGAAGTCAATTTTGTATATATTTACAGAAACATGTGGCGCAGAAAAATTTTAATAATTTATATGTTGCCAAAATTAAATTCGGCAACGCTGACCCAATTGTATCTACATTCTCGTCACTTATGTGGTTGAAAATGCATTTTTTTTTTTTTACAAAAACTCAAATACTTCTCCGAAATCAGAAAAAAATATTTTGTACAAGGCCTATATGTCTCTCCACTACACTGTGCATGCAATTTCTGTGGTGGTGGCTTCAATAAGTAGGTACTAAAAAGCAACCAACTTTGAAGTATCCCAACAGAGTTTCACGAGGCCGTTTTTGCACTTGGAAGATTTATACGACCCCTCGGCCGGAATCAATCTCTACTCAACCAAATTCTTGACGGTTTCGTCTGGATCTTGCAGAATCTGGTGTATATACAGGACACTTAAAAAATTAACTCGAGACATTGTGGCTGTTTTTGGCGTGGATGTTCGTTGCAATATGAATGCAACTTCAATACGACGCTTAAGATTGTATATATGTTGCGAAAATTATAGTTTTTCATATAAACGGGCATATAATCAAAAATAAACGTGGCAAAGTCGAGTTAGTTGCTTTCGCATCTACTATCTGTCATCTTGAAAATGTCAACAATTATTTTCAACAAAAACACGAATATTTATTGAAACAACGTACACAACGTAGAAGCTAAATTTTTGCTTACGGATATTAGTTAAAGAGTGCGAAAGACGATTAACAACAGTTACACCACGTAAAAACTCCGCAACACTAAGTTTTAAAAAAATCCCGTATACTTTACCTAAGCCCTATTTTTTACAAATTTTACAAACTTTACAAAATCGTATGCATTTTCTCTTTTACCTAAGCCCTATTTTTTAAAAATTTTACAAAATTCAAATATATGCTACGGCAGGGATGAGCAACCCGCGGCCCGCGGGCCGCTTGCGGCCCGTTAAACACGCTTTTGCGGCCCGTCAAGCATTTCTAAAATTGAATTTATTTTATCGACTTTCCCATCAATATATTGTTATAAAAATAATTATAATAAAATGGTAGTACATTCTAAACCGAAACAATTTTTTGTGACTAGTTACTCATTTGTCGGCGACTTGTTTAAACATGCAATAAGAACGCGCTGCGTCTGTGCGTTTTTTTGGGACGAAATACGCACTTGTCGGCGACTTGTTCAAACATGCAATACGAACGTCTGCGCTTTTTTGCGTTTGCTCTGTCACACAATCAGTCAGACTGGTAAGCTGTTAACTAGCAATTTTAGCACTTCTTGTGTTTCTTGAAAGGCGAGTGCAATATTATTGCCAAAAAGGTAATATTAGAGTTTTTTTATTCAATTAAGTTTTCCTACAATTTTTTTTAACTTTCAAATTTTTAATCCATAATAGCATGTCGGAAAATCAAACAAAAAAACGGAAGGTTGCGGATGGGCACAGGCAATTCCAAGAAAAGTGGAAATTTGATTATTTTTTCACTTTCGTCAAAGATAAAGCTGATGCTTAATATGTTCAGAGAATGTGTCGACATTAAAAGAATATAACCTAAAAAGGCATTACGACACAAAACATGAACGGCGATATAAAAACTTAACAGGACAACTCCGGATAGATAAGTTTAATCAAATGGAGAAAAATTTGGGAAAACAACAGGCTATTTTTAAAAATCAAGCTATTTTATCAAATTCAGCAGTAAAGGCTAGTTTTGTTGTCAGTCAAATACTGGCAAAAAAAATGAAACCCTTTGCGGATGGAGAGATGATAAAAGAATGTCTGACTGCTGTTGCAGAAATAGCATTTCCTGATAAAATAAATATTATTTCAAACATTAGTTTATGAAGATTCACCATTGCAAGAAGAATTGAAGACTTGTCCGAGAACATAGCAACAACGCTTCGTGAACGTATTGCAAAATTCGAATACTGTTCTTTGGCACTTGATGAGAGTTGCGACATTAGCGATACAGCACAACTGGCTATATTTTTACGTGGTATTGATACCAAATTTAATATTACCGAAGAAATGTGTTCACTGATTCCAATGAAATGGACTACAACCGGCAAAGACCTGTACGATGAACTTGAGTCTGTGTTGGAAAAGTTTTCAATTTTATTAGAAAATATTATTGGTATATCAACAGATGGAGCACGAGCAATGTCAAGCATGGAGGTAGGAGTATCGGGAAGGCTATTTCAAGACATGAAGAAGGAAAATTTGTGTGCGAAAAGATTGAGTTGCCACATGTCACAGTATAAATAATTAAAGCAATCAATTTTATAAAGTCGCGCGCGTTAAATCACCGTGAATTTAAAGAATTCCTGAAAGAATTAGAAACTGAATATGCCGACGTGGTTTTTAATACCGAAGTACGTTGCCTTAGTAGAGGTGCAATGTTAAAAAGAGTATACAAATTAAAAAGCGAAATAGAATTGTTCTTGGATATGAAGGAATATGCCTTTCCTCATTTTGGTAATAAAGAATGGATGTGCGATTTTGGGTTTCTTATCGACATGACTCAGCATCTCAATGATCTTAATGTGGAACTTCAAGGCAAAGGACAGTTTATTCATAATTTGTATGATAAAATTCAGGGCTTTGAGCGATAATTAAAATTGTGGAAACAACATCTTTTGCAGAATAAGGTGTCTCACTTTCCACATTTAGAAAAAGAAAACGTTACTACTTCTCAAAAATACGCAGAATATATAGACATTTTAATCAACGAATTTCAATTACGATTCAAAATGTTTAAAGCTGAGAAGACAGCGGTTTCTATGAAAATGTTTTCCTCACCATTTAATATCGATGTGGATACAGTACCCGAAGACTTTCAAATGGAAGTAATTGACCTGCAGAATAATAACGATTTAAAAAATATATTTTTCTCAGTAAGCATCGAAAATATTTATAAATCTTATGTTAGCCCTGAAAAAAATCCGCTTTTGACTAAAAATACAAAGCAAATGATGTCTCTGTTCGGAAGTACGTATGTTTGCAAACAATTATTTTCAACCATGAATTTAATAAAAAATGACTACCGATCAAGACTAAACGATGCCGGTTTAGTCGAATTCCGGCTGATATTGATCAGCTTGTATCAAAAAAACAATGCCAAATTTCGCATTAAAAATTTCAAGTAAATTCGTTTTTCTGTTCTTTTCTTGTTTGTTTTAATTTTGTATTAAAATTTGTATATGAAATCTTTACTTTTTTTTAAATTTATGTTTTTTTATTCTAATGCTTATTATTAATAAAGTTTTGTAAAATATTAATAAGTGTTACTGTATGTGTTAAATTGGCCCGTTGATTAAAAAGGTTGCTCACCCCTGTGCTACGGCATTCAGCGTGTGAGATCACTGTCATACTAACTACTGCTTCCATTGCGATTCTTTCTGTTTATCTGTTTGCCGATGCGATTTTGTTACCGATATTATTGAGAGAGGGATTTCTAAAAAAAATATCATAGATGCATGACCAATACAGAAAATGTAATAATATTATACTGCCCGTTATTTGCCGAAGAAATTTCTTGACGTCTCGGAGACGTCAAAGTCTACAATAGCACATGAAATACATGACGTCTTAGAGACGTCATTGTATGTCAAGAGGTAAACGACCCATATTACGCTAACTTTAATAATACTTTACGAGGTGGCGCATCGGAACAACATAGGTATAGAACCACTGAATGAAATTGGTTTTTGTCCGGAATTTGAGTAGAATACAAATTTGTTTCAACAAAGAAAATTAGATTTTCAGTCGTTAGTTACAAACGTAATCGAGTCAAAATCAGAAAACTGGACTGTCTGTCCAGTTTTCGCATCAATTAACTTATTATCTAATACAAATCCAGTCTTAATTTTCGTAATGAATCGACTTATGCCTTAGTATCATAAAGTTTTTTAGTGAAATTTTATTTTTTTAAATTTTTCTAGTGAATTACGAATGCATACTAAAACACTTGTTGATTTGTTTTTACCCTTTCGTTTATATACATGAGAATTTAATTTTATAAAAGTGAATATAAAATACGTATAGTATTATTTCCGCTATTTTTATTGTAACCGTAGTTGTATCCTAATTGCCGATAGATTAGTAAAATGAATGTGTGACTTTTAATTTACAATCAATATACAGTAGACACCCGCACAAAACATGGGATATGTTCCGCGAAATAGGAAATCGCGTTATAAAGAACATACTTCCTTGGACCTAATTGTGCGAGTTCTAGCATGGTTCTAAATCATTTCTAATATATAAACTATAGGTAAGAGTGGACATTTGCGTTTGCAAACAAAAAATCAGAAACTTTGTGAAAATCTTACGCATTAAACGCGCTTTAGATTTTCGTGTTGTATGAGTACTAATCGTATTTTTTTCGTCGCGTTATATGAATTAACTTTCTACGGGAGTGCGTTATATTTAGGTCCAATGTATTCGCGGAAATGGAATCTAATAACTTTAAAAGCTGCACGAGGCACCTCTGAGAATAGACATCGATTAACAAAAAGGGATGCGATAAATTAAAAAAACAATGAATAAAGTGTGTACTTACTTGAAATAGCTGAGTAATCCGAGGGAGGTGAGCAAAGCCACCAGAGACACACTGTAGCCGACGATGTAGACGGTAATTACTTTTTGTCGGAACTGGAACAATTCAATATTTTAAATGGTTTGGTTTGGTGCAGGTAACGTATTAATGAATAGGTTAGAAAAGCTTTTGTGAGGAACGTGCTTTATTCTGGAATGGTGATTATGAGTGGGTTTATATTAAAATTTCACATACCGATAATTATATTATTTTTTTTTATGTATTATGTATATTTATTACCCTTACGGGTTTATAAATTGGTTCCAAAATTTTACATCATCAAAATCCAGTACATATATAAATAATATACAAATATTGTACATAATATAAATTAAAAAAAGAGAGAAAGAAAAAAAAAGAATCATACTAATCAAACTAAAAAAAAAAAAAAAAAAAAAAAAAAGAAAGCCATTAAATTCCAATCCCTAAACCGATTACCAGCTTCCCGCCCCACATATTGCTCTTCTTCTCTCCTCCACTTTCTTCATCCAATCTATCCCTCTTCCATCCTCATTTAAAATCTCTTCTCTACACTCGTCCCTTTCTCTCATTTCTGAACATTCGTTCAGCAGGTGTTCTATTGTCTCCTTGTTTTCTCCACACATCCTGCATACTCTATTCCTATCCTCCATCCAAAATTTATTATCTCTCTCTTCATTTCCACATCTGAATCTTGCTATTGTCACTCTCTCTTTTCTACTTTCTCTTCCTAGGTACTTTGGCAGTTCTTCCGTTATTATTTTTTCATATTTCCCATTGTACCTAGACTCCCTAATTCTTGCTCTCCTTTCTTGCCTTTGCACATCTCTATCTCTCTGGACCAATTCCTCTGTCATTACTCTACCTCTCTCTCTCATTCTTTCTATCTCCGCTCCTGCATACCCGTTTCTTTCTAGATATGCTTCCCTCTCTTTCCACACCCCCTTTCCTATTTCTTTTCTTTTTTCTTTGAGGCACTCTTGCAGAATTCTGCACTCTCCTCTCTCTATCACTCTCTCCTCAAAACTTATTGCTCTCTTTCCTGCTTCTATTCTTATTCCATCTCTCTTTGTTTCCTCCATCACTATATAGCCCGGGGTCTCTCTACCTAGTCCTAGCACCCATTTCAAATATTTTTCTTGCACCCTTTCCAGTCCTTCTTGCTCTCTCCATCCCCATATTTCCGCTCCATACATCATCACACTTTTCACTAGGCTATCAAACATCATCACTCTCCTTCTATAGTCGTGCCCAAATTTTCTCTCTCCTATTCCCCATACCACTCCTAGTATTTTATTGGCTTTCTTTACTAACTCTCTCATGTGTGCTGTTTCAGTATTTCTCTCATTAAACACGTACCCTAGGTATTTAAATTCTTTTACTTCTTCAATTTTCTCCTTCTCCCATCTCCACTCAATTACTCTTCTCCTGCCACCCCCTTTTCTAAACACCATCATCTTGGACTTTTCCACATTCACTGTCAGATTTTTCCTCCTCATATATTTCTCCATGTTTCTTATCATTTCTTTCATCCCTTTCTCGTCTCTCGCTAGCACCACCAAATCGTCCGCGTAGGCTAGGGACCACACTTTTTCTTTGCCCACCACAAACCCACCCGTCTGCGCCTTGCTGAACATCTCCTCTATGTCTCCAATAAATGCTGCAAACAGGCTGGGGCTTAGTGGGCAGCCTTGTCTCACTCCCTTATGCGTATTAAAACCTTCGCTCACCCTTTCACCAACTCTCACTCTACTTATTGTTTCTTCATAAATCTCTTCTAATTTTGATATCAGATGCTCCTTTATCCTTTTCTTTCTCAGGCATTCCCACAGTGCCTCTCTTGCTACATTATCAAAGGCCGCCTTCAGGTCCACAAATAATGCATACACCTTGCCGCCCTTCTTTTTTATCTCATTCCCTACTATGTGATTCAAGATGTATACATTATCCATGGTCCCTCTCCCTTTCCTAAATCCCGCCTGTCCGTCTGGTATCACACCTCGCTCCTTCAATTCCTTCGTCAATCTCTCTTCTACAATCATTGCATATATCTTATATGCCGTATTGAGCATCGTGATCCCCCTGTAATTGCTTGCTGTTTCCCTTTCTCCTTTCTTATATATGGGGCATATTATCCCCTCTTTCCACTCCTGTGGGAAGCCCTCTCCCTTCCACACTCCATTCATTATCTCCAACAGCCTGTCAGCTTCCCTTTCAGTTCCATATATCCACGATTCATTCTGTATACCGTCCCTCCCCGGTGCCTTTTTCTTTTTCAGTTTACTCAGTTGTTGTTCTAATTCTTCTCTTGTTATCTCTTCTATTTCTCCCACCCTGTGTTGACTCTTTTTCTTTTCCTGTCTGATTTCATCACCACCCAGCAGCTGACTGAAGTACTTTCTCCATTCCTCCATAGTAATTCTATTACTCACTCTTTCTACTTTTTTCTTTCTTTCCCTATTTATGTATTTCCATACCTCTTCTTCCGTCTTTATGCCTTTCATCTTTAGTTCTTCTTCCATCCATTTCTTTTGCTTCTTCTCCTTGCATACTAATTTGTACCTCTTGCGTGCTCTCTTGTAATCCTCATTACTTGCTATTCCTCTTTTCCAATTTCTTAATTTCTTTCTTACTGCTTGCTTCCCTTCCCTGCATTCTTTATCCCACCACTCGTTTTTCCAAGACCCCACCTTCACTCTTGTCTCTATCACTTTTTTTTCTGTTGCATTTTTTACGTGATCACCCAGTTCTTTCACTTTTTCGTTTATCCCTTCCTCTTCGTATCTAGCCTCCCTAAGTCTTGTTCTATAATTTTCTATTGCTTCTTCCGTCCAGATATTCTTGACAATTTTTCTTCTAACATCCTTCTCACTTCTTCTATTTTTCTCTCTTCCTTTTGTCTTCACTTCCAATGGCATATGATCCGACTCGATTCTTTCTCCCACCTTGAATTGTTCTATTTCATCCCATGCTTCTTCATTCACCATAACATAGTCAATAACTGTCTCCCCTCTTGGTCCAATATATGTGTACTCTCCTTTCTCATCTCCTATACTGTTTCCATTAAGTATGTCCCACCCTCTTTCTTCTACTAGACTAATCAGTAGTCTCCCTTCGGCGTTTTCTGTTGCGTCTTTTGTTGGTCTTCTTTCTATTGTTGTTTGATCTTCTTCTAGCCGTATTCCCTTTCCTCCAATTCTTGCGTTAAAGTCCCCCCCAATCACCAGAGTTCCCTCGTCTTGCTGTTTTACTCGCTCTTCTATCATTCTCTTCGTTTCTTTCATACTTCTGCTGTATATTGTTATAATTCTCCATTTTTTCTGTCTAATTTTCACCGTTCTTTCCATAATGCCTCTTTCTTCTTTTGCTTCGGTTCTGTTTTCTTCTTCCAAACCCTTTTTCACTCCCATTATTATCCCCCCTTTAGCTCTCCCTTTCCTGCTTACCCTCTCTGCAAATTGGCACTTCCACTTAAACTCTTTCGGCATTATTTTTTCCAATTTTTCCCACCCCTTCTCTTCCACCCACGTTTCTACCAATCCCACTACGTCAAATTTTCCCAAATATTCCCAAAACTCACTGTCTTTGTTTTTTATCCCCGCTGTGTTCCAGTATACTATTCTTAACTGCTCCGTTTCTTCCTTATTCCTCTCCATGTTCGTTTTCCGTTTTCTGTCCTGTCGTCTTTTCCTTGTGCTCTTATTCAAAAATTTGTTGTGTTTAACTCCCCCTTTTCATCATCCCACTTAAAGCCTTTTCCGTCTATCCATATCTTTTTATAACCGACTTTCGCCCACCGTCCTTTTTGTCGCTCTTCTTTGGCTATCGCTCTTAATTCCTTCTGTATTTCTCTTTCCTTCTTTGTCAGATCGTCGTCTATATATACTCTCTTTTCCCTTTTTTCTCTTAGTTTCCTCTTATTTTCCATAACTTTCCGCTTTTCACCCCAGGTCCCAAGTTCCGCCACTAGCATTTTCCCTCCACTTACTTTATACATCTCTTTCACCGTCACTTCTACCTCTAATTCTGCCTTTATCCATTCTTCCAGATTCTTCTCGTTCTCACATTCCCCTTCGTCCAGTCCCGTCACAACAATATTCTTTTTTCTCATTATTTTTTCCTTCTCTTCCATTTTCTCCTCCAGTCTTTTAATTTTTTCATTTAGTTCTGTCTTTTCTCTTTCCCATTTTTCTTCCTTTTCACGCATCATATTTTTCAAATATTCCATTTCCCGGCTCATCTTCCGATTCTCTTCCTTTATCTCCCCTATATCTTCCATAATTTTTTTCAGCATCTTCATTTCCTCACCCATTTCCTTTTTAGCCGGTGATCTTTCCAGTTTTTTACTTTTTTGAAAGGGGTTCAACCTTTCTTCTGACTCTCTTCCCTTTTCTCTTTTCCTTTTATAATCCTCGTCTCGGTCGCTTTCACTCTCACTTTTTTTCATTTTTTCTTTTTCTTTCCTTTTTTTTCCTTATCGCGCGCCGTTTTTACGCGTCACAAATAAAAAACTCAATCCGTAAAACTCGCTTCACAAAACACGTCCGCTCCGCTCAACCGCTCGAATTGGAATCGATAATTATATTATTTATAATTAGTATTAATAACTAGGTTAGAAATGTTTTGTGTTTAACTTTGTGGACCTTTATTCTGAAATAGTGATTTTGAGTATACAGGGAGGACCATTTAACGCAGGCATGTCAAACTCATATGATAATGCGGGTCATATTTTGTACTAAGTTGGGGACCGCATGTTTTTACTGTATGAGTCAATATTCTTTTTGGTAACATATACTCCTTCAAAACTTCCATAAGCGCATTAAAAATACGCAACAATTTAATTGATCATCAATTGATCAAAAATCGATTTGACCAATAACAACTTGAATGTACATTTACTGAAAAATTAGGCAATCAAATTGAATGAATAGTAAAATATTTACAAGACAGATAAAATTATATATTTCAAGTTAAAATACGTGATGATCAGTAAAATATTGTATAAAAAGTTGTTAAACATTTTGATTTTTGAAATTTTAAATCTGATTCAATGGATTTGCATTTGTTTAGTATTATATTTTAATTGTGGCACAGAATATTGAACTGCATAAGTAAAAAAAAAATACTACTCAGTTTGCAAATCACTTCTTAGAACTGAAACCGCAAGAGCCTTGTGTTGTGGTGAGATAGATTATATAATTTTACAAGATAAGTTAATGTATTTATAGATAATTTTTGCTATCTTATTCTGCAGGCTTTCAGGATGCATAATAGTTTTCTAGTCGCGGAGTAAAAATCATCGGAATCATCCTCTGAGGATCACGAATCATCACAAAAGAGGAGAGTTATAAGTTATTCCACTCATGTAAGTCTTTGCTAATTAGGTCTCAGGGCGGCGGCCTTACAACCCGCCGCAAACCTCACTATTATGTAATTCATTCGGCCCTTCTCTTTGGATCACGAGATCTTGTATGACTCGTGACCGGTGATAGGTATTCTCACTACACGTGGTCGCGAGAAGAATGGCGTCGGCCCTACAACCCGACGCAATGGCGGCGGCTTTACGACCCGTCGCTAGACTTCTTCACGCGTCCATGTGTCGGAAAGACCGGTGTGATTAATAGGATCCACCGGTCATACATTTGAGCAAAGTCTTACTCTCACTATTATCAATTTATTGTTCAATTACTCTCTCATTTTATATTACTCATTAATAAGCTCATTTTACTCTATTACTCATTTGTATTAGCATGTTTTTTATTTTATAATTGTTAATTAAAGGCTTAGTTTTGTTTTGTTATGAAATATCGCTATAGACTAATCTTATTAATACCATCTTTGTTCTGAATCCCTAAAAACATACAGTCCATCTTTTTATTTGTTAATTTCTCAAATACTAGGTATCGTTCAGCCTAGCCTAGTAATTCATCATCTACCAGCCTTCACATCAGTGGTGATAACACACCTCACTGTGGGCAGCTTCGAGTAGAGATCTTCGTGCTGTCTTTTCCCACTTGTGCCTCCGCTGTTCTAGTTCTCACCCTTTCTACCATCGACTGTGAGGAAATGCTGTCGATATTTCTTCTTTCAGGACTCGCTTTGACCGCGTGCGAGGTTGTCAAAACCTCCTTCTATGTCCAAGAAGGCACATATCGCTACGTCCTTTGTATCTTGCGCTGCTTCTATTTCATTTGTCAGATGATACAGGGCGGTCTCTGTGGATTTTTTTCCCTGCTCCGTATGCATGCTGACTGTTGTGAAGTGGTGCACCTACCAGCACTGTTGTCCTGAGGTAGTTGTCAATTACCTTCTCCATTCTCTTTAACATAAAAGATTTAGATTAATGGTTCTAAATGACTTCGGTTGAGTGTTGTCTTTCTTCACCTCCTTCGGGTTGAATACCATCTTAGCCCTTCTCCATAGCTCCGGTATGCATCCGAGCGCTAAACTACTTCTAAAGATTGTTAGAAGCTACGGCATTAATTCTCTCCCTCCCTTTTGTAGGAAGGCGGGAATTCATCCGTCTACACATGGAGCCTTGAATAGCTAGAAAGCGCTTCGCGGTACATAAAACAATGTGTTGATACGATATTCTTGTTATTTTTTATTTGGCAAGGGACACAAATCCATTTATGGAACCGACTGTAGATGGTGCACCCTCCGTAAATATACCAACACATGTTTCCAAAAACACGCCAAATGATCATAAATGCTCATCTAAACTACCAAAAACATCAGCCCCAGTAGTCGTTCTTTCAAATTCTTGGCTGCATAAAAATTGTCCAATTATATTTTCACAGTGGTGAAGCGTCATTACTATTGTTTTATAAATTTTGTTCAATATTCAGATAATATTTTAATTAAGAAAACACCGATAATACAGGTGGCCGCTGTCATGGATGCTTTTGGTTGTACTGAAGCCTAAGAGATGACCAATAGCACCCGTATTGTTCCGTGATTATATTTGAATACGAACTTATTTCTTATTGAATTTTTTGTTCCCAGTTTTATCGAAATTTAGAACTGCCGTAGTCATACATCGTGGTGTTTAAGGACAAACTTTCTTCCCTGGATTCAACGTTCACCATCTTGTTTAAGAAATCCAGCTGGCTCAACCACGTAGTGGAACCTCTAAACTCTGTAGGTATAGGTATACACCGGATTGTTGAAGTGGTGAGTGGGTCCCTTGTATACTGGTGTTTTCATTTGTTTTGATTGCCGTATAGAATTTCTTAATATATGCTTCCTTCATTTTCAAAACATTTTGTTTTATGTTATCAGATATTTCATTAATTTTAAGAAACCTTGAATGTATATGGGCGATTGCTTTCAAAGATACCATACTTTGAGAAATTTTAAGCCTTCAGTTTGTTCTTTTAGCCTTTAGTTTGTTCTTTTAGCCTTAAGTTTGTTCTTTTAGCCTTAAATATAAGCCATAATATGCTTTATTGCAATATATGTAACAATAAATTGGTTTGTTTAATTGTAGCAACTGCATTTTTCTTAAACATTAATGCTTATTAACTTTTTACTAATATAGCTCTGGAGTTACTGGTTCCTACTATTGCTTATTTGGCTGGAGTGCAAAGGGTTAATATGATCTCCATCAACGTCGTCAGGTAAACTGTCGTCAGGTAAAATTCGCCTAAAGTAAAAATTTTCGGCCAGAGTGCGATTTGTGCGATATCCAGATCATCTGTTTATGACCCATTGTTCTTTCGTGAACACATAGTTAAAGGTCAGCAGTACCTCGCTATTTTACAAAACTCGTTATATCCGAGGCTGTAGGATGACAACTTCATTTTTCAACGAGATGGGGAACCCCCTCAGTGGAGTCGGTAAGTGCGTGAATATTTGAATAAAACTCAACCGAATCGTTGGATTGGTTAGGTTAGGTTATTGGTCGGCAAGGAGCTGACGACATTTCATGTCTCAGCTGAGCTCCACGGTCACTGGATTTGACACCCTGTAACAACGTTTATATATCACCACCACTCCCACAGAACCTGGAAGAGTTGTAGAACCGGATCCGAACTGCCATAACATCAATGACGAAGGACACGCTTGCCTTGCCCGAGTATGAGAGGAATTTGAATATCGGTGTGATATTGTTCGTGTCGCTGATGGAGGACATAACGAACATCTGTAATCTAAACTTGAGAGGCTCGTAAATATGTGTAAAGTTTCATATTCCTATGTCTTAAAGTTTAATGAACATTAGGGTGGGTCACTGATGTATGCAACATTTTTTTTTTCGAGATTTAAAGTTGTAATAGGTGGGGATTGGTGTATTATATTAAAGTTAAAATAAATATAATTTTTAAATTAATTTGATAAATATCTTTTGCCGGGGCAGAAGGACCTTGTGGTTGATAGCCCTTTGCATAAAGTATACAATAAATATATTCTCTCTCTATCCTCTGCCTCCGCACTGACCTCAAAAATTTAAATTTAATGATAAAAGTCTAGTTCAGTTATGGCCAAATATTAAGCTTAATTTAATGATAAATGGGTGATTTTCACCTTTAATCAAAAATGCAACAATTTTTTTATAAAAACATTAAACGTAGGCATTACGTTCCGTGATTCCAATTTGGCTTTTATTGCATCTAATCGTGACTTTTTTGTGCATTGCAAAGTGGCAGCTTTCGTCGTCGATTTTAGAGCCCGTTCAACAGCTCGAGTATGGCATAGAAGCTTTAAAAACAACACTTTATCATCACCACTTGATTCAACGATAGACTGAAATTGTTGGTCAGCCAAGCTTTTCATAATCGGTGGTTCACTTAATATTTCTTGCCAATTTATTAAATCAATGTATGTTGAAGCATTGAAATATATAGGCGACACTTCAAACATTCTAGATGTTGAAGGTTGAGGCATCCTGCGTGCCTTTAATATGCGCCAGGCTGCCAGTTATCGAATGTGCTTTCTGTCATCAACTATCATTGTAAGGAGTATGCTCTCGGAATGTGCAAAATAGCCATTGCGTTGAATCACAGAATCAATAACTTTTTTTAGATCCTCTGACAGGTACCTGGAGGCCTTAATTATGTTAAAAATGTGTCGTGTGCCATCCTTGCATGATGGTTTATTTTTAATGTAGAACCAAAATGGTGCGTAAACTTTTACAACAAATGTAGCCAAAGTTTTCTGATGGTGTCTCTGTTGTTACATAAGAACGTAGTATTCGGTTGACACGTGTGAGCCAACGGGCGTGTGACATTTTACCTGGAGATTTGTATACCAAATCTTCTTGGAAATCACCTGAAAGTACCGCTGAGACAATCTTGTGCCATCTGTACTTAAATCTTGAGCCATTTCTGGACGCAATTCTCCAGAACCAGAACTGTTTATCTGTACTTAAATATTGAGCCATTTCTGGACGCAATTCTCCTTCATTGTGCAGAAATTTTTTAACAGGCAATTGTTCACAAGTCTCCAGTGCTTTTCCCAATGTCCAAGTGTAGGACTTAGGCCCCGAGGTACCCCCGTCAAAGTGTCTCAAAGGAAGTTCGTTCATGTGGAGAAAACAAATTATCCACTGGAGTGGTTTTTGTAGCCCTTTTTCAAGCAGTCTTATAACACCCCCTTATATTTACATTGGTACCATCACAACCGATTACTATAAGATGATGTTGAAGAATTCCTTCATGTGATAGAAACCTTGTCATCGCAGTTTCCATTCCTTTAGCTGAACCAACGTTAAGTACTACGTACCCCATGTAAAGAGATCCTGGCTCTTGAATTAGTGAGATGTGCTTCTCAGCTTTTCCGGAGAGAGCCTTTTGACAGACTTGAGTAGGTTTTTGCATTTTAAATGGTATGCTTTTAACATCTACTTACTTACTTGTTAAATAACTAGCGCAAGTCTAATTCGAGGCAAAACCAATAGTCCACTGACGACGCGACAAGTGTTATTGTCCTGTGTAAGTGTTGTTGCTAATTGTCCTCTTCTGCGCTCCCTCGCTCCCCTTATTTTATATTATAAACTTAAGATCACGTTTTTTTTTTGTTTGTATCCAAAAGAAACTGTAGTTATAATAATTTCTGGGAATAAAATACGTCTGTTTATTAAAATTTCAATTAGTCTAAAAAACATTTTTTTCAAAAATTCAATGATGTTGCGGAGGCTATTACTATAAATCAAATCAAATAATATTTTGCATGGATTAATTTGAGTCTAAAAGACACCGATTTTTCACTATTAGGTCACGCACAACCCAAAAAAAAAATTACTCCACCCTAATAAACATATGCATGCGAAATACGTAGGTATATTGTTTTTGAAACACCCTGTATATTGAGATAAAATATATTATTTTCACGCTTTATTTAGTAATAAGAAACCGATTTACTTCTTAATTACTTAGGACCAAGAAGGTATAGAGAATGTAATCGGAAAAGGAAATTAAAAGAATCTCGTAATTACAATCTCTTGGCTGAACGAAGCAAATGGTACGGAAATATAATCTTGAGAAAAAATACCAAAATGTTGATTAGTTAAGTCATGTGGAAGAATCCACAGCATACCGCGTAGAGTAATATTTCTCAACGGTCATTCCGAGAACATTCTCTGCAAAAAATACCGTTCCGTGTTCATTTATAAGAGAAAAGTTTTTCGCAACCCATTTGTTTACGTTAGACTTACGTATTTAACCCTTTCGGAACTAAAATTTTATAATCAGCATATATTTTCATCAAGCTGTTAATGGATTTAATCCTTCGGCAAGCCTGTGCTGAGTACTTCTAGCACATATGGGAACATTCCTCCGCATATTGAGAAACGTTTCTAGTATTAATTTTCTAGAATTTATATAATGAATAAGCTACTAAGCAATAATAAAGCGATATGCCCCTTGAATTGAGCTTTTTCTTCTTGTTTCCTTTTTGGCTTACAATTAACATGAAGTGAGGCTTGTTGTGTTAAGCTAAAGTCAGGCGTCATGTTGCGAGACTGGCAGTATCAACAGTCGATTGTTTGCAGTAGAAATGGAAACACGTTCAGTCGCAGTATGTTGTTTATTTTGTATGAACGTATAAGTGAAAGGTAATCATTAATAATAATAATATTATTGTATAGGAAAAACGAGATAGGGGTGAATGCTGATAAGAATTGATAGCAACAGAAATTGATTATTAATTTGTGACTTGTATTTACTGCTACAGCTTTTGTCCTATATTTATTGTTTTCAATCATGATATAATATACAAAAAATTATCAGTTTATCAAACAGCCCAGCCTTTCGTAGAAGGAAAAATCTAATTTTCAAAAAACGATCAAGTGCATTTCGGGCTACGCGCAATGTAGGGTTCTGTAATTACCATTCCTTCCCTTGTGACCGCACAGGTAGGATAAATGGCACAGGCTATCATCTCTCGGTATAGAAAAAGAGACACCTCTCTTTAGACCGAAATGGTGTGTATTCTCTATGTTATTATTGTTATTCAAAATATAGGAGTACATATTGATATTTTAATAGCGAATAATTACGGAATTACACTCTTTATAGTAATATTTATTTATTTATTTATTTATTTATTTATTTATTTATTTATTTATTTATGTATTTATTTATTTATTTATTTATTTATTTATTTATTTATTTATTCAGTGGAGGGTCATCACCTAATAATATAATACAACTATAATAAAAATATACTTAACGCAAAATGTTTAAAAATTACTTCGCTGGTGATACCTACCACTGTATTGATTTCTAAAAATATGCACCTAAGTGATTTAACACTTGTTTTGTGCAGAACGTACTTATCATAGTTTTCTTTAACAATTGGATAATATTTTTCCTATACTAAATCAAACAATTTTTTAATTATAAATACAAAGTAGAGTAAATTAATCAATTAGTTTTATGAATGAAACATAGTTGTCATTTATAAACGTCTTACATTGCATTGAATATTTTTTGTAACTTTTAATATTTCTAATACCCAAGGGTAATAAATTGTAAGTTTTTGGGGCAAGATGGTAAGCAAATCTTGCTTGTACATTTTGATAAGAGTTAGATACTTCCAGCAATTTGTTTGTCATACTACGAGTCACAATATTATGCAAGATACGATTTTTTAAACGTTCTTTTTTATGCATAAATATTACCAACGTATGAAGATACAGCGATCTTATATTGCATATATCCCTTTCAAAAAGTAGTCTGGTTGGGTATCGTCTACCTTTTTTGTAAATAATGTTCAGTATATAATTTTGAATTGTAGACAAGGTTTTTAATGAATTTTCATATAGTGCTCCCCAAACCAGAATTCCATATCTTAAAAGTGATTCTACTAGGGATTTGTATACCAAAATCAATATATTTTTACTCAAGATATCCCTTAACTGATAAAATTTGTAAATTCGTTTTCTAATTCGCGTTGTTAAATATGCTACATGTTGGTTCCATTTTATATTTTTATCTATAATAATTCCTAAATATTTAGTATTTTCAACTTCTTTTATGTCTCCAATGCCCTTAATATTAATGCTGTGAAATTTAGCGTCTGGCGGTTATCACTATTGATGGAACGATTAAGACCCATATCGTATCCGTCTACGCCCCAACTGAGACCAGCCCGGACACAAACAAGGATGAATTTTATGCTCAGTTTCAACACACCCTGGATACAATACCCCAAACCGAATTAATCGTACTTATGGGCGACTTTAATGCACATACGGGTGCAGATCGAACCGGTTGGGAAGAAACGATGGGAAAATTCGGATACGGGGAAATAAATGACAACGGATTACGCCTCTTATCATTTGCAGCGTCAAACAACTTGATCATCGGCAACAGCATCTTTCGTCACCCCCTCAAACATCAACTCACGTGGCGAAATCCATCCGGCAACGTTTCGGCGATGTTGGACTACATTTTGGTCAACACCAGATTCCGATCGACGCTCAAAGATGTACGTGCGATGCGTGGACCCGACTGTGGATCAGACCATTATCTTGTACGAGTGAAACTACAATTGAAATTACAAAGAGCAAAGAAAAAGGCACCACCATCAGCCAAGAGGAACTGGGCCTGTCTGCGAGACCCTGAAACCAGCCGAAAATTTCAAATCGCATTATCCAACAAATTTGCAGCACTCACGATACCAGTCGATATCAACATAGAAGAAAAACAACTTTCTGAGTCTATTGTGGGGTGTGCAACGGAGCTGTGTCCGCCCATCCGTCGACGGACGCAGCAATGGATATTGGACGACTGTCTCAATCTAGTCGACCAGCGGAAGCAAATGAAACACGTCGATTTCAAACAATACCGACGATTGAACAAAGAAGTTCGACAGAAAATGAAATTGGAACGGGAAGCTTACTGGAATAACATCGCGGCTGACATGGAAGAAGCAGCGTCAAGGCATGAGTACCGGACGCTGTACCAGACAATCCGACGGTTAAGTGGCAAAACAACATCAACAAATGACAATATCAAAAAATTGGATGGAACTTTAGTGACCTCTCCTCAGGAACGTCTACAGCGGTGGAGAGAATTCTTTCATCAGCTGTACAAGCACAATCCGCCAGTAGGTCCAGCTCCCAAACTGCCGATTATTGAGCAGCCGATAAATCAGTTTCCCGATACTGAACCAACAATCAATGAGGTAAAGACGGCAATAAAATCCCTGAAAAATGGTAAAGCGCCGGGAGGAGATCAAGTAACTGCCGAAATGATCAAAGCCGGGGGAGACGTCATATTACATCAACTTCACGTTCTCACAGTGCATATATGGCATTCAGATTGTGTTCCATTCGTGTGAAAGAAAGCGATTGTTGTGCCTATTTTGAAGAAAGGCGACAGTCGGGAATGCAAGAATTACCGTGGTATTAGCCTCCTCTCGATCGTCGGCAAAGTATTTATGAAAATCATACAAACAAGACTACAGAAACATCGAGAGCAAACAAGCCGGGAAGAACAAGCTGGATATCGACCACATCGAGGATGCATCGATCAGATATTTGCTCTCCGTCAGCTAATGGAAGAAAGAATTCGATGTGGCAAACGAACTGTCATCGTCTTCATCGATTTCAAATCTGCTTTTGATTGCATCGATTGGACAAGCTTGTGGGAAGCCCTGAAGATCGAACACGTGCCACTGAAAATCATTCAACTTCTTCAAGCATCGTACGACGGCTCAACCAGCAATGTTCGTATCCGAAACGACATGTCTGAGGAATTCCCGATTCGAACCGGAGTCCGGCAAGGAGACGTGGCCCCGCCGCTCCTTTTTAACATTGTGATCGACACGATTATGCGAAAAGCGTTTGATGGGCGACGCGGAGTTCGATATGATGACAAAAACTTCCTAACCGATCTGATGTTCGCCGATGACAGTGCGGTTTTCGCCAACACAGATGCCGAAGCAACAGACACCTTGTATGACATTTCCCGCATTGCCCAGTCATACGGACTGAGAATTAATGCGGATAAGACCAAAGTGCTTACAACGGATGGATCTGAAGCCAGAGTTTACCTCGATGGAACCACAATCGAGCAGGTACCACAGTTCAAATATTTGGGATCACTGGTTGTGGAGAAGAAAGTAGCTTCGACAGCCGAAGTTCACAGCCGGATAGGCCAGGCAACAGCAACGTTTGCTTCACTCAAGTGGTGCATATGGAAGCGGACGAATATTACCATCAAAACCAAAATACGCCTATACCGGACGCTGATTCTCCCAATTCTTCTTTATGGATCGGAAACATGGACATTACTCAAACCAGACCTTAACAAGCTCGAGGCCTTCCAAATGCGATGCCTGAGACAGATTCTCTGCGTCTCACTCCTCAACCACCTCCGAAATGAGACAATCAGAGAAAGGTGCGACCCACAGACACCGATTGTTGAGGAAATTCAAAAACGCCGATTACGATGGTTCGGCCACATCTGTAGGATGCGCGAAAATCGAGTACCGCACTCCTATGGAAAAAACGACCTCTTGATTGGAGAACAGAAAAACAAGCACCGAATACCACATGGTTGAAACACGTAGAGAACGATCTAAAAAAACAGCGAATAACAACAGCTGACGCAAGAACCGTTGCAACTGATCGATTAGCATGGAAGCGTATAGTGAATGGAGCACGGAATCCAGCGGCACCAACAGCAGCGTACTGGCTACGAGGTCGACCACCTCTCCATGCGCCGGCTATGGATTAAAGAAGAAGAAGCTGTGAAATTTGGGTCTGTTTATATCTGTGATGGTAAATGCTATATAATTGGTCTTATCTGCATTTAGGGACAGCTGATACCCATCCAACCACATCTTTATGACATTCATACCTTCTTGAACGCTTTTCTTGGTGACTTCCCAATCATATCCACTAAATATGGCAACAGTGTCATCAGCATATAATATTACTTTGCTATCTATGTTAAGTGTTAATAGATGATTTATATAAATGGTGAAGAGTATAGGACCTAGAACTGTCCCCTGAGGAACACCCACTCTCACCAGTTGCGGTTCACTTAGACCTTTAGTGACTTTCACGTATTGTGAGCGGTCGTTTAGATAATCTCTGAAAACCCTTGATACACTACCACGAATTCCATATCGCTCTAACACTTGTAGTAATTTTTCATGATGTACCGTGTCAAAGGCCTTTGCCAAATCCAAGAATACTGCTATGCATTTTTTACTGTCATTAAGATTGCTTGAAACTTCATTAATAACCTCATACATGGCATCTGATGTGCTTTTGCCTTCTCGGAACCCATACTGATATTCACTTAATATTTTGTTGCTATTTAGAAAGTTTATTTTGCGTGTTTTTAGGCATTTTTCAGTAATTTTTCCAAAATTTTTAATTAAACTAATTGGGCGATAATTTGATATTTTATTTTTGTCACCTGCTTTGTAAATAGGGATTATCACTGAGTTTTTAAATTGTTTGGGAAATTTTCCATTACTAAATATTAAGTTAATGATATGGCTAAGAGGGTGTAGAATATATTTTGCAGTTAGTTTTAATAAAAGCGGGGTGACTCCATCACAACCAGGCGCACTACTATTCTTTAATGAATTGATGTGGAGGAATACTAATTCATTTTATGTAACAGGAGTTAAGAATAAAGAGGTATTATTACTGGGAATACTATTTAATGAGAAATCGTCTGGAATATTAATTTTTTTCAATCATTTTAGTGCCTATGTTAGTGCAATATTCATTACAAAAATTTGCCATTTCTTTATTGCTATTAAAAGTTTGTCCATTGTCATCGCATATATCTAAGCTTATTTTACTTTTTCTAGATTTCTCATTTGTTGCTTCAGAAATTACTTGATATATTTTTTTCATGTTATTTTGATTTTGTGTTATTATGTTTTTATAGTAGCTGTGTTTACATTTTTTTAAAAGACTATTTAGTCGATTCCTATAGTCTTTATATTGTTTTTCTAAAGCTACCGAGAAATTATTATATAATCGTTTTTTTAATTTATCTCTTATGATAATGGACCTTGTAAGGCCTTCCGTAATCCAAGGCTTAATTTTTTTAACCTTTTTTCCCTGAAATTTTTTTATTACCGTGCATTCATTTATTAAATGCTGATAAATGTCTGTAAAAGCATCTGTAGCTATTTGAGCGTCATTTGCTGCAATGACCTTAGTCCAGTTTTTATTTTCTATTAATGATAATAATTTTTCGGTATTTATTTTTTTTGATTGTGTGAGTTCCTTCGTTTTTATTTTCTTGGATCCGAGCAAGTGTTTCTTTATAAAATATAGCCATTACAGCATAGTGATCGGTGATACTACACGTTAATATATATATGAATTAATACTTATATTTCTTACATGTTTCTGCTTAATAAATATATGGTCTATGCAAGTAGATGTGTCTTTAGTTACACGAGTCGGCAGTTTATACAGTATGTAAGGTAAAAATCCATGTTTTGCCATGACAGATATATATTTATTAGTATTTACGTCTCTATCCAATATATCTATATTAATATCTCCTACAAGCAATTGAAAGTGGATATGTTCTGGGTTTAATTCATGGTAGTTATCAATTTCTTCTAAAAATGATATTAAATTAGATGGATTTGGTCGGTATAATGCAATAATTTGAAACGATGTACCATCAAGAGTAGTATTTAAAATACTTAATGCAACTCCACAGTTAACGAGTTTAAGACTAATAATTATGACATTCAAATTTTCTTTATAAAATATTACGACCCCGTCATTTTTGTTAAAATCAGCATTGTTATAATATGTTTCATAACCCGGAATATTAATTTGCTCTAGTGTATCTATCCTAAAACATTCACTTAAAATAATAATATCATAATGTATATTATATATTGACAAAGTAAGTAAAAGTTCCTCAAAATTTCTTTTAATGCTTCTAATATTAAGATGAAAGATACTAAAAATATTATTAGCGTTGTACTCGCTGTTTGGAGCATCGATGTATTTACCAAGATTTCTTCCTACAAGTTTAAGGTCTTCTAGAACATCATCTTCGTCTCCTATGACCATTCTAGGGTATATGTAGTTTATCTTTGAAGAATTCGTTTTTGATACTCCAAACTAGGACAAAGCAAATCACTGGCATAATGTTAAGTATTGTATGTCGTTTTATATTTTTCATTTGAAGCGACACAGTTTATACAACATTTAGTATGTTTTGGGCAGTTGCTTTCTTCGTGTTCCTCCTTACAAATTGGGCAAGCTACTTTATTGCGGCAATCGTTCATTCTATGATAGAAACCTTGACATTTAAAACATCTTGGCACATCTAGATCTTCAGAGATAGGGAGTCTTTCCCATCCGATACAAAGTTTTTTTTTCACCATAATCTGTTGAAAGGCTATTGCGGAACAAACACAATAAATTGTACTACAAGCTTTTCTTGTTTTCCTGATATATGTTATTTTGATATTATCTTGTATGTCATTTTGTTCAAGGATGCTTTTAGTTATTTCGTCGACATACATATTCTGTGTGAAATTCACAATTTTAGTTTTGGGTTGTCTATAGTTTTCTATATCACTTTTGTCTCCGGCCTTAAATATTGGGGTGATGAGTGCAAGTTTAAGTTTTTCAGGAAATATACCAGCCATTAAAGAGTTATTTATTATAAACTGCAAGGGGCTTAATATAGAAGCTAACACATTTTTTACAACAATAGGGGGGATATCGTCAATGCCCGCACTTTTTTTTATTTTTAAGATTAACAATTATATTAAACAGTTCAGCTTCACTAATGGGCATTAAAAATATGGAATTTTGATTTATCTGGATATTGTCATAATAGTGAGTAGTTGGTTGAGATTCAGATAGTATTCTCGCTCTGTTCACAAAGAAATTATTAATGTTTATGGCACTACTGCGTGGTTCTTCATTAGCGTTAAAATACGAATTATTTTTCTTTTTAAGCTCTGTTACTTCTCTTATAATTTTCCAAGTTGTTTTTTGTAGGTTAGTTGATGTTTCAATTTGCCGTTTGAATACCTCTTTCTTGCAATTTTTTAATAACTTGATGAATTTCCTACGTTGATTATTGTAAAAATTTTTAAACAATCGACTAGAGTAAGATAATATTTGGTAGAGTTTCAAGTTCTTTTCAAACAATATAAGTTGAGGGTTGTTAAAGACCCTTACACTTGTACATTTATTTCGCCTAAGGACTTTGGGAAAGGCTTCATTAAAATTCCTCATGAAAATGTCCTCGAACAGGTTCCATTGCTTATTAATGTTATTACAGTCAACATCAAATAATTCATTCCATTCTACGATTTCCATAAGTTGGGTATGGTGTTTCAAATTCACTTCATTATATAATCTTGTAGCTTGTTTTATATTGGTACAAGCATCCTCCTTTTCGAACTCCAGAGTTAGCAGTTGAGTATAATGATCTGAGATATGATGGTCTCTAGTTCTAATGCTGAATGGTACATTAATTTTAGCAATGAAATTGTCAATACATGTTCCATATTCAGAGTGACTTACTTCTTTTGAAAAGAGTCTCACGTTAAACGACTCTAGCAATGATAAAAATTGATGGCTAGTATTCGTGTTTTTTAACACATTTATATTAAAGTCTCCAGCTATTACAAAGTGACTATTTTTCTTATGAAGCAATATTAGCAGTTGTTGTAATTTGAGGAAAAAACCTTTTACGTTCGTTAATGGGGCTCTATAGATGCTTATTATTATTAGTAACTTCTCGTTAATTTTTGTTTCAATTCCAGAACATTCAAAAACTCGAACTTCTGAAATCCTATTAATATCATATCTTGTTTTAAATATTAATTCACTTCTGCAATAGATAGCCGAAACCCCATGCTGCCCTTCTTCTCGACAAAAGTAAGAGGCCAGTTCAAATTTGCTAATTTTTAGTAATTCTAGTTGCTGGGAGTTTTTCCAATGTTCAGTAAGTATCAAGAATCAGCAGTGGTAATACTTTTCCAGCATGTATTCAATCCTGTCAATCGAGTTCCCAATTGACTGGACGTTTTGATTAATGAACATCACATAGGGGGTGCTGTTCGAATTTATTTCCACTTTTTTGCATTTTACGCTTTTGCTTTCGTTTTTTCTATAAACTGGAAAAAACGATTTATGCAGACGTTCCGCGGCCAAGTATCGGGATTCATTAAATCGTTGTATTTCTCAGCTGGAACCGAGATTTTGAATGAGGAGTATTCCTCCGGGTGTTTGGATAACAATTTTTTACAGCGTATAGATTCAAAATTTTTTGCATGTAAATATTGGAGTACGTCATTTTCCGTTAATGTAGGCTCTAGCCTATAGACATGCAGGTGTTGATATCTAATAGCCGCCTTGATTAGGATACAATCGTCGTTAGTCCCGTGGATTGTGTTAATTTTACGGGAACGTCTCTGTTTATATTTGGGTGTCTCCCAGACATCTTTTTTATCCAGTTTATTTGGTTCCTTTTCTTCAATTGATATTAAATTCAAATCATTTTTTGTGGTGGAACATTCTCCTCCGAATATATTTTTTCCCAGGTTTTTATCGGGTTTTGGGTCCGCCTCAGGTATATGGATTTCTACTTCTTTGCGTTCATTTGATGGCCTTGATTCATCCTTGTCGGCAGCGTGGATTTTTAATAATTCCTCGTTCTTACATGTTAGAATTTTCAGTTGTTCCGTAAGTTGAGTTATGACAACAGTTAGAGGTTCTACTTCTTTTCTAATCATACCCGAAATCAATTCCAGAAATTCAGGATCATCAAGGAAATTCCTTTTTTCCGAAGTGGAGTTTGATCTAAGCTCTCGGTTTCGAGTAAGCATTGTTCAGATTATTATTTTTGTTATTGTTCTGAATATAACTATTTTTTATATCAACCAAAACTTGTATTAATATAACTAAACACTAAACTAACTCACAGAAATTAGAAATTATTTTTGCTGATAGAATAACTGTGTTCGCTCGCACAGCCGTTCACGCTCGCAGTAAAACGCAGACTGATCTATCGTACTTCTTTAGTTGGTTGAAATGTTTGTTTACATTCTGAACACTCACTTTTATCCATTTTGAATTATTCTTTCTTATCGGTTTATACTGCTTTTTGTTTCTGTTTTGCAGATAGTCCGGTTATTTTTTTCTTCTTTATTGCTTTGATTCACTTGCATATATGCACTAAATACTTGAGAACTATGAGGTATGCTTCGATGAAGTTTACAATATTAGGTTCACAGATTTTCCTTGCACAAATAGACAAAATTTCACTTTTTAATATTACTTATTTCCCATAAAACTATTTGAAATATTAATATTTAATATACAATATTTCACAAACTATTCAATAAATAATATTAAATATAAATTGAGACTTTCAACAAGAGGATTCAACACGATTCATCGAGTGTCCGTATTGAGCTACCGGTACACATTCGTCGTGAGCTACTTCAGACTCGGTGCTACTTGTAGGTACTCTCTTTCGTTTCCCACACAGCCATCACATTAACTTTAGGAACTAAATCACCTCGTACTATTTCCAATAGCGACAATCTCGATATTCGCGATTTAAATAAAAAAACAGGGTACTTTACGCGGTAGACTCACACTCTTTAGTAAATACATTAGTTCGTTAGAAAACATTTCAATAAATGATCATCAAATTGTGGAGATACAGTTACGCATATCTAACACCGAATAAATTTTCGATGAGTTTCAAATTGTTCAAACCAAAATCGAGAACACTATCGGTGAAGATGAACTGGATCCACAATTGGAGATTAGAGAATTCGTTGAAACACATTTATTTATATATTTATTTATTTAACCAGAATAAGATTATACAGTTATTTACATAGACCGTATCCCATACAGTTAAACTAGTTACCTGTATATGAGCTGGTTGGTTTTTACAAAAGAAACTTATTATAAACTTATTATAAACTTATAATGACTAATTATAGACTATGACCAGAATGAAATAAACCTAAACATTTACATATATACATTTAAATAGAAAGTTTTTATTTATACTCCAGTTATTAGCCAGTTTATAAGTTTTTTCCTTAATAATTTTTTATTAACATTTAGAGATTTCAGATTGTCTGGTAGCATATTAAAGTTTTTTTTTGCTACAATATGAGAGTTTTTGAATGCAATACTTTTATTGATTTTCGGTAAAATTATTGTCTTATTTCTAGTTTTACCTTGGTAATCATTAAATGACTTTTTACAATTTTCATAGTGAAAACATAGGGAGTCAATTATGAAAGTTTCTTTACTATTCAAAATGTAATTGTTCGTTTGTTCTGTTATTATATTAATGAGTTTATTTTGTGTACTAGTTAATTTTTTCATAATATTTTTATAGCATCCTCCCCATGCAATTATCCCATAATTAACTATACTTTCAAATAGTGTATGATAGATTATTTTAAGTGAATTTTTGTTTAAACTCCTCTTCAATTTATAGAAGATAAATAGGAAAAATTTAGTTTTATTTATTAAATCTTTTATATGCTGGTCCCATCTCATATTACAGTCAAACTTTATGCCTAGATATTTACAACTGTTAACTCTTTTTATTTTCTGATTATTTATAAAAATTTCCAAATTTGCTGGAATACTATCGCTATAAGAACCAAAAGTTATAAATGTAGTTTTATCTATATTTATTGACAGATAATTATCAAAAAACCATTTCCCTAATTAATCTAAATAACCGTTAATTTTGTGTTGAACGTCAGGCCATGAATTACCAATACACTTTACAACAGTGTCGTCAGCATAAGCAGCTATCGAGTTTGCTTCTAAAATTTTAAAAATATCATTTACATATAGAATGAACAGTAATGAACATTATTTCAAAACAATTTCTTTAGCTAAATGCATTTGAAACAAACACGAGGAGAGAATTGCAAGCAGCAAATTATGTTCCCATAGAGGCAATAAAAAAAATAAAACAGTTAAACCAATAAAAAAAACGTCAACAAATAATAACAATTCACAATCTTCCACGCAACTACGTTCTTTTGTTTCAAACAACAAACAAGCATCTCGGTGAGGTAAATCTGCAGCCAAGCCAGCCAGCACTTATAAGTGCCGTATGTGCGAAGCTAATCATGCCTTTTTATCTTAACTTATCTGTCCAAGACAGGTTCAGATTCGTTTCTAAAAAAGACATATATAGTAACTGTTTACGTTCCAGTCATACCATTGAGGAATGTCAGCACGATCCATGTAAACAATGTTTACAAAAACATAACAGTCTTATTCACTTAGATATCAATACAAGTTGTAATTCTATCAGTTCTGTTCCTGCTCATATGGACACTGACGCGGCCGCTAGCGTGAATAGCGCGTTGGACGGTGCTTGCGTAGATTCACATTTATTAAACACACATACAAATGACTTGAATCAAGCCGTGCATTCGATCCCATTAGAACAGGTTTTGCTTTCAACTGCAGTTGTAGAAGTGTGTTACAACACACACACCGTTGCGCGCGCCCTTCTCGATAGCGGCAGCCAGCGATGCTTCGTTACCGAATCAATTTGTAAACAATTACGTTTAAAACCAATACAAGTGAGTATATATATATAGTAGTGAGATAATATACAATAGTAGTGAGTATGAACCAATGGTTCATACTCACCATCACTGAGGTAGGTAACACTGTTACACGTTATCAACAGTCTTGTGACCTTCTCATGCGATCGAAGTTTTGGAATTTTAGTTCTCGTTTAAATTGTTCCGTTTTACCTAACATTACTTATTGTCTCACGAACACAGTCATATATGTTCAATCGTTACAAATACTTCAAAATGTTACACTTGCAGATCCGAACTATCACATTCCAGCAAAGATAGATTTACTTATTGGTGCTGATGTGTTTTGGAGCTTGCTACCCACAAAATACTAACTTAGGGTGGAATATATCGGGTATATTAACCTGTAATATTCCAACTAGGGTAAGTGACATGGTTTGTTGTACAGAAACAAACTCACTATGATGACCAATTAAGGCGTTTCTGGGAACTAGAGGAAGTCGATGACGGCAAATCAACACAAAAAATTCTCACAGCTGATGAAAAGGTTTGTAAGGAATTTTCCACTATACCCACCACTCGCGAAAGTGACGGAGACGGTAGGTTTTCGGTGCGAATACCTATTTGTGAATCAGCTGATTCGCTCGGCGATTCATACGAGCTATCAAAAAATGCATTCTTATCATTAGAAAGAAGACTCGATCGTTCTCCTGAAATATAACGTATGTACTCAGATTTCTTAAATGAATATTTAGCGTTATGTCATATGAGTCGTCTTGAAACATACAATACACCGTATTATTCTTTTACCCCGTCATTGTGTACAGCGTGAAAGTACAACAACTAAGTTGCGAGTTGTGTTTGATGCGGGTGCAAAAACAACTACAGGTAAATCGTTTCATGATATACAGTTAATCGGTCCTCAGCTATTAAATGATTTAGTCGGTATACTTTTACGTTTTAGACAATTCGCGTTCGTTGTTTGTGCGGATATAGAGAAAATGTACCGACAAGTTCTAGTAGAGCCTGATCACCGTATCTTACAATTCATTTGATGGCGGGAAAATAAACGTGACCCATTACAAGTTTACAAGTTTACCAACTGAACACAGTAACATATGGTACTGCTTCAGCCCCGTACCTAGCTATGAGATGTTTACGGCAATTAGCGTTAAATTGTCCTAATGAGCAAATATCTCAAATAATATTAACTTCATTTTACGTCAACAATCCAGCTGATTTGTTGTCGCATGGCGTTCAACCGTCTATCAGACGTCAACGAACAAATGCCGCTACAGCGACTGATAGGTGCAAGCTGGTTTTGCATTGGAAACCGCCTATCAGCAAACGCCTTGCTACAGACTTGCAATAACAAACAACGTCTACGGTAACGACTTCAACCGTCTACGAAACATCCACGAACAAACCCCGCAACAGCGACGACGATGACGAATTCAACCGTCTACGAGGAAAACCTACAACAACAAACAACGTCTACGGTAACCAACTCAACCATCTACCAGACGTCGATGAACAAACAAACAACAAACGCTACATAGCGTTATTACTGGCAAATTGGTGATGTAGCGGCAACGAGCCGTTACATTTTTATTTCTTAGTTTAAGAGGACACTACAATAATTACCTAAATATTTGCGGACAATTTCCGAAAATATTTTATTAGGGTGGGTAATGTAATCCTCGACCAGATTAAGAAATATTTCTATTTTTAGTATTAGGAAGGCATTAGGGGGATTACCCAGGTATTTTCGGACGAATTTCGGAAAATATTTTATTGGGGTCAATGGTGTAATGCCCGGGAAAGTTACGAGTAGCCTAAAAACCTAACCTAACCCAAACCCCCCCCCCCCCCCCCCGAATGAGGGACCAGTATACCTGGACACAACATAAACACCTGGACCCCCGAATAAACAAGACAGTTCTATCCAGACAGTCAGGCGCAAACAGTTAGCAAGTCGACTCAAGTTCCGTCCAGACATTCAGGCGCAAACAGTCAGCAAGTCGACTCCAGTTCAGTTCAACAGTGAGGTGCAACCAACCAACTAGTCCAGTTCAGCCCAGCTAGTGGACCCATTCACACCGGTCCAGCCAGTGGACCCAGTCAACCAGACTCAACCAGCAGTCAGTCAACCAATCCTCTTCAGAGAGTCCAGCTCCACTCATTCCCTCACAAGTGTTTGTATCTCTTATATATATATATATATATATATATATATATATATATATATATATATATATATATATATATTGCCCATCTAAATAAATTCCTCTGCAAACAGTGAGTGATACATTATTCTACCGCGTATCATACCACAGGGTTTTTCACAAATCATTATAAGACAAAATGTTCTTAGAATAGGCCAAGTTATAACCCCTACAATTTTTGACGCGTATTTATCTAATACCCTGTGTATCACCACTCCTCCCAGATTTCACCGAGTTTTTCCGTTAAGAAACACATGGGCTTGTATTTGGTTTTTCATTTTTAAGGTTTTCATGTTGCCCCTAAACAATAGAATATTACAGCAATAGATCATTATGAAATTACTAAACAACATTAAACAAGTTTGAAAATATTAAAAAATTGTTATTATCTTTCATGGAGCACCTATTGTAGGGAGATCCAATTAAATAGTTTTACATCTCACCTTTTAATGGTTAGGCAAAAAAAGGTAAAAAAACAATTTTGGGCCGCGCACCCAAACCAAGAAAATGTATGGATCGCGTGCTGAAAAGTTTGAGAAAAGGATTCTATTATCTAGGACAGCGGTCGCCAAACTACCGCCCGCGGGCCGAGTCCAGCCCTCCATAGATATTGATCCGGGCTTTATCCTATTTCTCATTATAAATTGTCAGTAAAAGTGCAATCTAAATTAATATTTAAATCGGATTTCAACAAAGTTTTTCGTCAGATGCCCCCATCCGGCTCCATTCTGAGAAAGTTTGATAAAGAAGAGACGCAATAAAGAAACTATAAGAACAGGGTCCAAAGGATCACCCGTTCCTTAAAGACCTATACTCTCAAAAGAACGTTACTCGTCTACTTTATTGCACAGGTTACGCCAGTGTTCCCTTTTGGATATGTTTATAGTCACTTTCAGGTTTCTTCTTGATAACATGTATGCGTCCCTACGTTGTATAGTGTTGTCAATATCGTTTCTCTTTGCTTTTGCTGCTCGCTGTTAAGTCCGCCTGGCTGAAATGCATTTTGCTCGATGTTGGGAGATTTCATCGCTCCACCAGTATATATGTCGTCTCTAATTACGCTTGCGAGTTTTTCTTGATCCATTTGCTTGGTCGACTAGAAAATATAGTTCCTGTGCTGGGGAGTCCTGTCGGCTAAGCCCACCTCATGTGGTATCGTAGGTATATATGGTCTCTCCGTTCAAGACCTGCCAGTCTTTCACTTTTTCTGTAAGAATCGCGATAGGGATTGTGAAGTCTATGGTCGACGAAGACTCCCTTTGGTTAAAGTCGGAGTTATTCCTTTATTTATAATATTTAGGTCTAGTTCAGGCAGCCAATCCATAACCAAATCGCCCCTAATGTTCATTTTGTTGCAATCCCAGTATGGGGACTTAGCGTTAAAGTCACCAGCGATAACTGCTGGCTTTATTTGTCCCCTTATGCTATGTTTCAGTTCATCCAAAGATGATTCAAGCTGTTGGATGCTGGATCATTTTGGGACTTAAAACCAATCCAGTTCATCGTCACCATCACTGAGGTAGGTAACACTGTTACACGTTCACAGCAGTCTTGTGACTTCCTCATGCTATCGAAGATTAGTAATTTTAGTACTCGTTTAAATTATTCCGTTTTACCTAACATTACTTATTGTCTGCCGAACACAATCACAGATGTTCAATCGTTACAAGTACCTCAAAACGTTACACTTGCAAATCCGAACTATCACATTCCAGCAAATCACATTCCTTAAAGACCTATACTCTCAAAAGAACGTTACTCGTCTACTTTATTGCACAGGTTACGCCAGTGTTCTCTTTTGGATATGTTTATAGTCACTTTCAGGTTTCTTCTTGATAACATGTATGCGTCCCTACGTTGTATAGTGTTGTCCATATCGTTTCTCTTTGCTGCTCGCTGTTAAGTCCGCCTGGCTGAAATGAATTTTGCTCGATGTTGGGAGATTTCATCGCTCCACCAGTATACATGTCGTCTGTAATTACGCTTGCGAGTTTTTCTTGACCCATTTGCTTGGTCGACTAGCCAATATAGTTCCTGTGCTGGGGAGTTCTGTCGGCTAAGCCCACCTCATGTGGTATCGTAGGTACATATGGTCTCTCCGTTCAAGACCTGCCAGTCTTTCACTTTTTCTGCAAGAATCGCGATAGGGATTGTGAGGTCTATGGTCGACGAAGACTCCCTTTTGTTAAAGTCGGAGTTATTCCTTTATTTATAATATTTAGGTCCAGTTCAGGCAGCCAATCCATAACCAAATCGCCCCTAATGTTCATTTTGTTGCATTCCCAGTATGGGGACTTAGCGTTAAAGTCACCAGCGATAACTGCTGGCTTTGTTTGTCCCCTTATGCTATGTTTCAGTTCATCCAAAGATGATTCTAGCTGTTGGATGCTGGATCATTTGGGGACTAATAACAGCTATACAGGACTATTTGTTGCAGCTCTACCCAAACGGATCCTGTGCCGGGTCCACTGTCTGTGACTTTGCGGTCGTTGTAATTTATTAACATAGCTGCGTCGGATTTCTCGTCTTTGTACCATTCTCCTGATATTGCCCTACTTTTGTTAGGTTCGCTGATGAATAATATGTCTATTCCTATATCTGCAATAGCCGCTATCAGGAGGTCATGTGCTGTATAACATCGCATGAAGTTCATCTGTATTATTTGAAGCATTTTTGTTTTTTAAATATCTTGCATCCGACAATGCCTTCTTGTATGTTGGACATGCTCCTGAGCCTGCCCTGTGCCCGGTTTGTTCGCAGATGGGGCAGTATTCCTCTGCTTTGCAATCCTGGTCTGTGTGGCCTTCTTTTCCGCAGCGGAAGCATAGTTTCTGCCTGTCTGGGCCGCTGAAGGCCTTTATCACGTGTCCCGTTAGGCATCTGTGACATTTAGTAAGATATATTGTTTCCTGGATCTTACCATGCCTATAATGATTGCATCATTTCATTTCAGGGTGCTTGCAAGGGTCCGCTGAAGTGAAATGATTTCTGATTTTTACATCGCAATTTGAGTTGCGTATTTTGCTTCTGACTGCCAGTACGATTTCCTCTTGCGTAGTGACTGCATCCATTCTCTTTATATGGAATAATGTTTCGTCCACTTTTAGGCGCACGTCCGCCTTGGTGCACTTATTCTTTATATGTTCCCAAAGCTTCTGTGCCTTGCTTCTCTTCACCTCGAGCTCTCGCGATAGTTGCTCTAGTCTCTTTAACGTCTATCTGCGTCTTTACCATTTTAGTAATTCCGGTTAGGTGCTTCCGTCCGGTTTGACTGTGATGGCTTCTGTGTTTCTGTACTTTCCTTTCTATTGGATCTTCTGTACTGGTTCTTCCCTTGTCGGTAATTGCGTTTCTGTAACTTCCGCCCAAGTGTTATTGGGTTTGCGCTGTTTCTTCTCAGCATCCGTTGGAGCCTCGCTTGATCGATAAACCTTGATTTCTATCTCGGTCTGCCCTGAGCCTGCCCTGTGCCCGGTTTGTTCGCAGATGGGGCAGTATTCCTCTGATTTGCAATCCTGGTCTGTGTGGCCTTCTTTTCCGCAGCGGAAGAATAGTTTCTGCCTGTCTGGGCCACTGAAGGCCTTTATCACGTGTCCCGTTAGGCATCTGTGACATTTAGTAAGATATATTGTTTCCTGGATCTTACCATGCCTATAATGATTGCATCATTTAATTTCAGGGTGCTTGCAAGGGTCCGCTGAAGTGAAATGATTTCTGATTTTTACATCGAAATTTGAGTTGCCTATTTTGCTTCTGACTGCCAGTACGATTTCCTCTTGCGTAGTGACTGCATCCGTTCTCTTTATATGGAATAATGTTTCGTCCACTTTTAGGCGCACGTCCGCCTTGGTGCTTATTCTTTATGTGTTCCCAAAGCTTCTGTGCCTTGCCTCTCTTCACCTCGAGCTCTCGCGATAGTTGCTCTAGTCTCTTTAACGTCTATCTGCGTCCTTACCATTTTTAGTTATTCCGGTTAGATGCTTCCTTCCGGTTTGACTGTGATGGCTTCTCTGTTTCTGTACTTTCCTTTCTATTGGATCTTCTGTACTGGTTCTTCCCTTGTCGGTAATTCCGTTTCTGTAACTTCCGCCCAAGTGTTATTGGGTCTGCGCTGTTTCTTCTCTGCATCCGTTGGAGCCTCGCTTGGTCGGTAAACCTTGATTTTTATCTCGGTCTTGCAAAATACAAACTCTATTGCTTTTTTGGTCGTGGGCCAGTCTATTTTCCTCGGACTGTGTATAGCCAATTTATTTCTGCCATTTATTTCGCAAATCTGCCTTAGTTTTTTGAGACAAATAAAGAGATCTCTGGTATCAGCTTCCTCCGTCGCCGATTTTTTCGTCACCATTTGGTGCACGAATCGATCTTATGTTTCGATAACTCCGTTTTCATCTGGGGAGCCGATGGTATGACGTAAGTACTACATACGGTTGGGGATTGAGCTCCTAATGTTCATTTTGTTGCATTCCCAGTATGGGGACTTGGCGTTAAAGTCACCAGCGATAACTGCTGGCTTTGTTTGTCCCTTTATGCTATGCTTCCGTTCATCCAAAGATGATTCTAGCTGTTGGATGCTGAATCATTTGGGGACTAATAACAGCTATACACGACTATTTGTTGCAGCTCTACCCATACGGATCCTGTGCCGGGTCCACTGTCTGTGACTTTGCTGTCGTTGTAATTTATTAAAATAGCTGCGTCGGATTTGTCGTCTTTGTACAATTCTCCTGATATTGCCCTACTTTTGTTAGGTTTGCTGATGAATAATATGTCTATTCCTATATCTGCAATAGCCGCTACCAGGAGGTCATGTGCTGTATAACATCGCATGAAGTTCATCTGTATTATTTGAAGCATTTTTGTTTTTTAAATATCTTGCATCCGAAAATGCCTTCTTGTATGTTGGACATGCTCCTGAGCCTGCCCTGTGCCCGGTTTGTTCGCAGATGGGGCAGTATTCCTCTGCTTTGCAATCCTGTTCTGTGTGGCCTTCTTTTCCGCAGCGGAAGAATAGTTTCTGCCTGTCTGGGCCGCTGAAGGCCTTTATCACGTGTCCCGTTAGGCATCTGTGACATTTAGTAAGATTTATTGTTTCCTGGATATTACCATGCCTATAATGATTGCATCATTTAATGTCAGGGTGCTTGCAAGAGTCCGCTGAAGTGAAATGATTTCTGATTTTTACATCGAAATTTGAGTTGCGTATTTTGCTTCTGACTGCCAGTACGATTTCCTCTTGCGTAGTGACTCATCCATTCACTTTATATGGAATAATGTTTCGTCCACTTTTAGGCGCACGTCCGCCTTGGTGCACTTATTCTTTATGTGTTCCCAAAGCTTCTGTGCCTTGCCTCTCTTCACCTCGAGCTCTCGCGATAGTTGCTCTAGTCTCTTTAACGTCTATCTGCGTCCTTACCATTTTTAGTTATTCCGGCTAGGTGCTTCCTTCCGGTTTGACTGTGATGGCTTCTGTGTTTTTGTACTTTCCTTTCTATTGGATCTTCTATACTGGTTTTTCCCTTGTCGGTAATTCCGTTTCTGTAACTTCCGAACAAGTGTTATTGGGTCTGCGCAGTTTCTTCTCTGCATCCGTTGGAGCCTCGCTTGGTCGGTAAACTTTGATTTCTATCTCGGTCTTGCAAAATACAAACTCTATTGTTTTTTTGGTCGTGGGCCAGTCTATTTTCCTCGGACGGTGTATAGCCAATTTATTTCTGCCATTTATTTCGCAAATCTGCCTTAGTTTTTTGAGTCAGGTGAAGAGATCTCTGGTATTAGCTTCCTCCGTCGCCGATTTTTCGTCACCATTTGGTGCACGAATCGATCTTATGTATCGATAACTCCGTTTTCATCTGGGGAGCCGATGGTATCACGTAAGTACTACATACGCTTGGGGATTGCTTGAGCATTTCTACCGGCCTTGCGTATGCTTTCGTTAAAGCCCTTGATACTCCGTGCTCCGGGTATAGAAGCTCATTCACGCACCAAGCAATTATCCCAGTCTGGGGTAGTTGCTAGTGCATTTTCGTGTCCCTCCTTTACTTTTCTGTAGGTATTTTGCGGCCAATCTTTTTTGGCAACCTCCTGAAAGTTGTGCCGCCATCTGGCACAACTTATTCATTTGGCAACATTTTGCAGCGCCACAACTTCTTCGTCCTCGTCACTTGTTTGAGTCGCAATGGTGCATGTTTTGACTCGCTGTTTGTTGTCGATAGCGTGAGTCAATTGGCTACTGACACATATCCTCTCAAGCGACCCCGTTAGTATGCTCATCTCCACTGTGATTTTTTTTAAATTTCTGTCTTTGTACTTGGGCTTGACTCTACCAGCGTCCTAAGTTCAAGAGCTCTATCTATCACTTTGCGAGTGATTAACTCATTTCCCGTTACCAATCCTGGCTTCTGTTTTGAGGTGTCTTGTCGTTTCCTCTTTGTCTGTTGTTCCTCGGCGGAGGAGGAACTTGCCTGTGAAAGGTGCAGATCTCTCCCTGTGAGCCACTTTCGAGGGTGGCGTCTTTTGGACCGAATCTTTTCTCACAAATGGGTTGTCTCCCTCGTATTTGGATTTCTCCGCCATTTCTTGTTATAAAGTTAGAAAGATTACCTACTTACAAAAAAATATGAAGATGAAAATAAATTAAGAAAAAGGATTCCACTTTTGGCAGGATTCGAACCCAGCTTGCTGATATAGAAATCGCCCGCTTTGGGTGCTGCGAAATCCGGATCTTGTTTTTGTTGTAGATATGGATAAAGAGAGAGAAAACAGTTTTTGGTCGCGCTTAATTTCCAAGTGCTAATTTAGGTTATTTCTTAAGTTTGATGTTAAAAAGAAAAAGTATTCGGTATACTTATCCTACTAGACTAAGCATTGGCTATGTAATCAAACATCATCCGCGCAGGGCTAAGAATAAAAAAAAGGATAAAGAAGAAAGATTAAGAACTCCAATGCTTGTCCGAGTCTCTTGGAAAACAATATCACTAGTTACCACATAATTGAGTCCTTTCTCACACATAAAAAGTATATTAAACAATCACTGACTAGTGTAAATCTGATCAGAAATCAGAAGAACTGATCAGTGTAAATTACTGAACACAGTTTTCAGAAAAAAACAGTTTTTTTATGGTCTCTCTCCACTATAAATTATCACTATAAACTCGCTAAGTATTCACTCCGAGCCTACTTGGTCAGCGGCCGGGCGCTCTTCTGAGAATATCGTATCAGTAAAGCACAGAGGAAGAAAGAAAAGAAAGTCTTCTCCACGACATGTGGATCTCGATAATTAATAATATAATTTATACTGATATACTAACATAAGATAGATCAAAAGAATAGTAGTTTTTAATATTAGATTTTTTTTATTAGTTTAATATTAGATTTATTAATACAACATGCTTTCGTATATCGAGAATTAATTAACCTACTTTAAATTTTATTTATCAATAAGATTAAAGTATAAATTGAAAAAAATAAGGATATAGAAGAATTTCAATATTAAATTATATTTATATTAGACAATCTACAACTTTAAAAATCATTTACTTGCGCTGCAGCGGTGTGATAAGAATCAATTTTATTTGTTCTTATATAAATTTATAAAAGAAAGTATTACCTACTTTTAAACTAAAACAAACTTTTGCATGCAGATTGTATTCTTAGGTAAGTACGTATGGCATGGAATTTTAAAAGTTTAATACTTTTAAATTGAATTTGAATATTAGATTTATTAATACAACATGCTTTCGTATATCGAGAATTAATTAACCTACTCAACTGTATTACATAAATTATCTAATGACACAACAGTGAATCAACGTAAATAATTATAATTCAACGTAAATAATTATAATCATTTAATTTATAATACTAATAATCATTCGCTTCTGAATAATTTCTTTTAAATTTAAATAATAGACACAAAAGGCATAAAGCAGCTCTGATGTTATTATAAACATTTTCAAGCATTGTCCATTGATCTTATGTTAATTAATATTGAAAATCCAACCTGACACAAATGCCAATTTGAAAACTGCAATATACGGTAAACAATAAATTATCTTTGATGCGTAATCAAAAAGTAAATTTCGGAAACCGAAAATGTATTTATATTCCAGAATATTTTCAAACATTATTTTTTTTTATTGAGTTGCTGAGAAAACGTAGGTTTCCTCCTCTATGCTCTACTGATGCAAAATTCCCGAAACTCCGAACGTATCCGCTCCAAATACCGCACTGGCGATGAAGAGTAAGGTTCTTTTAAAAGAATTAATCTTTAAGAAACGGACGAACTTTTGGACCATTTTCTTATAGTTTCACTATTGTGCATCTTTTTGTATACAACGTCACTTTTAGCTTATAACTAAATTATTTCAATCTCAACATTTTTCGTAATAATACGACTTGCGTCTCTATATACTACTGTTAGAATAGATTTAAATTTTATTAGTGGAAATGAAATTTCAAATATAGTTGAGATAGGTGGTGGAATTCAAGATTACTTTATAATGAACTTAGTTATGAAATCAGCGCATTCAAAAAAGGTCGTTGAGCTGGAAAGGAACGGAATCAAAATAAACTTAATTTGATAGGCTGCTGAATAACAAGCGAACTATATATGCGGAACGCAATACTAACTAGCACAATATAGTCGGCGAGGCCGAGGCAACGATCGACACGAATTGAATTATTTTTGGAATTGAATAGCTGACGGTTCATTCGAATGGACCATCGTAATCGTTATAATCGTTTACATACATGGAATGGTTGATTAGATTCCAGTTCGGAAAAGTTCCTTATTTTGGCAAACCCGATTATTTTGACAACAAACACATCACTTCTCAGTAGGCAAAGAAGGTCTGTTCATTAAAATCCATTCCAACGTATTGTTGTTTTCAAGGACTTGTTCATTTTGTCTCGAATATTAAGTATACACATATTTAAAGCTTTTCAAATAAGATAAAGTAGCGACAATTAGACCCGCGTAGATGATGAAATCCAAAAAGGGATTGTTATTGATCAATTTAACATGTAACAATTCTTACATTTTTATTTAGTTTTACAATAAATACCTAAAATACGTTACTATAGACACTTTTATTTGCACCTACTTTACATTCTTGACAATGTTTTGTTATTCTTTAATCTAGCATTCTGTTACTTTTCACTGTTTTAAAATCTCTGCATATTATTTTGTATAAAAAAAGAAAGCTGGGTGTTAACGAAGAGATATAAAGAGCAAGATCCAAAGTATAGAGATGAAATACCTAAGAAGAGTGTTAGGAGTCACAAGGTGAGATCGCATAAGAAATGACACCATCAGAGAACAGTTAAATGTGCAACCAGTAGCAAAGCGAATCGAGAACTGCCATCTGAGATGGTATGGACACTAGGGTGGAGCACGGATGTATGCAAAAATATTTTTTTACAGATTTAAAGTTGTAATAGGGGGGGATTGGTGCATTATATTAAAGTTAAAATAAATATAATTTTTGAATCAATTTGATGAATATCTTCTGCCTCCGCACTGACCTCAAAAATTTAAATTTAATGATAAAAGTCTGGTACAGTTATGGCCAAATATTAAGCTTAATTTAATGATATATGAGTGCTAAAAATGATACGCAATATATAATTCAGATATATATTAATCACCTTTAATCAAAAATATAACAATTATTTTATAATAATATTAAAAAAAAAACAATTAATTTTCTCGAAAATATCGTTTCGTCTCAAATTTAAGCATTACGTTCCGTGATTCCAATTTGGCTTTTATTGCTTCTAATCGTGACTTTTTTGTGCATTGTAAGTAGCAGATATCATCGTCAATTTTACAATCCGTTCAAGAGCTTGAGTGGCATTGAAGCCTTAAAAACAACACTAGACTGAATTTCTTGGTCAGGCAAGTTTTTCATAATCGGTGGTTCTCTTAATATTTCTTGAATGTTTTTCTTGAATTTTCGTTTCTTGAAAATCTATATGATGAAGCATTGAAATTTATAGGCGGCACTTCAAACATTCTATTCTCGAATGTGCGTTCTGTTATCAGTTATCATTGCAAGGACTCTCCGGATGTGCAAAATAGCTATTGCGTTAAATCACATTATCAATAACCTTTTTTAGATCCTCTGACAGGTACCTGGAGGCCTTAATTATGTTAAAAAGGTGTTGTGAGCCATCCTTGCATGATGGTTTATTTTTAATGTAGAACTAATATGTTGCGTAAACTTTTACAACAAATGTAGCTAAAGTTGTCAAGTCTAAAACGTAGTATTCGGTTGGCACGTGTGAGCCTACGGGCATGTGACTTTTTACCTGGAGATTTGTTTGCCAAATCTTCCGGGAAATCACTTGAAAGTAACGCTGAGACAATCTAGTGCAGGTACTGTTAATCTGTACTTAAATCTTGATCCATTTCTAGAAGCAATTCTCCTTCAATGCTCAATTTTTTTAACAGGCAATTGTTCACAAGTCCGGATCCCCAAACCAGAAGCAGTCCCGTTCAGCGGTGTGCTAGCATTAGAACGCCAAAGAAGATCGTTTTTTGCTATTTTTTTAGGATTTTCCCAATTATCTCCAAATTTTCAGCGGTGCTCAAAAATTCGAGGTGGGAGTTTTCCGATGTTACTACTTTCGTCGAGCTCGGTCCAAATACGACCAAAAACGCAAAAACTGAAAGACGGCTGCCCAAAAACTGCCCAAAATAGTGCTTTCCCCAATGTCACAGTGTAAGACTTCCCGAAGTAGCCCCGTCAAGATGAAAAACAAGTGTCTCAAAGGAAGTTCGTTCATATGGAGTAAACAAATTATCCACTGGATTGGTTTGTGCAGCCCTTTTTAAAGCAGTCTTATAACACCACCATACCTGCTAGTATTTACATTGGTTCCATCACAACCGATTACCATAAGATTATGTTGGGAATTCCTACATGTGATAGAAAGTTTGTCATCGCAGTTTCTATCCCTTTAGCTGAACCAACGTTAAATACTACGTACCCCATTGAAATAGATCCTGGCTTTTGAATTAGTGAGATGTGCTCCTCAACTGTCATAGTCCTGTATCATTTACCACCTTTTTTAATAATCTTCAACGTTTTGTCTTTTCTCCCAAAAAAATATAAAGCAGACTGTTTTGGGATTGCGATCTCTTTCATTAACTTTTGTCTAGTTTTAGTTCTCTCTCTTCGTGCTTTATGTCTGTACCTCGATATCAGACTTAATGTCTAATAAATTAGACGACGCAATCGCTGCTGCTGTTCTATCTGATACTCCATACCTCTCGCAGGTCTTCGATAACGGAGGAAAATCGACGCATACTATTTTTCGGAATGCCTTTGTTTATGGTGTTATCTGTGTTAGTGGAATTATCTGAACTACTCAGACTTTGAGACGCTGACGATACTGGAGAAGTACTAACTTCTATAAGAGATAACGAAGTATTTAAGGCTTTAATTGGGCGGTTTTCTCGTTCCAGCCTCCTCTTTTGAGTGTTTTGCAACTTCTTCGTGACTTCTTCCATGATCAATTAAAAAAGTATGTTCTTGTTTGGGAACCTTTTTATCCTTGCGACAGATACATTGAGGGGAATCTTTACACTTGCATTCTGCAATATCAAAAAGTACCTTACTACTTTTTCGAAAACTTTTGATAGGCGCCTTTTGACAGACACTTTTTGAGACACAGACTTTTCAGGCACAGAGTAGGTTTTAGCATTTTAAATGGTATGCTTTTAACATTTGTACGACCTTTGTTCGTGTTACTATCGGAATAGATGCAGTTTGCCATCTCTCTTTTGCAGTTTCCAATTGCAACTTTAATTGATGTCTTTTTTTTTCAAAAATACAATGACGTTGCGGAGGCTATTCTATCTAATAATAATAAATAATAAATAAATCAAATCTAATAATATTTTGCATGAATTAATTTGAGTCTAAAAGGCACCGATTTTCCACTATTAGATCACTCACAACCCAAAAAAAATATTTCGCTCCACCCTAATGGACACCTCAAGCGAATGGAGGACAAAAGACCAGTCAAGAGAGTATGATATATATATATATATATATATATATATATATATATATATATATATATATATATATAAAAAGAAACAGAAATAGAATATTAATGGTTATAGAGTTATCTAGAATCGATATCTAATCTTATTTTCAAATGTCGAGAAACAAGCAAATCTGTTAGTAAAACTTACAAAATGCCATTTTATAGCTTGCCGGCTTAAAATTGTATTTGTGCTTAGGCACAAAAACGCATATTTCGTTAAAATCGTGGCAGGTTAGGTTAGGTTAGGTACAACGGAAGCCTGCATGGTAAAACCTTCCATCCGCGGTGGAAGAGAAAACGTCTGGCCCTAATCAATAAGAGCACATCGGGTTCCTACCGGCCGCTATGCATGCTAGACACGACGGGCAAGCTCCTCGAGCGCCTGATACTGGCGAGGCTCAACAAGGCCATCGAGCATACCGGCGGATTGTACGAGAGACAGTTCAGTTTCACTTCCGCAAGGGCCGATCGACCATGGATGCGATGGAAACCATTTTGAACATCGCGCGTATGGCGAACGCGAGTAAGGGCCGCTTCGCGTCGGAGCGCTACAGCGACGAGAGGGAATGCCTGGTTATCTAGTTGAGATGGTCAGGAACTGCGTAACTGACCGACAACTAGTTATTATTATTATTATTAGCCTATGGTATTACACAAAAAATTACGTAATTACGTAAAAATTACGTAAAAATATAACAAGTATAAAAATACACTATGACAATTGTCAATATATATACAAGTGATTTCATGAATTAATGTCCAGATTGTTCAACCACTGCACAGCCTGAACTGAAGCCATCATCAACTCATCCATGCATCCGGAGAACGCTCTTCTTTCACACTCCATAACAATGTGATGAATTGTCTGTTCCACGTCACCACAATCACATCTAGCGGAAGATTTTAAGCCCCACTTATGAAGCAATGATGCATATCGACCATGGCCAGTTCGAACCCTGTTGATAGCAGCCCAAATTTTCCTTGGTAGGTCAAAGCCAGGAGGAGGATGATTTGCATTAAATAAGGGCTGTCACTCATGAGGAACTGTGATGCACCATTCACCTTCCCATTCTTTTGTGGCACTGAAGTTACTTAAAATGAGCTCTTGAGCTGTTTGAATGGGTGGAGACCTGGACTTCGAACGATGAAATCCTCCAATTACATCACCATGAATAGGAAGAGACTGATTCTCTGTTATTTTGTGGAAATCTCGGGGCCAAGTTTTCTTTCTTCTAAGTATTGGAGGTTCGATGTGGCTTAATACAGGCAACCAGAAGACAGGAGTGGATTTAACTGTGTCAGTAATAATTCGCATAGTGTAATGCAGAACAACATCAATCTTCCGAACATGTGAGCTGTTCATCCAGACCGTAGAACAGTATTCTGCTGCAGAATAAACCAGCCCAATAGCTGAAATGAGGTGCGTGGGAGCGGAAGCTCCCCAAGTAGAACCAGCTAGTTTGTAAAGAAAGTTGTTCCTCGTTCCTCAGTTTCTTCCTCAGTCTGTTGTTCCTCAGTTTAGCAGCACTGTCAGTTAGATGTTTATGGAAAGACAAACTTCAAGAAACTTGGGATGAGAGTTGTAAGGTAGAGGAGTCCCATTAAGTGACAAATTTAGAGTAGTTTTTGATTGCCTTTTATTCAAATGAAAGAAACAGGTCCATGTTTTGCTCAAACTGTAATGGAGTTAAACACTATTTTCTAAAATATGCACTCAAAATGCTCAGATCAGTGTTTATATTTCCCTCTATCTCATCCACAGAGGAATGTTGAAAAGCAAGTGCTAGATCATCGGCATATGCAAACTGGCGGGGGATGTAGCTGATATATCCGCGATGTACAAATTGAACAGCAGTGATGAAAGCACAGATCTTTGAGGGAGCCCATTATTGAGAACTTTCAGTTTGCTAAACTAATTATTCATTAGCACTTGAAAATTCCTATTGGATAGCATATTGTTTAACAATTGTGCCAGTAACTTGCATCCTGTTAGTTTAAGGAACTTGTATAAAACTCCATCTCTCCAAACTGTATCGTATGCAGCTGAGAGGTCTACAAACACAGCTCCACTCTTCAATCGTTTTTCGAAGCCTGACTCGATGTAGGTTGTCAGAGCCAAAACTTGGTCTTCACAACTTCGATGAGGTCTGAAACCCGCCCGTTTAACTGGAAGAATGTTGAAAACTTGAGGACTGATCCTGTTATAAATGATTCGTTCAAGTAGCTTATAACAGACACTTAATAAATCTATTGACCTGTAACTGATCAGCAGGCTTTCCTGGTTTATGGACGGCTATAATTTTAGTACACTTAAATTCTGGGGGAAGTTTCCCAATAAGTACAATGTAAGAAAAGAACTGTGACATCCAATTCCTTGCATTCTTTCCACTATGTGTGAGAAATTCAGCATGTATTTCATCCATACCTGGGGCTGTTCCATTTTTCATCCCCTTTATGGCAGCCAAAAGCTCGTCTTCAGTGAAAGGAGCAAAAGATGCTGAAGTGCAATTTCTTTCCATAAAGGGCAGTTCTTGTCTGATTAACCTCTTATGGTGACAACTAGTGTATAGCACAAACGCGAGACAGTGGAGTCGCCGCATCACCACTGTCACCCACAGGGCTCAGTACTGGGACCGACACTATGGAACATTATGTACAATGACCTGCGTCAACATGCCAAATGATGTAATCTTGGTTAGATTCGCGGACGACGTCGCCGTTATAGCAAACGGCGCGGAGATTGAATTGTTGCAGATCGTCCTGTAGTAGGCGGTTAGGACTGCATTATATTGGCTCGCGATTGTGGGGCTGGAAGTTGCCGTCCAAAAGAGAGAGGCGGTGCTGCTCAGCAGAAGACGCACCCTGGACCAAAGATAACGATCCATGGCGGGCAAGTGCAGGTTTTTAAAAACAGACTTAAATAGGAGGGAAAGCAGGTTGGAAAAACCGACTTAAATACCTCAGGGTTATAGTCGACGCGAAGATCAAGTTCAGCGAGCATATCGCGAAGAGGGCGGAGAAGGCGCTGACGAAGGCGCGGCCAATGTAGATTGTAGATATAGTGGTGACGACTTGTACTGCGACCTTTATAGATCTATTGTACCCCACCCTCCTCCTCCAAGTGTCGGTGTACTTACCCATTTAGAGCGCCTCCTCTAATCCTGATTCCTTTAAGAATCTCAGGATCTGGGTGGGATTCAAGGCCTGCAGCTCCTCTGTGTTCAAGCAGTGAGCCCCAAGGTACATCTGTCTCTTGCGGAGTAGTGCTCCGCAGTCTTTGAACAGATGTATGGGAGTTTCCTCTGCTGAGCCACAGAATCTGCATCCAACATCCTCCTCTAGGCCTAGGGCCTTGAGATGTTTCCTAAGTCTGCAGTGTCCCGTCAGGGCTCCTGTCAGAATTCTGAGCTTGTTCCTGCTTAGTTTTAGGCAAGCTTTAGGTCTCTTCTGGTTAAAAGATCCCAGCATCACTTTGGATTGCCTTAGCCCTGGAAGTTCTTCCCAGGTTTTCATCCATTTTCCTCTTATTTCTTCATCTAAACTTTTGCGGATGGTGTTCACGCTCATACCGCAAAAGGGTTCTGGACCTATAAAGGGGCTACTAGATCCCTTGTTTGCTAGGTGATCGGCTCCTTCGTTTCCGTCTATACCAGTGTGTCCTGGTACCCAGTATAGCGTTACTTTATTATCCCTGCCAAGCTTGTTCAGCTTCCCCACACAGTCCCATACCAGTTTGGATCTGATGGTGTATGAGCTAATGGCCTTGATAGCCGCTTGGCTATCTGACAGGATAGCAAGTCGTTTTTTGCAGTAATTCCTGTCGAGGTTAAACTGTGCACATCTTTCGATTGCTTGTACCTCTGCTTGGAAGATACTTGGGGATGTTCCCATCGATCCGGAGTATCTGGTACGAGGTCCAAACACTCCTGCACCAGTGCCTTCCTTTGTCTTCGAACCATCTGTATACCACTTGATGGCATTTTGCTCTATGTGGTATGCTGAGGATTCGTCGCTCCAATCGGCTTTACTACTACACATTGCTGTGTAGTTTTTCTCGAAGTGGTATTTGCATACCATTTCGTCTTTTGGTACTTCCAGCCAGGGGATCTTGGCAGCGAGGCTGTTTCGGTCTCTGCTCCCGATTAATTTGCCTCTGCCTATTCTTTCCTTGCTGAACCTTACGATCGCCGATCTGGCGGCGCTCTCCACCACAAGGTGCAGCGGAGTCAGATCCAGCAGCAGCTCCAATGCTGCTGTCGGACACGACCCCATCGCCCCCGTGATGCAGACACTCGCCAGTCTTTGAATCTTCTCAAGCTGTTTCCTCATAAAGGCCAGCTTGATTATACTTCCCCACGCAACCGCCCCATAAGTGATTGCAGGTCTCACTATCATGGTGTACATCCATCGCAGGATAGTGGGGTTACAACCCCACGTTTTTCCTGCCAAATTTCTGCACACCAATAGGGCGCGTTTGGCTTTACCTACCACTCCCTCAGCGTGTCTATTCCATAGGAGTTTGCTATCTAGTGTGATACCCAGATACCTTATCTCCTGTTGGTATTCTACTGCCTTCCCATCTATGAGTATGGGATGTAGGCAGTTTAGTTTTCTCCTTCTAGTAAATGGTATCACCGTGGTTTTGCTCGGGTTGAGTCTCAATCCCACTGTTTGACACCATCTACTAGTTACTTTGAGGCCTCTCTGAACAATTTCACAGAGCGTTCCCTCAAATTTTCCGCTGGCCATTATGACTATGTCATCGGCGTAACCTTGACATTTGATGTCTAGGTCGTTTAGCCTAACCAGTAGTTCATCAACTACCAGGCTCCACATTAGCGGTGATAGTACACCTCCCTGTGGGCACCCTCGAGTTGTGGAGATCTTAATGGTGTCTTTTCCCACTTGTGTCTCCGCAAAAGGCGCGACCAATGCCGAGCATCGGTGGAGCGAAGCAGTTCAAGCGGCTGTTACTGATGGGCGTGGTGCACTCGGTCCTACTCTACGTTGCGCCTGTGTGGTGTGGTGGCCCGTCTGTGGCGAAGAACCGATAGCTTATGTTATCAGTGTAGAGGCTGGAAGCCGTTACAGTCATCATACATATAGTAAGGTATCAGCATACCTTACTGTGGCGACTGGGGCGGTCTTGGTGCTAACCAGCATGCCCCCCTTGCACCTCCTACCGACGGAGAGGAAGCCAATGAAGAGCCAATCTGCAAGGCCCGGCTCAAGAAGGAGGAGCGGGAACGAACACTGACGGCATGGCAACGGGAGTGGCAGCCAGACCCAAAGGGCAGGTGTACGCGCGAGATCATCCCAGGCGTCGCATTATGGTACTCGCGAGCGCACTCAACTCAGCTACTCAAAGGCCATGGGTGCTTTGGGACCTATCTGTACCACATCAAAAAGGAGGTGGCGTCGGGGTGCCACCATTGTGATAACGCACTGGACGATGCTTGACACACACTTGCCAATTGCGTGCCTTGGTCCAGCGAGAGAACTTCGATGGAGCTAACGACAGGCAGATACAAAAGCGGTGGAGATATAGGGAGAGCATTACCACACGGACTCGCGGAGTGGGATGCCGTCCGCCTCTTCGCAAGAGAAGTCATGACGAAGCAAAGCCATGACGCGGAGCGCGCCCGTCAGAGTGCCAGAGTCCAGGATGACGTGAATTGGATAATAAACTGAGACTAATCTGCCAGTAGTGAAACTTCTAAATTAGGTTTTTCTCTTTGATAAATTGACAAATTAACTTGACAGTAGTGAAACTTCGAAATTCCACAGACAACGAGATTTTGAACACTTTCTTTATATACGTGGTCTGTTAGAAAAGTATCCGACCTTTAGCCGATAACAAAAAAGCTGACATACCTGGATCGTTGGAAACCTAATCACCCTCAAAATAGTCTATTTGGGACTCCACACACTTCTCCCAACGGTGCCGCCATTGTTGAAAGCATTCCGAAAAAGCCTCTTTCGGAATCGACTTTAGCTCGGCTGTCGTTTTAGCCATAATGTCCTCTCTTGTCTGAAATCGCATTCCTTTCAATGGCCTCTTGACTTTGGGAAATAGCCAGAAGTCGCAGGGGAGCATATTAGGAGAGTTAGGAGCCTGTCGAACCAGAGGAGTCCAAAAAATTGTGAACCAAGTGCGAAGAATGTGCTGGAGGATTGTCGAGTTAGAGTCGCCAATTTCCTGATGACCACAACTCCAGTCGCTTGCGCCGCACAGTATCACGTAGGCGACGTAGGACATCCCTCATTTCACTTGTCGTCATTTTACTTGCATTGAAAAACCGACGATAGCACTACACACTACGTCACTCGAACACTGCTCGACAGCAACTGACGCTATCTACAGGAGGGAAAAAACTCACGCATAGGCACGAAGGTTTAAGGTCGGCTCATGCAAGCGCGCTTGATTAAAATCCATCAGGTTTTCAAAATAAAAAATTCGGTCGGATACTTTTCTAACAGACCACGTATTAGTGTGATATGTGTGCTTCATGTTTACCATGTGTTGTATTGTTATGTGAGTGTGTTTTCTATTTGTTTATAATCGTTAAAGAGTTGAGAGAGTAATTTACTTCGAGAGGAATTGTGAACTGAGATTAATCTGACAGTAGTGAAAATCCTAAACTTAAAAATAGTGAAACTGCCAAACAAAGTGAAATAAAAAGACAATCAAATAGCGGCGGATCAACTGAACAATACCACAGAGCCGATAGATACATAGGGGCCAGGGCGAAGTAATGCTCGCGCGGTTCCGCGCTGTCTCAGGCGTAAAGGGAGGGGTTTTAGTGGGTAGGACCGGTACTAACATCAAGCCGGGTGAGTCCCACAATCCTCGGGGCAATATTTCTTGGTAGTGGTACGCAAAGGTATTACCCACCCCCCCAACCCCCCTTTAAAAAAGGTTAGGTTAGGTTAGTGTTAGTGTTAGGATACTTTCTGCTATCAGAATTAGAATTCATTAAGAATTATTTGTTATTTATTATTAGTTATTGCTTGCCGGCTTAAAAGTGTATATATGTTTAGGAGGAAAAACACATATTTCATCAAAAAGTGAAAGATCACCCCTGCGAGTCAACTAATAAAAGATTCAGTACAGTTAGTTAGAATTAGTTAAATAATTAGTTTAATAACTAATTTTTAAATGTTTTAAATCGATATTTACTTATTTTTATATCTGTTTTAGTGCTTTAGTTCACGTCCCCAAAATAAAATAAAACATATTTGCTGCAGAAAATCCTTAAGAAATAAAAAGTAACACAAACTTGCAAAATGCATTAAAAACAGGCAATTAATCTGAGGTGTTATTGTTACTTATATATTCTCGTAAAGTCTTATCTATACTGTCTAGTTTATTAGTACTAAATTTTCAAATACCAATTGAAATTGGATGTAGGTTTCTCTATCGTGTTTTATTCGACTGACCTTACTTCAATCTCTTAAACGTGATTTATCTTAATCCTTTGTACGTATAACATTTCGGTACATTATTTTCGTAGTTAGAAAAAGCTTTCATTGAGCTAATATTTGTTTAACTAAAAGCAGCTTGTACGTCTGCGTCATTAAAAACATAAAAATAAGTCTATATTAGAAAGGCCACGCCTAAAGATTATAATACGGGGCGATCTTAGACACTCACCCATAAATCCTCTTCGTTGACACAAGTAGTGTAATTCGACCACGTCTTATTGAACTGCTCGTGAAAGAACCATTCCCCGTTTTCCTCGCAAATTTTATGTGCTTTTCCTGAAACAAGAATAAACGGAAATATATAGTTGGACCTTACAATATTTCTTTAATTTAGTTTTAGTTACTAGATTAATTAATGGAACGTGAAAAGTTTCAACACAAGTATTAAAGATAGTATTACTAAAACTCGTTACAGTCGGAGAAGAAAGTTCCAGAGTGGATTTTGATTGCAACATAGATTCAACGATTATAAGAGAAACCTACATAATTACAATCTACTCCCGGGAAATAAAGGCTGTCAATTAAGGATCCCGTGTTAAGCCAAGATCGGGTGAAACGGATTTCCATGAGCTGTTTTAGAGCTAGCGAGAATAAAACTCCGCAGCAATTAAGTTACTTACTATACGACGTTGATGTTTTCGCGTGATACTGTGTTATTATCCGTTATTATAAATATCCTGGAAAATTCCCAAGTGTGTCACTGGAACTACAAGTTCGTTTATTTTGGGATAAATATACAAATTTTATTGATTATCAAATTACAAAGTGGAGGGATTGGTATAGACATATTCCCGTTCGTAACCGATCGAGAAGACATCTCAATGCTTTTGAATTATGCTTTCGAAATCCCTCATTTATCATCCGCACCCTTTTCAATGGGTAATGGGAATTTTTATCACTACACATTTTCCCGTGACATAATTATTCCGTATCCAAAAATATTAGTTTCCAAGATTCGAAGAGAAATATATTTAAGAAAATAATTGAGTAGGTATATTCGCTCCGTGCATAACCGCGCTTAGCGCCACTAGTGGCCAAATAGACAACTTCGTCTCCTATTAAAAAAATTTTTTTACCGCTTAACAGAAGATTTTGATCTCTTTTGTCTTTGCTGAATTGTCTAATAAAGTCGGATTGTGCATTTTTGGAGTAGTTATTGCCAGAAAAATGAAAAACCAAACACAAATTCTACTCGGATTATTCCGAATCCAAAAGCGGCTAGCAAAACGCTATTTGTATTTTTACAACCAGCAGGGAAAACACTTTCAGACACCCTTTCAAATTTTCCAATCGCTTGAAAAATAATGGTTTTCAGGAAATTTTCATGCATTTTCCGAAGATTTCACGATGTCATAACTTTTGAACGGCTTGTTACAGATACTTGTAGTTGTCACCAATCGATTCAGATGTGATGTGTGATATTCCCAAAAGTCTTTTAATTACAAAATTCTCTCGAACCGGGAAGTCAAGTTTGCGGAAACGATAAAATGCGAGAAATTGATTTTGCTAAAATCGTTATTTTATTAGTCATAGCCAAATGGAAAAACGTTTCTGAAAGCATTTTTGATGTTGATTTAAAATATTTATATTTCGCTAGCTCTTTCCCTTCACGAAAATTGAGTCAAAATTTTAGAAATTTCGGCGTTCGAGTAGAGATCTTGGAAAGTAATGAATTTCCTGTGAACAATCTAAGTGTGTTAATATGAAAATGAACTTCTGAAAACGAAATTGAAAAAGCTTCTATTTCGTTTTTTTTTAATTCACACTTCACAACACTTTCTCAAAATCCCGATTTTTTTGGTTACCCAATGGAAATTGAAATGCTGAAAACGATTTTCGAGTTTATTTTGCTCTAAAGTTACAAATAAACAAGATATATAAGTGTTTCGCTATTATAAGCCGTCGCTTCGTTTTCGCCGTCCGGTTTTTTTACAAACCTCTCTGAAAGTACAAATCCCAACGAAACTATTTTTGGCACGCTGAAACTAGACTATAAGACGAGTCGAACGAGACGAACAAAACGATGAGTAAACTGTTTGGAAAGTTTAAATTTTTTACAACGAAATTCCGAATTCAAATTTTCACGTATTTCGACTTCACAAGTCTGTAACTCGAGAAGGGTTGCCGATAAATAAAAACGGATTACGGCATCAATTTCAGGAGGTCATTTCCCTACGGCTGCACTCAGAATTCCTTAAAAATAATGATTAGCTGATTAGCTACCCAGTTCTCAGCTCGGGCGACTAAATTTCGCGATATTTCGCACGATTTTGCCAATTTTATGAAGTCATACCTCGCGAACGGAAGCTGTTAGCAAAATGCAAATTATATATTTACAACCAGCAGGGAAAACACTTTCAGTCAGACACACTTTGAAATCTTCCATTCTCTGGATAAATAATGATTTTCAGGAAATATATTTCTGTCATGAAGTTCTTAAAAGTGTCACCTTTGGCGCTAGTGCTTTTGCGCTCGGAGCGGATAAACAACACAACAACGGCAAAGTTATATAGCAAAATTTACTCTTTCTTAGTGAAGAGCTAGTCTATGGCTATCAGTGTTTAGGATCTTGAATATATCTATTGTGGATTATGTCAAGGCGGTGTCTTTTCTGCTGACTTTTTACTTCGCCAGCGCAGGACCAACTGTCTGAGCATGATCATCACAGCAGTGTATATATCCACCATTTATCAACCTATCGACTAACACGACCATATGGGCATCATTCCGCTCTTGGAATGTCTTAAATATTTATTTATTACGTATGAATGTGTTTTGTATGTGTTTGGTATAAAACGCCTTCAGACCATTTGTACACGAACATGTACATAATATAATGATTGCTATTCAAAATGTGTATTAGATAAAAGCACTCAAACCGAATGTACATGTTTTTGTATACTGTACAACAGTGTTTTTCAACCTTTTTCATGCCGCGACCCCCTCAGTGTGCAAACATATTTCGCGACCCCCTACCCTACCCTCTGCTGTTTTTAGCTTGTATTTTTTTATGAGACAAATATCGAATCTGTAGATTATTTTTGCTTATTTTTATAATTAGATATCGGCTAAATACGTAATTACTTACATATAACTGACATTCGTGATCAAGTCATAGAAAACATAAAAGAAAGTACTTTTGTATCCTTGCAGTTTGATGAATCTACTGATAGTGCGCAGTTTGTAGCAGCTTTTGTGCGTTTTGAATCCAATGAGAGATTGATGGCAGAAATACTGTTTTGTAAAGCTCTGTCTATGAATACAAGAGGTCAGTGGTTATATAACATGTACCTTGAAGCTACACAAGACTTCCATATCGATTGGACAAAGAAATTCATAGCTATTTGTAGTGACGGAGCAAAAGCTATGACTGATTCGAAAAGCGGCTTTATTAAAAGACCAAGCACTGATACCAAACGCTTCTTGGATGCATTGCTTTCTTCATCACCAAAGTCTTGCGTCCAAAACCTTGTCACAGGAATACAATGACGATCTTACTATAATTATAAAATTAGTAAATTCTATTAAAGGAAAAGCGTAATAGACACGTTTATATCGAAATACACTGCCGAGCATAAAATTAGCGTCACTCCGTAATTTGAAGTTATTTTAATTTATTTTAGTTTTTTACGGGTTTTTTCGGTTGTAACAGTTTACTAACTGATTGCTTGAATAAAACAAAATGTTTTTCTTTTTCAAAGTTTATTGAAGTAATGAAAATTAACAATTTTAATTTTATGTGCTAAGTAATGAAAATGAACAAGTTTACTTTGATATGTTTTTGTTGGAAAAAAAGAGAAAGTTTAAGGAGAGCATAGCATTTGTTTCTGTGGTGTCATCTGTCTGTTGTAAATTGTTGTCATTGCTAGTGTTTTGCAATGAGCATAAATCCCGTTGTTGCGGCACAAATTGTGGCGGTTTTAGAAGACGGTCGCGGTCAGCGCAAAACTGCGAGAAACGTTGGTGTAAGTCTGTCAAGTGTGCAACGAGTATGGCGGCGGTTCGAAGAGACAGGTCTGCTCACTCGAGGACCTTGTTAAGGCCGAGGCAAAACTCCAACAGCTAGAGATGACCGCTTTCTCGTATCTAGTGCTTTGAGAAACCGAACGGTCACGGCAGTTTCCCTTCGAAATCATCTGCAAGAAGTGAGAAATGTAAACATAAGTGAGTGGGCAGTTAGGAGACGACTTTATGCTGCTGGAATATCTTCTCGAACTAGAGCTACTGGACCGCCGCTTTCCTGTGCACACCAGATTGCGAGGTTGAATTTTGCACGAGAACACTTGACTTGGATAATACCGGATTGGAGACGCGTATTGTTTTCGATGAAACGCGATTCTGTCTTACAGGCTCAGATAGACATGTAAGAGTGTGGTAACGACAAGGCGAGAGATATGCTCAAGCGTGTATTGCCGAGCGACTACAATTTGGCAGAGGATCAATTATGGCATAGGGAGGCATATCTTTTGACACTCGCACGGAGTTAGTCTTCATCGAGAATGGGACGTTGACTCCGTATAGGTATCTGACAGAGGTTCTAGAAGACCATGTTTCACCATTCATGGTTATTCTTGGAGACGACGCAACATTTATGCATGGAAAAGCACGGCCCCACACTGCTCGAATAGTTACTGAGCATCTTGACGAATGTGAAATCACGCGATTTGTTTGGACAGCTCGCAGTCTAGATTTAAATCTAATAGACCATATTTGGTATGAGATGGCAAAACATTTACGGAGACATATGCCGGTCCCCAGAAATTGTAGAGGGCCTCGCGACATGCTGGTGTAAGAATAGGACAATCTTCCCAAGAACGTGATCCAAAATCTGATACAGAGCATGACACGTCGTTTGCAAGCTGTTGGCACTGCCAGAGGAGGGAATACTCACTACTAAAGTCCTTAAACTTTCTTTTGTTTCAACAAAAGCATATCAATGTAAGTTGTTCGTTTTCATTACTTAGCATATAAAATTAAAATTGTTCATTTTCATTAATTTCAATAAAATTTGAACAACAAATGCCGTTTGTTTTATTCAAGCAATCAATTAGTAAACTGTTACAACCGGAAAAACACGTAAAAAACTAAAAATTTCTAAAATAACTTCAAATTATGGAGTGACCCTAATTTTATGCTCGGCAGTGTATTTGTGATGACATGGGTTCATTGCACAACAGTTTTACCACAGAGGTTATCGAAAGGCAAAGTACTGACAAGAGTTTTGGAACTTCGAGCTGAACTTTTGCTGTATTTACAGCAGGTCTAGTCCGAATATACTAAATTTATTTGTGACCCGGAATTCCTTTTGAAACTGGCTTTTCTTCCTGACCTATTCGAGCATTTAAACACTTTGAATAAAAGCCTTCAAGAGAGAGATGAAAGTTTCATTACCGCTAAAGACCATATCCATGGCTTTACGAAAAAAAAAATAAACCTGTGGTCATAATCCATAAAGCAAGACAACTTTGTTTCAAATTCGTTTTCTTCTACTCAGTCTTTTATTGAAGAAGTGGCATCTGAGATAAACATCAAATCAGGGATACCTGGCATGAAAATTGTATTGCACATTTTGAAAGAAGAATTTTGTCATTATTTCTCAGCGGAAAAACTTTCAGCAAACACTTGGAAAAGGTGAATCATAAATTCGTTTTTAAAAGCAGCTACAGACGCGGTAAGTTTGGGAACCAATCTAAAGAAGATCTGATGGAATTATCTGCTGACGGAATGTTACACTTGGAATTCATGTCTACCACATTGAAAGACAATGATAGCTTTTGGTTAAATAAAAAAACAGAATATTCACAATTAACCAGAGAAGCTTTGAAGTCTTTGATTCCATTTGCCACTTCCTATTTGTGCGAGTTTACGTTTTCGTCGATGGCTTGAAGTGTGTCTCAAAATCGATTTAGTTCTACGTACATCAAAAACGGATTCGCGATGGGAAAAATTGATTAACAAGAAACAGGCCCAACCATCACATTAATGTGAATGTGTGCCTATTCCTCGTAACATTAATGATTCATGTGACTCGAAGGTATTTGTTGATTTGTGTTAACCTAATTTGTGTTCCACCAAACCTTTCCACTAAACCAAATAGACCTTTTCATAGTTGAAATTATTTTGTGCGCATGTGTCAATTTCCGCCATGTCGAAAAGTGCGGGAACTTTTTGACGTGTAACTAAATATGTGCCCGAAACTTTCATATTCCCGCTTTTCAAACTTGGCGGATGCGCATGCGCAAACTAACCATAAAAGGTATATTATTAACCTGTTCTTAATAAATATCACATTTTTAAATATATTTTTTTTAATGCCTCTTTAAGGTAGTTCTCTCGTAAAACGGCTTTGCCTTATCATTCAACTATCTTCTTTCTTCTTAAGTACCTTGTCCTTCTAGAACGTTGGTCACCTACAAGGCTATCCTTACTCTGTCGATGGCAAGTCTGAACAGAGAGCTTGAGTTGAGTTTATACCAGTCACGTAGATTCTTGAGCCATGATGCTTTTCAGCGGCCCGGCTTTCTTTTACCATAATTTTTTCCCTGCATGATGTTCTGCAGTTTCTCGCCAGTTTTTCGCCTCTCATAACTGCCCGAAATATTGCAGTTTCCTTCTTTTGATGGTGGTATGAATTTTGGTGGATTTATTCAGACGTTGGAGTATTACCAATTTGGATACTTTTTCCGTCTATGAAACTTTTAATATTTTCCGGTAAGCCCATACCTCAAACATTTGAGAAGTCGGATTCTTAGAGTTAACTTCAGATCTTTACAGCACAACACCCTACTTATGTTTTTAAATGCTACTCGAGCCCGCGCAATCCTTGATTTCACTTCAATTTGACTATCCGCTCTGTTAGTTATTACGCTGCCTAGATATTTTATTTGGTTTACTTGATTCAATAGTTGACCTCCAACTGTTATGTTAGCTATGCTATTAGGTTGCTTGCTAATTACTAATACTTTGGTGTTTTTTGCATTTAATCCGAGTCCGGCCATGGCGCATTTTTCGATGACTGCATCCAGTATCTGTTGTAAATCTTTCATACTGGAGGCCAACAGTACCGTATCGTCTCTGTAGCGAAGGTTGTTTATGATTTCACCATTTATAATAATACCGGCTTGTATATCAGTTACTGCTTCCCTAAATATCCTTTCAGAGTATCCAATAAAGAGCAAGGGCGATAAAATACAACCTTGCCTTACTCAACGTTTGATCTTTACTTCCTGTATATCATCACAATCTAATAATTACTGAAGTTTGGTTCCAATATAAATTTTCAATTATCCTAATATCCCTTCCGTCCAGTCCTATTTGGTCTAAAGTCTCTACCAATATATCATGTTTAACCCTGTCGAATGCCTTTTGGAAGTCTATGAAGCATGCATAGACATCAACTGACATATCGCGACTTCTTGGAGGCAGGACATTTGTGCCAAATCCCTTGTGCCTCCCTTGTGCCGAAGCCATTGCGGAACCCAAATTGCGATTCGCTTAAGTTATCTTCACACTTGGATTCAACTATAGACTACTCAATATTAGACGATATTTTTGTCTAGTATTGTCACAAGTGAACTACCTTAAGGGCTCTTAAATAACCTTCAAATAACCTTCGTAACCTCCTTAATAAGGCTTCGCGAGGCGCCAGGGGGTCGCGACCCTCACGCTGAAAAACACTGCTGTACACTATTAATATTGTAGAAACATAATTGAAAGTAGGAGATTATCACTACGATATCTTCAAATCTGTCAGTAGCTGGAATTACACGTCCGCTGTGTCAAAGCAAGTAACGGGAACGGTCAAGACCGATTTTTCCCAGCTACTGACAGATTTGAAGATATCGTAGTGATAATCTCCTACTTTCAATTCTACTTTTAATTTGGTTCAAACCATGACATCTCATTTTAAACATTGTAGAAATATGTTTCGTACTGCAATCTATGATTTTTCAAATTAACAAGTTATCTAAAAAGTGATAGTTTCGAGAATATGACAAAAATTTCGAGAATATGAGGTAAGTTATTTTATATTACATTAGAAGTTTCTTTTAATCTCTCAGGAGAGAAATAGTCAACAGTAATTCAATTTAGATCACGAGAAACATGTGGAAATTCTGCTCCAAATGTTGGAACTGGGAGAATTTTCGGAGCTGTTATCAAATGAGGAAAAAGTTTCCGACGACTTCATTGTAAAAATCCTACTATACTACCTAGAATTGGGAATCAACTTTTGATAGCCAACCAGAAAAAATATACTTTGCTTGATTTCGATTCAGATGCTCACAAAACTCTAGTTGATAATGCTAGTTTTGAATATCTTACTGAAAAATTAAATAAAATGGCATAAAAAAACACAGAACCGCTTTAAATGTAATTTGAGCTTTTTGAAACATCAAAGGAGACAGATGAAAATATTGATGGTGTTTGCAATCTACTATCATATTTCAAACTTTACATTAAAAATGAAATATTTACAGAATAGCAGAATACACTTGGCAGAAAACACTATTTGATCTTCACATAGCCATTGGTTATTTGATATCGCCCCTCGTAAGAATGTGTTGGAAGAGCGAGCTAAACATACGTCTATTTACAGATAATATGCGGCGGACAGATTTTTTGATTAACGTACAAATTTACATATTGTAAATTATTTAGACAAACCAAACGATTGTACCAATTGTACCAATGCTTAAAACAATCCAAACACGATGTTTAGGATTAAATCTTAAAAAATGTCTTAGCCTAGTTGAGCAAACTGCGCCTTTAGAGGCAATTTGAGCATAAACAATACATCAAAGGCAAGCAGTCCAAAATATTCGTCTTGTGTGGTGAGCACAAGTTGATGTGCACATGATACCATAATATACCGAGGGGCAAAAACATAACTAAATAAAGAAAATTAAAAAAAAGTTTGTACACGGAGCTGCAGTAGTTTTACAATTATCAAGAAGAATTGAAGGAGAAGGTGATAAATCATTCTATGACAATTATATCTCCTCTTACCATTTGTTACGTGTTCTAAAGGAAAAGCATATTCTTTTGAGAGGTTACATTAGAATAAATCGATTTGGTAAGACTAATATAGTCACAGAGAGTGATGAACTGAAAAAAGCAAGAGGATTTTTAGAGGAAATTAAGGTGAAGATAACATATCTTTAGTGACATTTGTGGACAATGGATCTGTTATTCTTCTATCCAATTTTGTAGGAATTGGCAAAGAAGATAAAGTTCAAAGATGGGATAAGAAAAATAACAAATTTGCTGAAGTCGAACGTTCACAAATGGTAGCATTAACGTCGATTACTATATGCGCGACACTAAGCTACGCGACGTCGTGCGATAACGCCTGTCAAATAATGATTACATTGTTTTAAATAGGCACGTCGCATAGCTGTCGCGTAGCCATAGTGAGAACGTGCCCATTTAAAATAATGTAATCATTATTTGACAGGCGATGTCGCACTACGTCGCGTAGGTGAGTGTCGCGCATATGGGAATCGGCGTTAATGCTACCATTTCTGGACGTTCGACTTCGACAAATTTGTTATTTTTCTTATCCCATCTTTGAAATTTATCTTCTTTGCAAATACCTACAAAATTGGACGCAAGAACAACATATCTATTGTCCACTTTCATTAAAGTAATGTTATCTTCACTTACAATTTCCTCTAAAAATCCTCTTCTTTTTTTTTCATATGAGAATCGGCCTATAAGGTGCATTTTGACGCTCGTTTCTAGCGTCACATTCGGTCACGTGGTGACGTCACGTGTCTCACGTCAATTTAGACAGTATCGGAATTTTGTCAATATATTAATCGAGAAAATCATTTCCGGTACATTTTTGTTATAACTTTTATTTATAAACAAACCTCTAACTAATTTATCATTCGGCTAATAAGAGTAATAGCTACCGCCCTAATATTTATAGCCAATTTTTAATTTCTAATTTCGTCTAGTCGTGTCCAGTTGTGTCTAGTACATACTTATTTGGACCTATCTTGTAGTCTAATCTTGTTTGATAGATCTAGTCTCGCTTGACTTGCCAAATCTTATGAATTGAACAGACTACACATGGGCTTCAAATCTTCTATAGTCCCTTCTAGTTTTGTCTAGTATTGACTAGTCTTTTCTAATATGGTCGACTTGCCTAGTGTTGTCTTGTCTTGCCTGGTGTTATCTAGTCTTGTCTGGTCTGGTTCTGACTGATCTTTGTAGTATTTTCTAGTCTTTTATGGTCTTATCTGGTTGTGTCTGGACTTGCCTGGTCTTTTCTGGCCTGGTCTTGTCTGGTTTCCTCTGGTTTTGTCTAATCTTGTCTGGTCTTGCCTGGTGTTGGTCTGGTATTGTCTGGTCTTGCCAGATCTTGTCTAGTTCTGATCTGATATAGTCTAGTTCTGATCTAATTATTGTCTGATCTTTTCTGTTATTATTTCTTTCTGTTTGTTATTGCCTGTTCCTTTCTTTTTCCTGATTATTAGTTTAAATCATTCAATTACAATCTCACCTAATTCGGTACTTTTAAGCTAGTCTAATAACCCTACCGAATCTACTCAGCGAACTTTTTTTAATGTAATATGAACCTTATTTTTTTGTTCAGTTTTCACCTTTCGAGCAGATGTTTCTTGAAATAATCGATAGTTAATTGGTATAAGATACTGATTATGCTATTCGAAAAAGAAGGAAATTAATCGAGACAATTATGTCTTAAACGAACGATTTCAATGGATGGTACTTTTACGCTGAAAACAGCAGAAAAGCTAAACTAAATTTAAATTTTTTCTAGAAGACGCTAGATTTTGTCTAGGTGGCGCGCATTTTAAATTCTCGTCACGTGACCGAATTTGATGCTAGAAATCAGCGTCGAGCGTCACATGAAAATGCCCCTTAAAGCCCATTACGGTTCTAAACTCTTTGCAAAATGTTTGGTAAGATGTTGCACCAGTAAATCATCAAAGCTTATTATTGGTCGTGGAGTGGAGCTCCATCTTTGTTGATTTTTGGAAAACCATATATCTTAGAACACCGTGATGACTTCATCACCGTGATGACCTTCCTTGGTATAATATATTTCACTGTTTCCTTACCAATTGTGGAGGTTAGGTTAGGTTAGGTTACGATCTTTTCTCTCTTTGTTTTATCAAGATAAGTTGTTGGGTCAGTTGTCCTGGATAGATACGATGGATCATCTAAGATTGTGGTCATTTTTTTTATACTACTGTTCTCGGGTCTTTTCTCTGATTGTTTTATAAAGATCAGTTGTGGAGTCAGTTGTCCTGGATAGATAGGCTGGATCATCCTAAATTGTGGTCATTTTTTGTTCATAGAAAGTACTGTTCGTGACTACAGAGCAATTTCCTTTATCAGCTGGTAGCACCACAATGTTGTTGTTTCCTTGTAGGGCCTTGAGAATTTCGATTTCTTGGTATGAGATGTTTCTTGGTGGTTTGGCAGATCTTAAGATATGATATGTCTCCATGTCTCGAATTAACAATAACCCATTCGATTTTCAAAATCAGTAACATTTAAACAGCTCGGAAATATGACAGTCGAGAAACATGATGGAAATACTGCAAATTGCATGTATTTCCAATAGTATTCCGTAGATTCACAAATTATCAGAACACTGGAAGACACGATGGACAATATTACACGATGCACGTTTATGCGATGAAAATATTGCACAATGCAAGTATTTTCGATGAGTCTCATTAGACTCATACATTATCAGAACACTGGAAGACTCAATGGAACTACTGTACAATGATCGTATTTGCGATGGGCTTCACCAATTGATCAGTTCATAAACAGAGACACGAAATAAATATTGAGAATGCACTTATTTAGCGTATGGGTCGTGATAGACGTGATAAACCGAACAGATACTCGCGATTTCTCAATTACAATTATTCAAAATTATCAACGGTCCAGTCCATAACGTTATTAAAAATTTATAAATATGATCCGCATCTATATGGTAAATAGATTCAATTGGATTTCTGCTCAAAAAATTTCTGTCCACTAGCGAGCGGTGCGTGATTGCAAATCTTTTTTATAAGCTCATAATTTTAAAGAATTAGAATCTTACAATCCATACAATTTTATTTTTGGATTTTAAGGAATTTAAGGATTATTTTGGCTCTACCTGCCAAAATTACATATTCATACGATCCATTCATAATTATCTTATATGCTCTACAATAATGTCGATTGCAGCAAATTGCACAAATATGAAAAAAAACATATTTTTATACATTATATTAAGAAGTTGATATTTCGGTATCAAAATGCCTATAAAACTAACATTCATTACTAACATCAAGTATTTAGACATATAGGGTCTTCCAATAAGAGGTTTCATTTTCAATAGCTCGCCATTTTAACAGTTGTCATGAGTCAACCTATAACTACTTGACAGATGACAGGTAAAAACTAAGCCGTTAATAAAAATGGAACAATATAGGCTTCAATAACGCACTGACATTAAAATTCACTACAAAAATAGTGAAAATTTCGCGGCCACAGTGCATTTTCTCGGCCAGCAATTGTGAAACTGGTGGAAAAGTTTTAGCTGCTGGGACAAGCTAATGATGTAAAGAACATAACTCGTGCACGTGGGTCAAGAACAACTGTGAATATTGTTGTTGTAACCCATAGTTTTGAAGAAAACCCAGGTTTGTCCAATTCTCGTCGATCTTTGGAATTGGACATTCCACAAACAATATTAAACCGTATTTTACATACTTGCGATACTTTGCGACTTGGATCTCAAGGCATTTAAAGTTCAGTTTACACAAGAACTCACGCCTATCGACCATCAACATTGTCGTGTTTTTGCTGATTAGATCCTTGAAACAATTGTGAAACTGATGGAAAAGCTTTAGCTGTTGGGACAAGTTAGTGCTGTGAAGAACAGAGCTCGTTCACGTCGCTCAAGAACAACTAAGACTATTGCTGTTGTAGCCCATAGTTTTGAGGAAAATTCAATTTTGTCCATTTCTAGTCCATCTTTGGAAATGGGCATTCCACAAACGACATGACACCGCATTTTGCATACTTAAAACTTAGGTTTTAAAGCTTTTAAAGTTCAGTTAACACAAGAACTCACGCCTACCGACCATCAACAACGTCGTGTCTTTGGGTTGACTGGACTGATTGAGTCCTTGAGATGCACCAACCTGATCCGGAATTTGATCGAAAAATCATTTTGAGTTATAAGGCCCATTTTCACCTCGGAGGCTAAGTTAACAAGCAGAATTGTAGCATTTGGGACCCGGAAAACCCAAGTATTACTCTTAAAAAGTCTCTCTAGACGGTGTTGTGCGGTTTTTGTTCTGGTGCAACTGTTACAGTGAACCGATAGCGCTATCGAACGATGACTAATGATTTTGTATGGCCGGAATTGTGAACGACGTTTATTTTCAACCAGACGTCGCTCCGTAACCGCACAAGTAACGATACCATCGCTCTGTTGCGTGAAAAGTTTTCTGAACGTGTGATTTCCTGAATAGGCGATCACAATTAGCAACCGAGATCTTATGATTTAACACCAATAGACTTTTTTATGTGAAAGATAAGGTCTATGCGAACGAGCCACAATCGATTCAAGACCTCAAAGATGAAATTCGTGAAGTTGTCGAGGGCATACAGCCGCAAATGATCGAATTGGTGATGGAAAATTTCATGAAAAGAATATGGTCCTGCAATAGTAGCCTTGGCGCCTTATATTGTTTTCTAATATTAATCGCATATCCACATCTTTACAATTAAAAAAATATTTGATTATTTCGCTTAAAAGTGCTCGTTTTTTTACGTATCAAAATAAAACCTAGTATTATAAAAACGGTCGGCAAGCGGGGTCGTTGGACCCCCAGGGATCCGCGGCGAAATTTTAGGGGTCCGTAAATATATTCAGATAAAATTTAATTCGTTGAGCTCATGTAATTTTTTCAATTAAACATATACTTTGTTACTATATTGCGAATTGATTTCATATAAAATACTACTGTGACGTGCCAAAATTCTACCTCAAAAGCGTTTAGTTAACTATTGACCTTTCCTGGAGAAAACTATCATTCAAAACTGTCAATTCGTTTCAGATTTTATACCCAATAAAAGCTAATTTTCAATTAAAATCTACCACTTAATTCCCAACAAAAACTGTCGCGGACTCTCTAATCAGCGCCGCAGTATTTTTTTTTAATTACCAAGGCCAAATGTGTTTAAATTGAAAATTAGCTTTTATTGTGTATAAAATTTGCAACGAAAATTGACAATTTCGAATGACAGTTTTCTCCAGGAAAGGGCAAGGGTAAACTATTCTCTAATAACAATGTAGACAATTAAAAAAAAAGATTCTAATAACTTTTTGTGTTAAGACGATTATTCAATAATTAATTATGTTACTTTATCTTGCGTTATAAATGCAATAGTCTACTGTTATAAATAAAGACCAACCGAAGTATTGGTTTCGGTCGCTTTCGTTCAAAAATTAATGTTGTGGCAAAAGTTTCGGTTTCGACCATAAATTTAACTTCGGCTCGGCTGAAAATATTTATTAAGAAAAGAATAGCATTTATAAATTTTAGGTTAGTAACAAATACTTCTCGAAAAGACTATTTATTTGATTGTGATTTTTACTGATTGTGATTTGTAAATAAACTTTTCAGTAAAAGTTAAAAAGCGACTCAAGTTGTAGTTTTATCGCTTCCTTTTATATTAATTTTGTACTTACATTGCCTTCCAAAATTAACTGATTTCCTAATAAATTGAAGCTTTTTATTTATATTTTAGTCTTTTATTCAAATGAATAATCTCTAACCAAGATACGTTTTCGTTTATGGTTTCGGCTGGTACTTCAAGAGGATTCGAATATGCGCTTACGGGTTCTGTTTCTGTTGAAAATGTGTGTATCGGTCGGACACTAATTATATATAAATATGTTAAAAAAGATTTCTTTTTCTTTAAAAGATTTCTTTCTTGAAAAATGTAATATCGTTTTTAATGCAATTTTATTGTAACATGTAAATTGTTTTCAATATCCTCACATAAAACTGATAAGAATTTAATATTATAAAACGTAGAGACTAGAAGAATTTTTATAAGTAAATAAATTGGTTTTCCTTGGTATGTTCATCAGATATTAGTTTTATAAGCGTTATAAAACACACAAAGGAAGTTAATTAAATATTTAAAAACTAGTTTTTATTTAAATTATTTAATATAGAAGAAATATTTTCTAATTACGTTTGTTTGATACCTTTTTATTCAATCCAAAATGCTATTTAGAGATAAAAATATGGAATAATAAGGTTCATCGCTTGATTGAAGATAAGAATGCTTTTAATTCTGGATGTAGTGGATTTGGTTTAATTCTTTTAAAACTTTTCGCAGTAAAGGTAAAATATTTCCCGGGAGTCAACATGAGTCACTGGTGTCATCCAGCAAATAAGCTTTTCGGAAAAACTTTAAAATTAACTTGGGAAATTAATCCTTTCAGCACAAACTATAAATCTCGTGTGAAACACTTACTCCCAGCACTACCGCCAAAAAAGAAATGCGAGCGTAACTAATTGCAAGATAAATGGTAAGAGAAACAATTACTAAGAAAATATTTATGATTTCTAAATATAAGTGGAAAGTAAAAATAATGATTTTAAAATGTGTATGTTGTATGTTTTCTATTATACTATTTTGTGTATACTTATCTTGCGTGCAATGTAACATGTTCATAGGATATAATAATATTTTTTATCATTCATGCACACGATGTCATGCACTAATTGTCTATATTAATTTTATTTTCATCATCATCGGCACTACAGCCCAAATCGGGCCTTGGCCTCCTCCCACAGCCTACACTTGCTACACAGCCGTGCTACACAGCCTGCACAGCCGTGCTTGGTGTCTGGATCTTAGAAACAAGTGTTTACTTGATCTTAGACACAAGTGTTAAACTTAGACCACGTTTTTAACGTGGTTGGCGAGCCACTATTCGGGGAGGTTTCGAGGCAGATTTTTACTGTGACTTTGCCAGAGCCATCTATAGGAGAACGGTGGCTTATTTTTACCATGTCCAGGATTTGAACCCGGAATTTGCGGCTCCGAAGTCTGACACCTTGACTACTAGGACACCACCGCCTTAATTGTATTTTACATAAATTATTAATTTCACTCTCGAGCGAATGCACTTCGTTCGTGCGCATATTTTCGCTCGCGAGTAATATTGACAACCTCTAGCCCTAGTTACAACATCTACTATTTAACATTCGCCGTCCCAAAATAATAAACTTCCGTGGGATCCCAAAATGGGTCAAAGACACACTTTATAAAACAATGTTATTGTCTAAAAAAAATCATTAACTGCAGTTTTATATAAAAAAACGATAAATTCAATTTCTAGACAAGTACATAAATAATTAACTCCTATCTGTTTTTTATATTATATTATTAGAAAAAAAAAAAAAAAAAGTTGTACTTTGTGTATATGTTATAAAAATTATATAAGTAAGTACTTTGTGTTAATAAAATAATAACAGGATATAAAATAATTTTAAACTCTTCTGAAACGCATCGAAATCTGTTTCCTATTGTTGCTGTGGAGCTGATAAAAATAGAAAGTGTTAGTTAAACATTATTTTTGTGCCACATTTTTACCTTCTAAATTTCGCCATCTTCTTCACTTTTGCACTTGTCGCATGTTGTGGTTTTGACAGTCTGTACCGTTTTGTTATGATTAGGACACACAAATCGTTGGCAAACTTCACATTTGTTACTGTATTTGTCGTTTCCCCAGAACAGGCATAACGTCTCCCAGATTTGGCACCGACTCCAAGTTTTTCCTGGGGTTTACGTATAGTCTGCCCTGTAGTTTCGATGGGTGTGCAAACCGCATTTGAATATCCTCGTCCATCGTTTTTAATTTGATTACATCGTCTGGAGTTTTGGTCTTTACTAAGCTCCATTCTAAGTCGTTCTAAGAAAATTTTTCTTCGAAACTTGAGTGAGGAATTTGACATCCATGCAGGATTTTTCCGAATCCAGATCACGAAGGTATTGCTATAATAGCAATGTCCATAAAATTATAAAATTAACAGTAATGGCCATCTCCTTGTGCCTCTCTTACATGAGTATTCTCTCACTAATTTATCTAAAACATCTTGATCATCTCTCATCAATTTTGACATCTCTAAAACACAACTTTTGGTTTGATTATATGTCAAAATTATTTCTGGCTTACACTTTTTTTCTTCAGCGGCAATTTCATGCTGGTGGTGCAAGGATGGCAGCAGAACCAGACATTTTCCAGGTTTTTTGTAGTGTAAGAGACCAAACTCAGATTTTTTAGTAAATAAAAAATCGGACGAATACAAAGCTCGTTTTTTCACATCTTGCAACTGTTTTGGAATATCTTAACGAGATTTTCTTATAGTACCAACTAAAGTATGTTGTTTGCTAAGTAATTCTTCGGCCAACGTAATGTCTGTAAAAAAGTTGTCAGTCGTAATATTACGCCCAGTTCCGTGCCAATGCTGCGCCAAAGTTTTGACAACTCTAGGACCTTGATTCTTCTCACTTACGTTTCCAACTCTGCCTAAATATATTTCGAAGTTGCAACAGAAAAATCTTTCTGCGTCACAAAGGGCCCAGATCTTTATGCCGTATATACCTGGTTTGCTGGGTATGTATACTCGAAAGGAACACCGTCCTCTAAAGCTATCTAGCTGTTCATCTGTGGTCCCCCAGGCCGAAGGACAGTAAGCATCTCGACAGTTCTGAGCAAAAATATTAGCAAACTCACGAATTGGAGCCACTTTATCATTTACCTTTCTCTGAAGTCTAGTAGTAATATCGTCGAACCGAATGTATCCCGATATTGACAAAAATCTGTTTCTACTCATTATTGCCTGATAAATAGGTCTACCCAATGATTTGTTTGTAACTGACCATAACCTGTGAGGGTTCTCTCTAGATTCCCTGAAACGGCCAGTAAGAACAAGAATAGCTATAAATCCAAAATTTCTGGGGCATCAACTTTTCAGCCCATGTTAGTTTGTTAGGCTTTTCTGCTTTTTTCTGTTCTTCATTGTACGCATTCACACATTTTCTGACTCGTTCATTTGTATACTTTACAATAAGATTTATAATATTGTCAGATATAAACAACCTCAAGCAATCTAATATAGAAGAGACATTCTTGCTTGCTTCGGTAAGACACTTTTCTTTGAGTACAAAATCAGTCACTTTCTCTTTCCCGTTTTCGGTGCTATGTAGCTCCAATTCATTTGCTGCGTCGGCTGATCTTCAATGTCATTGTCACTAGATACAATGTTCCTTTGTGAAACCAATTCTTCGCCGACAATATCGTTTTCTTCAGGTTCTTCGAGAAATACTTCACTACCGTCCTCTGTTTCCGACACATCACTAGAAGCTTCATTTTCACCTAACTCACGATAGTTTTCATCGTCTGAATCATTCATAAGTGCTTCGAAAAGTTCTTGGTCTGTGAGAGCTCATTTTGCGTCCATGTTTTCGTGACAAATGAATTTCAGACCTACGCGGATTACACAGCAACAGCTGTGCGTCGTAAAAAATAACAATAACGTGGAAACCCAAAACGGGCCGCAAAGTGACCCGTTTCAAATAATTGCATATTGCATTGTTGCAAATTTTTTATCTGTCATTTAATGTATGCCAAATTATATATTAATAGAAAATATTAGAATTCATAAGAGTGAATTACATTTAAAAAATATTTGACTTAATGGTTCCCGATAAATTGGTTTTCTGGTCACAACTGACGCGGTTTTTTAACGGCGAAGGCTAAATATTTACAAATATATTCAAAATACAGAATATATGACATGTATTGATTTTTATTGACAAATTTTCCATTGATTAATAAATATTAAATTGGTGCAGTTACCATATTTGTTATCTTATATTTGTGCTTATTTTTATATATATATATATATATATATATATATATATATATATATATATATATATATATATATATATATATATATATATTATATTTTCATTTATCTATATTTTTATGTTCATTCTTTAATAGTCTTAGATCATATAACATGACATCTTAAATTAGTTGAGCACATAACAAATTTATCCGATTTTACTATATAGGATGATATTGAGACACAAAGCAAAATGCACAGCTCGAAATAACAAATATGTTATGACGAAGGATCAATTAGTGAACATATAGCTCAACTTGATGATGACAAATAGGGTCGTCGTCGTCTTTCAGCTATAAACCAAAATGATTAATAGCAGTAACCACAACATTAGTTTTTACTTTTGTTCGGTATTTGCGCCTAATGGATAATTAAAAAAAAGTTGACAAATACCCTCATTTTCCCGCATCAAATATATGTCAAGTGATTGGACAGCACGCAGCTGGACTAGAACAGACGCATGTTTTGCGAAATAAAAATAAGTGTATTTTGATTGTATTAACCCAATTGATGAAAAATGGTTTCTCTACAAAAAATAAATAAATTTTATTTAGAGCTAGGAGTCGGCCTTGTAGTCTACAGAGTTAGAGCATTAACTACATCTCTGGAGACCCAGAGTTCGATCCCGGGAGCTTGTGTCGGCTGCATTTGTACCAGATCTGCCATGGCCGGTCCCAAGCCCGGCTGCGAAAGAAGGAGGGTGTTCGATCTGTCGAATTGTCGACCAGAATCGGAAAACCTACTACAATTGGGGAACCGAGGAAATCGGGCAAGAAACCCCATGGATTTACAACCGAATTATTTACGATTAAATGCTACCGCATCCGGGGCAGCCGATGCGCCAGCGCCTGGGAACATAGACGCTGGTGAGAAATGGGGGCTACTGGCCAAAGACTCAAATTTACTATGCCGAAATCGAAAATTCGGCTCGCTGCGTGGTATTTTCGTACTGGTCACAACGTCGACCAAAATGAAACTATTGCCATGGAGCAAACGAAATACGGAATATCGATTAGGCTTGTTGCACACTGGGTCCGCTCGTCTCCGCTCAGCTCAGCTTTTCAGCCCCGAAAAATTTAAAAACCGTGTATTTGAATAGAAACGCACATACCGCGTCCACTCAGCTCGGCTTGGCTCCGTTCCGATCCTCCCCGCTCCTTATCCTCTGTGTGTGAAGAATACTAGGCCGAAGGTCGGATGCTGGCAGATGGTTCACGCAGGCGCAACACTAACATTTTCATATGTGCGCTAAGGCATTTATGCAACCAGGATAGCAGCACAAATTTAACTCTCCCGTAGGAGAGGTGGGAAGGGATTGAGTGTGTGGAAAAGTGACGTAGCTGAGCGGATGCAATATGTGGGAAAATGTCGGAGCTGAGAGGAGCGGACCCGATCGGATCTGATGTGAACTGAGCGGAGCGGATTCAGTTACGGGATTCAATTACGGGATCCGGGCAAATGGTCGTCCATCCACCGAATATCGATGATGCGATGACATGATACTACTCCGGCGGTGACAAGCGGGAAGCCAGCGTTGGCTTCATAATTGATCGTGTAGCAGCCTGCACCATCATCGCCTTTCAACCAATATCAGAGCGGGTGGCAACCATCACAATCAAGGGAACGATCACCACTCACGTCATATCCATTTACGCCTGAAACCGATCCACGCCTGCGCCGATGTGATAAAGGATGCTTTCTACAATCAACTACAACTCGCACTGGACACCATTCCTCAAATGATCATACTAGCGGGAGACTTCAATGCGCAATGCGAAAACGTTGGGCAGATTCGGATATTGTGACATAAATGACAACAGACTGCGCCTTCTATCATTCGCAGCGTCGAACAATCTACTCATCGGCAAAAGCGTCTTCCAGCATCCGCGCAAACATTAACTTACGTGGCGAAGCCCGTCGGGAATAGATTAAGGAATGCTGGACTAGGTTTTGATCAATTCGCGATTTCGATCAACGCTCAAAGATGTACGTGCGATGCTGGGACCAGATTGTGGATCCGACCATTATCTCGTAAGAGCCACATTACAGATACGATTACAAGCGAGCAAAGACGAAAGCACCACCCGTGGTCAAGCGAAACTGGGCGTGTTTGCGAGATTCTATCATCGATCAAAAATTCCAAATCGAGTTACGCAATAAATTTGCAATACTTGAGCAATCGGAGAATATTCGTGGAAGGAAAGCAAGGAAAAGCAAATGTAGGGTTCAATCATGCAGTGTGCCGCTATAACCCGCCTATAGTTAGTTCCAAGTATCATTCACAGTTAGCGCAAACTTCTGTCACAGAAATTCCTTATTAAGTGTCGCATCTCTCTTTAGATACTTGTCTCTGGTGCAGTTTAGCTTCGGCCTTCGTGGATGTTTGTTGTGTTTCGATTTTGTTTTGTAATTATTTGAAGCTTTTGGAAAAAAAGGACAAATCCACGGTAAATATTTTTTTTTAAACGGACACCGGAAAGATGCGCGATGGAAAGAAACGCACGGAAAAGTTGCGCACCCGAAAGAAGGGCACACAAAAAGATCGTTACATGGAAAGAACAGAACAAAACATACACTACTACGTACACAGAAAGAGCCGTGTGTGTGTGTGGTTATTTCTGGGTGCGCTTCTTTCCGGTGCGGTTTTTGCGATACGTAACTTCCATGTGTGTTTCTTTCAATTTCGCCTCCTTCCTTGAACTTTTTAAAACTTACATATCAAATTATGAAGGACTATTTTATGGACCATTTCAGCTAGTGGTTTATTTAAGTTTTAACGACTCAGCCCATGGACAAAATGGCTTCAGCTGATAAGAAGAGAAAAATAGGTGATGAAAATCGAGAATTTAATAAAGAATGGACCGAATCATTTGCGTTTTTACCAAATATGCAAGGCCTTCCGACGTGTCTAATCTGTCACGAGAAGTTGGCAAATAATAAAAAAATCAAACTTGGAGAGACATTTCTCTACAAAACATAAATCATTCGCGAGCAAATACCCTGCAGGTGATGCACGGAAGAGAGCTGTTGCAGAACTTCAGCGTTAAATTCAGAAGTCAAGTTCCGTATTTGACAACTGGGCACATAGTGCAAATATAGTGAATCATGCTAGCTTTGCGGTCTCTCTGGAAATTTCTAAAAGAGGAAAACCATTCACAGACGGTGATTACATTAAAGAATGCTTTGTGAGAGCATCAGAAGAGCTTTTTTACGACTTTAAAAATAAAGAAGCAATCATGAAGAGAATAAAGGAATTACCTCTATCTGCAAAAACAGTGCAAGACAGAATTTCAAAAATGTCTTCTAATGTAACCGAGCAGCGAGTCGAAGATATCAAGCTGGTTTCCGCAATATCAATTGCAACTGATGAGTCGTGCGACCTTAGTGATACCGCACAAGTAACCCTCTTTGTGCGATATATCTCGGCACAAGGTCCCAAAGAAGAACTTCTTGGACTGCTTTCGCTCAAGGGACAAACACGTGGAGAAGATATTGCGGCAGCGATAGAAGCATATATGGAAAAAACTGGAATTGACCTAAATAAAATCATTTCCATTGCTACTGATGGAGCTAAAATCATGACAGGCTTAAATAAAGGAGCAGTTTCAATTTTATGGAGAAAAATTGACCATGAAATTCTTACGTTCCACTGCGCAATACATCAAGAAGCGCTTTGCGCCCAAACATTTCCCGAAGACATGGTTACGGTAATGAACCTCGTTATCAAAATAATTAACAGCATCTTGGCCAAACCACTCTATCATCGACAATTTAAGGTACTCTTGGCCGAAATGGATAGCGAGTACCTAGATTTACTTCTGCACAATAAGGTTCGCTGGCTTTCCAGAGGTAATGTACTAAAACGCTTTGCTTCATGTTTAGAAGAAATAAAATTGTTCCTTCGCGAAAAAAACATCAAACATCAAGAATTGGAAGAAGACACCATACAAAAATTACATTTTATGTTCGACATTACTTCACATCTTAATGCTTTGAATATAGTATTGCAAGGGAAAGGAAACATCGCATATACATTATTGGAAGAAGTAGAGTGCTTTGAAAATAAATTAGAAGTTTTCACCGAAGATATAGAGAAAGGTCCACTAGTTCAAGAACTTAAGGCAGTATCGCGAAGAAAAAAACAGTTGTCTCGATACGACATATTTCAGCAGCGTATTACGAAAAATCAAGAACAGTTTTGGTGAACGATCTCAACAATTCAGAGCAAATAAAGCTACACTAGCTTTCATCGTACATCCTCTTAAGTCATCCTTCGTACATCCTTCTAAGTGAATGTTAATGAAATCAACTTAACCCTTTCGACGTAGACGCTGGTTCACTCGAAATGCAGTTAATAGATTTAAAAAGCAAGGACCTGTGGAGCAACAAATTCAAAGATCTGACCAGCCGCCTGGAAGAACTCGAAATAGAGAAATCTATTTTAATTTCTCAACACAAGTGGACAGCTATAAAACAACTGCCTTAAGTAGAAACCATAATATTTGATACATGGAATAGTTTGCCTCACACATATGACATGCGTTAAAAAAACTAGCTTTTGGTATTCTCACAATCTTCGGCTCTACATATATATGCGAACAGACATTTTCCACTATGAATCAAATAAAAAATAAACTCAGAAGCCGCATAACGGATGAAAATTTAGAATCATGTATTCAATTAAAAATAAGTAGCTATTTGCCAGATATTGTAAAGCTATCAAAAGCGATGCATGGACACCGTTCTAATTAAAATGCAAAATAAAACATTTTGGACTTTTTTTTATATGCGGCTCTCTGGTACCTTCGTTTTCCTGTCTACATGACAATTTGGCTCTTATCAATTGACAAACTGCCGACCCTTGCCCTAGCTAATACTAAAATACTAACTCTTTTTGAATCAACCTCAAAATAGCACTCATAGTTGTATATTGCAAAACACGTTCAGTATTTAAATCAGTTCAAACATTAGTTTAAAAACCATGTGCGGTTTATGATATGATATGTATGAGGAAAGACCAAGCAATCAGTTGAATCAGTTGCTTTTGACGTACTGAAAGTGTTATCGACAAATCAAGAAGTGGAAGGCATATTAACAATGAGATCTCAGAACAATGAAAAACCAAAAACCAAATCCGTAAACCAAATAGTGAACTATTTCATTATTTATACTTATCCAGTATTGTATGAAGAGACCATTATATGAATTCGCTAATGATAATTTAAAATCAATGATTTAGTCGTATCCAAGTTTGAGTTGTTTGCTATACATACATATAAGAAATTACTGGTAGAGAGGGACAGGACTTAGACTGGAGAGAGACACTGGTAACCACTTTCTCGACAGTACAAAGTCACCTACAGGAATACACAAAGGCAATTAACTTGGTATTTGGATTCCACGTCAATTGTTGACTACAAACAAATCATTGTTACATATCGAAGATTGAACAAAAATTTCCTTTAAAACAAAATGAACGATATTTTAATATCTTAGTACATTAATTGTTTGAAATACAACAAATTATATCTAATTCAAGTCATAAAGCATAAATAAATTGAGAATAGATATAATGGTACGGAGAAGTGGTAATAAAACTATACTATATCCAAAATTTAATTATTCCCATAAATTGCCATTTGAAAATTATTGTCTTGACCATTACTACATTACAACAAAATTTGTATGCGATTTTTCTAACTTCCAGGGATTTTAGATGAATTAGAAACGACTCACGATCGCCGGAGTTAAGGAAGCTGCCCAAGGCCAACACCAAGTCTGCACCTGCAAAAGTGCTGAAACTAACATTTCAGCTTATCTTTTATATATAAAGATATGCGGAGGGGAAAGACATTCATTATTCATTATTATAATTATAATCACTAGTTAAGTCAAAACTATTATATTTTAATTTTCATTTTTATTTTGTTAGTATTAAGTGAGTTGTTCCTGAATAATTTTTTTAATTTTTTTTAAAACTTATTCGAGCCTTGCGAACCCAAAACTCCGGCAACTCATCTGATAGTATCCTTTTTATAATCATTGGTATACTAACCCTCCTCTAGTCTAGGCGCAGAGGCCTCCAACATTAACAAAAAGCATCAACAAGTTATTTTGCCAAAAGGCTCGAACTTTCCGATGTTTCGCAGGTATATTGTAAATTTACATAAATAAATTGCCACAGGAAAATTTGAAAATGGTTTTTATACCCCCGTGAGTGGAGAAGTATTTCCTTTTTATGCAATGTATCACTCGGACTATTCAGAATAAGTTTTATACTATGAATATAAAACTTTTCTAATATAGTTTTTAAATTGTTATAAGATTTGAGATAAATATATTTAATAATTTCCTAAGATTTCAATTTTAATAAATAATAATTGATAGTATCATTATGAATAATTACATTAATTGTAATATTTTTCTTATATTCTCCTAGCGACTTATTAATGGAATTGTTTTGTACGTGTAATGGACTATTTTTTAGTAACTTGAATTTAAGTTGAATTTCGATTAATATTATTTCCTAATTCCAAAGAGTATGGAGTGAATCATGGAGTATGATTTACTCTTTAGATAATGAGGCTGATTTGAAAAAGTTCTGGACCTGCAATTAGTTTTCCTACTCTAATCCCTTATCTGCCAGAAAAACGTGAAGTTGAAACTGTGAAAAACACAAGTTAATTAACTTCACTATTACCTGATTTAAAGTTAGTGGGCGTTCGCTGACAAGATTACTTTTATAAAATATTTGGTATCAAAGTGGTCCTAATATTTGTTATAAATATTTTATTTAACATTTAATATTGGGGTCCAACCAAACTAATAATAGACACAATCAAACCAACTTATTAAAGTGGAATATAGCTTAAATATATAAATATATTCAACCTTCCATTTACTAGTTTTCAGTCCACGTTCATGGCACTAAGCAAGAACCAGATAAATAACAATGTTTTTAAGTTCACATCTTTCCATTTAACCCAAGTGAATAGCCATCTGCAGACACCTTTCGAGAGCTATCTCTCAACAAAGCAGCTCAAACAGTTCAAACATTAGTTTGAAAACCATCTGCTGGGCTGTTGAGGATAGGTTATGATATGATATGTATGAGGAAAGACCAAGCAATCAGTTGAAGCATTTGCTTTTGTCGTACTGAAAGTGTTATCGACAAATCAAGAAGTGGAAGGCATCGTGTTAACAATGAGAATTCAGAACAATGAGAAATCGGAAATGCAATCCAAGACGAACCTAACACTTCAATAAGGAGACTAGCTCAATTTCAGTCGTACTACCACCCATAGAATTATAGGTAAGAACATCACATGAAACCTTAAAAACTGAAAATGTACCAAGAACTTTAACCACTCGATTATAATAAAAGACTGGCCTAATGTTGGTGGTTCAATGAAAATATGAACGAAGAAGCCTTAAATTTAACGAATTATATGAATAATTAAAAATATCTAACCCTAATCGCCCACGTGGGTTTCAACTATGTGGTTTACTAATTGTTGTTCATGGAAGCAAAGCTGTGCTGATGAGGGATACATCTCGAAACGCGTCCACAGATGACTATTCACTTAAGGTATCGGAAAGACATCTTAAAAACAACGTAATTTTTATTAGTGCCACGAAGGTAGACTGAAAGATATTAAGTAACTGACAAATTTCACATTCAATTTGTTTGTTAGTCCCAAAAACAATCAGTAATTGTTATAGAGCTCCGGAAAGGTTAAATATATTTATATATTCAGGCTGGGTTCCGATTGTTTTAAGCTTATTATATTTAACATTTTTCACCGATGAATCCTGGTTTCATCTAAACCAGTGTTTCCCAAAGTGTGATACGTGTACCCCATGGGGTACGCGAATGGTTTGCAAGGGGTACGAAATGATGTTCCAGAATTTTTATTTTTTGTGTGTGCCAAAGTAGACATAAGAAGAAAAATAACAATATTTAAATTACATAAAAAATAGTGCATCAAACATTACTTTTTATAAAGTGTTTGTATCTTATGAATCAGCTGTGAATCTCCAAACAGCTCATCTTCTGTATCTTTGATAATTAATTAATACAATACAAATCAAAACAAATAAATTCTATTTTTAAATGATTTTGTTACTTTTGTCATTTTTAAGTAAACAATAGTTTATTTTACTAACTGCTCACGATAAAATGATTGCATATTGTAAGTATTTCCGTATTTAAAGATTTTTTATTTTTTTTTTATTTTCACAATATTACATTGAACTACAAGCTGTTACATTAAGCAACATTTATTAGTTTTGATGACTGGTAGGAAGTGTGCAAATAGAGAGTGCATCCTATGACACACGCTGCTCTATGTTTTTCCGTTGGGGTTTCTTAATTTTGGACAGTTAGGTTGTGCGGAACCTTGCTTGCAGATCCACCGGCTTGAATTTCTTCAATCTCCTTATGATTGATCCTTGTAATTTAGCAAGCTGTGAGCCAGCGGGTTTGGGTAGCCTTCGAGTCGCTTCTCGTAGTTGGTGCATAGCTTTTGAGCTATATTCTTAACCGTATCAATTCCAAGGTCTTTGTATAGCGTGGCATTGGTCACGTACCATGGAGCATTCGCTAGAGTTCTCAGCGTTTTGGATTGGAATCGCTGTAAGATCTCTATGTTGGAGTTGCTGGGCGTACCCTAGAGCTGAATACCGTAGGTCCAGATTGGCATTAGTATGGTCTTGTACATGAGAACTTTATTATGCAGGGATAGCTTAGATCTCCTTCCTATGAGCCAGTACATTTTTTTCAGCTTCATATCCAGTTGTTTCCTCTTGTTCCTAATATGTTTTGCCCAGGTTAGCCTGCGGTCCAGGAGCATGCCTAAATATTTTACTTCTTCGACTTTCGCGAGTGGTTCGTTGTTGAGTGAAACCGTTGGGCAGTCCTTTTTCTTCATGGTGAAGGTAATGTGGATAGACTTTGTATTACTAGCCTTCATTCGCCACCTTTTGAGCCATCTTTGGACCTTGTTGAGTCCAAAGATGGTCCGGTTGGTCCGCTTTGTAGTGATCTTGAAGCTGCGTCTGGATTTTCATGAGTAGCCAAGATAGCGGTGTCGTCGGCAAATGTAGCAACCATGGTGTTGTGGGCTACAGGCAGGTCAGCAATGAATAGTGTATAGAGGATTGGTCCCAAAACGCTACCTTGGGGCGCACTTCTGCTCGTATCGGGCAGAGAGATGATAGCTCCGTGCCATACCGTACTTAGAATTGGCGGTTGCTTAGGTAGCATTTCAGAAGCAAGTAGTATTGCGGTAGAATCCTTTTGATTTTGTAGAGTACATCTGGGTGCCAAACTTTGTCAAAGGCCTGTTCTGTGTCGAGGAATGCTGTAGAGCAGTATTCCTTTCGTTCCAGCGTGTTAGCTATGGTGTTCAAGACCCGATTGACTTGCTCTATCGTTGAATGCTTGGATCTAAATCCGAATTGATGTTCTGGGACAATGTCAAGCTTGTCGATCAATTGTTGTATTCTTCTAAGCAGTAGTATTTCAAATAACTTTGATGTTATGGGCAGGAGGCTTATGGGGCGATACGATTTAATATCATTTGGTGGTTTGCAAGGTTTCTGATTCATTATGATTTGGGCGACTTTCAATTGGCTTGGTATGTGTGATGTACTAATTATAGCATTAAATAGATTGGTCAGGAATACTATGCCCTTCCTTGGTAGCTTCTTGAGGATAGTGCCTGTGAACAGGTCGTATCGAGGAGATTTGTTCGCATGGACCTCTTTGTGTATCGTGCTGTTTACTTCCACAGAAGAAATATGCCTGATGGGTAGGTCCAGAGAGAGGGGACCATCTAGGAAGTCTTCTATATCTCCATCGTGTTGTTGGGCTGGAAATGTAGTAAATACCTGCGCGAGATGTTCTGCAAATATTCCGGCTTTTTCGGCTTCACTTTGAGCCCATTCTCCACCGGCTTTCCTGATAGGTGGTATATGGTTTAGTGGATGGTTAATTCTTTTAGTTGCTTTCCAAAGTAAGTAATCCGTAGCAATTGTATTTGTTAGGTTTATTAGATAATGTTCCACATTGTTGTTATTGTAATCGATGATTAGTTTCTTTAGTTGTTGGGATAATCTATTTAATCGTCGTTTATCTGCCGGGCTTCTGCTCATCTGCCACTGTCGCCTTGTTCTCCTTTTTTCGCTTTTTTTTTGTTTTATATCGTCAGGATATATTATGGTTGTGAGGGTATCACTTGTATCCGGGGTGGCTTCCCATGTAGCCTTTTGAATTATTTGGATGAAGTGTTTGGTTGCTTCATCTATATCGAATTCACTTTTTAGAGGTACGTTTAGTTTAATGCGTTAATCGATTATGTCACGGAACGTAAGCCAGTTTGTATTTTTGTTGTGAAGTGTCGGTCGATTATCAATTTTTATAACTCCACTACTCAGTGTCACCAATACTCGGGTGTGGTCCGATGAGAGATCGAACCTTGTTTCGGTGTGTGTGAAGGGTTTAGCTATTCCCTTGGTTACGAAGAAGTCGAGTACGTCCGGAATTTTATTTCTGTCGGTTGGTCAGTAGGTTGGTTTTCCTGTTGAAAGTTGGTTAAAATTTAGCGAAGACAATGATTTTAGTAGTTATCGGCCTCTAGTTGTACTCAACCTAGATCCCCAAAGGGGATGTTTGGCGTTGAAATCTCCTCCAGCTAAAAAGCGAGGACCCAGGCTGCGGAAGAACTCATTGAAGTTATTGTCTTTTATATTATGTCGTGGAGGACAGTAGACTGCAGCTACTACAATAGATCCGAATTTCGCATCTTCGATGGCTATACTAGTCGCCTGTAGGTAGTCCTTGGCTGAAGGCGGTAACACCTGGTGTGTGATGGTTGTTTTTACGAGAATCGCCGTACCTCCATGTGCCGTTCCATCCGGGTGTTCAGTGCTATAAAGTTTATACCCGTGAATTTTTATATGGCTTCTGTCAGTGAAGTGAGTTTCTGCCACCAGGAGGATGTCTATTTTCTTTGTCTTTAAGAATACGGCCAGCTCCTGGCGGTATTAGACTAGGCCGTTGGCATTCCATAATACTAATCGGTTGGACGTGAATTATTTGTCCGCGAACTTTGTCAATACTGCTGCCAGTAGGTTTAACATGGTTTTTAAGAGCTCGTCTTGCTGCTTAATAGCTCTCCTAAATTCGTTGAATGATTTGTCGAGAATGTTTATAATTTCTAAGTTTTCGTTGGGGTTGTTCGTGTGAGAGCTTGTGTTTGCTCCAGCCGCTTGTACATAGCTCAGATTGCGTGCATCTCTCGCAGGCGTAGTATTAGGCTGGTTTTGGTTGGATTCGTCCTCGCTGGTGTGGTTTACGCGTTGTGGTCCTAATTTATGCCAGTGGGGATTATGTGTGAAGGAGGCTCTTTTGTTGAGTATGTTTTGATACACGCGACAACCCTTGTAGTTGGCTGGGTGGTTATCCCCGCAGAGGACACATTTTGCAGGGGTTTTTCTGGATTTTACGCAAGACGTTGAGTTGTGGTCGCCACTGCATTTGACACATCTAAATTGTCTGCGACAGTAAGTCCTGGTGTGTCCGTACCGCTGGCACCTTGTACATTGTACAATCGTCGAGTTTTTCTTCGGTGGTTCAATGTGGATTCTGGCGTTTAATATGCGATCAACTTTGTAGATATTCTTATTGTTTGACATCGGTTTTAGCTCTACGAAGAACAGGGGTAGCGACTCTTTGGTTTTTCCATGCCGTATGTTTATTAGGTTTCGCACTTGATGTCCATGGTCCTCGATAGCGCTTTATATATCCTCGACGGGAGTTGTGGAATGGAGAGACCTTAGTACCACTCTGTAGGTACGGCTTTGTTTCTGTTGATAAGTATGGTACGATGCCTTTACATCGTCTAATATGTGTATTATTTTTGTATAAGTTAAGTTTCAGAGTCCCTTGTTATTATTATTGATATATCCGTCGGTGTTGATAGTTTTGTGTATGTAGTCGCTTTTGTTGACAACATTTTCGAAGCATTTCTCCAGATCTGGGATTCTCACGCTACGTCCATGGCTTGATTATCTTGATGATTGCTTCCGAGAGGAGAAAATCTGTTATTAGTTGAGATTGGGGTACTTTCTTCGACGCTGGTCGCAGATGCGTTTGAATACCTATGTCTTTTTTTGTTATGGACAATTTGCCATGTTGGTGGATCGTCGTTGCTGGGTTTAGTTGGGTTTCTTGGTAGGGTTACATGTAGATCGCTCATGGTCGTTACTGATGGGGTTACATTAGGTGTTAGATTGGGTGGCCTATTAGCTAACAAGCCAATTTCCATGGCTTTTACACCATTTGTTGCTCTTGCGTCCCTTTACTATTAAACTAGCTTTTGGACGCACAGCACTGTATATAAAAAGATTCACGAGTATAAATTGAAAAAGTCCGATAACGTTATCGGCGATAGGAGATAGTTGTACTCGATCGCGGTACGTCTGCACAGTTTGAAGTGTCGCGAGTAGGGATGCAAACGATACATCGATGTTTTCAAACATCGATGTATCGTTCATAAACATCGATGTTTTAACATCGATGTTAGAACTCCTAACATCGACGATACATCGATTCTTCTATGAACGATGGTTTATGAACGATAGTTTCTTATAAATTAGAAATTACTTTTACGATAAGGTCGTTGCTATAATCCCCGAACAATTTCTAGAAATGTTCTGTCTGTTTTATTATAGGGTTAATACTGTAATCACCCGAACGGTTTTCATAAATATTTCGTTGAATATTTTATGACAGGGTCATTGCAGTGATTTCTAAAAGATTTAATATTTGTATTTTATGGTAGGATTGCTATTTCTTCAAACAATTTCAAAAAAATTTAATATTTGTGTTTTATGGTAGGATTATTATTACAATCTTCGAACGATACGTTTACGAGGAAAGATTAGTTTACGAAAGTAAAGAAGAAGAAAATCCCCAATAAAACGGGTCCAGATACCTGAAGGGACATATAAATACGCGCACCCCCGAAAAACAAGTCAGTCGATGATTCACCGTCAAGTCGATCATTCACAAGTCGATCACTTCACTTCAGCCGAAATTCACCAAGTTAACCGGAACAGTTCAGTCTGTAAGTTCACCCAGTTAACTCGAGCTACAGTCACGCCAACAAGTTATAGTAAGTTGAAGCTTCGCGAATCCGTTGTTATTGTGTTATTTAGTGTTTATAATTATTGTAAATGAGTCGCTCATTTCTAAAACCACATAAGTCACAATTTCTTGTAACATGCTTTTTTTGCTGTAATCGCTTCCTTAAAGGGAGATACAGTTTTTAAAAATTATGTTGCAGTAAGTAAGGTTATTCTACTTGTAAGCTGTCTGCGGGGCATGTTAGAAAAATTCTCACCAACATTTGAAAGCACGGTTTTATTAAAAGCAGAAATTGAAAAAGAGGTATCAAAACGCTTTGATAAACTAGAACAGTGTTCTTCAATCTTTGTCATCCCGCGGAACCCTTTTTTGAGAATTTTTATTTATGGAACCCTGTGTTTAGTAGCACTTTGAATAAGGGGGGAATCGAATTACATGTTATAAACAAAGTTCGTCCATGCATTTGTTATAAACATTTTGTATGAGTCTCATAATAAATAAATTTGCATTTATTCAAACAAAATTATAAATTCCATATAAAATATTTGTACTATACATTCGTTACATTCGTAGAAATGAAATTGTAATCAAAAGAAAAAAATATTAAAAAAATTAATGACTGGTTTCTGACTGCGCTTGGTTTCTGTGTTTCTGACTGCATAATTTATCAATATCTGGTGGGATCGGTGTTAATTGAGACGCATATCAATTTCGGCATCATGCCGATTTCTATACTTAGTTTTTGTAGCGACGTATGTGGAAAAGGATTTCTCACAGAGAAAGGTTGTTACGAAAGGCACCAATTCCTTAACCGCGCGTTTGGAAATTTCCGGATATTCTTCCCTTAATTTTATCCAAATGTAGATTTTAATGTAGTAATCATTTAAATTAGCAAAACATTCTGTATTATTTTTGGTGATGCATTCCTCCCAAAGCTTGATTTTCGATTTGATCGAGTTTAATTTGCTATTGACCTATTTTCTAAAAACTGTAGCATTTGGTCCTTGAAGTGAAAGATTAACTTTGTTCATGTACGAAAATATATCTGCAAGATAGGCTACATTTTGAAGCCAATTAGGGTCATTAAATTTTCCAGAAAATTCACGTACAGATAAAAAGATTCGAATTTCATCATGCACTTCCCACGATCTGGTCAGAACCTTTTCCCTGGATAACCATCTTACTTCAGTATAAAGAAGGAGACTTTTATGTGAGCTTCCCAGATCATCGCAAAATAGGGAAATACCCTGGTATTTAGGGGTCTGCATTTGATAAAATTAACCATCTTAACGGCCTCATTTAGAACTTCGTGCAATGCATTTGGTATCGGTTTAACAGCGAGAGCATGGCGATGAAGACAGCAATGGCTGACTTTGATGTCTGGAACTAGTTTCTTTATACGTGCTATTACTCCCTTTATAAAACCAACCATAGCTTTGACTCCATCAGCGCATATATGATGACATAAATTCCAACAAAATGAATGCTTTTCAAAATATGTATTAACTAATTAAATATTTCTTCACCTGTTGTTTGAGTTGGCAGAGCTTTGCAAAAAAGCATATCTTCCTGAAAATTGGATTCGTGTATGCATCTCACGTAAACTTAAAAATTGCTAATTTAGCCACATCTGTAGATTCGTCCATTTGCAGACTGAATCCATCTTTAGCATGTATCAAACGACTTGCTAGTTCCACTTCGCAGTAATCTGACATAACTTTAATTCGTCGTGAGATCAGACAATAGGATGAGGTTAATTCTGCTTGCAATTTTTTCACCGATCATGCGTTTGATTAAATCTTTTGTACAAGGTTTAATTACTTTTTCTGCAATCGTATGAGCTTCGCTTTCTTTAGCTACGCGAAAATTAACTAAATAAGATGACTTTTAGAACATTTTTATTATCACCACGAAGATACCTTTCAAATGCATTCTTTTTCTACTGTAGTTCAAGACATTTTCCTTTGAAATATGCGCTTTTACCTTTTAAATTCGGATGTTTATTTTCCAAATGACGCTTTAACTTTGCAGAATTTAAACTGCTATAGTTGACTACTTGCTCACACAAATGCCACACAAAACCCATTTGGCTCATTTTTATCACCAATCCATGTAAATTCAAATAATCTTCATCATACTTTCGTATTTTTCGGCTAGTAGATCCTGATTAATTTTCTTCTTCAATTTTATCCGTCTACTGCAATGTTGACGGATAATATTTAAATTGGCGGAATTGGCGGAAATCTGGTGGAAGTTTCAAGAGAGCAAGAAGCTTATTATTTGGATTTTGATATCAATTTCCCAGTTTTAAGCCAATTCTGCATTGCATTTCTAAAGGATTTTAGGTTAAAAGTTTTAGGTTACTTTTAGGTTAAATGTTTAAGTTAGAAATTAACAATAAATCTACTACACCAGATATTTGAAATTATTTCTAAGGGCAATGTGCGTCGTCCTCGTCCAATATAAGCGACTGAGCAAATGAATAGTTCCAATATGAATATCCAATCGACACACGTGGTCCAGAGAGAGGCACAACACATGGTCTCTAGCTGTAAACGCCGCGCCGGTGCCGGTTAAAGTTCGCGGAACCCCTGAATGTTTTAGTGGAACACTAAGGTTCCATGGAACACCGGTTGAAGAACACTAAACTAGAACATTGCTCTTCCCTGGTTATCGCAACTGCTCTAGATCCACGCTTCAAACTCATTCATTTCAAAGATGAGACTGCTAAGAATAAAGTCATCAGTTATATAAATAATTACTAATATGCAAGCAGCAGTTTTACTAACTGATTCTTCTGACGAATCTGAAAGGGATGAAAATAATGAATCCGAACGTGACATATGGAGTTACCACAAACAATTAACACACAACAACATAAAAAATAAAACAAAAGCAGAATCGGAATTTCACATGTTTATGTCGTCTCCTGTAACTCCTATAAAAACAGATGGTTTAGAAATGTGGGATGACATCAAAGGTTTATTTCCTGGGTTGTATAAACTGGCGATGATACATTTGCCTATCGTAGCTACGTCGGTGCCCAGTGAGCGGCTGTTTTCATGAGCTGGGGCTACGATTACTCAAGAAAAAAACCGCTTACTAGGCACAAGATTGTCAAAATTATTATTTTTAAACTCTATTTTGCGAAATAATTAACTAATAAACATTTTGAACATTCCTATGTCTTTTTTTTCAAAAGATCGAAATAATATCGATATATCGTTCATAAACATCGATGTTTTCGACATCGATATTTTACTTTTGAAAACATCGATGTTTTAACATCGACGTTTTTTATGAACGATGTTGCATCCCTAGTCGCGAGCGACTGTATATAAAGATAAGCAGAAACTGTCTTAAAGAGAACTCATAAAGAATAACATTTTTCCAAAGATTCGTAATAATTTTTATTCGATTTTGCCTTATGTTTAATTTCTTGGAAACGGATCAATAAAACAGTGGTTTATTCACTAGTGTAATTAGAATTTTATTTCACTAGTGAAATAAAAGTAGACATAGCAACGCATCAAAATAACTCACGTGTGGGCTCTATAAACATGACCCTAAATGTTGACTTCGCTGATGTTGTTTTTTAATCTCCGATCACAAAACATATATATATATATATATATATATATATATATATATATATATATATATGATTTATATAACTTATATAACTTATTATTATAGGTACATTTTTTTTGAATAAATCTATTGATTTCTGCGGAAGTAATCTTTTCGCAATTGCATTACCATCTAACAATAATTCTTGATTATTGATGATTATTAAAACACAAAATATTTAAACACGTCTCAACAAAACTTTGACGTACGAATCTACAATTTTATCGTTGTCATAAGACCAATGCAATAATGGGCCGACGACATGCTTCTCTTAAAGAAAACACAGAAAATGGAACTTTTCCTGAAATTTAACTTGTTAAAATAAAAGTTTGTATTACACTCGCAGGTAATTAGCTATATTTTTATCTTTTAAAGCCCAATCTGGAGACTATATATTGCTTATAAAAGGCGAGTACAGTTTTTGTTTTTAATAGTATATCTCAGTAATTTTCGAAGGGGTACGAAGTGTTAAAAAATATTTGAAAGGGGTACACGTGGATAGAAAGTTTAGGAAACACTGATCTAAACGGATACATTCATTCCCAAAACATGCGCATGCGGAGTGTTGATAGCACGCATTTTTTAGAGAGACCTTAATTCATCCAACTAAAGTTGGTGTGTGGCTAGCAAATAAAAATATCGGTACAATTTTCCGTTGGTAGTTTAAGCGCTTTAAGAAGATGGTTAGGTTAGGAAAGTACAAGAACTGTCGAATCTAAAATGTTAGTAGAATTTTTTTTTACAATAAACAAAAAATAATGTAAAACTATGTAATATAAAGAATACATTTCAATTGCTACAAATAATGGTTTCCCGACAAAATTGAAAACTTTCAAAATCAAAAATTCAAAACAAGCAAATTCAAATAATAATGGCTCAAATAGGTATATCCTAAAACCCCAAATTTAGATAAAACTTTCATATCCCTGACATATTTTGGCAAAACAAGCGAACAAAACTTTCGATGAATACAAAATCTGCAAGTAGCATTTAAACCTTCCGGTAAGTTGTCCCAGATATTGTTTAAAGCTAAGGACAAAAAGACCCTCCTAAAAATGCGGCGTATTTGAATGTTCCGAATGCAATACCGTGTACGTAGGTCAGATAGGACGAAGTTTTTAAACTCGCTTTTCAGAACATTTTCGCGCTTTTCTTCTTAAAAAAAGCACTAGTTCTTTTTGAAACCATTGTCTCAAATTTAATCATAAATTCCCGGAAATAGACAAACTCATAATGTTGAATAATTGCACCAAAGGCTCGAAATTTAATCTTCTGGAGTCATCAGAAATTTTCAGACAGGCACTTTCTGTGCCTAAAAAACGCTAAGTATAAATTTAATCAATCATGAATTTGTATGTTTTAAACGTGTTAAGTGTTTTAGTTTATATAAATGTGAACAAGTTATAAAATATTTTACAAGTTAAGTGTGGCTAAAAGAAAGTGATTTTTCCATTCAGTGTAAATAAATGAGTTTAAATCTTAGTTTATCTTTATTACCTTTATCTACTTTAAATATCAAGTTTTACCGGAAATGTGCACATATTCCCACGTATATTTGTAAATGATAAAAATGAATAAATATATTTGTAAATGATAGAAAATCTCGTCGTCTCCTCATCCAACGAGAACTCTTATCTGAAGGCAAACTGACAGATAGCGTAAACAGATCTTGGACCCTAAGGTAGTAATTACACAAATTCTAACTTTATTTTCTTTACTCTTTCATAATATCTGTTGGCCTTCAGCCCCTGACAAAAATTGGTCTTGACCGTTCCCGTTACTTGCTTTGACGCAGCGAACGGCTCACACCACGCATATAGAGCGCGGTGTGCCAAAGAGTAACAGAAGATTTCCGTGTAATTGTAGCTACTGACAGATTTGAAGATATCGTAGTGGTAATCTCTTACTTTCAATTCTATTAATTATAAGTCTAAGTAAAACGCTTACACAGTTAAATAAAATGTATTGAAATTCAAATTAGGATCCATTGGGATTCTAAGATTGTGTAAATTAACTGCGATAAATAGTTGTTTATTATGGCGAAAATATAAATATTATGGCGAGAATTAGTTGGTACAATATACATAAGTTGTTTGATCTCAAGTTTACCAACCAAGCTGGTAAGTGTATACTGTTAAATGTGTACATGTCAGGTAAATGTACACATTTATCAGTAACTTATCCAGTAACTATCAGTAACGTATCTTTTACAGTAACCTAATCATATTTTATTTTTTGTTAAAGAGTAGAGTTTAAGTAATTTAGTTATTTTACAATTAAAGACGAAAGTTTATTAAACTAAATGAATTACATGCATGTACGTACATACATTAATAAATAAGAATAACAGAAGAAAAAATGTGATCTATGTTTAGGACGTACGCTTTCAATGTATCAACAATAAATATTTAGTGCTTTATCTATACTTTAGTTTCGCTTTCATTTATTTCCTCTTTCCCTCCAAAACACAAAATAATATTTTTTATTTATTACTGTTGACAGTTTTCGTATACTGTAATAAATCGACTTACTGTTAACAAGTAATAAATGTTATTGTATGGATAAGTTCCCAACGTTATATATTCTTTGATAAATTTTAAGCAACATATTATTATAAAACCAACTTGTCGCTTAAAAATATAAAATTTAGTGTTAACGAGTTATTTTTACTAAAAATCAATAGAATGTTTCAAGTATATGGCTTCACTATTCGTTTAAAAAGAAGGAATAGTATAATACAGAATTCATAACATGAAATGCGTAACATCATTTATTATTGAACCAAAAAACGTTGAATCCGATCGTTCAGCCTGTAATAAGGAACTTAATGAGGCTCTATTATGTTTATGAAATGCCCAGTTTATATCTTGTATAATGTTATGTACACAGAGATGTTTATAGGTACAGCTATACATGTTTTGTTATAAAATGGAAACATCAAATTAGATATATTGGGCTATTATTTTTAAATTAAAGAGATAAAGAAAATCCAGAGTTTAATCGTTAAAAAATAATTATTTTAACTTGAAAAAATTGAGGAGCAATTCAAAATCAATAAACCAAAAATTGCACTTGGAATCACATTTTATATTTGATTTCTGAGAGAAAGAAATATTTTCAACATTCTTATTAAAAAAATGTTGCTGTAGATCTTTTGGTGCAGAAATGGGACATTTACGACCAAGGTAAAGGATCAAACCAAACCGTTATAAAACTGAGTTTGCTGTAAAAACGGAAAAAATACTTCAAAGGATCCTTTTCTAGAGTAAACTTCATCCAATTCCGCAAATATTAATATGTATACTCCTTGAGTCCTTGCATTGTTAAATGATTATAAATTGCGGTATTATATATATATATATATATATATATATATATATATATATATATATATATATATATATATACAAAAGGGGGGGAGGGTTAATGTCGTAAAGACAAAAGCATGGAAAATTAGACAGTCTATAAAGAAAAAACGCTAGTCACTTTTTCCAGCTAGCACTGGATGTAATTGATGATACTCAACACAGTGAGCCGCTACGCTGCGTCAAAGCAAGCGACTGTGTAACGGTCAAGACCTAAAAAGTGTCAGGGGCTGAAAGCCGGGAGTTCTTTATAAAAGCAAATGAAATCTAATTGAAGAGCATTTTCCCTGACTATAACTGAAACATCTGAATCTATAAATAATTATTCAAGTTATTAAATAATTATTCTAGTGGTTTGTCTGTTTCCCAATCTGTAGAAAACCTTAGTTCATCCAGTTTCAGCATGAACTCTGAATTACCCGAATATTTCAAGTTATAAATGAGGTTCCAAGGTCCAGTTGGTTCACTTTTAGTTCGATAGTTTCAGACTGCAGGCCCTCAGCCCCTGACCCATTTGGTCTTGAATATTATAATTAAAAGAATGAATTTTATCGCCGTAGTTGATATATAATCCTCACATAGATAAATTCCCCTAGCCTTGTTTTCTGTTTTAGATACTTTCAAAGTGACGTGCACTGAGCATGCATAAGAGCTATTGTTGTTGACATATAATTGATCTCCGATTTTTCTTATGCAAACGTACCGTGTGCAGGGATCACTTTCACACTCTATGTTTCACGATGCCACGGAGAGGGAGATTTCCGGATATGCGCGCTCCGCTACCTAGACGTTTCATTTCACCGGCGAGTAGTTAACAGTGACAACGGTCTCGTGTCAGTATATGATGGCGGTCGTGTTGGCCATTCGTCTTTTGTTCTGGGTTTGTATCTATTATTGCATCCGTTGAAAGCGGATATTTAATAACTTGAATAATTATTTATAGATTCAGATGTTTCAGTTATAATCAGGGAAAATGCTCTTCAATTAGGTTTCATTTGCTTTTATAAAGAACTCCCGGCTTTCAGCCCCTGACACTTTTTTAGGTCTTGATCGTTACACAGTCGCTTGCTTTGACGCAGCGTAACGGCTCACTGTGCTGAGTATCATCAATTACATCCAGTGCTAAAAGTGACTAGCGTTTTTTCTTTATAGACTGTCTAATTTCTCATGCTTTTGTCTTAATTACGACATTAACCCTCCCCCTCTTTTGTATATGATCTATAATTTGAGTACATACTCATGAACTCATTAGAATTTTTCTAAACTTACTATATATATATATATGTATATACATATTTATATTTTTTTTTTTTCAGAGAGGAGGAAATGCGTTATGCACACCAAGATAGTGTCGGACCCGCCCCCACTAAAACCTCCTCTCATGACTTCTCATTTTCCTGGAACAGCGTGAGCATTACTTCGGGAAAAGAGAACTGGTGTTCTAATCAACGTATATCCGTTTCTTCTTTTTACCGTTCCTGTACGATATTCCGCGAAAGGGTATCCACAATATTCCACGTATCCTAGTTAACAAGCATGAACACCACACAATTATGTCTAGTTAGTGTAACTCACGCTGCATTATGTGCTGCGTCTATTAGCAGTCTCCATTTATCGCAGTGGAAGAACACGTGGTTTGCATCTTCTACCATCATGAATTTTCGGCAGAAGTCACTATCGCTGAGATGGAAGTGATTCCGATAAATATTGAACCACCCGTGTCCACTCAGCAATTGGCAGAGGTAGAAATTTATCTCTCCGTGCTTGCGTCCTGTCCAGTTTGTAAGATCTGGTATCAGTAAGCGTGTCCATGCCCCTTTTTCGGTTTCCGTTGCCCATTTTCGCTGCCATTCGGTAAGTATTTCCCAGTCGGTGCTACTTTCTATTCCTTTCGCAATTTGATACTGAAGACACCTCTTTTAAATTTGGATCAATGGGTGGTATTCCGGCCAGTACCAATGCAGCTTCCGTAGACACAGTTCGAAAACTGCAGCATATCCTCAGCGCCACTCTACGTTGTACCCCTGCCACGAGTTTTCTGTATTTATCCCACTTGGTAGCTTGGCTCCATATGGGCGCTGCATACAGGAGAATCGAATGTGCCACGTTTGCTAAAATCTTCCTATTGAATGATTTTGGTCCCCCTAGGTTTGGCATAATTCTGCTTAGTGCCATTACGGATTTTTCAGCTTTGATGCTGCATGTCGACACATGTTCCTTCATTTCACAGTTGTGATCAAATACTACTCCGAGATATTTTAACCGCGTAAATTTTGTTTCTATCACTTCATTTTCCAGCTGCAAGGTGGCTCTTTTAAATTTTCTGCCTCCGTAAAGTATTAGGGCTTTCGTCTTTTCTGCTGCCAGTTTCAGGCCTTTATTGCGGATTTCTGACGACAGCTTGGCCAAGACCCAGTTAGTGGAACTGACTAACTTCAGCTGTGTTTTTGCTTTGCAAATAACGGCTGTATCATCAGCGAATCCAATAATGGTTTTCCCGGTAGGTACTACTATTGTAAGCACTGAATTATAGAAAATATTCCAAAAGATAGGTCGCAGAATAGAGCCTTGTGGTACCCCACATTCCATTAGCATGTTCATGCCCCGCCCAACAAGTATAGATCTCTCAGAGAGATAGTCCGATATTATTCGACGGAGGTACATTGATACTCCCATGTCTTTGAGCGCCAGCATGATTCCTTCCCACGGTGCTGAGTTGAAAGCATTGCGGATTAGGGTTTCTGAATATCCGCAATTTTTCAAAACCGCGGTTTTCGGTTTTTGAAAATTAAAAACCGCGGTTTCGGTTTCGGGTTCGGCTTTTAAAATTTTTGGTAGTAGTGTCTGATATTTATACGAGATCTTAGTTTTGTACAAAAGTTTCTGTTTAGGGAAAATGATCTTTCGGAGTAGGTGGATGTAGTAGCTTTAATTGTAGAGAGGCTTGATACAAAATATTTTTTTTTTGTTCTCCCAGAAGTTCTTTTATATTTAGCAAACAACATTTTCATAGAATTAGGATAGCGAGTTGTTTGCATATAAGTATTTTTGTTTAATACTTCTTGAATAGCTTTTTGTACTTCGTCTTGCAAGGAATAGTTTGGATTGGTCACTTCTTCTAATTCTTCTGAATTTGCCGAACATTCACCTTCGACTTCAAAAGTTCAAAATTATTTTCCGCCAATATTAAAACAGACTTCGTTGGAACTTTCGAAAGACCTAGTAAGTATGTAGCCATTTCTGTTGTTTCTAAATTTTCACGGGTCTTCAAACGTTCTATGATATTTTTCATTGAAGCTTTGCTTATATCAGAACCAATTAATTTCTTTTCCAAGAATCCTATTACACCTTGTGCAATATTCTAGATTCAATTTCCATTTCAAAAAGAGGTTTTACGTGTCGTTGTAGGAAACTGATTTTATCGGAGATAAACGAAAATAATTCACAAGGTTTCTTACCATTTGTAAATATCTTTTAATTTCATGATCTTCTTGACGTAATACTCATGATCCACATCTTCTTCATGCGAAACTTCAGGAAATAAATCTTCATCTTCATTGCTGCAGCTGTTTTCTACTTGAAATGATTTCTTGTAAAACGTGTCGCACACAGCGAGATGTTTTGTATGGTTACTGCAAATTTTTGGTTCAGCAGGACAATCTGTACCATTTTTTTAATTATACGGGCATCGTCATGTGTAGTATCTTACTCAATAATAATCCCACGGCAATAAGTCCCAGACAAAATCAAACTTTGAGGTTTTTGCGACCAGAAATTGAAAACCGCGTTAATATCGCTCGATAACTAACGCCGGGACGGCCTGTCAAAGTTAGATCTACGGAGGATTGGTTCCATTTGTTTTTTTCAAAATTTCGCGGCAGCCGCAACAAATTCGACGTTTTATTAGAGCAAAACGTGGTCGTAAAGCGAGACTAAAAACCGCGTTGTGAAATCTTTGACAGCGGCGTCGCGACGCGACCGGAAAATTCAATTTTCTAATGCGACTGGTGGTTTTTCCGCCGTAGTTTTCGTAATTTTCAAGCTAGCGAAACAATTTTGACGTTGTGGAAGGGAAAGCTTTTTAGGAAGCGATAGTGAAAAGAAAAATTAAAGAAAAGAAAAAGAAAAAAGTTGCAAAATCTTTGACAGCGGCATCGCGACGTCGCCGCAAATTTCAAATTGCTAATCTAGGTCGAGCTTCGGGAACACGCAGTAATTTTTCCGCTGCAGATTTCGTAATTTTGCAGAAAGCGAAAAAAATTTAATGTTTTGGTGAAGGGAAAGCTTTCGATGAAGCGCGGCTAAAAATCGCATTGCAAAATTTTTGACAACGGAGTCGCGACGTCACCGCAAGCTTCAACTTTCTAATCCAAGCCACCCACAATAACATTTCGGAAACTGATACTAAATGAATCTAAATGTTTATCAACACTTATTACGATATTATTTGCAGAACAAGCTCCTTCAATTCGCAGAAAGCCTAAATTGCAATAAAAAATGTTTTCTCCATGAATATTTATGTATCTTCGGCGTCTCAAACTAGTCCACTGATCTAGCGTGGTACTCATTTTTTGTCCTTTAGCTTTTAATTCTTGAAACTTTAAAATCATTTCTTTCTTCCTATTCCTTTTGAATTAAGGTCATAACACCTGAAGAATATTTTGGCAAGATTTGGTTAGGAAATCGGCCAGTTATTGCTTTCCGATTAAATGCAGATTTTGAAATTGCTCGAGCACATTTACCTTTGATGGTTGCCATTTTTGCAACAAAAGTTTGCAATATTTGAAAGAGCACTTATTAAACGTATTTTATTTTTATTTATCTTTAGGTAAAACCGATAACCGCGGTTTATTATGACGGTTATGCGGTTTCGGTTTTTGCACAGATATCCGCGGTTTTGCGGTTCGGATATATCCGAACTAGAAACTCTAATTGCGGATATCTAGAGTAGCCATTATTCAGAGTTCTCGGTCATTTGGTGCCTTTGATTTGATGCTATTAACTATCTTCAGTACCTCTTGCATTGCATCAGTGGTAGACCGGCTTTTCCTGAATCCGTATTGGTGGTTATATAGTTTCCCATTGATTTAGCAATAGAGCCTGTTTGCAATAACTCTTTCAAATAATTTCCCAAATACGTCCAGTAGACAAATTGGCCTAAACTTAGTGGAGTCATGTTTCTGGATAAGAACCAATTTCGCTATCTTCCTACGTGGAAAGATTTCCTTTTGTAGGAGTGTGTTATAGACTTCAAGAAAGGTGTCGAGTTCCCATAGGACTGCAGCCTTCACTACCTCTGGTGGTATTCTATCTGGACCAGCAGCCTTTTTATTCTTTACTTGAGATATTGTTGTTGTGAGCTCTTCGGCATCAATTGGAGGCAGTGGGCAGTCTGGTAGTATAGCTTCCCATATTGGTGTCTTTTCGGTGGGTGGAAAAAGTTCCTTCGCAATTTCCAATTGTCTTGCATCATTTAGCTTGACTCTGGGGTACAAATGGGCTTTCTTCATAACAATCTTATAGCCAATTCCCCATATATCTTTGTCTATTTCGTCGCAGATTTTTGTCCATGGAAGCTGTTTTGACTTGTAGATCGCGGTCTTTAGTGCCTTTTTGTGCGATTTATATTCGCCTTTGAGTCTCTCTTTCTGTGGTAGTGGAAGGCTTTGGTTACGATTGCTTCTTGCAAGTATTATCTTGTACCGCAGGCAGGTTTTGCGTAGATTCGCTATATGCTCGTTCCACCAGTATGCTGGCTGTCTTCTAAAGGTCTCTTTTTTTACTAGAAACGAGTTATTACAGGCTATTGTACATTCTTGGACTAGATTTTCTGGCGTTAGATGTTCAAGTTTGTTTTTCCTTATTTTCATTCCTTTTTTGAAATTTTGAGTAAAGATATCCATGCTTTTAGTATCTATTTTCCAACCCACAATTTTCCCTGCTCTGCTTTTCTTTCCTTTTTTGTTAGCGTCTTTTACTTCGTAGTAGATATACATGTGATCACTCAGACTCTCTTCTTCTAGGACTTACCAGTTACTGATATTTATAGCTGTGTTTTCGGACGTTAGCGTGAGGTCAATTACTGAATGGCTGGTGCCTCTCCTAAAAGTCGGTTCATTCCCCTGGTTGTGCAGTATAATTTATGTTGTGCATTTAGGTTGTGCAGATTATTACCTGCGATCCAGTCCAGAAGTATAGTACCTCTCTTGTCGCCAGCTACATTTCCCCATATAGTAGATATTGCATTAAAGTCCCCACCTACTATACATTTGGTTCCCACTTGCTTTATACTACCTTAGAGTTTATCTAGGAAATCTTCAAACTCGCTTATTTCACAGTTAGGTGATATGTAGCATGAATAGTAAGCTATTCCACACACCCTAACCCAAATAAATCCTTCATTATCCAGTCAAAAGCCGTCGATATCGACTATTTGGCTTGTTATTTTGATAGCGGCATCTCTAGATTTGTCTGTAACCCATCCTGCCTTGCGTACTGTTTTATTATTCGGTTCGGAGATAGTATATCGACATCGTGTGTCGTTGCGTAGTTGCAAGCCAGATCCATCGCGGCGGTACTTCTTGCTGTGTTAAGCTGCAGAGTTTTTATGCTCATTGCAGGTCAGCTCTCCGATCCTTGCTGTCGTATCCTCTCCTTTTATTCCTTATCTCGTTAACATATTTCGCATACACTGGGCATAACAAACTATCCGCTCTATGTTCCCGTGTGTTACATTCGAAATACCTAGGCGGGTTTTTGCAGACTTTCGCTGTGTGATCACTTTGTCTACATTTAAAGCATGCTTTCGTCCTGTCTTCCTTGTTAGGACATTTCGCTGCCACATGGCCAAGCCTAAGGCACTTAAGCATCTGCTTGGTGAAAATTTTTCTTCTATTCGGCACCTGCTCCAACCAACATGAATTCGGGTTTGTTTCAGCATCTTCCCCATAGCAGTTTCTGGCATAGTAATAAAAGCGTGCTTAAGGCCCCTCTTGTTCATGCCTCACATTATTCTTGTCTCTATGGTAGCGTTTTCACCAGTTATTATTTTAACAGCTTCTTCTAGTTCATCTTGTTCTATATCTGGATCAAGGTCTCTAATTACGATGGTTCCTGTCTTTTCTATTACCTGAGATTTGCCAGATTCTCGTATCTTACTTGCCACTTGTTGTTCGAAAGATTGTATTTTATCATCTTCCTTGCAGGTAAATTGTATTTGTATCTTCCTGTTATCGGGAGATGTATATACTATGTGCACTTGAACGCCGATCTTTCTGACATTAATTTTTTTTTAAGCCCTTAAGCATTCCAGCATTGCTTAAATCGGGCTCCTTTGGTGTAATCGTCATGGTCTTTATCTTTCTCTTCCTAGTCCGTTGGACTTCCCATTTTAGTGGATTATTGTTTTTTATCTCGGGAGTATTTTCGGTCCCTGTGTCGTGAAGGCTCATCTTCCTTGGACTATTTTTCTTTCTACGATCCCTGTTTCGGGAAACTTTTAGCGTAAACTTAGTGTCCGTTTTATGTCCAAAATATTCCAGGACTTTCCGGATTGGAGTTTCCAGGTTTTGGTGGGGTGTTCCAAACAAGTACAAAAACTCATTTTCCTTCTGAAAAATTTCACCGGTGGTGTCGAAGAGTTTCGAGATAACACTTAAGGTTTCTTTTGTGACATTTTTTTTATCCTTCGATCCATCAATTCCCACTATATACGTGTGGACGTGGCGCTCCCGTTCTAGGTTATCTTCTGTGATTAGGACTGTACTTGACTTCACCCTTAAGATGTCACAAGGTTTAATTTGTTTGTCCTGCATAAATAGCTATGTCTGTTTGGGAAGTTGTATTTCATTCTCGGCTTCGGGTGGCACATCTACTATCACCACTGCATTTTCCTGCTGTGCCTGGACGAGAATATCTTCTTTCTTGGTTTCGGTTTTAACATACGTTTCTTCGGGCCAGTTATTGATTAACACCTGTATTACATTTTCTTGATTATCTTCTTTGTTAAGTATCTCGTGTATATATGCAATCCTTTGTAATCGAGACTTTTCAATTTTATCTGTTTGTGTACTGCCGTCCTGTGGCTGTCTTGTACTGTTTTTTTCCCGCACCGTTTCGCTTATTTATCCACGCATTTTCATCTGATTGTGACTTCTGGCTCGTTTCCTGTAATGATGTGTCTGTTTGAGTCGTAGAGTTGCGTGTCTCCAGCGTAGTAACCACATCTAGGGCAGTTATTTTATCTATTTCCTTGCCAGACGAAATTTGTTCTCTTTCAAGTAACATTCGCGACACAAAGTTTCTTAGGGCGGCACTAATGTCCCTTATCTCCTTTTTAGTGTTTGAACTGTCGTCGACGCTTTTACGCAGTTTAGCCACCTAATTTATAATTTTGGTCCACCCCGAGTATTTCATTTCCTCGGTACCCACCATATTAGGTGAGAATTCCCCGATCCGCCACCTGGGGAGGCGCTAGATGGGAGATCAGCAACTCCTCACGAGTGAGCATGAATTCATGTTGAATTTACGAAAACTTATTGTACGTTGAATTTTCGAAAACGTTAATAAATTGGCCTAGTAGCCAATTTCAGTGAACGATGATTTTAATTAACGCCACAGCATTAAGAATGCGATTTAGTAGCTCTTCCCTTGTGTCCACTTTCATAGCATAAACTAACGACTTTATCCATCTACAAAGACAAAAATCTAGGGGAGTGAGATCCGGTTATCTCGGTGGCCAAGGGTGCGGGCCTCCTCTGCCAATTCAGCAATCGGCGAAATGGGTATTTGGATAATATCTCACAATATTTGCTTAATGAGGAGGTGCTACATCATGTTGGAGATAATACATCATCGAATATTCAAAGATACTTCGTCCAATATTTCCTTTAAATGGTCTTCCAAAAATGTAAATAACCTTCCTGAGTAAGACGCCATCCAATACAAAAGTTACAAACAATTGATCATTTAGAAACTTGCTACAACTGTCACCTTTTATGACATTTATCTAGTTAATATTTTGTTTCAAATTGACATTTAAGACAACCTATCAGTTCTCGATCGTGTTTATTTAGGTTATGTGACGAATGATTTGCATTGTAAAAGCAATTGCAAAATAATCGACACAATATTAGACAACACAAATTATTACAAATAAATCTAAAGAAGGTGTTAGAAGTGATTACCTTTTTGCTGTACCTTTGCTTGAACTTCTTGCTCTAACTTTTTTAATGTTTGTTTTGAATTTTGAAAATAGAGTATGTGAAGTTGCCCTAAGTTGAACTAAAGAATTCAAGTATGTTACCAACAGAACAAAATTATGCTCAATCATTTCTTCTTCATCTTCTACGTGTTTCGAATAGGCCTAATTTGGACAAGACTTGTTCAACTGTTGGTCTTTGATCTTAGCCGAGTATTGTCGCATCTTCTGCCGGTGTAACTCCTTTCTCTCTTCTGTCCAGGGGCTACCTTTCCTTCGAGGTATTTTCCTGAAATCCATGGACTTCCACCAGGGTGCATCTGAAAGACTGTCTGCTTTGGAGATCTATTATACCCAGTTCTTTAATATTCTTCTCTGTATCTATCAACCAAGTGGTACGAACCTTTTTGTTTCGCCAGAAGGTGAACAGACGCTTGGTTAGTCGGTTTGGAGGCAATCTTGCAAGGTGGCCATAGAAAGCTACCCTTCTTTTCCTTGCACAGTCAGAGAGCATCTCAATATGTTCGTAAAGTTATGCCGCCTTCGGAATTCCCCATCTTCCTTTACCGGGCCTCTCTGATTTACAATTTCTCTACCAGGCCTCTTCGGTTCAAGGAAAGAAACTCCATGGCAAACAGAGCTTCTGGTCGTAAGACTGATGTGTAGTGCTTAAGTTTCAGGTTGCGTGACAGGCATTTCTTATTGTAGGTGTTTTTAGTCAGTCGATAGGCTAGTTCTAACTTAGTAACTCTCTTGGATAATGATGCTCTTTCTGATAAGTTGGGTTCAATCCATTCGCGGAGAAACTTATTTTTTTCAGTCCTCTTGATGTTTCCCTGCTCTAGTAACATTTCTCTGTTTGCTGCTCTTGTGTTGATGAAGAATTCTGTTTTCTCCAGCGACACTTGAAGACCTACTTTGGCAGCCTGTTTTCTGACGCAATTCTCGCCATTCTCTCATAACCGTTTCAAGGACACAGTTGAAGAGAAGTGGGGAAAGTCCATCTCCTAGTCTCACTCCAGTTTTTATTTCGAAGCTTTCTGAAACCTCGCCTCTAAATTTAACCTTGGAATGCGTGTTGGTCAAGGTTTCTAGTTCCTGGAGTACTTTGTTAAGCGTTTCTCTATCAATGGAATCATAGGCCTCCCTAAAATCAACAAACGTGACGACCACTTTGCGGTTTCTCATCTTGGAGTATGCAAATACAGTTTTAAGATTGAGGATCTGTTCAACACAGGATCGGGTCTTCCTGAAGCCCCACTGGTATTCTCTCCAGTTGACTCTTCAGCTGATTTCCTGCAATTGTCTGTAACGCCTTCGAGAGAATCTTGTATGTTACCGGTACGAGAGAAATTCCACGGTAGATCAGTAAAATCTCCGTTTTTGAGAAGCGGAAATATCAGCGCAAATTTCCAATCGGGTGGTAATTTCTCTGTTTCCCAGATGTCCTGGATAATCTCGGTTAGCTTGAGACATTGATTCCAGCACCTTTTCGTAGCTCAGCAAGGATAGAGTCCTCTCCAGCTGCCTTATTGTTTTTAAGAAGTTGGATAGTCTGGCCAACTTCTTCCAATGAAGGAGGCAGCGAGTCCGGGTTTGGTGTGGTTTGTTTATAGTCTAAGTCTTCGCTGGGTGAAGAAAAAAGTCTTTGGTGCTGAATCATTTAAAATTACATCGTATATGTATAAGTAACTACAGGAAGACTTTAAATCTATTTAAATAAATATATTACAACGTAAATCTGAGAATAGTTTGTAGATTGTAGATTTTGGTGCTGACTTGGACTGGAACATCTGTATTTTTGTACCATATGCGAAGAGGGTACAGACACTGGGCACATTGGATAGAATAGTGCAATAGGGCTAACATGGGAAGTACAGAAGAAGAAAACCTGTACAGATTGAGAGTCTTACATGGACGAGTCAGGCAGCGGGTGGTCCATAAAGCGTGAAATTTTAGAGTGGAAGGGAGTGATTGTAGAAAGAGTTTAAGGAGAAAGAAAGAGTTTAAGTTAGTGCGAGCAAAGAATTTTTTTAAAGTTTTTGTATTTGGGGTATTTTTGGGTTGGTGTTCTTAGTTTTTATTTTTTATTTTGTTTGATATTGTACAATACATTTGTTGTTTTGTAAGTTTCTGTATTGTGTTAAAGTTCGTAAACAAAGTGGCACCTGTGTGTACATTTTATTACATGTCCGTGTTCATTAATTACAAATTTAATTTAAAATTCACCGGGAATTAGTTCCAGGTGTAGCTCGAAAGCTCAAACATGAAAATCGATTCTATTATATTGCAGGAAAAACGTCTCATAAAGTTTTAATTATTATTGTTTGCAAGACATTTGACCTATATGAATACCCATTAAAACAGCTGCATACATTTTTATACTTTCAATAAACATTTAAGTTTTTAATTATTTTGTCCCTCGTCAAATAAATCATATTTTCATTATGGTTACATTATTTGCACATTGCGTATTTAGTTATCCACAAATAATTACATTTATGTAGGTGGAGTGAATTAATTAAAGATATATTAATCAATATATATATATATATATATATATATATATATATATATATATATATATATATATATATATATCATACATCAAATCAACAATCACAAGAGTTACAACATAGTTCAACCAAAACAGAATGGTTTTAAACAATGCGAAGAACAGCTTATTAAAATTCAGAACTAAAAGAGATAATTGCATATATAATAATGAAACATCTTTGAATGATAGCAGTATAACAGTTCAACATGACGGAAGACTACTTGGATTGTACATTAACGACACACTCGACTGGGCAACCCACATATTAAACCTGAATAAGCGACTAAATAAGGGACTTTGTCCACTTAGAACCCTGACACGATACTTAAACCAGGATGTATTAAAAATGGTTTACTTTGTTAATTTTTACAGCCACTTAAGATTTGGTATCATGTTCTGGAGACGCGGTACACTAATTCGCGATGTATTTAGGATCCAAAAGGCGGCACTAAGAACAATATACAATTTAAACTATACAGACACATTCACAGATGAGCTCCTAAAAGCAGCTAATATATTAATGGTTAGCGGCACGTATGTGTATGAATCTCTATTATTTTTGATCAAGTATAAATCGTTATTTGAAGAACATCAGTTCTATCACACAAAGGAGACAAGAAATAAAAATTCAACTTATTAGAAACTTCCACACAAGCTAATCCTGACAGAAAAGTTACCACCATACAGCAATATAGAATTATTTAACAAGCTACCACTATATATAAAATCGTTAACCAAATTTAACTAGTTTAATAAGGAGCTCAAACGCCTATTAGAACTTGTACCATACTCACTTCAAGAATTTTATACTAGAATAGAATCCTACAAATGTTAAGAACAGATTGACAAATTCCATTTTTTACAAATGTAATATGTATCACACTGGAGTGTGAGTCCTCGTGAGGCAAGCGGTCGTGCAAGTTGTAAAACTACAAATAAGCTGTTTATCATTGTTTAAACAATGGCGAGAGAACTCAGATCTAATGTACCCTCCACTGGATGTGAGAATATAATGTCATATCTAACAGGTTGTGAATTTCATAACCTTTTGACTGGAATTATTAAAAAGGAAGTGGACACTTACTCCTATTTTCGACGAGCGTATTACACAACTCACTAATTAAATTAAAATTTTAGGTGAACAGAACAAAGAATTGTTGCAATATATTGTAGATTGTAGATGTGGTGGTGACGACTTGTACTGCGACCTTTATAGATCTATTGTACCCCACCCTCCTCCTCCAAGTGTTGGTGAACTTACCCATTTAGAGCGCCTCCTCTAATCCTGACTCCTTTAGGAATCTCAGGATCTGGGTGGGATTCAAGGCCTGCAGCTCCTCTGTGTTCAAGCAGTGAGCCCCAAGGTACATCTGTCTCTTGCGGAGTAATGTTCCGCAGTCTTTGAACAGATGTATGGGGGTTTCCTCTGCTGAGCCACAGAATCTGCATCCATCATCCTCCTCTAGGCCTAGGGCCTTGAGATGTTTCCTAAGTCTGCAGTGTCCCGTCAGGGCTCCTGTCAGAATTCTGAGCTTGTTCCTGCTTAGTTTCCGGCAAGCTTTAGTTCTCTTCTGGTTAAAAGATCCCAGCATCACTTTGGCTTGCCTTAGCCCTGGAAGTTCTTCCCAGGTTTTCATCCATTTTCCTCTTATTTCTTCATCTAAGCTTTTGCGGATGGTGTTCACGCTCATACCGCAAAAGGGTTCCGGACCTATAAAGGGGCTACTGGATCCCTTGTTTGCTAGGTGATCGGCTTCTTCGTTTCCGTCTATACCAGTGTGTCCTGATACCCAGTATAGCGTTACTTTATTATCCATGCCAAGCTTGTTCAGCTTCCCCACACAGTCCCATACCAGTTTGGATCTGATGGTGTAAGAGCTAATGGCCTTGATGGCTGCTTGGCTATCTGACAGGATAGCAATTCTTTTTTTGCGGTAATTCCTGTCGAGGTTAAACTGTGCACATCTTTCGATTGCGTGTACCGCTGCTTGGAAGATACTTGGGGATGTTCCCATTGATTCTGAGTATCTGGTACGAGGTCCAAACAATCCTGCACCAGTGCCTTCCTTTGTCTTCGAACCATCTGTATACCACTTGATGGCATTTTGCTCTATGTGGTATGCTGAGGATTCGTCGCTCCAATCGGCTTACATAGCTGTGTAGTTTTTCTCGAAGTGGTATTTGCATACCATTTCGTCTTTTGGTACTTCCTGCCAGCGGATCTTGGCAGCGAGGCTGTTTCGGTCTCTGCTCCCGATTATTTTTCCTCTGCCCATTCCTTGCTTGCTGAACCTTACGATCGCCGATCTGGCGGCGCTCTCCACCACAAGGTGCAGCGGAGTCAGACTCAGCAGCAGCTCCAATGCTGCTGTCGGACACGACCCCATCGCCCCCGTGATGCAGACACACGCCCGTCTTTGAATCTTCTCAAGCTGTTTCCTCATAGAGGCCAGCTTGATTCTACTCCCCACGCAACCGCCCCATAAGTGATTGCAGGTCTCACTATCATGGTGTACATCCATCGCAGGATAGTGGGGTTACTACCCCACGTTTTTCCTGCCAGATTTCTGCACACCATTAGGGCGCGTTTGGCTTTACCTACCACTGCCTCAGCGTGTCTATTCCATAGGAGTTTGCTATCATGTCTGATACCCAGATACCTTATCTCCTGTTGGTATTCTACTGCCTTCCCATCTATGAGTATGGGATGTAGGCAGTTTAGTTTTCTCCTTCTAGTAAATGGTATCACCGTGGTTTTACTCGGGTTGAGTCTCAATCCCACTGTTTGACACCATCTACTAATTACTTTGTGGCCTCTCTGAACAATTTCACAGAGCGTTCCCTCAAATTTTCCTCTGGCCATTATGACTATGTCATCGGAGTAACCTTGACATTTGATGTCTAGGTCGTTTAGCCTAACCAGTAGTTCATCAACTACCAGGCTCCACATTAGCGGTGATAGTACACCTCCCTGTGGGCACCCTCGAGTTGTGGAGATCTTAATGGTGTCTTTTCCCACTTGTGTCTCCGCCGTTCTAGTTCTCAGCATTTCTCCTATCCACTTTGAGATAGCGCTGTCGATATTCCTTCTTTCGAGGGCCGCCCTGACAGCCTCGTGTGAGGTGTTGTCAAAAGCTCACTCTATATCCAAGAAGGCACATATCGCTACTTCCTTTGTCTCTAGTGCTGCTTCTATTTCGTTTGTCAGCTGATACAGGGCGGTTTCTGTGGATTTCCCTGCTCTGTAAGCATGCTGACTCCTGTGTAGTGGTGTACCTACCAGCACTATAGTCCTAAAGTAATTATCAATCACCTTCTCCATTGTCTTTAACATAAAAGATGTTAGACTAATGGGTCTAAATGACTTCGGTTGAGTGGTGTCTTTCTTCCCCACCTTCGGTATAAATACCACCTTAGCCCTTCTCCATAACTCCGGTATATATCCGAGCGCTAAGCTACTTCTAAAGATATTTAGAAGATACGGCATTAGTTCTCTCTCTCCCTTTTGTAGGAGGGCAGGAACTAGTCCGTCCACACCTGGGGCCTTAAAAGGCTGGAAAGTGCCGATAGCCCATCTGATTCGGTTTTCCGTACAGATGCATATATTCCGATATCGTATGGATATATTGTATATTGTATATCGTACCGATGGATATATTGCAATATATTCCGTCTTGAGACAATAAATAATCGTCCGATGCCTTGCTAAAATCTGTTAGCTTCGAGTCATACAATATTGAGGACAATGATAAACCAGATAAAACAGAGCCCAAAAAATTAAAAATTAATCTAAAAATCGATACATTCGTCGGTATGGGAAAAACTGCACGGGAGAGATTGATACAGTTAAAAATACAGAAACATGGAAAATTAAAAAAATAGAAACAACAAGAAAAAAAGGTATTGAAATGTTATTATTGGAAGTTCAGAAACAAATTATATTGAAGCCGCTAATAAATACGCACATTTACATATATTTAAACTAGAACCTAGTCTAACAGAAAAATACATAATTGACTACTTGCAGAAAAAAAGGAATCATGGAAGTAACATGTAAGAACTTCAGTCAAGACGCCCACAGGAGTATTCCCCTTTCAAAATATCGGCCCCGTTAAAAACTCTAGAAACTTGGCCTAAATCTACTTGCGTTAACCGTTATTTTCCGAGATTGGAAAATCGGAAAAATTTGGTTTAAAAAATCTTTCATCCCGTAATACAAATAAGCTTCTAAACGGAAGTAACAAAAAAGCGAAATCCGAAGCTAATTCTGGTTGTGATAATGTTCTGATTTTTATGAATATTCAAAGTATGAAACATAAAATTAAATTAACCAATTGGAAATCTTACTAGAGCAATATAAACCTCTATTCATCTGCCTGGCCGAGACATGGTTCGAAGAGGAGTTTGTCAAACAAATCCACTTAGAATACTACAAGTTAATAAGCTCATATTGTCGCCGAGAGTTCAGTGGTGGAGGAGTTGCATTATGGGCTAGCAATTCCCTCGATCTACTAGCCATGAGTGCCAACAAGTGCCTCTAGACAACTGCGCTATCGAGAAGCAGATAAGAACTCCGTACTATGTTATGGAGAAAAAAGTTATCTACAGTTTTAATTAATAATAGACTCCTCCCCCTCCCTGGGCTCAGTAGATCAAATCAAATCATTTATTAATTCTTCATTAAAATGTATAGTTATACAAATAAGATAAGTCACAAAGTTATAAGTAGTAATATAAAAGAAGGAACATTTACACATAATAAAATAAATAAATAAATAAATTACATTATAACTTTAAATAAAACAAAAAGCACTAATTATTGTTGAATGATTTCAGTCTGTACAAGAAATTCATCTATTGAATAAAAACATTTTTTAATTAGGAACTCTTTCGATAATTTTCGAAAGGCTTTATATGATTTTTGTTCTCTGCTTTCTGCAGGTAACTAATAAATATTTTGACCCCCAGCCCATTGGGCACTGTACTGCAAAGCGTAAGATTATTCTTCTGACTACGTAGTTTGGACGCGTTTCTTGTATTAACGTTATGTATATCTTTATTTCTAGAGAACTTAAATTTATTTTTAAAGATATGACACGCTGCCTCCCATAGGTAAATGGATGGAAGGATTAAAATATTTAATTCTACAAATTTAGGTATACACGATACATTTGAATTTATTCCTGTAATTATCCTAATAATTCTTTTTTGTGCTAAAAACGGCCTTTTTGAGACTGGAGATGATTCCCACACTAAAATACCATATGCAAGAATAGATTCCACTTCCGCATGGTATACTTGCATTAAAACTGTTTTTCCAATTAGATCTTTCACCCTTCTAATTAAGTATGCCTTTCCATTTACTTTTTTTTTGATAAATCGTCCATAATGACATCTTTTTAAGATGTTCTTCAATAAATACACCTAGAAACTTTATGTTCTTTGCTCTTTCAATTTTGGTGTTATTTTATTATTATTAATTTTTAGGTAAATGTCATCATGATATTTTTCGTGTTGGTTTAGAACCTAATATATTTAGTTTTCAGTAAGTTCAAATATAAGTTCTTTGCAGCAAACCATATGTGCATTTTTGATAAGATATACTGTGCCGTGTGCTTCGTTTCATTTATAAAAGAACCTGAAATAGTCACACTAATATCGTCAGCGTACATAGCGCAGAAATCGGATCCGATATAATAAATAAGGTCCGCTATGTAAATGAAGAAGAGTATTGGAGCTAAAATTGTTCCCTGTGGCCCACCAACAGATATGGATGTTATTTTTGAGGTAGTCTTTTCAAGTATTTCATATTGACTCCGGTTAGATATATATATATATATATATATATATATATATATATATATATATATATATATATATATATTTATATATATATATATATATATATATATATATATATATATATATATATATATATATATATTTATATTACACTTGCAACGAATAGTATATTCGGCCACACGCGGAATACCGAATATTCTGCGGGCTTTCTAGCCGAATAGACGAATATTAGGCAAAAGTATTCGGCCGGCGTGTGGCGGGAAAACTTGTTTGTTTCCCGTACGTTTGTTTTGAACTAACGCCGCGCTGTCTTGCGCTCTCAATTGTTACCGCTCGGTGTGTTTTGACAACTTTGATACGTAGGCACAGTTTGTCGTATTCTCTACGATTTTTTTTTTTTTTAATAAAATTGTGCAAAATCTTACTAATAATAATCGCTTATGGCTTCTAAAAAAAAATCGACTATTTGGACATACGTTGGAAAGAAAGCGACTACATCAGGAATAATAAATCATTTGAAAAATAAACACTGCGACGAACACCGTAAGTTGCAGACTACGCTTCCTTAGGGGCAAGAAATAACTGGTCAAGATACAGATGTAAATCAACCTTCGACATCAAAAAAACATTTGAGTCTTGAAGAATGTTATGAAATACGTAAATCATAAGATATTAATGACCCCAAGGCTAAAAAATACCATCTCTTAATTGCCGAAATTATAGAGCACTTGACAATGTACCAGTAAATATCGTAGAAAGGACTGGTTTTAGAAGATTGATTAATAACGCTTTGCCGCGGTATAAAATACCATGCCGCCCTTACTTTTCAGACAAATTAATACCAGAAATATAGCATAAGGTGGTTGAAACAATTAAAAAATTACTTTCAGAAACTGATTATATTTCCGTGACATGCAACATGTGGACGTGCTTGCATAATCAAAACAGTTTTCTAAGTCTTACTGCGCACTTTATTGTTCCTGTATTCAATGTTAAACATGTAGTATTGAGCATCCAGCATTCTGAGGGACAACACACAGCACAAAACATAGCGATTAGTTTACAGAAAATTGCAAGTATGTGGGATATCCAGCTATGGATATTTTATATGGCATTTATTTTATATGGCAAAAATTCATGTCGTTGTTCATGATAATGGACGAAACATAGTAAAAGCTATTAGTTATGCACAGTTGGCCTCAGTGCGTTGTTTCATTCATACTCTTCAATTAATTGTTAACAATTGTCTGAGGGCTCAATCAAATGTGATTCAAATGATAGCAACAGGTAGAAGGATCGTAACTCATTTCAATCATTCTGGCACTGCACAGATTAAACTGCATTCTATCCAAAAAGATTTGGATCTCCCGCAGCATGAATTGGTGCAAAACGTCTTTACGCGATGGAATTGCACCTATTATATGCTTGCAAGGTTAATGGAACAAAAACGGGCCGTTTCACTCTATCTCACGGACTGTGATATTGCCAATCTGACTGCTGTACAATGGGAGCTTTTAGAGCAATTTTTGAAATTATTACAACCATTTGAGGAAATAACAAAAATTACAAGTTCCGGATACGCTTGCATATCTGAAATTATTCCGTATGTTGTTACATTAATGCGATACTCCGATAAAACGAGCACATCCGAGCTAACACCCAAATTAAACCAAGCGAGGCTTGTTATACAACAAGGGTTACAAGAACGATTTGAGGACATCACAGCAAGCAAAAATTATTTGGTGGCTACAGCTTTAGACCCACGCTTTAAAATGAATGTTTTCACCAGTGAACTGCAAAGAGAAAAAGTAAAGCAGTATATTTTGATCGATAGCCTAAAGATGAACTGTGAAACAAGCAGTGACGATAGCGCAAATTCGTTCCCTATTGCGGCCAAGAAGATGAGAACCGAAGAGCAGAGTCTAAGCCAGGCTATTCACTCATCTTTTATGGATTGCTTCGAAGAGATGGTTGCAGAAAAAAACACAGCTCATACCTGGACACCGAAAGGAAAGAATGCAGTTACAACTGAAATAGACCTTTATTCAAGTATTAAGAACATATCACGTCACGACAATCCATACACATGGTGGCAAGCAAGAAAATATAAATTTCCATGTTTGGTAAATCTTGCAGCAAAGTATTTGTCTGCGCCAGGAAGTAGTGTTTATTCAGAGCGTCTTTTCTCCGAAGCTGGGAATGTCTACGAGAAGAAAAGAAGCAAACTACTGCCTGAAAATGCAGAAAAATTAGTCTTTCTGCACCATAATCTTCCACTTGTAAATTTGAATTACGAGAATTCAAGTACATAGACATAGTCATTTATTTAATACCTAGCTTTTTGTTAATTTTTATAATACGGAAGTTGATTATGTAACTATAACTACTTTAATGATTATAAGAAAAATAAATTTTTATTATAAAATAAATCAATATTTTCATTTTATCAATTATTTGACCACAACAAAACATCTTACTAAAGTATTTGGTATGGCACCCGAATAGTACCTAGATATTCGGTATTCGGCCGAATAGGATAAAAGTAGCCGAATAGGCCGAATACCGAATAATAGCCGAATATTCTTTGCAAGTCTAATATATATATGTATATATATATATATATATATATATATATATATATATATATATATATATATATATATATATATATATATATATATATATATATATATATATATATATATATATATATATATATATATATATAATATATATATATATATATATATATATATATATATATATATATATATATATATATATGATTGGAACCAGAGCGATGGTTTTTTCTTTTATTTTTTTCTTATTTTTTTCTCTTATTCCAGCAATACTAAGCTTTTCAATCAATTTCGATTGAGCAACGCAGTCAAAAGCCTTTGACAGGTCACAGAAGATGCCAACAGAACATCATCCAGTATCTACATCATCAATTATTTTTGTATAAAATTCCTCTAATGCTGTTGATGTTGATTTGTGTTTACAAATGGGGGTGGTATTATTTTATATTTGGCAAGTAATGCCGATAATCTTGATTCCATACAATATTCCAATATTTTAGCCACGACCGAAATCATTGCTACTGATCTATAGTTGTTTAAAGAGGGTTTTCCTCCCGTTTTGTGTAGTGGTAGAATCATGGTTGTTTTTAGAACATCGGGAAAATTATCAGTTCTAAAAGAAAGAATTTACAATGTATGTCAATGGTGCAATGCATTTTGTAGCAAATTCTTTAATTATATTGCAGGGCAGGTCATCCGGTCCTGACGATTTTTTATTTCTTAATTTGTGAATAATTTCCATAACTTCATTACATGTAAACTCTTTAATATAGATACTATTGATTACTGTAGGAATATTAAAATTTGAAATTTGTTTAGGGACCATATTTTTACCTGAGTTACCTGAGCTGTGGCACTTTTAAAGAAATTATTAAAGCTTGTTGCTACCTGTGCTTCGTTACATATGGTCTTGTTACCTTCCATTATAGTTATGGGGGGTTTCTCTATACATTTATTAGATAATTTGTTCACTGTGTGCCACAGAGCTTTTTGCTTATTGATTGCATTGACTATTCTTTCATTATAGAAGTTTCGTTTAGTCAGGTTTATCAGTATAGCGAGATTTCCCCAACTGTGCGCATACTTCTTACGAAATAAAAGAACTGATTTCAAATTAATAAGGGAATGCAAAACGAAAATATTTTCGGAACCATCTTGCTAATTCCGACAAAAAGCCGAAAGATCTATGAAAACTTACAAATCAACAATCAAACAAATCGCCCAAGCAGCAAAGTTTTATTATAGATATTGAAGATGCCCGCATCCAGGATAGCATTAAAATTGCGAAGGTTTTTAATGACTTTTTGTAAAAGCGTCGGGGAAAATAATGAATGACATCACACCTACTGAAATAAGGAATTACCATATTCCCTTCATAGAAGAAACTATGTATGTCAACGACATTAGTGAAACGGAACTTAATATACTAACTGATTAATTAAAAAGCAAAAATTCGCACGGTGCCGATCGCATTCCCTGCCGTTTACTGAAAGATAACGTTTTGCATCTGCCCAAGCCGCTGCAAAATCTAATCAACTGCTCATTTAAATCAGGAAAGTTTCCCGATATTCTTAAAGTAGCCACAATACTACCTATATGCAAGACAGGAAATAAACATTCTCTGAATAACTATAGGCCTATTGCTTTGTTATCTGTACTCTCGAAAATCTTAGAATACTGTTTCAGTATAGACTTTTATTTCCAAACATAATTTAATTCCGATGGAACAGCATGGTTTTCAAAGAGGCAAGTCTACAACTTAAGCGAGTGTAGGTTCACATAATAGAATTCTGTTGAATGAAGTGGATAAGAGCAGAATAGCTGTGGGTATCTTCTGCATTTCACTGTGTAGATCACGTTCAGTTAATGATAAAATTATTTTATTATGGAATAAAAGGAATTGCGAGAAACTGAATACATTCATTAACAAAAACCGTACACAATATGTATTGATTCAGTCCCATTCAAGGAAAAGTGTGCTGCAGGAGTTGCTTTTAAATCAGAAAGTTCCTCAAGGGAGTGTCCTTGCCCCAACTTTGTTCATCCTATATTTAGCTGATCTAATTCCGTTTATCCAAGGAAGATACTGCACTTAATATGCAGACGATACCAGCTTCCTCACTTTCTAATAAAACTTTATTAGATACACAGCGAAATGAAAATCTCTTAGTTCGGGATTTATCCAGTTGGTTTTCAGCGCAGAAATTACTTTTCAACACAGACAAAACTGAATTCATTTTATTTAAGTGAATACGCCAAGGATATTTCTATACAAACAGATCCATGTGCGATAAAAGTGTAAATTTCACGAAATTTCTTGGTATATGTTTTGAAGAAAACTTAGCTTTGCACCATGAACATCGACAGAGTATGTAAGACGCTCAGTAAGAAAGCCTACTGTCTCCGCTACAGCTACCTGAAGAGATTTTTGAGTCTACCGGAACTATTACACTTTTACTTTGCTGAAATTCAATCAATTTTCTCTTATGGTATAATAGTTTGGGGGACTTGGTATAATAGCTTGAGGGACCAGAGTGGCTGAAAGTTTAAAAAGCACAGAAACAGATACTAAGAGTCCTTTTTTGTTTAGCGGCGTATACATCGTGCAGGCCTCACTTTACTAACTTAAAAATTTTAACGGTATTAAGTTTCTTCATTCTTGAAACCAATTGTTATAGACACTCAAACATGCAATTAATTCCTAAACATAAGGATCATCATAATTATAATACTAGAGGATGCATGAAACTATAGGCGGTATCTATGCAAGATTGACTGTCGGCAGTAAAGCACCCGCTGTTGCTGATAACATGTTACCTACAAGTCTTACCCAGGAAGTCTCGATCAGAAAGTTCGGGAAAAAAATGAGAGACATACTTATTTCAAAATAGTTATATATCATTGGAGAGTATGTGAAACTATTTTAATCATTCTATTGACTTACCAATATGTATCTGTATATATACATCTTTCTGGTTAATAAATTAATTTGAATTTGAACGTATTATTTATATCACCCTTTCTCTGTACGCTTAAATAATGGAATAAAATATTTGATTTATCGAATCACATAGACTAGTACAAACTTCCCAATTCAAAATGTTTATTTTAATGGGATTAACAAATCAACCATAAAAATGTCAAAACAATAAAATTTACTCCAAATACTCCATGTAATAATAAATAGTATATTTTACAGCAAAAGATGAAAGTGGCGTTTTTTTGGTTAGGTGGGAGTTTGCTCACGAGCGCCAGCGAGTTAGCAATCACACCGAACCAGAAAAAAACACTTTCATCTCGAGTAGTAAATGCAATTTTTTCTACTAATTTCGGTTGTAGAATCCATAATTCGACTTTAATAAATCCAATTCGAAGCGAACTGTCAGAACTGTCAAAACAAATTTAATTGTTAGTACGGCCAAACTAATTGAAATTGATGTAATTAATAAGAAAGTATATGCAAATTTGGTTAGTTTAGTGTTTTAATCGAGAAAATCATAAATTTAAAATGCTCATTTTCGTCTCTAGATAATTTCTAGAATGCTCATTTTCGTCTCTAGATAGATCTCTTTTCATTCTAGGGATGAAAATATTTCCACGTCTAGAGACGAAAATGAACATTTTAAATTTATGATTTTCTCGATTAAAACACTAAACTAACCCAATTTGCATGGATTTTCTTATTAATTACATCAATTTCAATGAAATATTTTATGTACAAACGTAAAACGAGCCTGAAACTATTTTAAAAACCGAAATAAAATTAGGACATTTGATTTGAAAAGTATCAACTTCTATGAGAATGCAATATGTTACCGTGGAAACGGCCAAACTAACAATTAAATTTGTTTTGACAGTTCTGACAGTTCGCTTCGTATTGGATTTATTAAAGTCGAATTATGGATTCTACAACCGAAATCAGTAGAAAAAATTGCATTTACTACTCGAGATGAAAGTGTTTTTTTAAAGATTTCGCGGAAATAGAAAGAATGAGTAATGCCAACGAAACTCGGGGACTCTATCAAAAGGTCAGAAATGCGAGACTTGGCTACAAACAGCAGCCACTTCTGTGTAAGGATAAGGACGGCAGAGTAATCGGACACACAGAAAAGTGTATCAAGAGGTGGGGTCAGTACTTCAGGGACCTGCTCAACCAGAACACTCGCGTAGTCCAAGAGGAAAGTATAACGCCAACATCAACATCAACATCAATATTAGGGACTGAGCAAGTGGAGGAACCCACCTTAGAAGAAGTAGAGACTGCAGTGCGCAGGATCAAGAACAATAAGGCGCCAGGTGCAGATGGCATTCCAGGAGAATTGTTGAAGTATGGAGGTAGAGCCTTAATATCGTGCATACATGATCTCATATTAAACATATGGAGAACGGAAAAGCTACCGGATGAATGGAAGCTAGGGATAATATGCCCATTGTACAAGAAAGGTGGTAAGTTAGATTGTTCTAACTACAGGGGGATAACGCTGCTAAACATTGCATACAAGGTCTTCGCTAATGTGTTGTACCGTCGCTTACTACCATACACAGAAGAGAATATCGGTGAATACCAGTGCGGTTTCCGCACAAACAGGTCAACCACAGACCAACTGTTTGGCATTAGACCGATCCTGGAGAAATGTAATGAGTTCAATATCACGACACACTATCTATTCGTGGACTTCAGAGCAGCATACGACAGCGTTATAAGACACAAACTGTGGGGGATAATGACAAGTTTCGGATTCCCTGAAAAACTGACAGCCCTAACCAGAGTAACACTGTCTGAAGTATCGTCTGTAGTAAGAATACGAAACAAGTTGTCTGAGACTTTTATAACAGAGAAAGGACTACGCCAGGGAGACCCACTGGCAACTTTACTGTTTAACATCGTACTAGAAAAGGCCGTTAGGAGTAGTGGAGTGGATACTAACGGCACTGTGTACTTTAAGTCAACACAACTATTGGCTTACGCAGACGACATTGATATAATTTGCTGAAGCGAACAGGCGACCAAATCTACTTACTCGCTGCTGGAGAAGGAAGCAAATAACCTAGGACTTACTGTCAACGTAAACAAAACGAAATACATGGTGGCTAACAAAACTCATCGGAAGGTAGGACCAACGCTAGAACTAGACGGAAAGCACTTTGACACAGTAGATACATTTGTGTACTTGGGCTCGCAACTGAACAGTGTAAACCGGATGGGCGAGGAGATTAGAAAGCGGATAACTCTTGGTAACAGGTGCTATTATGGGCTACTTAAACTTTTTAGGTCCAAAACAATCCACCCCAAGCATAAGTGCACACTGTACAGGTCACTGATAAGACCGGTGGTAACCTATGGTGCAGAAGCATGGAGCTTAACACAGAGCGAAGAACAGGCTTTAAGTGTATTTGATAGAAGAATGCTACGTGCAATATTTGGAGCGACCCAAGAACGAGGAATCTGGCGCCGAATATATAATCACGAACTATATCAGCTCTACAATCAACCAGATATTGTGAGTTTCATCAAGGTGGCAAGATTGAGATGGCTCTAACACATGCAGAGAATGGGTGATCATAGGGTTCCGAAAAAGTTGTTCAATGGCCAACCAGAGGGAAGGAGAAGGGCCGGAAGGCCAAGAGAGAGATCGAAGGATGCGGTAACAACTGACCTACAAAAACTTCAAGTACGGGACTGGAGAAGATTGGCGAGTGATAGGTCCGCTTGGAGAAACATGCTGAAGGAGGCCCAGACCGGCAATTGGTTGTATTAAGAAGAAGAAGTATCGAATACATGCTTGAAGACAATAAACAATGCCAACACTTAATCCTAACAGAGCTCTGGAAAAGTAGTAAACAGCTTATCACTACTTAACACCATCATCTTAGCACCATCAAAATAAATAATTTTCGCGACATGTTTCTGCCGTGAGGAACGAAAACATGGCGGAGTGGCTATATACAGCTATAATATGAGGTACACAATAAGATCTGATATAAATAAATTAGCAGAACTATCAGTACTTGAATGTGCAGCTATCGAAACAATAATTAATAAAAAAGATGCAATAAACATAGGCATATACAGAGAACCGCTCGCAAATGATAGGCTATTCAGGGAAAAACTACAAACACTAATAATGAATTTATTTTTAAAGAAACTAAATTCATTATTATAACTAGCAATTTCAAAATAGACAATTTAAATAAATCCAAAAGTAGTGGACAATTTACATCTTTTCTGGAGTCATTTGACATGAAGTTAACAATAAACCACCAATAGATCACCTCGCCTTATGAATCGTTTTCAAATCCGAAGAAAACCAAAAGGTCTTTCGATAGATCAGAAATTTTAAAGAAGAAAACATGAGGCACTTATAAGTGCCTCAGTAAGGAAAACTTATCCAAAAATACATGGGACGAGGTTTACAGCAACCATTGTACAGAAGTAGACAGCCAGTGGAGCTAGCTGCTTCACTCAAACGGTCAAAGTTGGGTTCAGTGAATGCTTTGCGATATCAGTAAAATAAATAGTAAGCAAACAAAGAAACAAGTGTTTTCCTATACAATCCTGAACGACATTAAGGAACAATTTGAACTGCTATATGTTCTGAGCCGATCGAATAATGAACTAAAGCAGAGTTATAATCGAGAATAAATCGAGATATAAAAAGAAAATATAGGAATTTACTAAAGCTTATAAAAAACAGCATAATAAGAGTAAAATTGAAGAAAATGACGATATCGCCACGGGAGTCAGTTCATGAAATTACTCAACTGAAGCCAAACCACAACAAGATGTCAGACAACTCGACACGTAAGATGTCAGGCCATTTTTCACGTCCAACAACATAAATATTTTTTATGCTGATAGACCCATAGAGATAACGAAATACTTATCAGAATACCCACACGTAATTAATCTTCAGAACAATACGCATTCAATGCTTATCAACCCGACATCCCATGAAGAAATAATGCAAGTGATAAAGAGCTTATAAAACACCAAAATCACAAGAACAGATAAAATCTCAACGGTGCAATATGCAGCAGAAGAACTCGAAATACCATTGGAAGAAATCATGAACAATGCTTTTAAAGAAGGAGTGTACCCTAGAGTGCGGAAGGTATCAAAAACGATACCCATGTTTAAAAAGGGGAGCAAGAACGATATAAATAACTACAGACCAATAAACCTAGTGTCGTCTTTTTCCAAAGTAAAGAAGAAACTAATATGTAGTAGACTGATATCCTTCATAAGCAAACACCGAATGTTTAATCAGCGACAACACGGGTTTTTCAACGGACGAAGTATAGGGACAGCATGTTTCCAGTCTCTAAAAGTAATCATTAAACATCTAGAGGAACATCATATCCCGTGCGGAATACTGCTGGATCTCGCAAATGCACCTGACACAGTGAATCATGCTATTCTAATAAAAAAAAGCATACAGTTACGAAATTTGGGATGTTGCTCTAGATCTAATTACATACTACCTACAAAATAGAATCCAAATAACAGAAATAGAGACACCACATGGAAAAGAGAGATCGACACCAAGGATCATAACGTCCACACCTCAATAGGGACAATGAAAACCTGTTGTGACGAGAACCGATTGATCATAAATAGTGAAAAGACAATGATCATAATATTTTAAACCAACCGGGATAAAAGAACATACCACATCGATGATTCAATTCTAAACATTCATTTTGAGCTTCTGTGTGTAGGACAACTTGATAAAAGACTAAATAAAGGGGTACCCATACGATACCTATAAAACGATACCAAAACGTATGCCTTGAGAATATTAAAGCAGTTCGTGAATATTGAGACACTGGAAACAGTGTATTACGCGAATTTCCATAGCCACCTTAGGATGGGCATAATGTTCTGGGGGAGGGGGTACAAGCAATTGATGTGTTCATGACACAGAAAGATACCCTGAGAACTATATTTTCTCTAAACAATCGACAGTCTTGCAGAGGAAAGTCTAAAACAGCCAGGATGCTAACTGCAACGGGCACTTACGTCTACGAATCGATATAATTTTTAGCAAAAAATAAAAACCTTTTCGAAGAATTTAATTTTGGGAATCCCAAGAAAACACGAGACGAAAACAAAAGTTTTAACATCAATTTCAGGAAACCCAAATACAAGTCAACTATGACGGAAAAGTTACCACACTACAGTATCATGGAGCTATACTATATATTACCTAAATATATTAAATTACTCCCAACGACCAAACACCTTAAGAAGGAACTTCAACGAATCCTCGTCGACATAGAACCGTGCTCCGTACATGAATTTCATGAAAGAATACTAATCTGCCAAGAATGGAAGAAAAAAAAGAAGGAAGTGACAAATTTCATTTCGTGAACATCAATGGCCTGCGATTATAAGTTATTAAAAAAGCTGTTGAAATGTTTGCTTAGGTAATGAAATAAACTATTTGAATTTGATCTTTTGGGATTTTTTATGGATACGCAATGATTATACAAAAAATCACATATTTTTCATTTAAAGAAATTGTGATAGATGTGAAATACGTTTAATAGTTGGAGAACATCTTTTCGATTTAACGATATTCAGTGGACTTAAAGCTCATTCAACTGCAGCACTACTAGCTGCAATTGTTTCCGTAATGAGGTTGGCTTTCTTCACGGACTGGGAATTTTGTTAAATAGTTTTTCAATTGAACCCAGTTCTATTAAATCACAGAAATCATTTATTTTATATAATTGAAAATTAAATTGTTATTCACTTTTCTCCTTATGTAACTTCCATTTTAACGTTTCAAAGCTATACATTATACATTAAAATACTTAACACATTAAAAATGTTTTTCTTTTGTTTCAACAGCTGCATTGATTTATCCATATGTCACAAGACTCTCAACTCGAACGTCGAAGCGGGCAGTCGCACAGTGGTTCAAAAGACCAAATTGGGTGGACAAAAACCTCCCTTTAATTCGTGGAATATAATTATCACAATTCACAAAATAAGTCTTAGGTAACGAGAATTCAAGATTTTTTGCTTCTTTACTTTAATTACTTCTTAATGACAAACCCTAAAAAATATATTTTTACAAAAAAAACAGATTTTTTTCATACATTCAGTAACATTTGTGCATCTTACTATCTATGTTATTGTGTGTTTTCAAAAAGTTCTGTGCTATTTATGCATTATGGAGATTGGAGTTGAAGATAAGCACTATATTTGAAGCACATTTTTATACTTTAAATGTATTAAAAATAATTTTTTTAACATTGTTTCTTAAAGTACTCCGATTTTTGCCTATTTTTCAACTTTTCCAGAAAAAAAGCCCCATTAAGAAATTATGTAGAATATAGTTGCATTCATCTACTTTATAAAATGATATAAAATTGGCCTGCGACGATTGGCGAAAGTTATTATTTAAATTTTTTTTCCAGATGTAGTATTCGTCATACCGAAAATTGATTTATTTTAAGAGTGGCCGAAACATGGAAAGGAAACAAGAAATGAAGCTTTGTTTGGATTTATCAGTACAAGATAAGATATTAGGGATGCAAATGAACAATCTTTAAAGAACATGAAGGCCATCATATTGCGATTTTTGTCCAAAATTCTTCTGAGAAAAGTGGAGGGAGCTGTGGAAGGAACAAAGAGCGGTTTCTACTGAAGAACTCGGAGTGGCTAATGCGTTAGAATATGTCTTTTGGAATGTCTATTGCCAAAGTGTTGCCAACTACTTCTACAGAACGCTTAGCAGGCTCTAGGAGGCATATAAAAGAGTTCTCCGAATCAAGCCTTAAAACAAAAGGAAGACGGATTGATAATCTTATCCGGACCAGAAATACTAGTAAGCTAACCTACGCTGCTGAGGTGTCAACGCGATTGTCAGGTAGTAGAGACATGACAAAAGGGACAAAAATTGTGACGAACAATCCTATGCAGAGTAATGAATTTAAAAACAGTTGTGCATCAAATGATCCAAGAGCTATGACCAGTGACGAAGCTTGACTCATTTTTCCCTGAAATTATTTTCATAATAACATGAAATCAAGTTGAGATTCATAAAAAAACGCAGACAATTCACATGATTTTAGGTTCGATTTTATTATGGTAGTAGATATCAACTGTAGTTATTATACGGAAGAAGGGTATACGCTGAGTCTTTAGGGAGCACTTGCAGAGGGGTAGAATGGGTCGTTGCTTTTTATTTGCAGCTGTTTGTTGTAGAGGTCCTTAATAATCCGTAATAATTCAAATCTCTATTTTGTTGTATAAAGTTATATTTTGTTATAAAAGAGATAAGAATTACATATAAATACATCTTAAATGTAAACTTAATGAAATGTATCCGTTGTAATAGTTGTAATTACGAAAATATAAAAACTCATCGGCTTTAAGATGAGTTTTTATTTTCTCGTAATTTTCCTGTAAATTGTAGTGCTTTATATTTACGAGGAAACTGCGTACGTACCCTATTTCTTTTATGAATGGTTTTTGATTTTGTATCAGTTTTAGATATCGTTCCAATTTTGATTTATTCTTTTTCTGTCATTGTTAAGTTGTGTAAAATGTTGATTTTATATTGATTTCTTACGTATCTGTGCATAGAATTTATGTGTTCCACGAAGAGATCTTGAATGTACGAATTGGTTTCTGTTGGGAATACAATATACACAATATTATATAATATAATATTGAAGTTGCCAACTTCAGACCACTTGCCTGCACAATATATAACAAAGTCGTGTCTACCCAATCGCATTCGCTCTACATCCATTAAGAAGTTATTATTGATCAATCAGAGTATATCAAGTAAACCATTTATTTTCTTTAAATTAAACAGTTTTATTTGTTCATTATCCAACACGCGTTCTATTGTCTTCAATCATCACACCTTGCAACAGGTTATGGACCCAGGTGTAAACTGAGTAACGTAATTTTGTGTACTAAAACAAATAAACTGGAAGCACGTACACATAACTTGAGGATGATTGACGAAGTTGAAGAGAATAAAATTCCGCTGTTCGACGGGAGCAAATTCGGAAATTGGAAATTCGGAATCGAGACACTCCTGATGGAAATGGACCTACTAAACTATGTTCAAATGAATCATACGGAAATGGTAACTATTAATCAAGGCGATAACATATAAAAGCTGCAATAACAGGGTATGAATACGAAAAACGATCGGAAGTGCAAATCTTAGATCATCCAAAGGATTTACGACAGCCACTTTGAGTTTGCAAGAAAACTGCCTTTGACCTATGCAACTTCTTGTGCGATGTATTTGAACAAAAAGGCTTTACCTCAACTGCTATTACGTAAGTCACACCTTAATTTAAAATATAATGTCTCAACTGATTATTTATTTGACCATTATCTTAAATATGACCAGATATTTGAAAATCACAGAAGCCATCCTGCAAGAATCTGATGTTGTTTGTCATTTGATATTAACTATTTCCAAAGAGTGTAGGGTACTTACGTACTAACGCTACCACCGTGACATTTTTAAATGCCGCAAATCTGCACCTAATATTTTTATGATAAATCATAAAATAAAATATTTCATTCAGAAGTAAAATATTTTTAAAACTCAAAAAACTTTATTTTTTAACCCCGGCTAGATTAGGTTGCCCGCCGCGAAGCGGACAGATAAATCAAGAGAACATACGCGCAGCAGCGCGAACTATCGATCCAATATATAGCGGTGGTGGCGTTAATACGTAAGTACCGAGAATAAGAATGTTTTTATTGACCTTGAAACGTTATCTGCCAATGACCTCATGTTGAGTTTCGTCGAGAATAGATTGCTTGATGAAGAATCTGAACGGAAAGATTACTAAAATTAAAAATAAAAATTCTGATGTGTCATCCTCCAATGCATTCTCATCCCTAGGCCCTCGTTACTTGCCTAATATTAAGAGAAACATTAGGAAGCCTGCTTACAATGAAAACACAAACAACAAGTTTAATTTTCAATGTCACGGTTGTGGAAAACGGGGGCAAAAAAGGATTGATTGTAGAGAAGGGAAACGACACAGCTAGTCAAATCAGAACTCCCACTAGGCAACTGACGATGAAGATGATGCATACACACCAGACTTATCCCTTGTAACTAAAACAGCTGATTCTCCACGGCAGCATTTGGATTCTGGATTCAGAACCGATTGAAAACCTCGAGGGTTCACCATCACTAGTGACAAATTTTAAGAAGCTGCAATTTCCAATTGGAATTAAAATTGCAAAGTCAGGGACACTCTTACAAGCGAAACACGAAGGCGATGTCCACGTGTATGTAATTGTTACAGATAAAACACATTCTAGTACAATTTAAAACATTCTAGTTTTTCCAGGATTCCAGCACAATTTGTTATTAGATCGTAAATTCGAATTAGAAGGAAAGGAAGTCAACTTCATGGGAAGAAGTGACGTAATTTCCAAAGAAAAATCGGCAATTGCTCTCGCCAGCAGGAAATCGAGCCAATTGTATGAGTTAAAGATATCAATATATCAAGAAGAAGCACAAATCTGTCAACTAGAAAGAAGCTTTCTAGACTAGCACACTTGAACTTCAACATTGTGGGACGACTTCAGCATCTGGTAGACGAAATGAATCAGCAAGAATGACAAATCGACGAACAGTTGTCGCACTTGCATTGAAGCTAAGCAAACCAAGGGAACACACGATCAAAAACGAAAAAGGGCACAAAGGAACTTGGAACTTATTCACAGCAACTTCATTGAACCAATTAGTCATGTTTGATACAGAGGGAAGATTGATATCCTTACTTTCATTGAAAGACTTCACTTAGTTCACAGCGGCCTACACAATAGAATCGAAGATGGAAGTACTGCACCATTTCAAATTTTAAGGCGACTGCTCGCTTTAATTTGAAAATCAGTCGATTTAGATCGGACGTGAGTATATTACAAAGGAATTCAATGATTTCTTTGAAATGAAAGGAATTCAGTTTGAATTCACAATAGGTGTTGCAGAAAGGATGAACCGAACCACTGAAGTAGCGTGCAAGATGCATGCTACAACATTCCACACTTGGAAATGGTTAGTGGACCAAGGTCGTACTGTGTGCGTTCTATATCGTGAACCGGAGCTCTTCTTGAGGTCCGATGCTAGAGGTCCAATAAATTGATCGCTTGCAAATTGTGAAATGTACCGAAAATATAAGCTATAAGCAAGATATCGCGAATCGGAGCCCTTCTTCTGCATTGGATAGAGGAGGCACAGGCAGCACTGTTGTTTAACAAAAAACCTTTAACCTCTGGTCCTCCTACCATAAGGAAAATTCAGGTCTGCAGATGCATTGCCTTTTTTACAATACACAGGGATTTAATTAAAGAGAAATTTCAATCGAGAACTATTAGATGCCACATGGTTTTCAAGGGATCGATGAGTCGAGATTTACAAGAAGCACGACACGCAGCGATTAGATCATCGACACCGATCTGGAAGATGCAAGATAAGAACATGGTCAAGATACGACGGTGGATAAACGGAAAAGAAAGGAGCACGAGATACATGAGGAAGAATATAAACAATCTTTCTAAGGAACTCTAGAACATTTCGACGTTCAGAATCCCAGCAGGAGCTCAAAGAACAAGTCTTGATCTCGTTATTTTGACGATTTTGCAATAATCGCACTTCATGCAGAAACTTTCGATGGCACGGTACTGAACAGGTTTGAGTACATATCAGAATATGAAGAGAAGCAACACTGGATTGATGCAAGTAGGAGGAACTCAGTGCTCTGAACAAAAATAAGACATGGTAATTTTGGCCAAGATACCAAGAGGGAAGAAAGTGATAAACTCGAGATGGATTTTTAGAATTAAACGCGACCGCCATGGAAAAATCATAAGATAATAGAGGCTTGTAGCTAAAGTTTGAGGCCAACATAAAGGCTAAGATTTCAACGAGACTTATGCTTCAGACGCAAGGCTGACGATATTTCGAAGTATTGTGTCAATCATCAACCAGGTCAAGTTTTTGTAACTGATTTTGAATAGATCATGAATGAACTGTATTTTACGGCAAATTTAGCGATTGTATATCAAATTGGGATGGTCCCTTACCTTCAGGTTACAACCGTCTGTTACCCGCTCCGTGGAACATCCTTCCGTCGCCTATTTAAGAAAAATTACGAGTAGGGAAATACAAGGATGGAAACCTTTAAATCAAATTGTAGGGACTAATTAATTTATTACTATTATGTTATGTTAATATTAATGTCATCCCAGACTGCAACAGAGATTCGGGTTTTCCTCAAACTAATCTTTTCGGTCTTTCCTCAAAGATTATTCCTATAATCTGGCCCAGACCGTTTTATGAGCGGGATGGAGCGGACCCAGGTGTTCGGTTTTCCCCGAATAACAACGCTGTTTTTTTCCCCTAGAATAACGAGGCCGGTTTTTCATGAGCTTCGGGTTGCGAAACGCCGCGCAAACGTTCCAGCGGTTCATCAACGAAGTTCTCCGCGGTTTGGATTTTTGCTACGCTTACATAGGCAACATCTTGGTGGCATCATCGTCAGAAGAGTCGGAGCCCTTCGTAGTCATCTGCAAATCCTCTTCGAACGCTTGCGGCAATTTGGCGTCGTGATCAACCCCAACAAGTGCTGTTTCGGCGCAGCAAGCATACACTTTATGGGGTACCGCTTCTCCGAGGGAGGAACAGAACCGCTTTCCGAAAAAGTCGCCGCTATCCGAGAATATGAGAAGCCGAAAACTGCCAAGGGAATACGGCAGTTCCTAGGGATGCTCATTTTTTAACGCAGGTTTCTACCCAAGACTGGTAAAACACAGGCGACCCTCAACTACCTTCTCAAAGGTAACATCAAGGGGAGCACGCAGATTCATTGGAACAACGGAGCTGAGGCAGCCTTCATGCAGTGCAAGGACGAGCTGGCCGCCGCGGCTCTCTTGTCGCACCCTCGACCCGGCGCAGACCTGCCCCTGGTGTGTGACGCGTCGTACTACAGCATAGGCGCCGTCCTTCAACAACGAGTCGACGACCACTTTGAGCCGCTTGGATTTTTTTCAAAGAAGCTTAGTGGCTCCGAGAACAAGTATAGCGCATACGATCGGGAGCTCCTAGCGATTTACTGTGCTGTCTAGTATTTCAGGCACATGGTCGAGGGCCGTCCGTGGCCATTATTCTGACGGACCACAAGCCGGAAATTTACGCTTTTCGCCAGAGGTCCGACAAATGCTCGCCACGCCAATTCCGTCACCTGGATTTGATTATCCAATTCACAACCGACATCAAGCACACCGCGGGGCAAGACAACGTCGTCGCCGACGCTCTATCCAAGGTCGACGAGATCACTGTTCCTATGGACTTCGAGGCTCTGGCGGCATTGCAGCAACAAGATCCGGAACTTCAAGGATTCTTGCAAGACGACAGCTCGGAGCTCAACTTGCAACAAATCCGTATTCCGGGTACAGACGCCGCGATCTTCTGCGACGTCAAAACACCCACTGCCAGGCCTTTCCCCATGGCACCGTTCCGCAGGGCAGCCTTCGACGCCATCCACGGGCTGTCTCATCCTGGGGTCAGGGAAATAACGAAACTGATGACACAGCGCTACGTTTGGCCCTCGTCAACGTGAACTGTCGCAACTGGGCACGAGCTTGTATCCAGTGTCAACTAGCTAAGGTCACCAGGCATGTATCCGCTCCAGTCGACTCATTTGCAGCATATTCACGCCGGTTCGAGCACGTTCATCTGAACCTGATCATCATGCCGTACTCGCAAGGAAACAGGTACTGCCTAACCGATCGCTGCGTTGATCTACAACAGCTGGGTTGCACGTTTTGGCACACCTCTCCGGCTCACCACCGACCAAGGCAGGCAGTTCGAGTCCCACCTGTTCCGCTGCCTCAACAAACTTCTAGGGACGACACACCTGCACACAACGGCGTACCACCCGGCGGCCAATGGCATGGTCTAACGTTTTCATCGGCAGCTGAAAAGCTCAATCAAATGCTTGCAGGCTAATCGATGGACTGAGACGCTCTCAACGGTGGCTGGAAGGACAACTTACAGGCAACAACAGCAGAGATGGTCTACGGGCAGCCCCTCCGCCTTCCCGGTGAACTCCTGGTATCCCGAGCGATCCGAGAGGTCGACAACTCCGCTGAATTCGTAAAAGAACTTCGTCAACTCTTCAAGACACTCCGTCCAGTCAGTGGGCCCAGGCACGGTGAGCGCAGAATCTTCGGCTTCAAGGATCTCGTCACTGCTATCCACGTTTTTGTGCGCCACGACGCACCAAAGGGACCTCTCCAACTGCCGTACGATGGCCCGTACGAAGTTATTTCTCGCAATGACTAGGTTTTCATTCTCTTGATGCGGGGAAGACACGTACCAGTTACGATCGATAGACTCAAACCTGCGTACATCATCGACGAGAACATCGAAGAACCAGAGCTGGAGAGCGACTTCGACGACGCACCACCGGACGACGCGGGCGGCACTCAAGCTCCCCGGCAACCAGCGCCAGCACCAGCGCTTGCACCCCAACCTATCAATCCCAACTCCGACCCAGGCCTCCGAACAAGATCAGGACGCCGCGTTAGATTCACCGAATATTACCAGGCGGGCTACGGATAAACCCGGTAATCAAACACCGAAACCGTATTGTTTCCTCGACAATGTAACCACTGATAATCTGCAATTGTGTAACTTCGTGCATTATACACTTGTATCGTAAATCACTATCAGGGGGGTCCTGTAGGGACTCATTAAATTTTTATTATTATTATGTTATGTTAATATTAATGTCATCCCAGACTGCAACAAAAATTCGGGTTTTCCTCAAACTAATCGTTTCGGTCTTTCCTCAAAGATTATTCCTATAATCTGGCCCAGACCGTTTTATGAGCGGGATGGAGCGGACCCAGGTGTTCGGTTTTCCCGGAATAACAAAGCTGTTTTTTTCCTTGAATAACGAGGCCGGTTTTTCCTTGGTTATACTTGGCGTCAGGACCAAGTAGTGGAAGGAAAAACGGATAACCAATCGGGACAATGAAAACCCTCCCTCACCAAGTTCCTGGGAAGTAAGATGCGTTTTACCGAGGGCTCGACCAGGTAGAACGTCTCCGACAACTGTGAAGTACACATCTGACAACAAGCGCCGAACAGTCGACAGTATATGTAGTAGATTAATCAACAGTTACAAGTATCCGAGACCAAAAAATTGTTCCGGAGTAAAGCCGATGCTGCCTTCTATGCAGTGATCGAAACACCCGACAAGGATTGACGTCAAATTAACTACCAGACCCGAGCGTGGCCAACATGTCGGCTGAGGTCAGATGCACAAAAAATGTCGCGGACTCGCCGAGTTCTCAAAACACACTATCTCATCGCGATATCTCATATCGCGGTGTGATTTTTTGTTAATATAGCGCGGTGTCGAACCAGGTCGGGGCACCTGTCATCTGTCGATAGAAGCCGAAAACCAATTCGGCCAACAAAAGTGGCCCGAACAGATCAAATGGACATCAAAAATGCCTTTTTCATGGCAACATCAAAGAGGAAATATACATGAAACCACTTTCTGGACACAACTACAATGATGGTCCTGCCTGAAAATTAAATAAGGCAATATGTGGTTGGAAACAATCCCCCAGAGAATTGAGTGAAATAATTTTCTCAGATATAAATTTTTAACACATTAATAAATACATTATTGTATGTGAAGGATGCCATTATTATATTCGTGATTTTTTTTTAATTCGTGTGTTAAAGTCCAATGTAAATGAAATGGAGTTTCATTAATAAACGATTTCTGTTTGTTGTTACTATGGCAACCTAACCATAATCTAATCTAAATTAAATCTAGGTCAACCTAGATTACATCGAAGTAGGAAAAGATGGTTCCTTTTAGGCACTCCACCTCCATTAACCTTGACACTTCCGGTTACGACTTCTAATCTCGACTTCCGTTTCCGGTTTCCCACTTCCGGTTTTTCACACATGGGAGTTTGAGGTCTATGTAGCCACACGCGCGAGGTCTATGTAACTCCACGTTGGGTGTGAGGTCTATGTAACCTCACGGTGGGTGTGAGGTCTGTTTTCGACTTCTAATCTCGACTTCCGTTTCCGGTTTCCCACTTCCGGTTTTTCACACATGGGAGTTTGAGGTCTATCTAGCCACACGCGCGAGGTCTATGTAACTCCACGTTGGGTGTGAGGTCTATGTAACCTCACGCTGGGTGTGAGGTCTGTTTTCGACTTCCGTTTTCGTTTTTGACTTCCGTTTCCGCTTTCTCACTTCCGGTTTCAAATTTCCGGTTATCCACTTTCGGCCGTCCCATTTCCGGTTCCTGCACTGTGCGCGGGAAAATTAAAAATTCGGCGCAGGTGGGAAAATTCAAAATCGAAACCGGCAGTGTCAACGTCAAAATCAGTGGAGGTAGAGGGCCTATAAAGAAAAATCTTTCCCTACTCATCGACAACGACCAAATAGTGTTCCTGTTACTGTGCGTTTTTACTAGTTATTACCATAGTTGGGCAAAAATTAATTGTGAAAACAATTAACAATTAAATTGCGAGATTTAATTGCAACTAACAATTAAAATAATTAATTGTAATTTCAATATATCACAATTAAAAATTAATTAATTGTTAATTGTAAAATTTTGCAATTACAATTGATTAATTGTTAATTGATTGATGCACTTTTACAATTACAAGTAACAGTTAATAAATGTCGGTTAGAAGATGTTTATTATACTCCAATGTATCACTTGCCATAATTCGTAACTGAAATAGTTATTTACATTAGAGTGTGGAAAGTTCGATTTTACAACGCGACAGCTCGTTTGGGAAACGAGCCCGAAGGGCGAGTTCCGCATTAGCTGGAGCGCTGTAAAATCGTTTCCGCACGAAATTTGTATAATTTTTTTGGCGGACAATTATTATTTAAGAAACAAATAGACACTCCGGCTCAACTTTCGGTCCCCACCCTGCTTCAGGTTCCCGCCCACCACTTCCGGTTCCGAAACCGGAAAAGTTGGAAAAGATGGTTCGTTCGGGACCCTCCACCTCCACTTCTGGCACTCAACCTCGCTCCCACTTCTGGTTGCTACCCTACTTCCGGTTCCCACCCCACTTCCGGTTCACACTCACACTTCCGGTTCCCACTCACACTTCCGGTACCCACCCCACTTCCGGTTCACAAACTAAAAGTGGGAACCGAAAGTAGGGAAATTTTTGGATCCGGAAGTGGGGATGGGAACCGGACGTAGGGAAATAGACCACTTCCGGTCCCCTACCCTCGCACCCCACTTCCTGTTCCCACCCACTTCCGGTTTCCACCCCAACTTCTGTTACCCACCCACTTCCGGTTCCCACCTCCACTTCCGGTTCCAAAATTCTCACCTCTTTCGGTTCCCACCCCCCATTTCCGGTTGCAAAAATTTTCACAGCTCCGGTTCTCACTTCCGGTTCTGGAAGTGTGGTGGGAACCGGAAGTGTAAGTGGGAACCGGAAGTGTGAGTGTGAACCGGAAGTGGAGGTGGGAACCGGAAGTGGGGTGTTAACCGCAAGTGGGAGCGAGGTGGGGGGCCGGAAGTGGATGTGAAGGGTCCAGAACGAACCATCTTTCCCAACTATTTAGATTATTTACAATATTGGAAATTATTTTATTTGGCACAATGCGGGAAAGCACAGTTACAAGGGAGGGATACACGGTGACAAGAGGGAAAAGTTTTTTCATTCATCAAATAGTATTAATTGTTATAATAAGCAATTGATGATTAAGTTAATTGTAACCAACAATTAAAATTTTAAATGCAATTAAACTAATTGTAAACCACAATTAATGGATTTAATTGCAATTGATTTCAATTGCATCTCACAATTAAACAGTTAATTCAATTAAATTAATTGAAATTGATTTAATTGCAATTAAAATTGTAATTGTTTCATTCTACAATTAAAAAATTATGCCCAACACTGGTTAGTACTAGCAATTTATTCCACGGAGGCGCTGAACGGTCTAGCGTTATTGGAGTTATTAGTCAGTGATTTGAAGTATGTTGCCTGTCAAAATTACAATTTTTACAATATTATCGGTAAGAAACAATATTTATTTGAAGATTCAACCGTATTTTTGTGCGTGAAAGGCTTTTGTGCACTCATTGCGATTAAACCAATTGCCTAGGCTCAAACTTCGCAACTCATGCACAAAAGCCTAACTTCACACACTTGTATCATAAACTACTATTATGTGTTTCAGAAATTAAAAATAAATACAAAATAACATATTTCATCTTATGCAATCAATGCTTAAAATATCATTGCTTCTTGCTCTGAGGACATCATTACTACTATATGCACGTAAAAATCGCGTTTTGATGTTGGCATTGTCATTTCGCTGCCGCGTCGCTAGCGAGTTTTTCGTTGCAGAAATTTCGCGCAGCATACGCTCCGCACTGGTCTGAAGCAGCCTTAAAGCTGATAGTACCTAATTTAACCTGCTTGTGATTTATCACTACCACGTTTAAATAACCTCATGTCCTTTAAGGATTATTATTACATAAATAATTATATAATATAATTATTTAAATATAAACGTAAATGTATTAAGGATTAAGGACAATAACACACAATAAAGAATTGAAACTGTAAAACGCTTCAAATCACAGAACAACAGGTACTGTAAAAAAAACAAACGGTGTTTAGGATGCACTGGGGAAAAAATAATATGGACGCAGCCGGTGTATTTAAATGTATATTGTAAACATGTCCTTATTATTATCGAAGTTTCGGGTGTTATTGCAAAAGAGAGCACAGTTTGGGGGAAAACAAGAACATATAATCATAATCCTACGAACCTTATTTATATTATAGTCGTAATCATATTTACCTTCGAAAATAAATTATATAAACTTCACACTATATCAAATATACCGTTTGACACATCGATAAATGTGTAAATAATACATAAAATACTTCCAAAGTGTTGAGACGACAATAAGCGCAAAGCAAATTGTTGGTACATAAACATATAAGGTTTGTTTGTTTTTAACCACGGTTATTCCCGCTTCACGCTCCGAATATCGTCGAGTACGATATTATAACAATTACATATATTTGTGGTGCTACACGGATTCGTTTATCTTTTTGATTTGAGCACGCTCGTCTCTGTTGTGTTGCTCTCTGGTCATAACAAAAATATCTACGGGGTTGGCGCCAACGCAACGACAACGTTTAGAATGCCAGTTTTAAAAATGACGCATGAAATCGATAGGCTATGCAATGGGCAGTGGCAAAGATATAATCATTTCAACATTTCCATACTTTATCGGAATTTTATAATTAAAATCCAAATGTTTGGATACTTAAAGAGGTAAACTTATTTAACGATAAGAATTTATTTGTTACATATGCGACTTTTCGCGGCCCGGTTCACTACTTCAAGGCCCGATATACGGTATCATGAACTGAGATGAGAGTAGTCCGACATATAATATTCGACATATTTGTTGAAATAGCTTCTTATTTGCCATTAACAAGTATTAAACTAATTTCCTGTTTCATTTCGAATACCCTGTGGAATATCACCATATATCCTTATTTTGTACTGCTTCAAATATGATGATCGCTTTAATATGGAATATCTTTCTCTCTCTCTCTCTCTCTGTGTGTCTCTTATAAATGAGACACATAATATATATATATATATATATATATATATATATATATATATATATATATATATATATATATATATATATCAGTCATCCATCAGCCTTCCTCGTTAGACCTCCTGTGTTAACATAAGTTTTTAATATGTACCCCCTACCCGTTTACTTTTAAATAAACAATTTTATTAAAATTAACCTTTCGATTAGTTTATTAGGAAAGCGTGTGTTTAGTAGAAGTATTTTTTTACAATTATATTATTGTTAGGTTGTCCCAAAAGTCCTAATATATTTTTTATTTATTTTTACTCTTTTGCTGTACACGTAATTAGTTTTGAAAGAACATTTACTTAAAACGTAAATAGCTTTATATTCACCGCTGTAATTTGAAATATTAAAACTATCAAAAAAATACTAGCCAGCTTTAAAACCAGGTTTATATAGAGCAGTCGACTCGTAAATAATAATTAAAGCTTTATGTAATATTCCTCGTACAAAATGTAATCATCGACTTTAATAAGTTCGCCAAGCCTTCAAATATGTATACATCTAATGCACCTTGCAATTTATATTTTGCCAATGAATGCAGAATTTGTAAATTATTTGTAAACCCATAAATCATATGGTATACATTACGATATTAAATAATTAGTCTAGCTTTTGAAATGTGCGTTAAATATTTTCGTAATAAGTATATACTTTTCAAATCGCTAATATCTATTGTAAATACAAAAGGCTTATGATTAAGAATTAAATTTAAGATAGTATTTAGATTATATAAGGATGAATAATTATAATGATAAAGAAACTATATAAAATCAAGAATGAGAATTTGTCATTTTAGTCATCTCTCCTCGGTCCTATTACCCTCACAAGGGTTTGGTGGCACTATGATTCTACCATTTTTAAAGCAATTGTCCACTCCTCTCTGTTCTGGGCTAGTTCGTGCAGAGAGAGTCCAATCAAGCTTCTGATTCCGTCTACCCATCGGGCTGGAGATCTTACTCGTGACCTTCGTCCGTCGACTTTGCCTTGAACCACCAGTTTTTCTAATGCATCCGGTCTTCTGGAGACGTGCCCGAATTACCGTACTTTGTTCCGGTTTATTCTCTTGGACAGTCTATCCTCGATTTTTAGTTCTTCTAGGATCGATACATTGGTGCGGTGCTGCGTCCATGACATTCAGAGCATTCGTCGGCAAATCCACATTTCAAATGCATCTATTTTCTTCATGTGCGCTTGTCTGATCGACCAGGTTTCAGCCGCGTATGATGCAATTGGGAAAATTAAAGTAGAAACCAGCCTGATTTCCGTAGCTTTACTAATTGACGTGCCCTTCCATATGCGTGTCAATTTAGCTATGGCCGTTCTTGCTATTGCTAGCCATCGCCAAATTTCGGCTTCGCTACCTCCAGTGTTGGTGAAACTTTTAGCCATCACACATCACCACAAAAGGTTAACATTTTTAGATCAAATAGAACATAACAAAACAGTCAATAGGTTAACATTTGCAAGACAAGACAAGTTGATTTAAACAACAATATCATTATGGTAGTACTATAATATAGTGGAGATATATAAATATAGTGATATATAAAATATATCACAAAACTAGACAAGACTACATTGAGGGAATTAGACATAAAGGCTTGGCTTGACACTGAAAAGTAGGCAATCAAGTCACAGAAATAAAACTAGAGGGAAATACACAATGATTGACACTAAAGATTTATAAAACTGAACAGCTCAGATCCCACAGACAAATTTAAACAAACAATTTAAATGGGCAAAACGCGATAAACGAGACTAGTGCAAAACTTTTACGCAGGCTATAATATATAAACAAGATAATACGTGCGTGAAAAGACAGTTTCAGGTACGTATATATATATATATATATATATATATATATATATATATATATATATATATATATATTCCACAATGTTCTTTCTTTCAAAACAAATTACTGCAGAGGAGGAAAAAAATAGTAGATGTAATTCTATAATTGCAAAAGAAAATTAAAAATCTCGAAAGTAATCTCGAAGAACGAGATTCGAAATATAATTAAAAATCAAACGAACTTACCTTACGTGAAGTTCGATTGTATTTATATGAGAGTCTCGTTCGAGATGATTCCATTGTCGTTCCGCTACTTCCCACTAGATCCAACCACAAGTTCAGAGTTTAAAATTGTCGGGCTGCCGCCCGCGTATGTCGTCCTAACACTACCGGTCACACTTCTTATAGTTTAAAGCTTATTTTAATATTAAGGAATTTAGCTCGTATACACAATACTCCTTAGTATGGGTGGGAAAAACTTTTACGAGAGGATGTAATCATCTCGAACCAGACTCTCATATAATTACAATCGAACTTCACGTAAGGTTAGTTCGTTTGATTTTTAATTATATTTCGAATCTCGTTCTTCGAGATTACATTGTAGATGTTTAGAACAAGATATTTATATGTAGTGTATATTAGTTATAATCATTAACATTTAAATGCTTTAAATAACAACGAGCTTAATTGCCATATTTATATCCAATAGTGGTAATTATCATTAATCTTTTACTTAGAAAAAATATAATTAATGAACGTCTCTTTTTCTGGTTCTAATGACCGTTTGTAAAATTTTTCAAACATTTGCGAATTTTGCGACCAACCTGCAGTGCTTTTTTGATGCTTACGTCTAATCCTTTTAGTTGCGCAGCCGTGGTCGCCGCATGTCTCGTGCTGTGAGCTGTGTATCGCTGATCTATACCAGCTTCTACTAAACAGCCTTTTATCCATCTGCTAATCGATTGTGAAGTCGCTCTACGATACGGTTTTTTAAAAGTTATCAACAAATAATCAACATCTCCTCTTAAATGTTTGCTTTTTTCCAAATAGACTAATAAGACCCTAGCAACGCAAACACCTTTTCGGTCGAAGAATGGTAGGACAAAAGATGGTTGCGGAGCTCCCACTCTCGAAGTCTTTATTTGATTTTAAGTTATTTTTATGGTAATATTATTTTTTAATGTTGCAATATTACTTACACGAATTAAAAATGGTCTGTACTCTGTGTGCTGTAGCTAGTGCTAATAAACACACTAATTTTAACGTGAGCGATTTTAGATCTAAAGTTTCAATAGGTTCAAGTCTCTCTGCCCAGCTGAAAACTGTTTCAGTATTCCAAACTGAACTGTATTTGGGCCTTGTTGGTCGCTTTTTGAAGACACCTTTGAAAAAACGTATGATAGAAGCGTCATTACCTAAATCAATCGAGCTAATTGAATTGATGGCGGATCTTTCAGAATTAAATGTGCCATATGAGGTTTCTTGATTAAATCGGAAGGGTGAATATTTTAGCACCCAATACACCTCTGGTTGGAATGGGTCTCTATTCATACTCCGACAATAGCACCACCAGTTTTTCAAGGCCGAATTGTACTGTTTGATGGTAGACTCCGTTAACGATGAGATTATGATGTCCACTGTTTCTTCCGGAACTAATTCTCGCTGGTATGAACGCCGGAGAGCCTCCCTGCAACCAGGGAAAGGTGCTTCGCTAGTGGATGGCTCAATGACCTACAAGGAGATGAAAGTAAATCTGATCAGGGAGAAAAGATTATGGGCTCTTCCATAAGCATAGATTTAAATAAAGGAAACCAAGGCGGTGTAGGCCAATGAGGAACCACTACTATTTCCCTCAGCTTTATCCAGTTTTATTTTTTGTAAATCTTTAGCAATTGCAGCAAATGGTGGGAAGGCAGAGAAGGAATATTTTTGCCATTTTACTGTAAATGCATCTATATATGTAGCTTCTGGATCTCTTTTTCAGGAACAAAGCCTTTGAGTTTTTGTATTATTTCTTGAGGCGAACAAATCAATACCTGGACCTTTCCATTTTGCAATTATTTTTTGGAAAAAACGATCTCCTCCTCTCCACGGAACTCTCATTCCGTGTCTATATTCACTATATTTGATTCTCTATCCGCATCTGTGTTTTCACGCGAAGGAATGTAAGATGCAAATATCCAAATCTTCCTCTCTTCACACCAGTTCCAAATGTTTCTAGTTAATTTATCAAGCTCTATAAATTGTACCCCGCCCATACGGTTGATGTACGAAATCGCTGTGGTGTTGTCAATCCTAAGTAGGATTTCACAATTTTCGCATTCTTTAGCAAAGCATTTTAACGCTAAGAATGCTGCTATGATTTCCAATTAGATAATATGGCGTTTTTTCTCATTCTGAGACCAGAACCCATTAGCATTTTTCTCACCACAATGGTCATGGGCATCAGAGAAAATTTCAAGTTTATAAATAAATGAGCTAATTGAATTCTTTGTTAAGGAAATACTACATAGCCACTAGTTTAGTTCTGTTTTCACGCTTGAATGAATCATCATTATTTTATCAAAATCTTGGTTATTAATGATTGAGTTATCATTTATTATTAATGCTTTTAATTTTTCCCTCTCTAAAAGTTTAGTGTATAACATAACATATGGTACACCCGGGCATGCTGCAATTAATACTCCAATTAAGCCAGCAAATTCTCTAATTGAGCATGAATTTAATCTAAGCATTTTCGAATATAATCCGATAGTTTATGTTTGATGACAATGTCATATTCCTGGAATCTATTATAAAGCCCAAATATTTACACCTGAGTTGTGGCTCTTGTTTACTCTTCTTTTAATTTAGAATAAAACCTAGTCTACTCAGGACTTTTCTTGTACAGGCTATATTTTTCCTACATTCAGTTTGTGATCGGCAAATGCACAGAATGTCATCTAAGTATGCAGTCGATAGAAAGTCATATTGTCTCAAAAGATTAAGAACTGGATTTAATATGTTTGTAAATACATAAGGGCTTGTACAAAGTCCAAAGGGTAAACATTTAAATTCGTAAATACGGTTCTTAAATTTTAGTCTTAAAAATTTTCGGCTAAGTGGACCAATTTTTATCAAGAATTAGGAATCCTTTAAGTCTAAATTATATAACCAAAACTTTTGGTAAATTAGCTTTAAGGATACCCGCAAATCTTCAATTTTAAAATGCTGTGTTTCAATGAACTGGTTTGAACGTTTAAGATTTATATTTATAAATATTTCCACTACGTGGATATTTGTTCATTAAGTCGCTTAATCGCTAAATCGCTTAATTTCCTTGGATAAACCATCAGTCAACGAAGTAGACCATCTTGACACCAAACTTTGGTGTAAATTCAAAGATTTTGTACTAATTGCTCCGGGATTATCTCCCAAAAAAAACTCTACCTAGTCATCTAATTTTTTCTAATTAGTTGCTTCATCATATGCAGCCTCTGCTGTCTGTTCGTCTTGAATAATGCTGGTACGGGAAGTGCCTGGCTCTTGGTTAATTTCGTCATTGAGAATAGCATTATTTGGTTTCTCAATGTCTATATTTTCCTTGTTTGCTTGAACATCTTCTACAAATGAAAAGGAAATATTTTCCCTAGATGAAGATTCACAGCACTAGTTGTTATTGCCTCCTACGTGCAAAAGTCACTAGCCTGTACACAAATTGAGTACAAGATGTCGTGTAAATATAAATGATATAAAATATCTTAAATACCTGTAATTTTTTTTGTTTTGTTTATAGTTTCTGCTAAGCCTTCAACCATTTTCTCCAACCTCGACAGTCTCTTGTTTGTGCTTTCCTCTTCCCTGTCTCTGCTCCGTTTTTTACTCTTACCCATAATATCTTGGAATAGATGTTTTTTGTTTAAATTAAATTTTCACAAACAATTATTTTTAGGTTAAACACGTGGTTAAATACTCTCAAAACATGTGGTTTCGTCTAGCACAAAGAACGTTATGAAGTGTGACTGGTAGTGTAAGGACGACATGCGCGGGAGGGAGCCATAAACTTTTAAACTCTGAACTTGTGGTTGGATCTAGTGGGAAGTAGCGATACTACAATGTAATCTCGAAGAACGAGACTCGAAATATAATACTTTCCTTGTATTCAATATAATTTAATTGCACAATTATTCATAATTTTGTTGTTATTCAAAATATTATGATCAGTAATAAGTTTATTCAACTAATGTGAATGTAGTAATTTTATAAATTTCATCAATATTTTTAAAACATCTTCAAAGATATTACGTGTGACATGCCAAAATCCACAGCTGTTTACCTGTGATTTATTTTCTTAATTTGCGGAAACGATAAAATAAAACTATGAACTTGATAACTCAATTCACTAATAGAAATTTATTATTTTGTACAGGACTGTTCGTGATAAAAAACCTTTAAATGTTCCATTATATGTGTTAAAAATGCAATCTTCAAAACGACGACACAAGACGGTTCGAAGAGAGTTCCAGCGTCCTGGAGAGACTGGATCTATTCATAAATGATCTGGTACAGACAGAAGGAGATTTAAATATGCTCAATACAACCACTTTGTTGTGTCAATAGAAATCACTAAGAGAATCATTCATAAATCGTCACGTTAATGCTGTTCAATTGCAACAACAGCTCCGTGAAATACGAAAATTGGCTATTAGTCAGTGGACAGTAAGACGAAGATAAATCAAATGGATATCCACACAGCCTACTATCCAGAGTTTTCTGTCGAACAGAGAACCGTAAGCAAAGAATTGAAGAACGCAAGAAAGCCGCCAGCACAGCATACCTACCATATGTTCATGGAAAAACTGACAAAATCGCCAGTATCCTGAAAACAGAACAACGACACCATTTTAAAGTCAAACCAAAATATATCCTCTTTTACTTTTAAATTTTGGTATAAGTTACTTTAATCCCTTCTGCTAGTAACTCCTTAACAATATTTTCAAGTGCTGATTTTTATATCCCATTTTAAATAAGACGGTGAAGTTGCATCCCACAAAAAAATCATATTTGTGATATATTTCAAAGAAAATTATTATTTTATTTGAATTCCACTTCACATCAATATCTTTACCTTTTGGTTCCATTTTATTTTAATTACACTACTATTGACTGAAACAACTGAAACAGGATAATCAACAACTCAAGTGATCAAGTGAAGTTATGTTTTATCAGAGGCGCAGCGCTGCCGACTGTTCAGTGGGGTTCACACAAGGCTAGTGACAGCCGTGACGTTCCCTCACGTGACATGGGCCAGCAGCGCTGGTAAAGTTGAACGGTCTCAACTTCACCAGCCGCTACTGAAATCGCTCAGCTGCTGCTGGCACCTGCGAACATAAGTTCACACGGTGCTGCTTAACTGGCTGTTAGCAGCAAGCAGCGACCAGCGGCTGGTAACCAGCCTCATGTGACCGCAGCTTAACGCTTAACCCGCACGGGCGTATATATCTCTTGAAAATGGCGAATGTTAGTTTATCCAAACGTCGAGAATCCGGTTCTTTTCAAAACCATCTCCCAACATCAGTCCCAGTAGGAAAAGATAGTATGTTCTAAAACCACTGCCGCCACATATTATCCAAAAATGCGCGGTGAGGGGGGTCTCTATATTCTATTCCCACCGCTACCACATGACCGGGGGTGTGAGGTCCATGTAACCCCGAGAAAACATGTATATATATATATATATATATATATATATATATATATATATATATATATATAGATGTTGTATTTGAGGCTTTCGCGGATAGATACCTGTGTTGTATTGTTTTCTCGGGGATTCCGCGTTGATTCTGAGGGTTGGCTCTGAAAAGAACAGGATTCTCGACGTTTCGGCGAACTAACATTCGCCATTCTCAAGAGATATATGCGTCCGTGCGGGTCAACCGTTAGACGCATACTGAGAGCTCGTTCGTGCGATGCGGCTACTTATAGCTGTCTGGCTTCGGGTCATGCGCGTTGTCTGCGGTGCTTCGGTTCGGTTGTCTGTTTGTCTTGTTGCTCGTACATGAGTCTGGGGTGTCTGGGATTGCATTTTGAAGGTGAATATGATCGGTCGCCATGCTGGGGGCAGTCTCAAGGAATCGTCTCTCGTGTTCATGCAATAGTCTCGTTTTTCTATCTCTATGGCTTCTCTGTATACTAGTGACATTTCGTGGCTAATCTGTGCAACAGTCCTTGAATTTCTAAAGTCCATCCAGTGACCGGTGTTTGTGTGTTGGACAAGTGCCGATGAAACTTTGTCTCTGTGTCTGACTGAAACTACATGTTCTTGAATCCTAGCAGATATTTTTCTATTGGTACGTCCAATGTAGGTTCGTTCACATGTTCCGCAAGGTATTTATATATATATATATATATATATATATATATATATATATATATATATATATATATGTATATGTATATATATATATATATATATATATATATATCTATATATATATAGTAATGAAATTGAACAATTTTAAGTTGACATGCTAAGTAATGAAAATGCACAACTTTACTTCAATATGCTTTTGTTGAGACAATAGAAAGTTTAAGGTCAACGCGAAACTACTAGAAACGTTGGTGTAAATCTCTTGAGTGTATCCACCTACCCTGTGTGACCCACCCTGCATAACATCCTGTATGACGCTGTTCTAAGGCTGAGGTTATCAGAGGGCGTTGACATAGTAGACTTCGCCGACGACCTAGCTCTCATCGTGAAGGGCAAAAACGAAAAACAAGTAATAGACAGAGGGAACATGGCAATTAAACTAGTGGCAACGTGGATGAACGCGAAAAAATTAAAGCTCGCTTCAGAGAAAACCGAAACTGTATTACTAACAGGAAGGAGGAAAATATCCTCAGCATGTACAAAATAGAACATGAAAAAATCCCCAAGAAAACTATAAAATACCATACTATAATCTATAGAACAATGTGTCTTCTTTAATCAACACATTGCGACAACACTAGCAATGACCCTCAAAACCTGTGCTGCATTCGATAGGCTCATGCCAAATGTGGGAGGATCAAAGAGCAGCAAACGAAGGGCGTTATGCACAGTGGTCCTCTCCACTATGCTGTACGATACCCCAGTATGCAACAAAGCCATGGGAAAGTCTACCACGAGACAAAAGTTGGCATCAATTCAAAGGAAGATGCCACTGAGAAGCTGTAGTGCATACAGGACGGTGTCAGGAGACGCGGCACTTGTAATAGCGGGGATACCACCAATACAGCTCCTAGTGAAAGAAACAGCACAAAAAAACAGTAGTCACGCTGGAGACTGAAATCTGTGAAAGAAGACTACGAGGTCACAATTGTACACCAGCTGGCAATAACTGAAGAACAACTCAAAAATAGTAGGCTGGACCCGATTGTTAATCCCTCAAGTAAAATCATGAGCGACAAGGAAACATGGAAAGGTTGGCTACTACCTGACACAATTACTGTCCGGCCACGGGCGCTTAAGACAGTACCTAAGAGGCATAGGCCGAGCCTCAGACGGCTCGTTTGTCTACTGTGGGGAAATGGACAGTGTATAACACACAATCTTCGAATGCCCTAACTCAGTGTTTCCCATAGTGTGGTACGCGTACCCCTTGGGGTACGCAAAAGGTTTGAAAATGGTACGAGATAAGTTTTCTTTTTTTTTCTTTTTTATATGTGACAAAGCGAAAATAAGACGAAAAAATAGCAATTTGTAAATTACATAAAAAATATTACTTTTTATATAATGTTTAAAACCTGTGAATTAGCTGTTAATTTGCAATAGATGATTGAAATCCTTGAGAGATAATTAATACTATATAAATCAAAACTCTCTTGTTTTTAAATTACTGTTTTTCTTTTATAATTTTTATATGTATAACATATGTATAAGAGTTTATTTTACCAACTGCTGACGACAAAATTTGAAGATTGTTTTTGCGTGGGCAAGTAGAAATTGCCTTAAAGAGAAGAAAAACAACATTTTCACATTTTTTTTTTATCTATTAATCCCCATTCTGGGGATGTATTATATTACTATTACTTCACTCACGATTACTATATTACTTACGATATTACTGGAACAAAATCACTACAGTTTCTAGTAGGGAAAAATGGTATGTTCTGGCGCCTCCTCACTCTTAGCCCCCCACCATCACCCGAAGTGTGGAAGTATGTGATGATAACCAAAAAAATGTACTACAAGTGCACCGTTTGCAATTGAACCTATACAAGAGAAGATAGCGACATATAAGAAAATATTATAAAATCAACAATGATGATGGGAAGAAGAGGAATCTAAATGCTGAATATTCACGGTACGCCTCCAAGGAGATAAAGTTGGAGGCGCAGACAGTCAAATAATTTCTGTAACATATGTAATCAACAATCCCCAACATGGCTAAAGTATGCAGGAGATCTATTACATACCATCTATAACATACCATCTTTCCCTACTGTTTCTGTTTTTATTAGCATATCTCAAAAATTTTCTACTATTTCCTACTACCCTTCGGGATACGAAGGGATAAGAAATGTATCAAAAGGGGTACACATGGGTGGAAAGATTGGGAAACACTTCCCTAAGTGGACACCAGAAAGAGACAAATAGGCAGACATAACCCAAGCAACACTGGAAGTAAGACACACAGTGTACTGGAAACCAATGCATACACACAGATATATATATACGCTTCTTCGCACCATCACCCCAAACAACTAGCATCTGTAGTCAACACTCTCCGCACCCGATCGAAAAAACTAGCTGACCAGCTTAACTTGCCAAATGAATGGAAAAACTTATGAGAAGCTCTTTCTTTAAATGGATATCCACTTACGGACATAATGCTAAAGTCAGAGCAGGACTGGATATCAACGGAGACTATGGCTACCGACATATTACGAGAAAAAGAAAAGGATGAACGGAGCGCGCATATAAATACCTGAACCTCTAATCACGCACGCTCGAGGGAGGTAGTAAGACCTTAAATTGACCCAAAATTCAGATACCTTTAGAAACTGATAAATAGACAATCTTGAAGCTAAATGCCATGAGGCGGTGCTCGTCATATTTCAGGGGGGCAGTTCATATGGCAAATAAATGTGCTTGCCACGTCCCATTAAAGACAAAAAGTAGTCTCTCGAGAGTACAACGAGTATGGCGGCGGTACGAAGAGACTGGTTTGCTCACTCGAAGATCTGGTTCAGCGCGAGGCAAAACTACAACAGGTGGTGATGACCGTTTTGTCGTTTCTATTGCGTTGAAAAACGGCACGCTTACGGCAGTTTCCCTTCGAAATTCCCTTCGCAAGGAGTGAGAAATGAAAAAATAAGTGTTGGACAGTTAGGAGGCGACTTCATGCTGCTGGATTATCTTCTCGAACTAGAGCCACTGGACTGTCGCTTTCCCGAGAACACCGGATTGCGAAGGTGAATTTTGCATGGAGTTGCGTATTGTTTTCCGATGAATCGCGATTCTATCTTACGGCCTCAGATTGATTTGTAAGAGTGTGGCGAAGAAATGGCGAGAGATATGCTCAAGCGTGTATTGCCGAGCGACTTCTATTTGGTGGAGGATCAGTTATGGCATAGAGAGGCATACCTTTTGTCACTCGCACGAGTTAGTCTTTATCGAGAATGGGACGTTGACTGTCCATAGGTATCTGACAGAGGTTCTAGAAGACATGTTTTATCGCTTATGGTCAACATTTATGCATGATAATGCACGGCCCCACACTGCTCGGATAGAGAATCTTGACGAGTTAAATCACGCGATGTTTTTGGTCAGCTTTTAGTCAATTTGGGAGACCAGATTCAAATAAAATTGAGCGTGTTTGGGATAAGATGGGGAAACGTTTACCGAAACATGTGCCGCACCTCCAGAACTTCTAGAGAGCTTCGCGACATAGTGGTGCAGTAATGGAACAATCTTACGCAGAATGTGATCTAATATCTAATCCAGAGCATGACTCGTCGTTTGTAAACTATTATTACTGCCAGAGGAGGGAATACTCGCAACTGAAGTCCTTAAACTTTCTTTTGTTTCAACAAAAGCATATTAAAGTAAACTTGTTCATTTTCAATACTTAGCATATAAAATTAAAATTATTTCGAAAAAACACATACAAAACTAACGATATGTAAAATAACTTCATATTACGGAGTGACCCTATGTTCTATGCCGGGCATTGCATATATAGAGGCATATGTTTAGCAAGAAGTTATGTATTACGTAATTTAAAATTCAAATATTTTCCCTTGATTGTTATTATTAAATTTTATTGAAATTATGAATTCCTAATATATTTTGGTATTTTGAATTTCCTAATTGAAGCACCAAAAGCATTGTTAAATAAGACCTTCACCTTCTTCTCTTGTGAATTTACCGTCGGCGTAGAGCCCATTTATCTTATACACAGTAAACATCCTTATGAAGGCGCTTACATGTAATAAATCTTGGAAATTCTGGACAATTTATTCTCACAACAAATTCGAGCAACATTTGTGATATATTTTTTAATATTTATAATAGAAATCTCCGTCTATTCCTTGTCACAAATAACAATTTATTTTCAGATATTTAGCGGTAGTAATGCACGCAAAAATAATTTTTGATTTATAGCAGCATGTCTAGGTTGTTTAGTAAAACGTTAGTTTTGTTTTAAAATTGAAAGTTATTCCTCTCATAAATTAATAACTCAACTACCGCAAAACGTATATTTGATTACTATGAACTTTAAATATTCACATATATGAATGCACATGTAAATATTTGTGAATATATACATTCATTTTAATATATAATACTTTATATACGGCAAAGTTTCACTAGTCTATATAACGCTGTGTGGATTTTATTACTATTCCAGTGGAATTAAACTTTTCGTCGAACAAAGTTTAGGAAATTATTCGAATATTGGCATCGAATCGAGCTCAAAAACTTTCTGGTTTGTTAGGAAGTATGTGAAACTTTGAAAGCATGTAACCTACTCCTTTTTATACTCAAATATCTAAATTCAGTTCAATCAAAGTCAATCAACTTCTTTCAAATACGAGAAATGTCCACATTATAATTCATATAACAAGAGTACTATTTTTTTATATGAATATCGTTTAGTGTAAATTATTTTAGAAATCACTAGTACATGCGCATCGTATCCCTTTGGACGGAAGAGTTGTTCTGGATGGAATAGTTGAATAGGGTGGAAAAGTCGTTGAGGGTGAAACGATGTTGTAATAGTGGAATAGTATGTAGAGTCTTGAGGTGCCTGTCACATGTTTTTTTATAAGTATGTGGTTCAAGCAGATTTGAAGGATGTGCGACTCTTGTAGCGCTTTTAACCCCCTGGATTATGTATGTGTGAAATTATGGGAAATTGCAAATTGTACGACTCCTGATGTACACAAATATTTTTCTAAACATCAAAAACAACAAAATCAGTTTTTAAATGAATTTATTCATACAATTTTACTAACTGTCTGGAAACAAAGTTACAATATTTAAAGAAGCGATATTAGAAATGAAAAGCTGCCATTCGATGTGTCAATCGATGTGATATTAGTTACTAAGTCTTACAACACATAAAAAAAACAGCTGTGGTGTAAAAGTTACTAAAATCTAACTGTAAACTGCATAACCAATAATTTAAGTAACTGACATTGTTTACTTTGACGATCAACATAATCAACATATATTGTTTTTTTCAAGTTGGTGTTGTTGTGTGAAATGTGACAAATAAGATAACCAAGTTAAAAAAATCAGCTCTGCGACAGATTTTTCTTTCGTTAAAGTTGTATGCCAACACCAACAATCCTTGCCACATTATCCTATTTTTCATCGAGAGTAAAAGCTGCACAGAACTGAAAGAATTTTGAATACATGTATCCAAGTTTCCAAGCTATAGTAATTTGAATGTCTTGCCTTGTGTGCTGCTTTGAGTTTGAGGGGCGATGGTCGCCGCCAGATAATATATTGTGCAAAATTCCTAAGAGGACTTGATAGAATGATTCTTTTTCTACATATTTGCAAAATTTTATTCCACGTAGTGTGAAACTTATTAAAATATTTTTTTTAACAGATTCAGACATGTTAATTATGAATTGCTTCCAAATCCGAATACGAAGATTTCTAACTATTCAAAAATTGACAAAATATGTATTAACCCTTCAAGGATTTCAATGAAACTAAGTGTAGGTGGCCACACGAAGTATCCGCTGGCCAAATTTGAATGCTCCGCCTCCAATGGAGGCGGTGTGGGAAATTATTTTTGCTTAAGAGGATTTTTTTTGCAAATAGCTCGTCAACGCCTCAAAATAGAAAATTATGATATACGGGATCTCCGTATATAGGACATCGGTGTCTACAAAAAGTATTCTTTGTAAATTTTGTAAAATCGTTCGGTTTAGTCACAAAAGTAAAAAATGTAAAATACAATTTCTTTTTCAAAAGGTATCCCTGCCTTGAATTTTGTTTCTGAATTTACCTGGGTTGAAATGAAGAACGCGATTAGAAGTTTGCAAAAAAATCATCCTCCAAAACGGTTCGCTTTGGAAAGATGAAAATGACACAGTTTTTAGATGAAAATCTGCTCTATAAAATAGTGTTAAATGCATGTTTGGTAGAATACGGAGAGTTGGACAAAAATATATTTGCAAGTTTTCAATAATTATTTCTTTATTAGAAAAAATCCTTTGTCAAGGTTACGAAGATACCAAAACACCAATTTCAATAGAGAAAAGTCTATTCTCAATAGATATGAAAGAAATTTAAATATATCTGTTACAGTTTTCAATTTATAGTTATTTGAATTTATTAATTTCTGTTATCCGAGTCCGAGTTTGAGGCGCGGCGGCGGCCGCCACATAAAATAGACTGACAAATTTTCTACAAATTTTTATTTTATTTTGTCAAATTTTATTGTTCCACGTTGTGTGAAACTTACTAAAATAATTCTTTTAACAAATTCAGACATGTCAATCACGAATTCCGATCAAAACCGAAGACGAAAATTTTAAAATATACAAAAATTGCGAAAAAATGTATTAAGCCTTAAGGATTTCAATTAAACTTTTACTGAATGTGAGTATCTACCAGAAGTATCAGCTGACGAAATTTGAATGCTCCTTGTCCAATGGGGACGGCGTGGAAAATTATTTTGTCTTCAGAGATTTTTTGCAAATATCTCGTCAACGCCTCAAAATAGAAAATCATAGCAGGGATAACCGTATGTAGGGCGTAGGTGTCTACAAAAAAGTATTCTTTGCAAATTTTGTAAAAACCTTCGCTTTAGTCACAAAAAATATAAAATGCGAAAAAAATGGGTACATGGGTTTAAATGGAGAACGCAGTTGGCGGTTTAAAAAAAAATATTTTGAAAGTTGAAAATGACAGACTATTTAGAAGAAAATATGCTTTATCGAACAGTGTAAAATACATGTACGGCAGAGTTCAGAAAGTTGGACAGAAAAAAAACTTGAAGAATTTAAAAAAGATTCTGTGTGAAAATGATAATTTCGATAAATGTATGCGCTATATAGAATTGAAAGATTTTTGAATACATCTGTTGCAGTTTTGAAAATATAGTAATTTGAATGGTCTTGCCTTCTGTGCTGCGTTGACTTTCAGAGGACTGACTTTGACTTTTTATTGTTCCACATGGTGTAGAACCTATTAAATTTTTTTTTTAATGAAACCAGCCATCAATATAAATGAGAAACGGGGTCAGAGATTTTTCACCCAAGATAAATAAAATACTTATAAATTTGTTTGTTACAAAAAAATGTTTATTACGAAACTAAATACATTTAAAACCGGGAAACAGTTTAAATAAGCACAAATATATTGGTATATAATTCCACTAATATCACATGTTCCAAAATGATTTTCACTGATTTCAAGAACAAACTTTTCTGTGCGAAACTGTGCTTGGGGGTCTCTTCTCGGTCAGAATTGTTTGAAAAGTCGGAGTTTTGTCCGAAAACAATTTTTTCAGCGGTCGCAGTAGATTTCAACGTTTGGGTTGACATTTGTTTTCGCGTCCCGCTAGTAGCGCCGATGTGTTTTGTTGGTGAATTCTTGGTTCAGAAAATGCGGAAAAAAATCGAAAATTCGAATCATCTTGCGACGGGACTTGCAGGTGAAACTGCAAAAATGTATTACCACCGATTGGTGTTCTTCGTTGCAGCGTAAATATCGTGGTAAGAAAATTCCGATTTTGACATACCCGAAATTTGAGGAATTTTAGAAAATTGGCCCTCACCGAATCAAATTCAAATTCAAAATAATTTATTTACATTATTTAAGCGCCCGATACAAACAGGCCTAAATGAAAATATGTCAAACAAAACAAGAAAGAAAATTCAATTTAAAAGTTTGTAAAACATCACAAAACTTGAAATTTAAAAATTGATTATAACATTTACAACGTGTACCACCGAACAAAATTTTTATATACAAATATTAAAAGCGTTAAAAAGAAGCAATACATTTAAAAATAATAAATAATTAAAATATAAATAAAAATTAAATAATATATAATTAAAATATAAATATTAATTAAATAATAAATTATTAACATATAAATTGAATAATAAATAATTAAAATATAAAATATAAATTTCATAATAATAATAATCAATAATTATCAGCGATTTGAAAGTGCAGCAGTATATTCTTCCATGTTATAAGGTTCTATATTATTTATGAACTCGTGTAATTCTTTTTTCACCTTATTTATGTTTTTCAATTGCTTTAAATTTTTTGGAAGGTTATTGTATAACCGTATGAAACTGTAAGGCGGTTTTTTTTCTGTCAACGACAGTTTGTGCTGAGGCAAGTCGTACAGGTCATTCATATGTCTGGTCTCTCTTTCGTTTTGTTTCTCGTGTTCTGTAAACAAGACTTTATGTTTGAATATAAACATGACACATTCAAAAACATATGTTCCTGTGGTTGTTAGGATCTTAGCTTCTCTAAACTTCCCCCTGCATGAGTCTCTATAGTTTAGATTGCTCAGAATACGTAACGCTTGTTTTTGTATTGTAAATATCCTTTTGGTCTGAGCTCCATTTCCCCAAAACGCTATCCCGAAACGCAGATGACTATGGAAATTTGCGAAATAGACCAATCTTAGAATTTGCAAACTTAAATACGGTTTTAGAGTACGAATCGCAAACACTGCTCTGTTCAGTTTTGTTGTTAGCTGGCTTATATGAGTTGACCATCCCAAGGTCTCATCAATGTGGATATCTAAAAATCTTACAGATTGTTTTATTTCTACTCTGTCCTCATCTAACTTATTTCATGGGGATAGTTAATAGTACTACGGTAGGTCTTGAATACTATTATATTAGTTTTGGTGCTATTTATCATCAGTTTGTTTTTGCTAAACCACTGTCCAATTTCCGTTATTACAGTATTGGCTGTAGATTGTATTTCTTCCACGGTTTTGTTCATTAGTAATAGACTAGTGTCATCGGCGAACTGAATTATGTCGTGGTAAGTGTTTCTACTATAATCTGGCAGATCATTGACGTATAGGGTGAACAATAACAAGCCCATTATGCTGCCCTGTGGGATACCCACATTCGTCTTTCTGGGCGGGGAAAATGGAGTACCTTGCCACGTCTCTAGTTTCGTAATCTGCCTTCGATCTACCAAAAATGAATGAATAAATATGAGAGCCACTCCTCGTATACCGTATTTTTCCATCTTTCGTAGCAGTATGGTATGGTCAACTAGATCGTAGGCTTTAGAAAGCTCCAATAACATACCACATGGAATTATATGTTTTTCTAAATTTTCAATAACATTCTTTGTTAAATAAAAACATGCCGTGTCAATACTTTTCCCTTTAGTGAAGCCGTGCTGGCTTTTACTTATACAATTATATTTCTGTAAAAAATTTGATATTCTGTTCACCATAATTTTTTCAAATATTTTAGAAAAATTTGATAAGAGACTAATTGGTTTATAATTGTCAATGTTATGTTTATCACCGTTCTTATACACTGGGGTTATAACGGATGTTTTTAGAAACTCTGGGAAAATTCCATGTTGCACAGAGTTATTGAATATATGCACTAAAGGTTTTATTATATAGACACACGCGGATTTTATCACATTAGCTGGGACTTCGTCATAACCTGCGCTTCTTTTATTTTTCAAACTTTTGATTATTATACTTAATTCTTCGTTTGTTACTGGTTGTATAAAAATTGAACTCGAATTGTGTTCTATAATATCGTTATAATCAGTAGTAGGCATCCCAAGTCGAATAGAAGGAGCTCTATCTGCAAAGTGGTTGTTTATTTCTGTAGCCATGGTTGTCGAGTCTTTAACTTCATTTATGAAAGTATGGCTTGTTTTTTTTAGATTGGATATCTCCCTGATAATATTCCAAATTGTTTTTTGCGTATTTTCTGCTTCTATAAGTTGTTTTTTATAAAATTCCATTTTTTCCTTTCTTAGCTTAGATATATAGTATCTACATAGATTGTTGAAAATTCTTTTATAATTAGGGTTGTAGTGTGCCATAATTTGTACTATTGCCAGTTCTTCTTCTATTCTCTTTAGTAGAGGATTTGAGAATATACGCCGTTTCCTATTCCCAGTATTAATTTTTGTTCTTGGGAAAGATTTGTTAAAATAATCGAGGTATGCTCCCATAAATAAATCAAATTGTCTGTTTACGTCTTCGCTTTCAATTTCAAAAATTTCTTCCCAGTTTTCCATATTTAAATAATCTAAGAACTGACTCATATTATTCTGATTAAAGAATATGACATATTTAACTTTTGATTTCTTCTTGTTTACATTTATTTCCAATATTAATTTTGTTTCACAATGGTCAGATATATGATACTGGAACGTTTTTACATTGTATTTCAAATTGGTATTAATCACAATATTGTCGATGCATGTACCCGTATTTGGGTGACTAATTTCTTTACATGTAATCTCTGCATTAAAAGATTCCAGGAGAGATTCAAATTGTTTACAAAGCGGTGTATTTTTACGAATATCGATGTTAAATTCACCCGCAATAATATACTGTTTTGATTCTGTACTTAATTTTAACAACAATTTATGGAGATGATCAAAGAATAGTTTATTATTCGATAATGGTGTTCTATATATGACGATAATTACGAAAACGTGATTCTCAGCATCGGTTTCAATTGCCGCACACTCAAAATTGTATTTTTCCGCCATACCGTTTACGTCTTTTCGTATTTTCCATTTTATATTATCTACACAATAGATCGCTACTTCTCCTGTTCACCTGTTCACCTTCTTCTCTGGAGCAATTTGATGCCAATTTGAATTTTTTCAGATTTATTAAATTTAATTGTGATTCACTTTTCCAATGCTCTGTCAGTGTTAAGTATTTACAATCAGGATTTTCCTCCAACATTCGTTCTATAATATCAATAGAGTTTCCAATAGATTGTGAATTCTGATTGATAATACTTATTTTATTTGGTTCTTTTCCCGTTGTTGTTAAGTTTGTACTCAGTTCTGTAATATATTTATCTGCTCCCCTGCCAATCTCGGAGTTTTCATTTTCTCTAATCTTAATAAAAAATTAATAATGCAAGCGTGACGTGGCCAAATATTTGGGTTTTTCACATTTTGGAAATCGTCAAAAGGAACAGACATCTTAAATGATGAATACTCCTCTGGATGCTTTGACTCTGAATCGCAGCCGGCGAAGAAGCAAAATTTTTAACTCTTGCGGAAAAGGGTTTTGAAAAGGGTTGAAATTTGCGTATTTCTGCGGTAAAAGTTGCTAAAGTTGAAAGACGGATGAAATATGATGCGCGAAAAATGGGCGACGATTCCCAGGCCTCTGGGAGGCGCACCGTACAAGCGAAACGTGCAAGCTTAGCTTCATAATGTCGGCAGTTTCCGGCAGAAGGACACCGTTCAAAAACTTCTGAAAAATTCGCGTGCGCCTCTCAGCTAGGACACAAAATGCGAATTTCGTTTTTTTGCAATAGCTTTGCCAGTTGCATACTTTTTGAAACTTTTAATAGCCTATGGCACGGTCCAGTCTGTTCTCGATCTACCACTGTAGCGCAGGAAGTTGTGCCATTTGTACTTTTGTAGATCTCGATTGCGGATTGACATCCTACCGGTTTCCTACTTTCGGCCGTGGCGAGCTCGTGCACGGTGTACAGGAAATTGCAAAATTCCAGCCACTTCCGGTTCGGCAGCCGATAACGTCCGGTTTTGCAAAAAATCTACCGCACGGCCTTTTTTGCAAAAAATCGCACGGCCTCTTCGAAGACCCAGTGTGGAAGAACCTACGAAACCGAGGCCGCAAACGGGAAGGCGTTCCGTTCAGCGGTCGGCCCGCAATTGAACGTCAAAGAAGATTGTTTTTTCGGTTTTTCGCACTTTTCTCCAAATTTTCAGCGAAGACTAGAAAATTTGAGATGACAGTTTTGTGCGGAAAAAATCGGCGCTTCCGCTCCCGGCGGCATCACAATATCTCAAAGATTAGTCAAATGTCTGGGGTTTTTTAAACGTTTTACCACTTTCTCCCGGCAAAATTTCTTTCGAAAATCACTTAAAACGTCCGTTTTCATACTCCAAACCCGATTTGACGCATTTCTCCCGCCCCCTCCATTTTAAAACCCCAAACCCAAACCATTTTAGTGTATGTAAACAAATATATAATTGATTATCAAAATTTCACAGTTTGAAATTACCCCTGAAATTCCCACACTATATTATTTCAAAGCTCCATATTCCATAAATATTTGAGGTTGTGATGTGTTGATTCGTATTTAGTTAATAACTATTTATTGTGGAGACGCGCAAGAGGTGCCCCAAAATACGTTTTTGGCAGGTCTTCAAAAGTTTATAGTTTGTTGATGTAGATTTTATCTTCCCAAGGAAGGAAGAACATGAACCTTGAGGCAGCAGTAACCATATCAAATCAGAAGATATTTGCAACTGGCAATAAATCCATTTTTTCTGCAATAACTCCATTATTTTATTGGCAGTGTGAGCAGTGTTGAACCATCTTTTTAGAACGACATATCTACCACATCTCCGCTTAACTCAGCCATGGCCGGTCCCAAGCCCGGCTGCGATAGGAGGAGGGTGGTCGATCTGCCGAATTGACCAGAATCGTGAAACCTACTGCAATTGGGGAACCGAGGAAATAAGGCAATAAACTCCATGAATTTACAACCGAATTATTTACGATTAAATGCTACCGCATTCGGGGCAGCCGCTGCGCCAGCGCCGGGGACCAGGGTGAGAAATGGACTACTGGCCAAAGACTCAAATTTATTACGCCGAAATTGAAAATTCGTCTAGCTGCTTGGAATGTTCATACTGGTCATCACGTCGGTCTAAAGGAAATTATTGCCATGGAGCAAACTAAATACGGAATATCTCGATTATGGCATTATCGGAACTACTAATTACGGGATCTGGGCAAATGGTCGTCCATCTACCGAATATCGATAATGCGATGACATTATACTACTTCGGCGGTGACAAACGAGAGGCCGGCGTTGGCTTCATGATTGATCGTGTAGCAGCCAGCAGCATCATCGCCTTTCAACCAATATCAAAGCGGGTGGCAACCATTACAATCAAGGGAACGATCACCACTCACGTCATATCCATTTACGCCCGACTGAAAAGAGCGCCGATGTGATAAAGGATGCTTTCTATAATCAACTACAACTCGCGCTGGACATCATTCCCCCCACTGAACTGATCATAGTAGCTGCTAGGAAACCAGCATACTAGCTGACTATAATGCGCATACGGGCGCAGATCGAGTAGGTTGGGAGAAAACGTTGGGAAGATTCTGATACGGTGACATAAATGACAAGGAACTGCGGCTTCTATCATTTGCAGCGTCGAAAAATCTACTCATCGGCAACATCGCTTTCCAGCATCCGCGCAGAAATCAATTTACGTGGCAAAACGCGTCGGTGATAGATTCGCCGATGCTGGGCTACGTTTTGATCAAATCGTAATTTCGATCTACGATCAAGGATGTACGTGCGATGCGTGGAACAGATTGTGGATCCGACCATTATCTCGTAAGAGCCACATTACAGTTACGATTACAATGAGCAAAGACGAAAGCACCACCCGTGGTCAAGCGAAACTGGGCGTGTTGGCGAGATCCTATCATCGATCAAAAATTACAAATAGAGTTAAGCAATAAATTTGCAGAGCTTGGGTATTCAGACGATATGGATGAGGAAAAAAAGCAAATGTCGTGTTCAATAATGCAGTGTGCCAATCAGCTATGGTCGCCGATTCGTCGCCGGGCACAAACCTGGATTTCGGACGAGTGTTTGGACATGGTGGATCAACGGAAACGAGTCAAGCACGTCGATTTTGAACAATACCGCCGATTGAATAAACAAGTACGACATCGGATGAAGATGGAACGAGAGACGTATTGGAACAATGTGGCGGCTGAAATGGAGGAAGCAGCATCGAGACACGAATATCGAACTGTATATAAAACCATCAGAAAGTTGAGCGGGAAGACAAAATCAACAAACGATGATAACAAGAAAGCGGATGGAACTTTCGTTAGTTCTCCAGCCGAGGGTCTGCACCGGTGAAGGGAATTCTTTAATGAACTGTACAATAACGATCCGCTACAGGTACCAGTGCTGAAACCGCTATTCCTCAATAAACCAGTGATCTCGTTCCCTGATGGCGACCCTACGATTGTTGAAGTCAAGACAGTAATAAAATTGATGAAAAATGGAAAAGCACCAGGCATCGACCAAGTTACCGCTGAGATGGCCAAAGACGGAGGTAACATTTTATTACAACGGCTTTACGACCTGCTACTTCAAATTTGGCATTTGGAACAAAAACCATGAACGTAGAAGAAAGCGATCGTAGTCCCCATATTGATGAAAGACGATAGCCGGGAATGCAATAATTACCATGGCATCAGCCTCCTAGCAATTGTCGGGAAGATATTTATGAAGATCATTCAATCACGACTACAGAAACATCAAGAGGAAACAAGTCGAGAGAAGCAAGCAGGATTAAGGCCAAATCGTGGCTGAATAGATCAAATATTCGCACTTCGCCAGCTGATGGAAGAACGTATTCGGTGAGGAAGACGGACAATGATCGTCTTTATCTAAATCTACCTTCGACTGCATCCACTAGCCTTCTTTAAGGTCAGTGTTGGAAACAGAGCATCTGCCTTTAAAAATTATACATCTTCTACGAGCAGCGTACGACGTTTTAACCAGCTGCGTACGGATCCGGAGCGAATTATCGGAAAGTTTTCTGGTCCAAATGGGAGTTAGACAGGGAGGCGTGGCTTCCCCACTGCTTTTCAACGTGGTTATAGATGCCATTGTGAGGAAATCATTCGATGGTCGACGAGGCGTCCGATACGATGACACCAACTTCATTTCCGATCTAATGTTCGCCGATGATAGCGCTATTTTTGCCGATACAGATGCAGATTCAACAGATATTCTCTATAACATTTCCCGGATCGCCAAATCCTATGGACTGAAAATAAACGTGGACAAGACGAAAGTCTTGACGACGGACGGATCGCGGGCCAACGTTCATCTTAATGGTACTCAAATCGAACACGTGAAAGAATTCAAATACTTAGGCTCACTGGTGCAAGAGAATAAAGTGGCATCGACCGCTGATATTCATAGCCGGATTGGTCAGGCATGAGCAACGTTTGAGTCGCTCAAATGTTGAATATGGAAGAAGACGAACATATCCATCAATACCTAAATTCGTCTACTCTGGACTCTCATCTTACCAATTCTTTTGTATGGAGCAGAAACTTGAACACAACTTCAATTGAACTTCAACAAACTCGAGGTATTCCAAATGCGTTGCCTAAGACAGATTATCTGTGTTTCAATACGTTATCGTCTGCGGAATGAGGAACTTCGAGCTAGATGCGATCAGCAACCACCGATTGTGGAACAAATACAAACACGCCGTCTACGATGGTTCGGTCATATTTTCAGAATGAATGAAAATCGGCTTCCACGCAAACTACTCTGGTGGAAGCGGCCACCCGGCTGGATGATTCAGCAGCCAGCGCCGAAAAAGATATGGATAAAACATGTAGAAGGCGACATCAAGAAGCGACGACTGGACGTCGATGAAGCCAGGGATATTGCCAATGATCGGAAGGTGTGGAAGCAAATCGTAAATGAAGCAAAAAATCCAGCGGAACCGACAGCAGCGTATTGGTTAGGATAACGACGTCCTCGACAATCGCCAGCTACGGATTAAAGAAGACAACATCAATTTTTTTCAGTTCGTTTTCGCCTACTAGGGACCACCAAGCTCGTCTTAATTCTCAGCTAGGGTCTTCTGCTTTTTCTTGGCCCAGTACGCCTTCATCTTTTGGCTGTGAGCTTGATTCCTCTCATCCGTCCTGTTAAGTCTCGTACTGCCTGTACACTTCTTCCTTGTGAGAGGCAGTGGAAAGAGCGAGTCTACCCACTGTGGATGGCGTGTCTGTTTTGAGTTAGGTTCTCGGTTGTCTGTAATGGGATCTGCAGTTCCTTTAAGTCTGATTAAACAAAGGTTAAGCATTTGGTTTTGAACGCCTTTCCCCTATTGTCACTGTGAGGATCCTCTTGGTGAGTCTGGAGTGATTCAGGCGGGTCATGCGCCCATAGAAGGTCAGTCGTCTTTTCCTCGTATATGTAACTATGTCTTCCTGATGTTCGCAGAGCTCGTTATTTTGCCTTTCTCTGTGGGTACCGTTTTCCTCACTTACGGGGCCTAGTATTCACCTCAGATATTCACCTCTCTTAAACCTCTCTTTAAAAGTTCTAGTTTCCTATGTGAGCCCTTGCGATTCATCAAGAGGCACTCAGAGACATAGAGTGCAGATGATCTTACTACGGAGTTGAAGTGTTTCAGCTTTATATTCTTGGATAGGTACCTGCAGGTATAGATGTTCTAACAGGAATGATAGGCCCTCTCTATCTTGATTCACCTGGCGTCTATGACCAAGGTTTAGCTGTCGCTTGCTGAGATCGATTCTCTCAAGTACTTAACTGCAGGAACTTTACAGATATTATTGTGTCCTAGAGGGATTGTAGAAGAATCCTGCTTCATATTGGTGATAAACTCAGTCTTCTGTATGTTGACCCTCAAGCCTGTAGTTGATTAATAGCCTCCTCCATGCAGTTGGCCAATAGGGTGAGATCATCAGCAAAGGCTAGACAGGGTACATTGAGGTTGTCTTTCCTGTACCCAAGCTTCAGTTCTGCTTCTGGTGACAATGTGTAAGTCCATCCTCTAATGATTTTCTTCAGAACACAGTTGAAGAGGATGCACGAGAGGCCATCCCCCTGTCTGACCCCTGTCTGGATGGGAAATCTCGCGAAGAGTTCACCTCTGAACTTGGCTTGGGAGGACTTTGGAGTGTTCTTCAGGGTAGCTAGGGCCAGTCTGGTAGTCTTCTCATCCAGGCCTAGTTCCCACAATGTAGAAAAATTGACAATCTTGCCAGTGTTACAAACAATACTTTTTATCACTCATGCGAGGGGAGGTATCTATTTTACAGGTTTGGCATCTAGGTGCCATCAAAAAAAAATTTTATCAAAAATTAAGAATTTGCTTTTCCAAGTGTCTCGGGTAGTGTGGAGTCATAATAAGAACTCTCGACAGTCTCCGATATCATCATAGAATTCACACTCGTAAATGCAAACGAACGAAACGTTCGTAAACGAAACGTTTTCTGTAATTTTTATTTTATTTTTGAAACAAAATTCTTCAGACACTTCACGTCACTTCTTTAATACCTTGGGTTTTATTTATTCATTTAATATTTGTTTAGTTCTTTATTTTAATGTAACCTAGCGATACTGAATATTTGCCTGATTATTCAAGTTATGTAAAATACAGGTAATATTGACAATTTATCGCACTAAAAAACGTGCACAAAGTACTATTGTGCATGAGTGACAAAAACTATTATTTTAGAAAAAACAACGCTTTTAAAACACAAAATGATTCTCTTTTTTCTTTTGAATATTGAATATTTGCCTGATTATTCAAGTTAGGTAAAATACAGGTAATATTGACAATTTATCGCACTAAAAAACGCGCACAAAGTACTATTGTGTATGAGTGACAAAAACTATTATTTTAGAAAAAACAACGCTTTTAAAACACAAAATGATTTTCTTTTTTCTTTTGTGAAAAATATGTTTTTGTTTCTTTATTTGCTAAAAGCCGAGATTAGAATGCAACTTTTCAAAATGGCTGTTTAGATTACATATACGTGAAGTAACTTTTTCGATACAAATTACAAACATAGTCTTTGTATTCTGTTCAATCACAAAATATTTATCAAACCATTTTGGTTGGATCATACCAATGGGGTTTGTATCGTTACAGGGTTACTACTAAAAATATATTTAAAGCACAATAATTTAATAAATTTCTTATCGTTATATTTAATATTCATACATTTGTTATTGAAAAACTTTAATAAAAAATAAAAAAGTATTATTGAACATTTCTAAAGGTTATAAAATCAATTCCTGGGTCACTGAAAAAGCCTGTGTAGGTCAGCATCTGACCGCGGGTCATATGTTCGCCATCCCTGTTCAAGACAATGGCTATAAAATGAACTTGTGTCCCTTTTAAGACAAAAGGCAGGAAAATGTTCTAAAAAACGAGTTGAAATACGGGAAAGGCTCAATGTGTCATGGAATGATAAGCAGCTAAGTTATGTGATATTGAGTGATTGGATGTGAAGGGGATTGTACAGTTGATACTAGTCGGTATATATAAGAGCCGTTTATTTTGAAAGTGGCCTAAGTCCATTTTTCAAAAATATTGAGTTAGTTACCTTAATAGTTAGATTTTCACTTGATCTTTTTAAACTGAAGTAACTTGTTACTAATATATTTAAAATCATTAAGAATTTGTAACATCAAAATATGCTGGCTTAATGAAGTGATGAAAAAGTTTATTTTGAAAGTGGCGTAAGTCCCACTGATTGTGAGAGAGTTACAAACCGAAAAATATGCAATTAAAGTTTATGCGATCTCGTAAGCTTTATGTTTAATTATTAATGTAGTTGAATTATCAATGTGCAATAGATTTATTATAAACAATTTAATTTCAAATATCAGTTTCGATTGCTAATGGATTCATATGGCTCACCATTGTATTTTTCAGTAATTCGTTAATAATTTGTTTATAACAAATTAAATTGAAAAAAAAACTGTGTGAGATATCAAAATATCCCAATTAAAATATCCCAAGAGAAAACTTAGGAATTTTCGAATATGAAATTCAATGTAAAAATAAGAATAAAATATAAGGAATTTTGGTATACCACCTTTGAATACCACATTGTATACCACCTTCCCACTATAATTATTTTATATCCCTCACGCATACACAAAATGGAGAAGACTGAATAATAATTAATAAAACAATATTAATATTAATGTAAAAATTATTTAACAACTGTTATTTATTATTCTTGAGTTTAAAACATAAAAGTGTATACATTTATTTTTATTTCAAGGAAAATTTATTTTATGTGTGGATGGACTTGTGCTTTCTTAAGAATTGGAAATATGATTTCATTGATTTTGAAAGTGGCCCAAGTCCATTTACAGCCATAAAAAACATATTATTTCTTAAATAACGGTAAATATGCTAATTGGGGTGATAAATTTAACGCCCTTAGAAACACCAAAACATTATTCTATTATGTTATCTGTTACTCATATTATAAAATTTTATCCAACCCTTCAAATACTTTTTTATCCAAACCCTTCAATATCTCGATTCGAACATAAATGGAGTTCAAACTTTCAATGGAGGTCACTTTCAAAATAAACGGCTCATATATATATATATATATATATATATATATATATATATATATATATATATATATTATTCAAATTTGTTAATTTAATTAATTAAAGTTAGTTACGAAGGAGTAAGTATTTCAACTTGTTTTTAGATCATTTTCGTACCTTTCGCTTAAAAAAGAGCGTTAATTCAAGAAGTTTATTTTCTAACCATTGTCTACAATGAAATCATAAATTCTCCCGGATCGAGTATCTAAAAATCTTGCATAATTGAAACAAAGGCCCGAAGCTTAATCTCCTGGAGTCCATAGAAATTTCAACAATCTAACGCAATGGTCCAGATAAAGCCCTAACTACAAACAAACACCTCCCCTCCCCATCAAAACTCTTAGCATAAATTCAATCGCATCAATTTTTAATCAAATTGAAAAATGACCTTCAACAGTCGTAACTCGAGTCGTGTAAAGTTTGTAAATTTATATAACTTCAGAAGTTATATAATATCAAATATGAAATATTTTATTCCATTATTTAAGCGTAGAGACAAAGTGTGTATAATATAAATAGTACATGTTACATTTGTAGGCTAAAATCGAATTTGTCAAACTGTTCTTAACTTTTGAAGGATACTATTCTTGTATAAAATTCTTGAAACGAGTATGGTTCAATTTTTATGAGGAGGTATTTGAGCTCCCTCTTAAACTCATTAAATTTGGTTAACGATTTTATATATAGTGGTAGCTTATTAAATTATATTGCTGTATATTGTTAACATTTCTGTCAGGGTTAGCTTGTGTGGAAGTTTCTAATAAGTTGTATTTTTATCTCTTGTGTCCTTTGTGTGATGGAACTGATGTTCCTCAAATTACTTGACCTCAAATAATAAAGATATGAATCTTTATTATTTTTGGTAAAGAATAAACCGTTATTTAAAGAACATCAGTTCCATCACACAAAGGACACAAGAAATAAAAATACAACTTATTAGAAACTTCCACACATGCTAACCCTGGCAAAAATGTTAACACTCGAAACGCGTCATACACATACGTGACGCTCACCGTTAATATATCAGCTGTTTTAAAGACATCTCTGCGTGTTTCTGTGTAGTTTAAATCGTATATTGTCCTTAGTGGCGCCTTTTGTATCTTGAAGACATCGCTGATTAGTTGTACCGCACCACCAGAACATGATATCAAACCTTAAGTGGCTGTGATAATTAGCAAAGTAAAACAATACGTCCTGGTTTAAGTATCGACTTGGAGTTCTAAGAGCATAAAGTCCCATATATAGTCGCTTAGGTTTAATATGTGTCGCTCATTGTAAAAGTGAATTATCTCCTTGAAACTGAACTTTTTGCGAATGAAAGTGCAGGAAAAAATATATAGGCATTCATTCAATGTATTCTCTTCTTTATTGTTTAATACAAATCAAAGATATAATAATTTGAAGAAACGTAGAAAATCAAAATAAAACTAATTTAATAAATGAACTTAAACTTTTTTTTTTGGAGTTACATCACTGTTATAGTGACATGAAAGCTCACCAGTTTTAAGTGTGCTTGAACGATTTGGAATATCTATGGGCAGATTTTTGTAGTAAAGGTGTCAAATTGGCGGACTATATGGTAGAAGATCAAGAACATCTTTCTTCTTTGCGTTAGTAACTAGTCGTTAGATGGATAGAGTGGATCTTGTCTCTCTTGCTGAAAACTCTTCAAGCCAAAAGGATCGATAGGCCGTGCTTTCGCAGTCCCTATGCGTACTGAACATCGGGATCAAGCCAGCTTTTGCCCTTTTGCTCTACGCGAGGTTTCTGTCCTCGCTGAGCTGGCCTTAGGACACCTGCGTTATTCTTTGACAGATGTACCGCCCCAGTCAAACTCCCCGCCTGGCAGTGTCGAATCTGATCACGCGGGAGCATATGTCGACGCTCGGACGGCCGCGACGCAGGAACGCCACGACCGCCTCGCGCCACTCTGCACGCTTGGCTCGAGAACACCGTGACAGCCGCCGCGCAAAGCGAACGGCGCACGCGTTCCCCGCTTCACCGAGTAAGTGAGGAAACGATGAAAGTAGTGGTATTTCACCGGCGGCCGTAAAGCCTCCCACTTATGCTACACCTCTCATGTCTCCTTACAGTGCCAGAGTAGAGTCAAGCTCAACAGGGTCTTCTTTCCCCGCTAATTTTTCCCAAGTCCGTTTGCTTGGCAGTGGTTTGGCTAGATAGTAGATAGGGACAGTGGGAATCTCGTTAATCCATTCATGCACGTCACTAATTAGACGACGAGGCATTTGGCTACAAAAATTTATTTATTTAAGAAACATTGAAATATTCAATGGATAGAATAAACGTTTCCAGCAGATCACTGGCTGGTACATAAGATACAATAAAATATAGTTTTATATATATATATATATTATTTTGGAGTGCGCACAGAGCGAGTCCGCACGCACTGGGGGTTCACTGGGGGACACCGCACAGGTTGTGGATTTCGTCCGCCGTTGGTGGGTGGTGGCTGCGGGGGAAATATTGTACAAGTGGGGTACAAGTAGGTAGGGTGTGTCGGGATTTAGTGTTTCTTTACATTGAAATTGTAAAGGATAATTTCTCTCAAACCTCAGTCATCTAATATTTAGCCAATTAAAGTCGTAACCGCTCACCGTTAATATATTAGCTGTTTAAAAGACATCTATGTATGTTTCTGTGTAGTTTAATATCGTATATTGTCCTTAGTGCCGCCATTTGAATCTTGAAGACATCGCTGATTAGTGTGCCGCGTCCCCAGAACATGATACCAAACCTTAAGTGGCTGTGAAAATCAGCAAAGTGAACCATTTTTAATACATCCTGGTTTAAGTATCGTGTTAGGGTTTTAAGAGCATAACGTCCCATATTTAGTCGCTTAGTCAGGTTTAATATGTGGGTTCTCCAGTCGAGTGTTTCGTTAATGTATAATACAAGTAGTCTTCCGTTATGTTGAACTGCTATACTGCTATCATTCAAAGATATTTTATTATTATATTCGATTATCTCTTTTAGAACATTAGAATACTGGGGTGAAACAAAACTTTTGTAATTATAGGTACAATCATACCAACTTATAAAAGCGGAATAGTTTGAATAAACAAATATTTTCAACGTTTCCGTAACTCTATAATATTATTAAGACTTTTTAAGACTACGAAACAAATCTTATGTTAAAACACAACATATATTTGTATGCTATTTACTAGTTCTCAGTCCAATTTCATGGCACCAATCAAGAACCATAGATTGTATATTGTAGGTATGGTGGTGGCGACTTGTACTGCGACCTTTATAGATCTATGGTACCCCACCCTCCTCCTCCAAGCGATGGTGTACCTACCCATTTACAGCGCCTCCTCTAATCCTGATTCCTTAAGGAATTTCATGATCTGGGCGGAATTCAAGGCCTGCAGCTTCTCTGTGTTCAAGCTGTGAGCCCCAAGGTACATCTGTCTCTTGCGGAGTAATGCTCCGCAGTCTTTGTGCAGATGTATGGGGGTTCCTCTGCTGAGCCACAGAATCTGCATCCGTCATCCTCCTCTAGGCCTAAGGCCTTGAGATGTTTCCTAAGTCTCCAGTGTCCCGTCAGGACTCCTGTCAGATTTCTAAGCTTGTTCCTGCTTAGTTTCAGGCAAACTTTTGTTCTCTTCTGGTTAACGCAGTAGGGGAAAATAAGAAATATAGACCAATATGTTTACTAAATACAGCGGCAAAGCTATATGAACAAATATTGAACAAGAGGCTAGTAGACGAGATCGAAGAAAACGGGGGCCTCGCACAGACCCAATTTGGTTTTAGGAGAGGGCGCTCCACCATTGACGCTGTGAAACTAGTACAGGATCTGGTCAAGGAAAAGAGAAAAAACCGAATAGAAAATACGTCACCCTGGTAACACTAGACGTACAAAATGCTTTTAACTCGGCCTCCTGGCCGGACATCATCAGAACGCTACAAGAATGGCAGATATCACCCTACCTGGTGAAAGTGATATGTAGCTATTTCGGAAACCGGAGAATACTTGTAGGTGAACAGCATAGCCTGGAAATGACATGAGGGCTTCCACAGGGTTCAGTAATGGGCCCCACACTCTGGAACCTGTTCTACGATGATATACTTAGAGGACTAATGCCATACGAAGCCACACTGATAGGTTACGCAGATGACCTGGCACTTGTGGTGAGTGGAGACAACAAAGAAAATATGGAAAGAGATACAGAGCTAGCTATAAAAAAGATACAAAGTTGGATGGAAGGTAGGAAACTACAACTGGCACCGCAGAAGACAGAAGCCGTAATACTGGCCGACAAGAAAAAACTGAAGACCATCTCCATAAAAGTAGGCGAGACAACGATAAGCAATAAACCCACGCTACAATATCTAGGTGTCACCTTTGGACATAACATGAATATGGGAGCCCACATCACAAGAGTAACGGAGAAGGAAAATAGAACTATAACCGCACTGGCACGAATAATGCCAAACACAAGAGGTGCAAGACAGGGATCTAGGAAAGTGATATACAGCGTGGTAAACTCTATACTCCTCTACGGAACACCGGCGTGGTGTGAGTGGGCCACTAAAACGAAATATAGAAGAATCCTAGAAAAGACCCAAAGAAAGGCAGCCCTTAAGATTGCGTGTGCCTATAGGACGGTATCTACAAAGGCCATACAGGTGATTTCAGGCACGACACCAATCCATCTGCTGGTACTAGAGCGTACCTACGATAAAACAGGAAACAAAAAAAATAAAGACAAAGCAGGCTACTCTAAATAAGTGGGAAGAAGAATGGTCGCAGGATAGTATTACCGCTAAGTGGACGAAGGAACTAATTCCTGAACTAAAGCCATAGATTCAAAGGGAACACGGAGAAGTGGGATACCACCTTACCCAGTTCCTTAGCGGACATGGCTGTTTTAATAGCTACCTATTCAGATTCAAATTAGTCCCAAGCGAAGAGTGCAGATACTGCGGTCAACGAAATACGCCGGAGCACACGGTCCTGTGGTGTTATAGGTGGCAGACTATAAGAGAAGAAGCCGTAGACAAAATAGGAGAACAACTCACAAAGAACAACATAATAAAGATAATGATAGAAAGTGAGGATAAATGGGATGCCGATAGAAGGAGCAATCAAGGAAATAATCCGGAAGAAGGAGGAGGAAGAAAGGCAAATGAAGAATGAAAGATGATGAAAGAATTTGTGGATCTCAGCGTAGTTATGCTTCTAGGCAATTCCACTGATTTCCATGTAACCGAGGAGGGGTTTTTAGTGGGTAAACCTATCCCGACCATCTGGATAGGGAGTCCCACACTCTCCAGGGAAACCTCGAGGTCGTACGTAAAGTATTTCCCCCTCCTCCCAAAAAAAAAAAAAAAAAGATTACTATTATTAAGAGTCCTCGTAGCATCCCCCACACTTACCTTTCAACAACGGTTTTCCACTTATTTCGCCGTTTTGGATCACGTACTATATAAAACCTTTCGGAATGTAAACATAGTTTAGAGGATATTTTCAGACTTTGCCTTTAAAAACCAGGGATTGTTCTGTTTTAAACGCGTTGGCAGAAGCATGTAGCAAATGATGCCTGTGATGACGCATATATTGGTTTTTAAACTAAAAGTGGTTCTTCTGGAATTGTCTGTCATACGAGACTATCTAATGACAAGGTGAGTCAAATGAGAAAGGGTCATCGAAGGATCTTAGATGACCCTTTTGTTAACAAAAATTTTATGTCGCGAAAAATTGACCAGAAATAGCATACAAACGTTTCGATATTTTTTTTTTTTACTTTAATATAATTGTATTTTTTAGATTTTTCATCTCAACTGACGTTTATGTTTTTAGATTTGTACTTTCAAATCTTGCATGCAGAATCTTATCTAACAACTATATGGAACTTGTACGCTATATATTCCATATAAAACTTCACTTTACATTTCTGTTTAAAGTGAATTTAACGAGCTATAACTTATAATAACGAGTAATGCAGACTTAACGAAGATCATGACAAATCCTGTTACGAGTGAGGAGCATAAAGATCGAAAACACCACACATGAAATGGTTGCGCAATATTTATACCTGGGCCATGAAATACGAATATCAAAGGACAACCAGACATGCGAATTACATAGAAGAATCAACCTTGGATGGGCAGCCTATGGAAAAGAAAACTTGTCTTTAAAAGCGATCCCCCGATCTGCATAAAGCGAAAAGTGTTCTGCCGGTACTTACGTATGGAGCGGAGACCTTAACCCTAACAATACAATCAGCAAAGGAAGTATATAGTGGCACAACGAAAATTATTCTTATCTAACAACTATATGGATGTTGTACGCTATATTCTCCATATGAAACTTCACTTTACATTTCTATTTCAAGTGAAATTAACGAGCTATAACTTAAATTAACATGTAATTGCAGACTTAACGAACTTAGTTAACGAACTTAGTGGGTTAGATCTTCGATTTATTAGTAAATATTATCATTTGCAGTTTGCATAATTTTTGCATCATTATGCACGAATACCGATGCTTTCAAAACGATTGAAGCCTGGAGCGCTTAAATCGGGAATCTGACGGACCCTGATCAATTCTGAAAACGGAAGATCATAAATTTTATGGTTCATTTTACAGGTTTTATGGTTTACTATACTCCATTTTTAGGCTGGGTGAGGATCTTCTGTTTATTAACGTTTTCGATATTTAAATGTATTAAAAAGTGGCTGCAAATACAGAAACTACCGCTAGAACTTTTCATTCAAATAAATAACTGTATTTTAATTAAAGGCATAGTATAAAATATTGATCAAAAATATTTAAATAAACAGACTTTTATAAGAGACCTGATGACAAACCTTGAGTGCCACTATTCAAAATACAAAATATTTCATTTTGTGATTGGTGAGTTAGCCTGATTTTGATAACTGCAGTGGCGGATTTAGCGGTGGGGGGAGGGGCGTGGGGGTCTAAGGGACTCAAGCCACCCCCCAAAAGCATCTGAGTTCTTCCATGGAAAATCAAAGTGAACTCACCGGAAAATATATTTTCATAGTTATTTTTCTTCTTTTTGGCGCAACAGCTTAACTGGGACCTATGTCTCCTCCCTATACGTATATTTGTGTTTGGTGTCTAGGTCTTAGACACAAGCGTAGGGGGCCCTTACGTTTTTTAACGTGGGCAGCGGGCCACATTTCAGGGAGGTGTTCTCGGCAAATTGCTCTGGTTACTTTGCCAGAGTCATGCATAAGAGGAAAGTGGGTTATTACAATATGTGTCCCGGGATCCAACCGCTAGCGTGTTACATTTACTGTGCCGCGCTTAAACCAAACTTAGTGAAGGCATGCAACTTGCCTCGTGTTCGCAATATGATGGCAATAGTAAATAATCTTACCAGTTTTGTACGAGAGTCTGCAAAAAGATTGGAAGAAGATTTTCAAACAAGCTATCCTTAAAAATTACCCACAGACAAAAAGAGTCAAGTTGCAAAGTCTTATTGATACACGCTGGGTTGAAAGGCATGATGTGCTCCTTCAATTTAAAAACTTCTTTGACCCTATCGAACAGTTCCTTGAAGAAATAGACAGAACTTTTCCGTAAAAAGTGCAAGTTTTCTTGCCTCTATTGAACGATTCGACTTTGTCTTATCTTAACGGTAACCGCCGCAGTATTTGAAATCACTGTTTGGTTTCACAGCAACTACAGGCTGTTGAATTATATCTTAACTTTTGTTATGAGATAGTATAGAGTATAGTAAGAACACTAAAAAGTTATGGCGAAACTAAATAAGAATTAATTTTCCAAGAGGCGTGTATTATTGTAGAACCTTTGGAGTTCCCAGTCCAGTTACCCAGAACTGCCAAACGTTCAACTCATCGCTTAAATATAGATGCACCTGATGCTAAGGAAAATTACAGGCAAAAATTAAATACATAGGTGCAAATGCGACCCTTGAGTTTCTTACCCGTTCTTGTTAAGTGAAAACTACCTTTCGACGGGTGGCACAATCAATAAATTAATTGGTAAAGTAATTAATAGATAAATCTTAAAAAGTTTTTATAACTAAATCTAATAATTTTAGAAATATTTAATTAAATTCTTAAAGTATTGTGTGTACTACAAAAACTTTTTGTTTGGTGCAACATAATATTTTTCAATAATATTTTTTAAGCTCCACTATAAATGCTCCAGTCATATCGTGTATTGTTTTAGATTAAATGTATTCCTCCCTTTCATAGACTCTGTGTTGGGGCAGTTGACGAGTCGCTTTCCGAGAGCAGGGCACTCTTCGATTCTGGATCTGTTCCACCTTCTACCAAGTGCCATCGTAAATGCGTTTACAGTGACGATTTACCTCATCCTCTCTAGTTATCGGGAGAAATAACTTTTTGGGAGGCGCTATGGAGTGGTAGACAACATCTCCCCTAACAGAAACTGAAGTCTCAATCAAGAGACAAATGAGTTTTTTCCAAATATAAAAATTTTGTTACAAATTCTCGCTAAATTACCAGTAACCATTTGTAGTGTGGAGCGCAGCTTCTCTTCGCTTAAACTAATAACATCGCAACGTCGTACGACAATGATCCAAGACAGGATATCTCGGTGAATATACGTGGAAGCCAAACCGGTTAAGTTTGGTTTCCATGTATATTCACCGAGATATCTCTGCTAATCTACAACCTAACGAAGTCATTGAGGAATTTGCAAAAAGTTATCCGAGGATAATTATTATGCGTTAAGCAAAATAAAATGTGTGCTTTTTAGTGTTTTCTTTGCTAGTCTTTTAAGGTCAAGCAACCCCCCCCCCCCCCCCCCAAATGACAATACTGGGTTCCGCCTCTGGTTAACGGTGTAACATCAACTATTTTGGTTGCGTTGACTTTTTTATGGTGGATGTTAATATATCAAAACGGAAGATGTTTTAACAACTTTCTATTTTATAGAAAAGGGGAATTTGTAAATGGATACAACATTGAACGTCAACGCCGTCTCTAAGGCGATTCCAGCTTTCACGCTGGGCGTTAATGACTTTTGGCGTTAGAAATTTTTTTTAGTTCCACTTATCAAATACTTCACGATATTTGATTTTTTATGATTTTACATAATTATTTTCCAGACTTTTTCGTATAATAATTAATTCACACATTCACTAAAACAAGTTACAGCGTCTGATAAGCAGTAAGGAACTGTTACCACCAATAAAAATAAATAAATTGGTCTGTTCAAGAGTGATTGTTCGCGCCAATTTGGCGCGTCTAGATTTTTCAATTCATTTATTTGGATTAACTTCGGCTCCAATCGATAAACGGGGAAACAGGTGTATCGATCGGTGTCGAAGTCGCGCGGTTTATTAACTTTTTCGCGAATAAATTAAATTAATCAGTTAGCTGCGTAGAGTCGACTAAACACGCTCGGCGAGTGCGAACGAAAAACGTGAAATCCAGGCAGACTGGCACATGTGCGTAATTCTAATTTCCCATCCAAGTTAACCAGGGGTGATCACGAGCCCAAGGGCTGAAGCGGAGCCGTACGTCTCAAAGACGCCGATTTAAGGGAATTCCTTTACCCTTTTATTCCCATTTCCTCCCTTAGACGAAGCGCCGGAAGGACGATTCCACGTGGCGGAGACGCTGGCAGCCCAATCAGGTAAGTGATCTAACCAGCCTGTGTTTTGTTTGGAAATTGTGAAATTTGGAGAGACACGGTCCGAACATTGGTCCTTCGAACCGGATCGTGGTCAGTTAGTTGAATACGTCCATGTGCTCGGGCGCTGTGGGATTCGCCATTTTGTTTCCGGTCTCGGCGGAAACCTACCGGGTGTACTCCATTTGCTGTAATAATTAACTGATTATATCGTTAATCATCTCGTTGTTGATTATTAAGTTTGCGCGGATTCCGATTTGTTGTAATAATTAACTGATTATATAGTTAATCATCTCGTTGTTGATTATCAAGTTTGAAGGATATCCCGAGTTTGTTGTAATAATTTATTGATTGTCTAGTTAATCAATTTCGTTAATTATTAATTTCATCTGGTTTAGCAATTTCGTTGGAATAATCAGCTGTTGTCTGGTTATTCATTTGTCGTAGCTTATTCAATTTCGTTGATTATTGCACTTTGTCTGGGTGCAGCTCTCATTTGTGAATATTCGATTTTGGCTATTTTCAGCTCTCGTTTGGGAATATTCGATTTTGTGAATGTTCGATTTGTGAATATTCGATTTTGGCTGTTTGCAGCTCTCGTTTGAATATTCGATTTGTGAATATTGGATTTGTGAATATTCGATTTTGGCTATTTTCAGCTCTCGTTTGAATATTCGATTTTGTCAATATTCGATTTGTGAATATCCGATTCTGTGTGAGTCTACAGTTTTTCCTTTGCTGTTCCATTTGATTGATTTGATGTTCCATTTTGGTTTGGTTATTCAGTTCACATTTGAATATTCGATTTTGGTTTGTTTATTCAATTATTGTCTGACTCAGCTTTTGGGATGTTCGATTTTGTTTGACTAATTTTGTCAATTTTCGTTTTTCATTCTTTCTTTAGTATTTTCATATTGCTCATCGCCTTGAGATCCGTTTCTCATCATCGCGTATCCACTCCAGATTCCAGCCGAGCTTCTGTCGGTGTCTTTCCGTAATAGTTCCCGTCAGAAGATTCCCGGTGCGTTCCTACCTTATTTAGATATGTTGTGGCAGTTCCAGGACTCTTTCCATCACTATTTCTATCTGATGGTACCGCTTCCAGCGCTCGCTAGTGCACCATCATAGCCCTCGGTTCCATTGAGTTTTGTCATGGAGTAAATAAGAACGGCCTTACAACCCGTATTTATAGGCTTCTTGTTTGTTCTGTCCTTGCTTCTGTTTATTGTGTGCGTAATTGTTTTGGCACCGGCAGATCCAATGTTACTGATGATTTCCGTTTGTATTCGTGCCCTTCCAATCTGAATCGATTATTGTCGGAACACAGTCTTCGTTGTTGATTTATTGGATCACTGTGTATCCGAGCGGGGCGCAACCCTGCCCTAACCATGGCCAGCGCATCGCATAAGACGCTGGGAGTTAGGCGATAATAACACTTTTTACACCTCGTGTGTTTGTTTCAGAATTTTCATGCATAAGTGTCTTTCTTCGCTTGCGCTTGTCTGAATCGATTATTGTCGGAACACAGTCTTCATCTTTGTTGATTTATTGGATCACTGTGTATCCGAGCGGGGCGCAACCCTGCCCTAACCATGGCCAGCGCATCGCATAAGACGCTAGGAGTTAGGTGATAATAACACTTTTTACACCTCGTGTGTTTGTTTCAGAATTTTCATGCATAAGTGCCTTTCTTCGCTTGAGCTGGTCGATAGAATAGTTCCTCGAATATACCCTTGGCTTAAGTGCCTTGTCGTTGATGAGTACCTCTTTGGCAAGATCGACAGTCCCCAAGATCCGCGGTCCCCAAGATCTGAATCGACATATGTTACAAGGTCTCATGTTGCAGGGTTATTGGTAGCGGTAGGCTGTAACTGCATCTCCTTGTCATGTGTAACCTATTTACCAAATGCCTCGTCTACGTTTGTTTCAGATCTGTTTAGGTCAGAGGTCAAGTATTATCAAGTATTATGTTCCAAGGTCTTGTGTTGCAGGGTTATTGTTAACGGTAGGCTATAACTGCACCCCCCTTGTCACGTGTAGCGCTTGAGCTTTCCTCTGACCCCGCGGTCCCTAGTCTGCTGCAATAAAAATAGGTTGTGTCGTGATATTTCGCCATAACTCACCGTCTTACAAACGGTGAATAGTTAAGTAGGGGTCTCGATTTCGTCTTGCGATATTGTAGGGTTCGAGCTTGCTGACCTGTTTATTTGCTTTGTTTCGGATGTGGATGGATGATGCCGTTTTGAAAGGATTTAGCATTTACTAGCATTCCATTATTGTTCGTATGTTCGCTTTGCTCCTTTGACAAACACTGGTTGTGTTTGTTTTCTTTGGTCTTGTCGTGATCATCTTGTTCAAGGACAAACACTTTGTCGTTGTGTTTGTTTGTTCTTTGATCTTTGTTGCTAACTTGCTGATCACTTTGTCCAAGGTAAAACACTTGTAGTTGTGTTTGTTCTCTTTGGTCCTTATAGCGATCATTTTCTACAAGGTAAAACACTTGTAGTTGTGTTTGTTCTCTTTGCTCCTTATAGCGATCATTTTGTACAGGACAAACACTTGTTGTTGTGTTTGTTTTCTTTGGTCTTTGTCGTGATCATCTTGTTCAAGGACAAACACTTTGTCGTTGTGTTTGCTTTTTTTGGTCCTTGTCGTGATCATCTTGTCCAAGGACAAACACTTGTCATTGTGTTTGTTTGTTCTTTGATCTTTGTTGCGATCACTTTGTCCAAGGTCAAACACCTGTCATTGTGTTGGCCTTTTTTTGGTCCTTGTCGTGATCATCTGGTCCAAGGACAAACACTTTGGAATTCTGTTTGTTTTCTTTGGTCCTTGTTGTGATCATCTTGTTAAAGGACAAACACTTTTTGTTGTGTTTGTTTGTTCTCTGATCTTTGTTGCGATCATTTTGTACAAGGTCAAACACTTGTCGTGATTGCTTTCTTTGATTCTTGTCGCGATTCTCTTACTAAGGACAAACACTGTTTTTGTGTTTGTTTGCTTTTGTTTTTGTCGCGACCACTTTTACTCGTGACGTAAGCTCATTCGGGACGTAATTCATTGGTCTAGTGATGGGAAAGTCTAATAAAATTTCCGTATCTCGGCGAGTGAGGTTGCTTGTCCTTGTTTCGTTCACCTCTCTGCCCGCGATCATTATTCTGAATCCGAAAAATAAAAGATGTGGTCAGTGTAAACGCATCTCCGCTGTTATTGTTGTCAACGTAGCGGTCAAGATCAATAGCATAAGTGATTGGCTGATCTTGTTATTTATTGCACTTTAACATCCTTGGTGCTGTTTCAGAATTGAGCGACTGTATGCCGGACATAGCTGAGCTGTCCTCGTGACTCTTCTGTTCAAATTATGTCTACTACAGCCCCATTCGTTGGTCGTTCGGAATTCCTTTTGTTTGTTTTTGGATTGTTGACTATTTGTTTTGAATACCCAGAGGGTGAAAATTGTCTAAGTGCTCTCATTTATTTTTATTTTGTCTAAAATTTGGGACCCTGTCGTTTGCTTCTATTTTGTAGAAGTTGATTTTATGTCACTTATTTCGATTTTGTCGAAGTTGACTTCATTTTCCTTTATTTTCTTAGTAGAAGTTTGTTTATTTTCTTTTCTATCTGGATTTGATTTGGCCCCTCCTGGCCTATTATTGTTCAGTTTTGTGCTGAAGTGGGTTACTTCAGGGGCGGCGGGATGTTCGCGCCAATTTGGCGCGTCCAGATTTTTCAATTCATTTATTTGGATTAACTTCGGCTCCAATCGATAGACGGGGAAACAGGTGTATCGATCGGTGTCGAAGTCGCGCGGTTTATTAACTTTTTCGCGAATAGATTAAATTAATCAGTTAGCTGCGTAGAGTCGACTAAACACGCTCGGCGAGTGCGAACGAAAAACGTGAAATCCACACAAACTGGCACATGTGCGCAATTTGAATTTCCCATCCAAATTAACCAGGGGTGATCACGAGCCCCAAGGGCTGAAGCGGAGCCGGACGTCCCGAAAACGCCGATTTAAGGGGAATCCATCTACCTTTTATTCCCATTTCCTCCTTTAGAAGAAGCGCCGGAAGGACGATTCCACGTGGCGGGGACGCTGGCAGCCCACACAGGTATGTGATCTAACCAGCCTGTGTTTTGTTTGGAAATTGTGAAATTTGGAGAGACACGGTCCGAACAGTGATAGTAAACGCTCACGGTGCTAAGAGATTGGCGAAATAAATATATTTTCTCTTTAAATAATTAGAACGCAAATGAATATATCTAATAACATTTATCTACTCATTAATAATTACATTATTGTATGTGAAGGATGCCATTATTATAATAGTGTGTAAAAGTATCCAAATTGTGCGTAAAAGTCCAACGTAAATCAAATGGGGTTTCATTATTTAACAGTTTGTCTTTGTTGTTACTAAGGCAACAACTTGCGTCACTAAAAAAACATACACCTAGTGAAAATAATTTTTTTGACGAATTTTAAAATTAAATTTATTTTTCCTATTTTGAATCAAGAAGTCTCGACCTCTCAGTCTGGATTTAACTAGCTCTAATATTACCACAACCTAATCTAGATTAAATCTAGCTTAACCTAGATTACATTGACAACGACCAAATAATGTACCCGCCACTGTGCGTTTTTAATAGCAATATTTTCCACGGAGACGCTGAACGTTCTAACTTTATTATGTCAGTGATATGAAGAATGTTTCCTACAAAATATTTTATATATTGTTCTACAATATATTTTATAAACTTTGACAATATCCAAAGAAATTTTTTCAATATTTTAGAATGAGTGTTGGAGGTTTCGATGAACTACCTCGCACTTTAGGACCTGCATTAATATACAAAAATACGAACATAAGATTGTCGAAATCTGCTGGTCTTTTTTTCCACCTCTTCTATAAGCACATCATTATAAATATAGTCTTCATGCACCATCACGTTTTGAGAAGACGCCATTTTTGTGTGCTACGGTGTCGATAGTCGGAATGCAAATAAAGAACGACTCGGAAAATGACGTGCCCGAGCGTATTGAAACCTAGCGTTGCGATGACAGTTTTGTCACGGGCTTGTTCCTGGGTCAAAAAGTGTAACGAGGTTGTCACGACGAAACGTGCGTGCATCTCCATAGATATTCATAGACCGGGCAAGAGTGACAAAACAGTCATGGTGACAAAAGTTACTCGTATGCGCTAGCTCTTATCGGTAAGAATCAATTATTTTTTGTATGTAGTTGTAATTATGTTTTGAATGTAGATTCAACAGTATTTTAACATGCTTCGTAGATAAAACAATATATGACACACGTGTGTGAAAGGTGCACAAGTGTGCACACACTTGTGTCATAAACTACTAATACTTTATTAAAATATGTAATATGATATTTTTTTAGTTTTCGTAATATTGAAAGTTTTAAACATAAATCTCGTAAAATTTTAATATAAAATATTTAAATATCAGACTGCACGTTTCAGCACTTGAGCTTCCACTGTGACACGCATATTAGTATTTTATACAATAGTGCGCAATTCTAAATGCAAAATATTTTAGGTCAATCGTGTAATTTGTGCACGAATTTCTCGTAGAACTTCATAAAATGTTAATTAAAAATAGTTGTGTTCATGCGAGGATTAATTGTTACTGTTTCATTGTTACACGTTGCCATATTCGTCCCATTTTACATAAAATTTCAAACATTAATTTCAGACAAAAACAAATCGAGACATTTTCTTATAAATATTATAGTAAGCGCAATTTGCACGGTTGTTGAATTTATGATAGTCTTTAGTTTATAGCAATAAAAACCTGACTTTCCTTGCAATATTCTAAAAGAATTTTCCTTTGACCCATTCCAAGCAATACTCGACCTACTGAATTATTCGTTCTACTCCGAACTATACAAAATGCGCAAACTTAAAACAAACGGAACACAGCCTGAATATATAAATTGCATAAATTGCAGCCTTTCCGGAGCTGTATAACAATTACTGAGTCTTTTTAGGACTACCAGAACAAATCTCACATGAAATTTGTAAGTTATTTTATAGCTTTCAGTCCACATTCGTGGCACACAACAAAAACCATAAAAATAACATTGTTTTAAAGATCGTGTCTTTCCGATACCTCAAGTAGATAACCATCTGTGGATGCGTTTCGAGATTTACCTCTCATCAGCACAGCTTTTCTTCCATGAACAATAATTTGTAAATTTGTAAACCACTCAATTGAAAACCCATGTGGTGTTTAGGGTTAGATGTTTATAATTTGACATTTTATGAGAGAGACATGAACTTAGCAGGTGACTGATTGAACTGATAAGATAGAATTGGTGAAACCATCCTACGTTATAGGTAACCATACAAATTTAAAACAAACGGAACACAGCCTGAATATATAAAGCAGGAATGAAAGCTATAAAATAACTTACAAATTTCATGTGAGATTTGTTTTGTTAGTCCTAAAAAGACTCAATAATTGTTATAGAGCTCCGGAAAGGCTGAATATATTAATATATTCAGGCTGTGTTCCGTTTTAAATTTGTATGATTATCTATAACGTAGGATGGTTTCACCAATTCTATACAAAATGCGGGCTAAATTGAATTTTATTAACTTTCAATATAAATTGAATATTATCAGGTGCCCTACTATCGATTGCAGCAGCTTTTTTAGAATATGGCAAAGAGACTGACTGGTTTAGTTATAACTTAGCACATAGTACAACTACAATAATAGTATTGTTTTAAGTTATAATCATCATGGACAGCAATAAATTTATTTTATAACATAAAATCATCACTAGCGAGCGACGCACACTTTCATTTTATACTTCGGCTTTAGTCAATAATTTGTAGACCCGAACCATCAGTCTAGTAGGATATGCACCGAAAATTTCATTACGAGTGTTAAATAGTCTCAAGAGAATAATGACAGATAACGTGGCGGATGAACAGTTCGGATTTAGAAAAGAAATGGGCACAATAGATGCGATTGGATGTGTAAGAACAATAGGTGAAAGGTACATTGAAAAAAGAAAAGATCTAAGTTTGTGTTTTGTCGACCTGCTAAAAGCATTTGATTGTGTACGGCGGGAAAAATGAATGGTTATTCTGAAGGAAGAAGGAGTGAACTGGAAGGACAGAAGGTTGATAAGACAGTTGTATTTGGGACAGCAGGTAGCAGGCAAGCCTACCGATTGGTTTGATCTGGGCCAGGGTGCGAGACAGATATGTCCTTTATCCACCACCTTGTTCAATATTTACGCAGAATCCAATGTGTCTGAATGTTGGAAAGGTAATAAAGGCGCAAATATTGGAGGAAGGAGAGTTGTATCCGTCAGGTTTGCTGATGACACACTCTTGTTCGCAGAAAGTTCAGAAGATCTTAAGGTACTAGTCAACCAATTCGAAGATATGGAAGGGGAATACGGATTAGCGATAAATCAGAAAAAAACGAAGGTTATGAAGATCGGGGAAGTAGAAGATATGCAAGTGATTGTGAAAGGTGAAATGCTGAAACAGGTTGACAACTATAAATCTTTAGGTACCACTATAACGAATGAGTGGAGAAGCTGGAAAGAAATAAAAACACGAATGGGAATGGCCAAAGAAGCTTTTATAAGAAGAAGTGGGATATTGTGTAGCCAGCTCGATCTAAAATTTATAAAAAGAATAGGGAAAATCTGTGTATGGAGTATTATGTTATACTTATGTTAGACATGGATTTTAAAGAAGGATATGAAACGGATAGAAGTTATGGAGATGTGGATGTGGAAAAAAGGCTAGGAATAAAGTGGATAGACAAGATCAAAAATGAGCTGGTTTTGGAAAGAGTAGGGGAAGGAAGATCTTTATACGAGACTATTTTGGAAAGAAAGAGATTTTGGCTTGGGCATGTGTTGAGAAGGAGTTGTTTGTTGAGAGAATTAATCGAGGGAACTGTGGAAGGTGTAGGGAATAGAGGTAGAAGAAGAGTGAATATAGTTGACGATCTGAAAGAAGGCAAAGGATACGTGGATATGAGAGAGGCTATGAATAGAGTTGAGTGGATGAGACAGAATGGAACCTGCACATAGCAGAACACAAATGATAATAAGAGGCCGCACTACGAGCCAGCGGTTAGCCGATATATCCACGAAACCGCACACACTACGATTAAAAACCGCGAAACTACCCGCAATTTTCACAGTTGAAGATTAATTTCAAGAGAGCAGTATGTATTGTAGCTGTAAGACTTAGGCCGAGGCCGCACTACGGTTTTTCCCCGCCAGCGGTAACCGCGAAACCGCCCGAGAAACACACAGTACGCTACGGGAAAAATCAGTCGCGGCAAAAAACCGTAAGTGAGGCCGCTTATATTAGTTTACTTGAGTCATAAAATCACGCGATTAAAAACCGCGGCGGCTTAGCCGTAGTGCGGCCTAGGCCTTATAAATAGAAAAAGAAGACAACGTAAATGTTGGGTCCATCCACTCACTAGCGATAGCTGTAAGAAAGGTTTCTTTTATAATAAATTTCAAGATTTATCGCAATATCCTGAGAAATTTTTTAATTACTATCGCATGTTAGTAGTCAGCTTCAATCAAATTTTGCTAAATGCTTTTTGGGATAAGCTTTCATATTGTGGATTGTTTGAAACAGACTCCGATTGGGTCGACGATATAGTTACAATGCCGCGACAAGACAACCACTCTTCACGGCGGTCTAGCCAAAAACCGCTCGTACGTAACGCGGTAGTGCGTGCGCGCCAACTAAGTCCTATGGATGACAAATTTTAGCGCGGTATTTACCTGCGAGCCATTTCTGTAACAATTCACGACTTTAAAATCAGTCGCGGGAAAATACCGCATGTGAGGCCGCTTGTATTAGCTTACTTGACTCTCAATATCACACGATTAAAAACTTCGCCGGTTTAGCCGTAGTGTGGCCTAGCACTAAAACTTGAGAAAACTTTTACAGGAACGTGCACTTTTAAGGCCTTTTGCAACGGTTAGGTGAAAACTCCGCAAAAAGAGAAAATTCTGGGAGACAAGTTCTGGTTAGCGGACCCGGACGACTCGGCTCCGGATAAGTCTGCAGCAGACAACTCGGCACCAGGAAAATTCGGCACCTGACAAATCGGCACTGAGACATTTCAGCACTCGAATTTTGAATTCTCTTTTAGCCTCTTAACCTTTTAACCCATAATAAATTTATTTATGTTTTATTATTAGTTTTTAATTTAACGCTGTTTTCATGTCAACATGAATTCTACTGTTGGCTAGAAGGTGACTAAATAAATAGTTTACAATTTGCTTCATCTTTAAAGGGGCGTACGTTCCTTTTTTTTAATTATAAAAACATTTCTTTTGTTCTTGATATTACGAAAATCTATGTTATCCTAGAAAATTTATATATTGATGACTGGTGCCGATTTGCCCGGTGACGACTTATCCGGTGCCGACTTATCCGGTACCGACTTATCCGGTGCCAAGTTTTCCCGGTGTTGAGTTGTCCGGTGCCGAGTTGGAAGTGCTGAGTCGTCCGGTGCCGACATATCCAGTGCCGACTTATCATGTACCGCTGGTTAGTGCACCACCGCAATGCACCGGTACACTCAGCTTTGTCAAATTGTCAGTTTGGTGCCATATCGCACCTCCAACAGAAAAGTGACACAATTGCGAAATGGTGGATGAAAAATCGCCTCAATCTCGTGCGGCTAGAAGCCGCATGTCCCTCTAAGAAGAATTAATTGTACGCCGATAGTAAAAACCACGCCAGACCGCACGCCCGTCTCACGACGGTACGCAGCACCCGGCGGGCCTTTAGGATGTCGATAGTACGCCTAGTTAATAGGCTAGAGTCTCGTTTGTTATCGAAATTAATCAACAAAATTAATCAACAACAAATCGCTCCACCAACTAAGAACGGCCATGCACCACCATCCACTGAATCAAGAAAGAGTTCTCAATCTGTCAATCCTACAAGTGTCCGGGCCTGGTGAGGTTTCCCGGGTTGATTCAAATTAAGCCGCAGGCTGCACTCCAGATGGTGCCCTTCCGTCAATTCCTTTAAGTTTCAGCTATGCAACCATACTTCCTCCGGAACCCAAAAGCTTTGGTTTCCCGAAAGCTGCCCGCCGTGTCATCGGAGGAACATCGGCGAATCGTTGGCTGGCATCGTTTATGGTTAGAACTAGGGCGGTATCTGATCGCCTTCGAACCTCTAACTTTCGTTCTTGATCAATGAAAGCGTTCTTGGCAAATGCTTTCGCTTCAGTCCGTCTTGCGACGATCCAAGAATTTCACCTCTAACGTCGCAATCCGACTGCCCCCGTCCGTTCCTATTAATCATTACCTCGGGAGTTCCAAAAACCAACAAATTAGAACCGAGGTCCTATTCCATTATTCCATGCACACAGCATTCAGGCAAAATTCTAGCCTGTTTTAAGCACTCAATTTTTTTCAAAGTAAACGTACCGACCCACCTCGACATTCACTGAAGAGCACCGCGATGGGATTGCAAGTTGAACCGCCCGATGTCGTCAAAGGGCTAAGTTCACCGGCAGGGCGTTCCGCGGCACCCCAGTTGTACACCACGAGCGGTGTACCGACGGCGCGGGACACAAGTTCGACTACGAGCTTTTAACCGCAACAGCTTTAATATACGCTATTGGAGCTGGAATTACCGCGGCTGCTGGCACCAGACTTGCCCTCCAATTGATCCTCGTAAAAGGATTTAAAGTGTACTCATTCCGATTACAGGGCCTTGGATGAGTCCCGTATCGTTATTTTCTAAACTGAAAATTGGGTATCTAGGATGTTGTTTATAGTGTTATGAAGTCGATTTTTGGTTTAATTCAATTATTGCCCGCCAGAAAGCGAAGTGTCATTTTTCATCTGAGCAGATTTTCAACAGAAAGATAGCAGATAAACAGTTGTTCTCAGAATTAAGTAATTCGCACTGGTGTCACTTTTCTGTTGGATGTGCGATATATCATATATCCGCAGCCTTCTTACTCACTAGACCTGGCCCCTTGCGATTTCTGGAAGTTGTTTTCAGAGTATTGATGACATCATCACGAGTGGAAACATGGCCAATTATTAACCCCCCGTTTGGTGCGAGGGTCCAGCCAGACCTTTTGCGATTTCATTTCATGTCATACAAGGGTAATTACAATGGTAAATACATATGTATTTGAATAAACTTCGGTTTGGCACATGTGCACTATCCGGGCCCATATATATTTTATATGAAATAAAATTTATTTTTAACATTTTACCGCGATTTTTTAGTTCCTCTATATCTCACGCCAGCTCGAGGTGTGCCATCGAGCTTTTGTCTTACTCATATATCGTCCTTTGACGTATCTAGCTCGCGAGCCACGTGTTGGGCCAGTTTAGCATCTTTCAAAATTTTTGTTTGTTCATAAAAATGATGAAATTGAATTTGTGTATAATAAGCGATCACGTAGAACAGGGAAACATGAAGAGGACTGCGAAATTTAAGTATCTCGGCGAGTGGATTGAACTCAATTTATCAGAAAGAGCATCATTACCCAAGAGAGTCAACAAGTTAGAACTAGCCTATCGATTGACTAAGAACACTTACAATAAGAAATGCCTTTCACGTAACCTGAAACTTAAGCACTACACATCAGTTTTACGACCAGAAGACCCTGTTTTCCATGGAGTGTCTTTCATTGAACCGAAGAGGTCTAGTAAAGAAATTGGAAATTAGAGAGAGGAGAATCCTCAGGAAGATACTAGGCCCGGTAAAGGAAGATGGGGAATTCCAAAGGCCGCATAACTCTGAGCTCTACGAACATATTGAGATGCTCTCTGACTATGCAATGAAAAGAAGGATAGCTTTCTATGGCCACGTTGCAAGATTGCCCCTAAACCGATTAACCAAACGTCTGTTCACTTTCTGGCAAAACAAGAAGGTTCGTACCACTTGGTTGACTGAAACCGAGAAGGATATTAAAGAACTGGGAATAACAAATCTACTAAACAGACAGTCTGTGAGACGCACCCTGAAGGAAGTCCGTGGATTTCAGGAAAAGCCCCGTATGAAAGGTACCCCCTTGACAGAAGAGAGAAAGAAGTTATACCGGCAGAAGATGCGACAATACTGGGCAAAGATCAAAGCGCAACAGTTTAACAAGCGTGGTCCAAAGTAGGCCTATCTGAAAGAAGAAGAAGAAGAAGCGATTACGTAGGGAAAGTTTGGATACTGATTTTCATTCACGATTAGCAGCGGCTTTATATAACGGAAATCAACGTAATCCCAAGAGAAGAGATTGATGCAACATAATCCATTTAGAGACGATGACGACGATAATGATATGGAATATGTACCTGAAGATGCGTGTGATATTGAAAAGGATTTTGTAATCGAACCAAACGAAATTCTAGATAGTGACGAAGAAGAAGAAGAAGGAATAGAGAGAGAAGAAATCAAGCCGCAACTGATGAATTTTTCTTTGGCAAAGACGGTACAAAATGGAATAGAATTGAACCAGAAACTGCTGTTGGTCGTTTGCGTCATCACAATATTATGCGTTTTCCAGCTGGGCCCAAAGAACAAAATCCAGTACAATAGTGGTGTAATGATACAAAAGTGGAATCTGAAAAATCCCGATAAAAAATAAGAGTTTAGAGTTTTGGAGTTTATAGAAAAATAAGAGTTTTGGTTTAAGAGCTAACGAGCACTGAAATAGAAGCACTTTTTGGTATACTTTTGGCCGTTGGAATTTCACACAATAACATGCCAAAATCACAAGTTCTTTGGCATACAGACTGCCTACCTATATTCCGATCAGCTATGTCTCATACGCGATTCCTTCCAGCGATATATACATTTTGATGATAGGCGTAAAGTTGCATTACGTCAAAGAACTGACAAAGCCGCAACAATTCGTAATATGTAGTATAAGAAAAATATATACCAATTCGTGATAATACAATGGATAAGAAGAGAGGATGCAAATTTTGTTCCTAAGGAAGCGAAAAATTACGGCCTAAATCACATTTCTTTTGCACTAAATGTTTGGACCCTGTATGCCAACGACACTCAAAAGTGACTTATACTTGCTTCACTTGCACGAATTAGAATTTATAAGAGGATAAGAGTATATATGCAATAATATAGACAAAATTAAAGTATAAATTTTATGGAGATATACAAGGGTCTGGCCAGATCACATGTGCCAAACCATGGGTTAGCGGACTATGTGTCAAACGGAGGGTTAATAGCGCTGGAAAATGCTAGGATAGACTGGAGATATATCAACCTGATAAAAAATATATACGAAACTGCTAGGCTCCAAATAAGATTCGAAAAAGACCTGATCACAGAGAAAATTAAAGTCAACCGAAAAGGGGACGGACACCCTTCGCTAAGGGGACACCATATCACCCAAATCTCCACGGAACTCGAAGAGTTGTTTTTTAGAGCTATCGTGGCTAGAAAGGGACATCAACATTGATGGAACCCGCCTGAATCACCTACTACGTCGTTCTGATTAGCGACAAGTTGAACGACATAACGGACATGATTTGCCAACTCCACCAGGCACCAACAAAGATCGGGCTAAAAATGAACCTGGCAAGATGGGATTCATACTAAAAGACCCAAAGATACCCAGAACCCTCAAACGGAAGGTGGACCACTCTTGCGTCATGGCAGTAACAACATACGGTTTAGAAACCATGGCACTAACACAAGAATGCCTAAATAAACTCAAAACAACCCAGAGGTGCTGTGGAAGGAGCTATGCTAGGAGTACGCTTGCGAGACAAAATAAAAAACGAAGATATACGGAAAACATCGGGGTTAACGATATTGCCCAAGGTATGGGTCAACTCAAGTGGCGATGGGCCGTCCATGTAGCGAGACAGGACACCGATAGGTGGTGCAATAAAATTACGCACTGGCGCCTTCGGGAAACCAAAGAAGCACAGGTAGACCCCACCAAAAACGATGGCGGGATGACATCAAAATAAACGCTAATCGGTACTGGGTACAGAAAGCTGAAGGTAAAACGTCGCGGAAAGAATTGGGTTAGGCCTTCATTCAGGAGTGGATGGACCTAGGCTGAAAGAAAAAGAAGAATAAGATTATAGCAAAGCAAATTCGTCACAAAATTTAAAGGCCATCTCATATGAAGCTATCCTGGACTACCTTGCGAAATGGAAACACCGCGGGGAAAAGATGTGTTAATAACGAAGGTGGATACGTTGGAAGGAATAAGTACCAAAAGAACCAAACAAGCGAATCAGAAAATAGATTGCAGTTACTCTCTAAATAGAACTCGTATAATCCTGTATGTAAATCGTATTTGCAAATCTAGATATTTTTTGCGCAACCGCTTATAACACGCCACTTTTGTGGGTGTTTAATCCAATCTTCACCATATATATTTCCATGTAGTTTTCTAATAATTATTCAAAATGCATTTTTTAAATCTGTAACTTCATACACTGTTCCACTTCAATTACTATAATAAACAAATGACAATAATTTCTGTCGCAATACAAAACAAATGTAAATTCCTTTGAAGCATTTTATTATGGCAATGTTCACTTTACGATTATATGTGCATAAAGTACAAAGCATAGCGAATTCGCATGCAATAAATATTATCCTATTACAATAAACGATATATGTACATTTGAATACATTTATTATAATATATCCGACTGTAACCATACCAATTTAGCGCTAATAAAGCTATTTATTGTTTCAACATAAATTCATCGAAATAAATCCTTAAAGCAAACAAACACCAACAGAATCTGTGTTATATATTCTAGCACAAATAACGCAAAATCATTTTATAACACTTAAATATTTACACAACAACTTTTAGTACATATATGAGGGCCAGAGTTTACTGCCAACATTTATTCTTGAACTTTTATGCCTTCAAATTTAGTTAGAGAAAAGACAAAAGTTTTGTATTTGTTAACAACCTAAATGAGATTGAAAGTTCTTTTCTGTTTTATTTTATTATTTTAGTAATGTCGTCTACTAAATTCATTAAGTCTGGGCGGTAACTTATTTTTGAAATGAGTTTTGTCGCGTATAAAATAAATATGTAGATAAGATTGGATGAATTGAAGTAGACGATCAAACTGTGCAAAGGAACGGGTTAGAATTATTTATTATAACGTCTTTGAGTGTAATTAGAAATTACTTGTTGACGCGAGACTGTATAGAGTTAATTAGAGATAATTGCCCAGGAGGTATTTACAAAAAGGGTAAATATAACTTCACTTATAAATATTTTACAGCTTTCTGGTTTCAAAAGGAACCAATTATGTTTTTTTTCTAAGAATATATATTTGAAGAAAATTGTATGTTACTTTATAGAATCAATTTATTTTGAATAATTATTTTAGAAATTCGATCGCGATATTGGACGGTAAGGATATTTTATAATTCGAAGGCAACGCAATCTTGCGTGACAATGAGGCTAGGAATACTTATACGATAATAATGCATAAACCAATTACATGAACAACTTAAAAAATAAATCCATTGGTATTAATTAAATCACAAATATTAGCATTTTAATCGTTCATTTACTTATTTTTGGGAAATAAGATCAAATAATTTGATCACCTATATTACAAGAATGTTGTTTACAAACGCTTCAAAGGGGCATTGAATATGTATTTCAGTGTGATTTTCTTCATAGAATTACACGAATTTCTCTCTGATAAATTATTCAGAAAGCTAGAATATCGAAATCAAATAAGCCGGAATATTGGACGTTCAATAATACTATTGGAAAATATCATGTTAACAAATTCAATATATTTTATCATTAATTTTACTTTAAAATACTTAATAACATTTTAGTTACTAGAAAATGGAAAACGTATGTGCTCATTTCCCACCACAACACGATGAATAATGTTGGGCGCATAACATTGCTAGTTTTTTTTTTCGAACTTTAACAGAGATAATACAATCAGTAATCTGAAGACAATTTGACTTTTTGGGATTTAGGGATTCGACTTTTGAGAATTCGAGTCTGTGCTAAATCCAATTAAAATTTCTACAAATTCACCATAGTATGGTCAATTTCTTTGGAGACTAAAGACTATTTCTTACCTATCTTTCATTTGTCTCACTGGTCGCGTTATATCATTATTGTTAACAAAGTTGGTCACATTTTTACATAAGTAGATTTGTCTATTGCTATTAAAAAGTATTTAACTATTATCATCGAATCCATAATAAAAGCTACCTTTTTGTTCTTTCTGCATTTTTATCTCTCGATTTTTTATCACTATTTATAAACTACTACCCACATGCGCTATATGGGGTGTACGGGGTAGGATGCTCCTGTTGACAAGACTCCTACTCAAATGTGAACCTCACCTACACGTGGTGCACCCAGCTTTCGACTGACGAGGCTCTGGCGACCGAGTGACCTCGGGTATAAGAGGTTTTCTTCCTCGACTTTCTTTGAGGGTGGATGAGCAGGTAGAGGTTTACTGCACTCTTTTGTCTTCGGGGTAAGAAATTACCTCTAAAGGCGGATGAACAAACAGTTTGTCAACGGCGTAGAATGGAGAAGGCAATAGGAAACCACTCCATTAAAGATCCTGATGGATATCCTTAGTATGATCATTATGGTTATAGTTATGAGTAAGCTCGAAGGAAAATGTTCCGGAATTTCTAGTCCTCCGTTAGGATCTCCGGAAAGGACGGCTTTGAGTGATATCGTTTATAGATAGAGAAACTATCTAACCTAGACACTAGGCTATGCACATAGAATGCACAGACAATGGCACAAAGTGGGAAAATACAGAATGCTATCCAAGAAATGAAAAGGCTGAAGATCTAAATCATGGGTATAAGTGAGATGAGGTGGCCTGACATTAATTACTGCGACATTGATGAACATAGAGTTTATTACTCGGGAACATCTGACGGACAATTTCGACATGGAGTAGGTGTGACAGTTGATAAATGGTGATATGTGTAACTGATTTCGTGCCAGTATCAGAGAGGATAATGTTACTTCAAATAAACGCCGTGAGAGAGGAGGTACTTGATATTACACTCGTTTCCACTAAAACGCCTAACCAATGAGTGGACTGCCTATAAAAACAGCCTACGGAGTTTCAAAACGGAGGTTAGGAAGGCCAAAAGGTCATCCTTTGCTCGGCTCTGCGAGCAAATAGAGGAAACCTCAGAAGCCAGCCGACTGCGAAAAATTTTATCTAAGGATCCGGCAGTCCAAAGCTTCATGCAGAAGCAAGATGGAAACTGGACAACCTCATGTACAAAAACGCTGGAGCTAGTCATGGATACACACTTTCCAAACAATGAAATAAGTGTAGTGAACTCCACCATAATTGCTCCACCTCGGTATCTGGCTGACAGAATTGTAGGTGGAGATAAGTTAACCTGGAGCATCAAAAGCTTCAAACCCTTTAAGTCACCTGGACTTGACGGGATCAATCCAGTTGAGCTGAAAGAGGCCATAGATATAGTTACAAATTGGTTGGAGACTATGTTTAAGGCATGTATAAACCTCTCATACATCCCAAAAATATGGAGAAAGGTCGAAGCGGTCTTCATCCCAAAAGGAGGAAAGGCCTCACACACCTCCCCCAAAGACCTGAGACCAATCAGCTTATCATCGTTCCTGCTAAAGACACTTGAAAGACTGATTGACTTGCACATGAAGGAGGCATTACACCCTGAAATGCTGTCAATGTCTCAGCACGCATACACATCCGTGTAAACAGCACTCCACGCCTTGGTAAACCAGATAGAGAGCTCGATGAGGCATAAGGAGTTCACGATGGTTGTCTTCCTCGATATAGAAGCGGCATTTAACAACGTGAAGCCTGAAGCCATAGAATCAGCCTTAACTGGACTAGCTATGGACAACGCTCTATGTCACCTGATCGGAAAAATGCTCCGTGAAAGGAACATTAGGGCCACAATGGAAGAATCCCACATAAGAAGGAAGGTGAGTAGGGGAACCCCACAAGGAGGCCTCCTCTCACCATTGCTTTGGAACATCACGCTAAATGAGCTGCTCCTCCAACTTAGGAAATCCGGCTGCAGGGTCGTCGCCTATGCGGATGACGTGGCAATAGCGGCCTCAGGGAAACACCTCAATACAATGTCGCAACTTGTTGAAGCGGCCCTATGGAAACTAGCGCAATGGTGCAAAAGGTGTGGCGTAGATGTTAACCCGGCAAAAACCGAGCTAGTCGTTTTCACAAGGAAACACAACATCCCAGAATTCAGGCTCCCAATGCTAAAGGGCACTGAACTGACGATCAAGGAGAGCGCCAAGTACTTAGGTCTCATACTAGACCGAAAGTTATAATGGAAGCTCAACATAAATGAAAGAGTACGGAAAGCAACGGTGGCGCTGTACTCTTGCAAGAGAGCGGTAGGGAAATCTTGGGGCCTCAACCCCAAGATTACCTTCTGGCTATACAGAGCCGTAGTTACAATACTCTACTACGGCGTTTTCATATGGTGGCCGGCACTTAATAAAAGAGTCCATCAAATGGAGCTTACAAAAGTGCAGAGAATGGCGGCGCTCATGATAACGGGAGCCATGAGAACGACGCCTACGAAATCCTTGGAGACAATCCTGGACATAGCCCCGGTCGCTTTAATGGGCAAGCAACTTGCCATTACCACAGCACTTAGACTAAAGTCAGTGCGAATGTTGACATCGGACTATCGTGGACACTCCGGAATAATCAATGAATTTAAAGGGGTGCCCAAAAACATAGACCGATGTCTAGCAACACCTGCTTTTGGCAACAACTTCTCATACCACATACCCTCTAAAGAGGAGTGGATGGAAAAGAAAGAGGTACCAGTAGGACACACGCAGGTCTTTACAGACGGCTCATGGAGGTAAGATAAAGTGGGCAGCGGAGTTTTCTCCAATGACCTCGACCTCAGAATTAGCTTACGCCTGCCAGACTACTGCAGCGTTCTACAGGCGGAGGTAACCGCCATAAAAGGGGCAGCAGAGTGGCTGGTGGTAAATGGGGACCCTGGTGGACAGATCCACATTTACACCGATAGCCAAGCTGCTCTCCGGGCAATTACTAGCGTGTGCACCAACTCAACAGTGGTCTCTGACTGTCGGAGAAAGCTGAATGAGCTCGCAGCACACACAAACGTGAGACTCAAGTGGGTACCAAGCCACAGCGGGATCCCAGGTAACGCAAATGGACGCGCGGATGAGCTTGCAAAGAACGGCACAAGCCTGCACTCAACCGAAGTATTACAGGATATTGGTATTCCATTTGCCTCGTGCAAGGAGACCATAGCCGAAATAACCTCGAACCTAGCGGAGCGAAGGTGGAGGGATGACGAAACCTGCGAGGTAACCAGGCAAATATGGCCTCACCGAAACAGGAAAAGAAGCACCAACATCGTCTCTCTAAAAAGAAACGATATCAGACTGGCAGTGGGAGTCATCACGGGACACTGTCCCATTGGCAAGCACGCTGAGAGACTGGGAATAGCGAAGCGGGACTACTGCAGAGGCTGCCTGGACGAGGAGGAAGAGGAAAGTGTTCAGCATTACCTATGCCAATGCCCCTCTCTGACCGCAACACGATTACTCTTCTTAGGCCGACCTTTCTTGGATGATATCTCTGACCTCGCATCAGTAGATGCGCAGACTCTCATGAGGTTCATCCACGGCTCGAAATGGTTTGACAAAATCCCCTGAGGAGGGTTGTACTCCAAGTACCGTGGTAACACAACGGGCCCATCTGAGGCCTATGTGAGCATTAGCTGCCACTTAAACCTAACCTAACCTAACCTACTTCAAATAAATGCCAAACCAGCAGAAATAAATATTATTCAAATATATGCACCGACTATTTAGTATAGTGATAAAGAAATAGAACAATCTTATTCTCAAATCTCAGACGTTATAAATAAATTACTAAAACAAGATATTATGATACTAATGGCAGATTTTTATGCTAAAGTAGTGAAAGAAGTGGTAATAGACTAAGCACACTTGCTGCTAAACATGGTCTTATAATATTTAACACATTCTTTGAACTCCCTCCAAGAAGGGAAGAAAATACAACACAAAAGTACTTTCAATCTCATTTAGGTTGTTAACAAAGACAAAACTTTTGTCTTTTCTCTAACTAAATTTGAAGGCATAAAAGTTCAAGAATAAATGTTGGCAGTAAACTCTGGCCCTCAGATATGTACTAAAAGTTGTTGTATAAATATTTAAGTGTTATAAAATGATTTTGCATTATTTGTGCTAGAATATATAACACAGATTCTGATGGTGTTTGTTTGCTTGAAGGATTTATTTCGATGAATTTATGTTGAAACAATAAATAGTATTATTAGCGCTAAATTGGTATGTTTACAGTCGGATATATTATAATAAATGTATTCAAATATACATACATCGTTTATTGTAATAGGATAATATTTATTGCATGCGAATTCGCTATGCTTTGTACTTTATGCACATATATGACCGAGACGATGGGTAAACGACTTGAAGCATTTGAGATGTGGCTGTACAGGAGAATGCTTAGAGTGCCATGGAAAAATAAAATAACACACAATAACATTCTCTATAAAAAAAAATTCATAAAACAGACAGTCTGTGAGACGCGCCCTGTAGGAAGTCCGTGAATTTCAGGAAAAAAACCAAAGGAAAGGTACCCCCTGGACAGAAGAGAGAAAGCAGTTACACCGGCAGAAGATGCGACAATACTGGGCAAAGATCAAAGCCCAACAGTTGAACAAGGGTGGTTCAAAGTAGGCCCATTCGAAACAAGAAGAAGAAGAACATTCTCCATAAAATAAAGAAAAGAAAAAAGTCCTGAAAACAGTAAAATGCAGGAAACTACAATATTTAATGTAATGGTTATGTAATGAGGAATGGATACATGTATAAACTGTTGCAGAACATTCTTCAAGGAAAGATTCCTGGTAGAAGCGGGCGAGGAAGAAAAAGAACATATTGGATTGGAAAATTAAGAACATGGACTTCACACACGAGTGAAGAACTATTCAGAACATCCATATAACACATCTATGATGATATATCTATGACAGTTACCAACATCCGGAACGGATAGGTACGAAAAGAAGAACCCACATGCGCCGAACACCTGTCAAAGTGTGAAATTTGCTTTTATGGCAACAAATGGAGTGATGCTATGTGCATTGCACAGCGATTCAACAGCTATTTCGTAGATAGTGTAAAAAAACATATCTCTGAATTATCTAAATCATAGTGTGCATTACGCTAAAAAACGAAATTCTTTAAAACCCTCTGTTTGGCGCATGGGTCCAGCCAGACCTTTCCCGATTTAATTTGTTTTTTAATACAATTCTAATTGATCGACTTAAATTCCATTGAAATTTCCTAAAATTTCATTAGCTTTCATTTAAAAGAAAAATAAAAGGATGCATGTCATATAAGGGTAATTACAAGGATATGTATTTGAATATACTTCGGTTTATCACATGTGCGGACCCATGTATATATTTTATATGAAATAAAATGTATTTTGAACATTTTACCGCGTTTTTTAGTTCCTCTATGTCTCACTCCTAACACCTTTTGTCTTACTCGTATATCGTCCTTTGATCTATGTATCACGTATTGGGCCAGTTTAGCATCTTGCGACATTTTTGTTTGTTTCATAAAAATGAGTGACATGAATGAAAAGTTGAATTTGTCTATAATACGCGATTCAGTCGACAAAGTTTGGATACAGATTTTCATTCACGATTGGCAGCGGCTTTATCTAACGAAATTCAGCGTAATCCTGAAGAAGAGTTTGATGAAAATTTTGAACATGATCCATTCAGATATGGATTATGTACCTGATGAAGATGCGTCTGATTAAAAAGGATTTCGTAAATGAACCAAACGAAATTCTACATAGTGACGAAGAAGAAAAAGAAGAAGCATAGGGAGAAGCATATTCTAAAAATAAATAAGCTACAACTGATTAATTCTTCTTTGGCAAAGACGGTAGAATAGAAATGAAATAGAAATGAACCAGCTGATGTTAGCCGTTTGCGTCATCAAAATTTTATGCGTTTTCGAGCTGGACACAAAGATAAAAAATAAGCTCCGACTGAGCTATTCAAGATTTTTTTTCCACAAATAAATGTACTGATTTGGTAACATTTGATGGCATTTGATGTGATGGCATTGGCTGCATTTTGCATTTGCGAAGAAGTAGATAGACTAGACAAATCTGATGCAAGGCGAAATTTTGCTACTACGCTATCTGAGTCATTGGCTGTTCCAAACTTTGAAAATGGAATGAACAACGTTCATATTATCAAACAATTTCCTACTTGTTTGGCAGTTGGGACGTTTTTTGGCCGACCAATAGCCGTAAGTATTCAAATGAAATTACATTTGTTTCATTTCACTTCCGTTTTAAATTTACTTTTATTTTGACTACATACCATCTAATTTCAGTGATTTTTCTTTCGTTCTTGCATTCCAGATTGCAGCACATATTACTTGAAAATCAATACGACCCAAGTACAATGCATAAGGAGAGAGGATAAAAAGGAGAGGACGCTGTGTGCCAACAACACTCAAAGTGAATTATACTTGCTTCACTTGCCCGAATTAGAATGTATAAGACGATAAGTGTAATTAAGAAATATAGACAGAAATAAAGTGTAAAATGAATATACAAAGTTCTTTGGTAACATTTTTTCACCCGAGTAGGTAATTTATACTTAATTTATATTTCATATTAACGATATGATACTACTTGTAAAACACTCAAATATAGAAATGTTTGCAGACGATAATAGAAATATTTGTATTTGGTACGGATTTAAAAGAACTGTTTAAGAAAGTTAATTCTGATCTTCTAAATATAACTGAGTACTTATCGAATAATAGTATTAGTGTAAATGTAAATAAATCAAAATATATGAAAAATAGACAATAAGCTTAATTTTCCTGCAGTTAACAGTGGTCCTAAAGTTCTTCTTAGTAAGTTCCCTTTGGAGAGGTGTATCAGAGTACAAGTATATAGGTGTCATAATTGATAATAGACTTCATCCGAAATTTAGCTTTTTTTATGAATAAAATGTCAAGGAAAACATCAACCCCCCAACAATAAAACAACTCTACTAAGCACTAGATATGATGAAAAAATTACAAAGCACCACGAGAAGATTACACCTTTGGAGAGATCTGGAAATATGCAGGAAGATAAGCCAAAACTGCTCCTCGTCAACAGCTTGGCAACATCTGGATTCAAGAAAAGCTAGCAGAACACTGAACCACAGTCGTCATTCATGCAGTAAACAAAAAAAAAAACAGGCAAACCAGATCTTAACAACTACAGGGGACTCTCACTCTTGGACGTAACATACAAAATCCTTTCAAGAATCATGTTACTAGAATTAGATTACAACTTGAGAAGGAACTAGGAGAATACCAAGGAGGTTTAAACCTAACCTGACCCTTGCAAACACCAGGTCAAAAGTGAAGTTTAGGAGCGAATTATCGGAAGTATTCGAGATCAATACCGAACTACGCCAAGGTGATGGACTGTCACCGCTAATGATCAACTCTGCTCTAGAAATGGCAATGAGGGAATGGTTTAAAGAATACCCCCCAAACATAAAAATAGGCAGAAAGATCAACACAAACTGCCTCGATTTTGTTGACGACTTGGCACAACTAGCAAATGAAATAGATGAAGCAAAACCTCAGATATTATAACTTCAGAATATTGCAAGTAAAATTGGCCTGAAAATATCATTTAAAGAAACAGTAATTATGCCTCAAAACCGAGAGCATTGAAAGAAATAAACATAAATGGCAATAAAGTAAAAATTGTAGCCTAATTCAAATACCTTGGAGAAATAATAAGAAACAATCTAAATGACAAAACTTCGATCCAAATAAGAACAAACAAGCTAGATAACGTACAAAAATTAACCTGGGACATCTACAAAAAAGTGGTTATCAATAAATGCAAAAATAAACACTACAGCACAGTTATAAAACCAGAAGCCACATATGCAGCAGAAACACTGTTTCACTTAAATGAACAATCAAAGACCAACAATCTTCAGAAGATCGAAAGAAGAATTGGAAGAACGTGTATGAATAAAAAATACCAGAGAGACGGACAGTGGCGGATAGTGTCCAACAAAATCGTTTACAAAGAGCTAGAAACCATTACTGACACTATGCGTAAAAGGAGACTGAGTTTCTTTGGGCATATCATGAGAATATCATTGGAGATATATATTAGATCATATCATTGGAGACTTCTAAAACAACTGGTGCAAAACAATCTCTCCAAAAATACCAGAACCAGGTGCAGATGGATCAGAGAAATATTGGAGGATCTGAAAAAAATGAGCTTACACCAGAAGACACCACACACAAGATTAAATTAAACCAAAATATCAAGGACACAAATCTCCGTTTGCCACTCACAAAGAAGAAATTCACAACACGGGTATTACCAATTGAAGAACGGGCGGGGATATCAGAACTTATGAAAAAGTACTGGTAGTACCGCGAGGCTCGAACAATTCCCTCAAAGATACTTAGATAATGGACTGACTAAAGTGATCCTCTGTAGTCATAAAAGAAGAAGCAGAAGAACAAAATGTCAGAGAAATCATATTTATTAAGTAGGGTTGGCAAAACACTGAGCTAACAAACTACATTATTATTATACAAATCATAGATTCTACCCCATTCTAATTTTTGTGCGCCTGTCTTGTATAAGCTTCCGGCATATTTGATTAAAAGGTTGGAAATTATACAACACAGGTGTATGCATAAAATAATCAAATGCAATATATACACATCTGTAAAGTCTTTGTTACAGTGCCTTGGACATATGCCCATTAAAGTCAGAATATAATTAAAAACTATGATACTTTTATACAAAATTAAAAATAAACTTAAACCAAAGTATCTAAAACAGCCCTTATACATCCACTTCATAAGAAAGGATCCACAAAACAGACCCTTAAACGACAGATGGATATCTCTCATTGACGTAACGTCCAAGATATTGTCCACAGTGCTACTACACAGGGCAGAACCTCAACTAGACCATCAACTTGGGGAATATCAAGCGGGTTTCAGGAAAGGGTTTCAAAAAACAAATTATCAACCTCAGGCATATCATGAAGTACCAAAAATCACAAGCTAAATCATATGTTATCACTTTCATTGATTTCCAAAAGGCATACGATTCTATAGATAGGGAATCCTTATTATCAGTCCTGAAAGAATTAGACCTCGATAACAAAACTACAAACCTAATAAGAGAAACACTCATTAATACGTTTTTAAAGTTAAATTCATGGGGAACTCTCCACCACTCTTGAGATTACAACAGGTGTACGGCAAGGAGATGGACTTTCTGCACTGCTATTTAACTGTGCCCAAGAAAAAGTAGTCAGAGAGTGGAATGTGAAGACCCACAGTGGTATCAGAATCTGAACTAAAAACAAAGACATTAAGGTCAATTGTTTAGCTTTTGCTGAGACATGGGAAGAAGCCAAGGAACAGATTCGCTAACTCTAGAGGCAAGCGTTAAAAATGAGTCTCAAAGTCTCAGTTGAAAAGACCAAAATAATGACGATCATAAAAAACCCACAAAAATATCTTCAAATGGGCAATCAATACATAAACATCGTCAAAGAATTCAACTATCTTGGGGAATGGATCAGGTAGAATTTGCTAGAGAAAAAGGCGACGGAATCTAGGAGAAATAAAATTGAATTGGCCTTACAATTTAGGAAGGATACTTAATAACAAGAAATCTCTCTCCTGGAATACCAAGATAAGATATCTAAACACGGTAATTAAACCAGAAGCTTTATATGCAGCCGAAACATTGTCTCTCACCACCCAGGGACCGCTTGTAAGGCTAGAGGTCAAGGAAAGAAAGATATTACGCAAAATCTTAGGCCCCAAATTTCATAAAAACAAAATAATCTATGTCAGGAACGAAAACCTTTACTAACTGAAAAACTCTCGGATACAATAAACAATTGAATTTTGATTGTTCAATTGATCAATTGAACAATTGATTTTTATGGGCACATCCTCCGAATGAATTCAAATAGACTTACCAAAAAATCTTCCACTTTCGCAATAAACGGCCACTTTCGTAATAAACAAACAAAACCTCTTTGATTTAAGGAAACTGAGAAAGACCACGTGGAACTACAAATTACAGACATCATGCTCAAGGACAAAACAAACGACTCACGACATCACCAAAGATAAGAAGCAACGGTTCCAAGTTCAAATCAAACAAAGGCGTACGATCCACATCTCTGCCGAAGAAAGGGAAGCAAAATCTCAAATGATGAGGCAATACTGGACTAAAAGGAAGGCTCAAAGCAATAAAAAAATGATTGATTTCATGTACCCCAAAGTTGGGTGAAACAAATAAAAGAGTCAAAATGGCAAGGTGTCATTGGTCAAACATAAAACTAACTAGAACTTAATCCCTTTATTCGGCAGAGATGTGGATCGTACGCTTTTGTTTGATTTTAACTTGGAACTGTTGCTTCTTATCTTTGGTGATGTCGTGAGTCGTTTGTTCTAAAGCCTTCTACACTTAGGAGATTCAATGCTGTCCTTGGTAGGGGATTGATTTTATACAATATGCTGCCTACTGAAGTAAAACATTGTTAGAAACTAAGCAGCTATAAATGTTTACTAAGGCGTTATCTTTGCACTTTGTTGTTGGTGGGGATAGTGCTATGGAGAATGTTATTTAGAATTAAATAAGGTTTTTATTTAGAAATTCTTCTAAAGGGTCCGCCAATTAGCGCGCTCGATTTTTAACAGCTGATGGCGGCCATGTTGTTTGTGGTAGAGTTGCCAAACCTAGTTGTTATTATTCAGTGTATCTTCACAAATTACCATGAACCAATTCAGCCGCGAGCAACATGTGCAAATCATTAAAATGTATTACGAAAATCATTCATCGGTTCGGGCAACGTTCCGCGCGCTCCGCCAATTTTACGGTGCAATTGGTCGTCCTGCTGAGTCGACTATCCGTCGTTTGATAAACAAATTCGAGGCAACCGGTTCGGTGAACAATAAGCCAACACCGACGCGTTGTCGAAACGTCCGATCTGCCGCGAATGTCGCCGCTGTGCGCGATAGTGTGCGTGAAAATCCGCGACAGTCAATTTCACGTCGCGCACAGGAACTCAGCCTTTCGGAAACATCACTTCGCCGAATCTTACATCTGGATTTGGGCATGCATCCGTACAAGATCCAGCTGACACAAGAGCTCAAAATAAACGACCATAGACAGCGCCGTATCTTCGCTGATTGGGCTTTAGAGCAGTTGGAAGTCGACCCCGAGTTTGGTCGCAAAATCATCTTCAGCACATTTGGCACATGAGGCACATTTTTGGATAAATGGGAATGTCAACAAGCAGAATTGCCGTTATTGGGCCGAGAACAATCCACAGGAGGTCCACCAGGTCGCAATGCACCCAGCAAAGGTAACTGTTTGGTGTGGATTTTGGGCCGGAGGCATCATCGGGCCGTATTTCTTCGAGAACGACGATGGTGTGGCCACGGTAAACGGCGAACGATACAGATCCATGATAACGAACTTTTTCTGGCATGAAATCGACAATATGGATGTCGAGGATATGCGGTTTCAGCAGGACGGCGCTACGAGCCACACAGCGCGCGCCACAATGGATCTTCTGCACGAGCGCTTCGGAGGAATGGTTATCTCGCGCGGAGGCGACATCAACTGGCCACCGAGATCGTGCGATTTAACCCCACTAGACTATTTCTTGTGGGGTTTTCTTAAATCACAGGTCTACGCAAACCAACCACAAAACACTGATGACCTCAAAGTCAACATACGCCACGCCATCGATGAAATACAGCCCGATTTGTGCGCCAGAGTCATTGGAAATTGGACTTCTCGTATGCGCGCCACCAAGCAAAGCCGAGGTGGCCATTTGAAAGAGATTATTTTCCATACATAATGCCTTCGAATACTCTTTCAAACAAAAAATAAATTTCATTTATACCTCTCACACAACTTGCTTTATTTTATTTTAAAGATCGAGCGCGCTTATTAGCGGACCCTTCATATGTGTAGCTTTTGCGAATAAAGTATATTACGAATTAATTAATTAAATATTTAATTGCCAAGAATTGCGAAGTATGAAACGTGCTCTGGGCAACTCTTAACGTTGCACCAGCGCAACATATACAAAAAGCAGTATCGCAATTATAATGTATACAAGAAAAGCTCGTCTATTTGTTTTAAAATATATACCGTTCAAGAATATACGCATAAAAATTGAACGAAGCATATTTCGATAAGTTTGACCAATAGTGACATGTAAATATGTAGACATTTATGAATCTTTTAGCAGATGCAGGAATGGCTTCGCATTAGATTTTCAGTCAACATTTTGTGAGTTGCGCGACGTGCTGGGTTTACGCTAGATGAATAGAAATTGGCTAAACTTTTCCTATTTTGTGAACACTCGACAGCAATAAATTCAACACACCGCACCGTCCTGTAAACGATTATGAAAAATAATCATAACCAGAACGTTAACGCGATGACGACATTTTCTAATATTCAAAATTAAAGTTGGCAAAATATCAGTTGTTTTTTTTAAATTAAATTCCTTTGCCCAAGAATTAATTAGAATATAAAAAAAGGATAAGATCTTAAGATCCATTAAAAATTAATTATACTAATTGTCAGAAAATAGTATATTTACTCTATTATCTCAAAAACAAAGGAAACAGATTTATAACCAGTATCAGTTCAGACTGAATAGTTAGTATGCGGTTGCTACGAAAACATCAGTTGATCGTAACATTTAGTAAACAAGTCAAGTATCTTCTGCACATGTAATGCAGTAATATTTAATAATCTACGAATTCTAAAAATTATGCGTGATCTGTAAAAGCCTTTTATAATACTAAATTGCTAAAATGTACATAACAATCAGATCTCGAAAAGAGATTTATCCGTTAAAAAATAAGTTATGTGAGGCAAGCTTTCATAACCCTGTTCATTTCATTTTATTAGAGACTTCTGAAACGTGTAACGTTTAGTTTCTCCTACATTTAACCACGTTCGATTAACATTTTTGATTATTGTAGAAAATCCACATATTTTAATCGCTTGTGACAATTGCGTATAAATTCGATTATTTTGAGCGGCACCTATTAATCAGGCTTAGTACCCATTAATTCTCATCACCTATCGATGACTGACAACGCTTTTGCATGACTCGACTTCAATAATAGCACTGGAGATACTTTCATCGTTTATAGCTGAATAACGTTCGAGAAATATTTCATCAAATTTAGTAGCTTTCGTTTCCAATACTAAAGACTTAGAACGCGTATTGAGTGTTTATTTCAATAATCAGCTCTGTTTTAACACTGATTTGATATATCTAGTGGTTTTAAATGCTCTGCATTCTTAATTTACATTCATACCACAAAACAGAATGTAAAAGTAGACCATGATCATGAAAATAGTAGATCATGATCATGAAAATATTACAGGCTAAAATCCATTGTGCCAATTCGATTGTTGTGTAGTAATGGTAAACATAATAAAACAACTTAATTAAAAATGGGCAATTATTATTTGTTACAGGCCAACTATGGACCAGGTAAAAATAACTATTTATTTCTTTTTTTATTCCTCTTCCTCCAACATTTTCATTTTTTTTAGAATGAGTTTTTTCTCTCTTCTGGCCATTTGGCACCATTTGTTTCTCTGTTTTGTTTTAGGAAAAGGTTTCTGGAAAACCTCTGAATCTCTTCTTGAAACTTCTTGTCTGAATTTGTCTCTGTTGAGCAAGGTCTCCTGCTTAACATGCATTTCTTCTAAGTCCTTTTTTTCTTGCCTCCCCATCCATTATCCTTGTCTGTTTTCCTGTTCTGGAAGAACGTATGGATCTTCTTTGTCAATTTGTCTCCCTCCATTCTCTCTATATGTCCACGCCTCACATCTCTTCCTGATATTGTCTATTATTTTAGGGCAGAATGAGTACACTTCCTTATTTGGTCTCAAAAACCAATTGCCATCTTTGTTTTTGATTGGACCTAATATTTTTTGTAGAATTCTTCTTTCCATATTTTCCAAATCTTCCAATGCCATTTTGCATCCGGTTAAAAGTAGTGTTTCCGACCCATAGAGGACTTCTGGTTTTTCAACTGTATTATAATGCCTTACTTTAGCATGTTTAGAAAAACACTTTTTGTTGTACAGATTTCTCACTTTCATGAATTTTTAAATTTTTCAGTTCTGATTTTAATTGTTACATTTTTAATTTTTATGTTTTTATTTGGGAGGCTAAATGGCTGGTATGGGTCTCAGGGGTAGCAGAAAGTGCCACTATTCCTGCTACAACAAAACTATGGGAAACGCCCACAGTCCCAAAAATGACAAATCCAGAAAATCCCACTTCCACGTCCTCGTTGTGGCCTCTGGGTGCATCGCGTACAATGGATGTGCGTGGTGTAGCAGAAGGAAGGGGGTAAACGGCGAGTTTCCGGCGCCTGAAAACCGGAACAAAAGTGGCTAAGGGAGAAAACCCTAACAGAAAATCCTGGTCCTTCAAGCTGCAGGGTTGAATCGATGGGCCAACACCTCATCATTCGGAAAAAGGAAAAAATGTTAAAAACTTAAAAAATCCGCCTCGGAACAATGATGGACATAAAATACAACGAACTAGGCAAAGAAAATTGACTATGAGAATGGCGACCTGGAACATACAAGCATTCCGAACAAAGAAAATAAAAGTATTCCAAGAATTTAACAAAATGAGACGGGATGTGTGTGTGCTTACAGAAACTAAAAAAAAGGAAAGGAGTCGAGATGGTAGGGGAATATATACATGTTTATAGTGGAGTTAAAAAGGACACAAGAGCAAAGAGAGGAGTAGCAATAGCAATACACAGAAAATATAAAAAATACATTAAAGACCATGAAGAAATTGACGAACAAATAATAAAAATGGAAATTTAAAAAAATGGACAGAATATAGTTATAATAGGAGTATACGCTCCTAGAGAGGACCTTGCCACTAAAGATATGTTCTACGAAAAACTATTCCGAATAATATCTGAGATAAAAGGAGATCGACAAATACTTATCTTGGGAGACCTAAATGCCCGTACAAGGAGAGAAGGAAACAACCCGGTAATAGGTAGATATGGAGAACAAACTGAATGCGAAAACGGCAGACGTCTTAAACAACTATGTCAGAATATGTCTCTAAAGATAATGAATGGTTTCTTCTCCCACAAATATATACATAAATACACGTGAACCCAACCCACGAAAGGACTAAGATCGATAATCGATTACATTATACAAAAACAAAACACAAAAATAACAACCACTGACGTAAGGGTGTATCGAGGAGCGGAATGCGGATCGGACCACCACCTATTGGTAGCAACAGTCCTAATAAATTATAGAAAAACTAATACGGACAAAACTAGTAAAAACGACATCTTAGGAAAAAACACGAATGAAATCATATACAACCTAGAGAGTTTCGGCAACGAATCTACTAAATTTTTGTACAAACTAAGATTAACTGCCATGCTGGCTAAAGTGCAATACGGAAACATAACAGCGAATCAACTATATCAACACCTAAGGAACTGTATGCACCAAGCAGCGAACGAAGCTATAGGACCACAAGAAAGGCATTTAAAAAATAAAGAGTGGTTGGCTACAATCTAAAAAAATAGGAGATAGAACGATCTATACACACTGGAATAGAGAAGTTAAAAAACTTGTAACAAAAAAGAATTTGGGAAAAAATATGCGAGGAGATAGAGAGGTGCATGGGAGGAACAAAGGTTTCTGAAGCGTGGAAGGCAATCAAACATATTAGAAAAGGAGGGCAAGTAAATAAAATTGAACTAATAAGTATGGAGGAGTGGGAAACATATTACAAATAACTGCTAACAGAAAAGAGAAAAGAGTTCCACATTGATAACCTGGACATAGAGACACCCACAAATGAAGAAGTAAATGCGATAACGATAAAAGAAATAAAAGAAGCCCTAAAAGAATCTAAAAATAAGAAGGCTGCAGGGCCAGGAAATATCCCAATTGAACTAGTTAAAAATGGACCCGAATTATTACTAGAGCTGATAGCCAAGATCTTCAACAAATGTCTAATAGAAGGCGACAACATTCCAGAAGATTGGAATATTGCTCATATGAGCTCAATATATAAAAAAGGAGACAAAAGACAATGTAGTAACTATAGAGGGATCAGCGTAACTAGTGCGCTTGGGAGGTTGTACGGCCGGATACTAAAAAAAAGAATTGAAAGCAGCATCAAAGAAGTAGAGGAGCAAAGTGGCTTCCGAGCCGGGAGATCATGCATTGACAATATATTTGTTATTCAACAAATTATAGAAAAGCGGAAAGATAGAAATCTACCCACACACCTATTATTTATCGACTTGGAGAAAGCTTTCGATACGGTACCCTGGAAAAAGCTTTTTGAAGCGTTGACGAGGATTGGGATAAATATTGTATACTGGCGGGCAATCAGAAATATATATATATATATATATATATATATATATCGAGTGCAGTCAAGATAGGAAACGTTATATCCCGGACTTTCCGTACAACGAAAGGATTAAGACAAAGCTGCAGCCTGTCTCCTACATTATTTAAAATATACATACAAGAAGCACTAACAAACTGAAGAAGAAAAACCGCAGGAATGGGAATAATAACAGGTGAACATTGTTTGACAAGCTTGCTATTTGCTGACGACCAAGAGATAATAGCAAGTGATGAAAGAGATATAGATTATATGTTAAGAAAATTGAAAGATGAGTATTCGGAATGGGGTTTAAACATGAATATGTCAAAAACAGAATATCTTCGTGTAGGGGAAGAAGGAGAAGACCCAGAACTGGAGTTAAGAAAGATTAAAAAATGTAGGGCATACAAATATTTAGGAACTATCATCTCAGAAGAAGGAACAACAAAAAAGGATATAGAAAATACTTGGACAAGGGAAAAGGGCTATCTGCTTGTTAAATTCAACGCTATGGCCAAATGAAATTAAACTAAAAACAAAAATTAAGGTATACAAATTTATTGTAGAACCAATAACAACTTATGGTTCAGAATGTTGGCAAGTTTCACAAAGGGATAAAAAAAGTATAGAAGTAGTAGAAATGGACTTTCTACGAAGTGCTTGTCAAACGTTCAAACTAGATCGTGTAAGAAATGAACGTATAAGGAGACAGACGAAGAGAGTCTATGGCACTACAAACGACATAGAAACACGGCAGTTAAAGTGGTATGGACACATGCAAAGGATGACTGGAGAAAGATGGCCAAAAATAGCATTCCAATATATACCAAGAGCAAGGAGAAGAAGGGGCAGACCAGCAATAAAATGGATAGATGGTATTATGGAAACCATTAAAGGTAGAGCCATAGAGGAAGATGGCTGGAGAGATAAGGAGAGGTGGAAAAAGAAGTGCGGGATGCGGCAAAGGCTGTAGGAACCTCGCTGTATATATATATATATATATATATATATATATATATATATATATATATATATATATATAAATATGTTTTTATTTTCCCCCAAATATTTAAAGTTGTCATATTTCTTGATGTTGACATATTTTGTTTTTAAATTTGATGGTGGGTTACTTTCGTTGGTCATGTATTCCGTCTTTTCGAAAGATACTTTCGATTGATACTTCTCAGCAGTTTTCTTAAGAAGTTCTAGTCTTTTCTTTGCATTCTTCAACGCTTCATCTATTATTACGAGATCATCTGCAAAGGCAAAACAATTTATTGCTTCTTTCGATCTACCAAACTGTATGTAGTTATTAACTTTTTGTTTTTCTTCCTACATTTTCCATTCTGTTATGACTTTTTCCAGCACACATTTGAATAATAATGGTGACGAACCGTCTCCTTGTCGGACTCCTGATACAATTTGGAAGGGACTAAAGGTTGTTCCAAGGAATTTAACTTTAGATGCTGTCTTTGTAAAAGTTTGTGTATTTATTTCCAGAATTTTCCTATCTACTGCAAATTCCTCCAGGGTTTTGAGGAGGGAGTCTCTGTCTATTGAATCATATGCTTTTTTAAGTCGACAAATATTAGCACTCTCTTTTTATTTAATATTTTCATGTACTGAATTATTTGTTTAAGGTTTAGAATTCGCTCTTGGCAGGATCTGTTACTCCTAAATCCAGCTTGATATTCTCCAATTTGTCCGTCTACTTGTGGATTTAGTATGTCCAGAAGAGCTTTCGATAATATTTTGTATTCTCAGGGTAGTAATGAAATTCCTCTATAATTATTTATATCTGTTTTGTCCCCTTTTTTTTACGAAGTGGGGGAATTAATGCAACCTTCCAGTTTTCTGGAATTGATTCTGTGTCCTAGACCTTATCTAGTTTTTCTTTTATAATTGTGGCACTTAGATCTCCACTAGCTTTTAGAATATCTGCTGTGAGGGCGTCTTCACCTGGGGATTTGTTGTGTTTTAATTGTTTGATATAACTTTTAATCATATCGATGCTTGGTGGTTTCGAATTTTCATTTGGAGTATTATTATGGAATTCTAGTTGTTTGGTCGGTTTTTCACAATTCAATAGTTTTTAAAAGTATGCTGCCAGTAATTTACAGTTTTCTTTATTATTAAGTATAAGTTTCCCAATATCTTTCCTGAAGCATAGCGACTGTGGAATGCAACCAGACATATAGTTCTTGAATGTCTTGTAGTAGTCTCTTCTATTATATTTTTTAAAATGCTCTTCTATATTTTTACGTTGCTCCTTTTCAAAGCACTTCTTTTGTGCCAAATTAATTTTATCTGCTCCCTTCTTCTGAAATTGATAGATTTTTCAATTAATGCTAGTTTTCCTGCTATACCAGTTGATACAGGCTTTCTTTTTTAGTGCAATCTTGTGCATTTTTTGTTCTCTTGTACTATTTGTTCTCTGGGGCTATTTCAAATGCAATATGTTTAATTGTTTCTGTAAAGTTGTTGGTATCAATATTCACTTCCTTCAGCCTCTCCTGAAAATCACATTCCTTTTCCATCAAAGGTTCGTTATTAATTCTCTTAGTTGTACTGGTTTGTTTCATGAATTTATGTTTAGGAATAAATCTCATGTGGATCTCATTTGGGTTACCCTACTTCTTCCTCTCTTAATTCTAATGCTATTGATTTCATGAAAATTATATCTGGAGATGGCGACATGATCAATTTGAAACTCTCCCAAGATGGGGTTTGGAGATATCCATGTTTTTTGCTTTCTTGGTAGTTTCTTGAAGTGTGTTGACGTGATTTTAAGATTAAATGACTTGCATATATCTACTAATCTTGAGCTATTTGTGTTGATTCTATTGCGAGCAGGATAGTTTCCAATAACTTTTCGGAATGATTTCTCTTTAAACAATTGGGCATTGAAGTCTCCCATTATGAATATTGTGTTGTTCTTGTGAACCATTGACATCTTGTTTTCCAGATTTTCCCAGAAGTCTTCTACTTTGTCTCGGTTCCTTTTGTTATCTTGATTTGTTGGTGCATGGCAATTGAATCTTGAATAATATTTATTCTTGCATTTAATTGTCATAAAGGAGAGTGATGGATTCAAAATCAAAAACATTTCTAATTATATTTTTGTGAACTGCGAAGGCTGTTCCTAAAATTCTGAGATTTGAGTTGGAAAATCTAACCGCCGGTTTTACTTTAAAAACTCGATAGTTTTCACTGTCCATTGTTAGGTCATAAGCATATCTAGCTTCTTGGATGGCTGCTAGCAGGATGTAAAATGGGCAATTATATTTAAAAATCTAATAATATGATTAATGGATATTCATGTAGAAATATGTTCAAATTGGTCCAGATTTTTTAAAATATTAGTAGCGTGTAGCGCTTATAAACACATGCATTTAAATATAACATGTACGTCAAGAGTATACATCCCATTATAACGAGAAAAAGAACTAAACAAGAGCTTTACCTAAATACAATATAATGTGCAATAATTTAAAGTTTTATATGCAGATTTAATATCCAATTAATTTTCAATTCCAAATTATTTAATAGCCATTCATTTTCGACTAATTTCGATTATTCATTTTTTCGATTATTCAGTTTCGACAATTCATTTTCAACTTATTGCATAAGTGGTTTAGATGGCGTTTTATCCTCCCAAGAATATTTAAACGCAAGAGCGCAATTCGAGCGTTTAATTTTCTTAAGTGGATAAAACGCCATCTAAAGCACAATTGCAATACAACGTTTTACCCAAAATCAGCATGATTATGTATTTAAAGATTTATCGGATATATTTTCTTATTCCATTAAATTTAATTTTTAAAAAACTATTCGTATGGTGCATTATCTAGGTATTCAATCGGTCAGTCTTTACTGCATTGGATGCTATGATACATTAGTTGTTTATTGAAAAAAAAAGTTGTTAAGTTGGTGAATAATGCAAGAAATTGTTCTCTTCCTGGTATAATCCTTGAGGAAGCTCAACAAGCAAGTTTTCAATTATTGCCTGCGAAGTCCAGAGAACATTAGAAAAAAGTATTTTAAAAAGTAGTTACTTGTTAACCGTGACATTTATTGACAGTTCAGCGAGCTTAATACGAAAACACTGTTAACGTTAGAGCAACTAATCTACCTAGTGATATTTTATGGTTTCGTATAAATATGCAAGCCAGTTATTTTATGAAAAATATCCAAATATAAGTGTGAGCTTTAACAGAATCAATTAATAAGTTTCATGAAACGGGATCCGTTGCCGACAAAATGAAGCCTCGCAAAGCGTACAATGATGATAATATTGTGACCATTGTGGCTATTGCATCAGTAGCGGAATATCCTAGGATTTCTTTACGCCAGCGAGCAACTGAATTCAATATCAGTCATATGTTATTGCAGATGATTTATAAATCGAATAAAATCTATCCTTATAAACATTGATTCAGAATCACCTTAGAAATTGCAGATCACGCGTTTAGACTCGAGTTTTGTATTGGATTGGTGAGAACACTATGGAACATCGCCTAATTTATCAAAATTTAATGTTTAGTAATGAAACAACGTTTTCGACAAATGGAAATTTTCCTCACAAAATTGTAAATATTGGTCCAAGGATAATCCAAATTAACGCCAGAAATCAGCGACATCAAGAAGTCAATGTTTAGGGCGGTATGCTGTTTAACACAATAATCGAACCCTACTTTTTTAATGGAAATTTAAACCAACATAATTACTTCAAAATGCTTCAGAATTTTATTGCCATTACTCGAGCAAGAGGAATTGCGACGCATGTACTTCCAATAAGATGGGTGTCCAGATAGTGGTACCTTGATTGTTAGAGAATTCTTAAATTTACATTTTCATGGTAGATGGATTTGACGACACGGACCAATATATTGGCCAGCTCTGTCACGTGACGTAACTCCCATGGATTTCTTTCTTTGGGGTTACCTAAAGCGAAATATTTACAGAGAATCTATGGGAAACGATGTAAACCTAAAAATGCGGCACGCGGAAGCTGTTCGAAGAAATTTATGTTGAAATGCTGAACAACGCTTACAAACAATTTAGAAAAACTGTTGAAGATTGCGCTGGATCTGGAGGAGACTATTTGGAATAATTATACAATTAAATTTGGAATAATTATAAATTAAATTTGGAATAATTATACAATAAATATTATTTACGGAATAACCGCGAATGTAGAGAAATTGGAGAATATCCACTACGCTGATGACACTGTAATATTTGCTTGGATGGTCTTCAACACCTTGTTTCTCGAATCGGTGAAAGTGGTGAGCCATGGCTTAGATATCAACATGAATAAAACAAAGTTCATGGGCATCAGCAAGAAAGACATAGACCTACCAAACTACGTTCTTAATATTAATGGTATCTCTATTGAGCAAGTAGGCAAAAACATTTATCTGGGAGCCAACATTATTGACCAATGGGATAATTGATAAATTTTGAATTGGTAAAACCATACAACATTATAGATAATCAGATAAACTTAATAAAGACGGAACAAAGCTTGAATATATAAATATACTCAACCTTTCCGGAACTCTATAATACTAATGAGTCTTTTTAGGACTACCAAAAACAAATTTCGTATGAAATTTGTCAGTTATTCTATAGCTTTCAGTCCACCTTCGTGGCACTCAGCAAAAACCATAAAAATAACATTGATTTTTAAGATCATGTCTTTCCGATACCTTGAGTGGATAGCCATCTGTGGACGCGATTCGAGATTTATCTCTCATCAGCACAGCTTTGCTTCCATGAACAATATTTTGTAAATCACTCACTTAATGGAAGCAAAGCTGTGCTGATGAGAGATAAATCTCGAAACGCGTCCACAGTTGGCTATCCACTCAAGGTATCGGAAAGACATGATCTTAAAAATCAATGTTATTTTTATGGTTTTTGTTGAGTGCCACGAAGGTGGACTGAAAGCTATAGAATAACTGACAAATTTCATACGAGATTTGTTTTTGGTAGTCCTAAAAAGACTCATTAGTATTATAGAGTTCCGGAAAGGTTGAGTATATTTATATATTCAAGCTTTGTTCCGTCTTTATTAAGTTTAATGGGATAATTCATACGAAATTAGAGTCCGTATCGAGAAAGCCAGAGCAGCTTATTGTAAAATGGCTATTGTGTTTAAGAGCCATTACTTCTCGATGGAAACACAATTAAGATTTCTACGTTGCTATATATTTTACATTCTTTTCTATGGAGCTGAGACCTGGACTTGAGACGATGGAGCTGACAGAGACGATGGGAAACGACTTGAGGCATTTGAGATGATTACAGATAAAATTTCAAACAATAACATTCTCCATAAAATGAAAAAAAAAGTACAGAAAACAATAAAATGCATTAAACTACAATATTTAGGTCATGTAATGAGGAATGGATACAGGTATAAACTGCTGTAGAACATTCTTCAAGGACAGATTCCTAGTAGAAGAGGACAAAAAAGAAGAAGATCTTGGTTTGGCAACTTAAGAACATGGATTTCACACACGAGTGAAGAACTATTCAGTTACCAAACTATGGTCACCAACATCCGAAACGGAGTGACACAAAAAGAAGAAAAATACCACTACAAAATAAATGATTCTGTTAAAAATATTTTTTTTTTTGTTCAGAAAATAATAAGATAAATGTTTCGTGCCTTCATCCTTGTTTACAAACAGAAAGTCATATTTAAAATCAAAAACTCGACATAGTATTAATTTTTTGATCTTATCTTAAGTGATTACTGGATTTTTATTTGAATATAAGGAGTTTCGATACAAGAATTTTTTTTTATAAAGAATAAGATTTTCTCCTAAATCTCGTATTAAAAAAAATTTCCCTCTAGAAAACCTTCTCCCTTTACACACTGTTTAGCAATTATCCGGATACAGTCCTGAATAAAAAACTAAATTGCATCACAAAATAATTGGATTATAAAATAATAGACAACAAAAATAAATAAGGCATAATACAAATGAAACATAAATAAACACCAGTATGAAATATTATTCATAATACGTATTTAATAGGAGTACTATTTTTAGATATCAAATATTAATATAACATATTCCAAAATAAAATATTAAATATTTTTTATCATTCATGCACAATATTACTTACTATCTTGGTGAACGTTTTTTAGTGCGATAAATGTAAAATATTAGTTGTATTTTTTAATTTTAATAAATTGAATATCATATTTCATTTAAACTATATTTTTGTCATTTGTCAAAAAACGTAAAGAAAAACCTGAAGATTTTTAATTTAAACCATAAAAAATAAGGACTTGACTCTAACAAAAATTAGCACTTTAAAGCTTAATATTTCACAAACGGATCTCTTAATCGAAATATTATTTTCACAAACCTGTAATATTTTTGAAAGACCTATCCAACGATACCCTACACCATGGCGTAGACGAGAAAAAAAAAACGTAACCACGTAGGGAACCCCAAAATTTTTTTTTGTCTAGATTTTATTTTACCACTTTGTCGGCGTGATTAATCTGAATATCCATGCCAAATTACAGCTTTATATTTCTAATAGTCTCTGAGCTAAACTGCGGACAGACGGACGGACAGACATATCGAAACTATAAGGGTTCGTTGTTGATAACAACGGAACCCTACAAATTAAAGAAAACATTTTGAATGGATGAAGTGTGTAAATTCTAAGGTTATACCGGAAACTGAGAAGAGTTCTTATGACGAATCCACACCACCGGAAACAATTGAAAATGCAAATTCTTCATTTTTTTTTTCAATTTTTTTTTTTGGATGGCACCTGGATCCCAAACTTGTAAGATACATCCCCTCGCATGAGCGATAAAAAATATTGTTTTAAAACGGGCAAAATTGTCAATTCTCGTCTCGAGCTCTCGACTCATATTGACAACTTTTCGTCCTAGCTACAAAATCTACTATTATTTAACCATAACTATGGAGCTCCTATTGAACTATTTTACAGTAATTTAAATTCGACAAAACTAAGCAATATATTTAAAACTCAACTACTTAGCACATTTACAAATTTTCAATAAAGCCCGTAAAAAGTAATGTTAATAATAATGCTTTATTGTCAATAAGAAATACATAATTTTTGTGGACAAAGCACACGCAAAATAATTCGAAACCAAAAAAAAATTACTCGTCTAGTGGTGCTAGCTAAGACTAGTATGTGTGTATGTAGTTCAAAACAGATCGAAACAAAACGGACAGATGCGGAAACTAGCTATCACCGAAGTAGGGTCATATTTCTAGGAAATGCGACTTGACGGTGGAACGGAATTAGGAGTTATTGGCGATAGATTTCAGATGGATGCATAAACTATTGAACATTTTTGTTGCATTTTAGAAATGGATGTTTTGATCAGTTCTGATCTAGGTAAGGGTAGATAAATATCCTGATATAAGTTCCTAGTAGTGTGTTCGTTTTGTGGTCTCCGCTAAAGTACGAATGTGTTTATGCATTAAGCTTACGATTTCCAGGATAAATAGCGAAGGGAGAATTAAAATTTTGAAAGTAAGGTAGACAATGGGTTCAACTACTCAATCTAAACATATAGCGAATAACTCTCTTTTTTACCTTGAAGATAGATTCAAGCTGGAGAAGGTTGTAATGTCCAAATAACGGTGAGCCATTTGTAACATGAGATTCGAAAAGAGCCAAATAAGTTCTGGATGTTTGGAGATTTAGCTCCCTGGAAATAAACCTAATTGCAAAGCAAGCAGAAGGCAGCATCTTTATTAAGAGTTAAACATGCGATGACCACTCGAGTGATTTGTCGATAATGAGGCCCAGAAGTCTAAGAGAGTCAACAGAGTTAATGACGTTCTTGTAAAGTGTAAGAAGCAGGAGTGTATCTTTATATGGTAGAACTACAGTTATCTTGGTACTTATTTTTAGACAGTTAGAATCTTACCATAGCTTAATACCCGCAAGGTCATTAGATATAGTAGAGTGGAGAAACGATTCTAGTATCATCAGTAGATTAACAAGGACAGTTCTGGACCAAAATCCAATAAGAATTTACATAGGGGTCTGAAATTACTTTACTTCCTGTCAAGTGGCTGGTTCTAGCGCATGCGCAAACCGACAATACCTGTTGTGTACATGCAGTATTTTCAATGACAGGTTTAAACAGGTAATAGTCAGCTTATAATCAAGATTAATTAGCTAATAAACAGGTTTAAACAGGTAGTAACCAGGTATTATCAGCTAATAAACAGGTATTGGCGGTTTGCGCATGCGCTAGAACCAGCCACGTGAGAGGAAGTAAAGTAATTTCAGGCCCCTATGTAAATTCTTATTGGATTTTGGTCCAGAACTGTCCTTGTTAATCTACTGATGATACTAGAATCGCTTCTCCACTCTACTATATCTAATGACCTTGCGGGTATTAAGCTATGGTACGATTCTAACTGTCTATAAATAAGTACCTACCTAAGTACTTCTACCGGAAGTAAAGTAATTTCAGACCTCTATGTAAATCCTTATAGGATTTTGGTCCAGAACTGTCCTAGCTTATCTACTATCATCGGCGAAGAGACAAATTTTGCCGCTGATATTTAGATTAGTCATATCGTTGATGAATACTAGGAAGAGTATGGGAGCTAGAACGGAACCTTGTGGAACACAAACATCCACTGCTCTGCAAGAGGAAGAGTAGTCATGTACTATGACTTCTATTGCCAAGATAGGATTTGAACCATTTCTGAGGAATACACCGAATTCCACAAAATGCAAATATTTTAGTGAAATCTCATGGTTTATACAATGTAAGGATTTGGCAATGTCACAAAAAACTGTTACTGTAAAAAGCTCGTTGTTATTATTGTGGTAGATATCACTAAGAACAGAGAATATGGCATCACTCGGACTTTTACTGGATAAGAACCTGAACTGAATTGATGTGGAATTGATATGTTCGATCAGGAATGCCATTAAGCGTCCCTTGACCAGCCTACCTGTTCTTGGATAAAGCAGGAAGTAAGGCGGTTGGTCTGTAGTTGCAGCAGCTGATCTAATCACCGCCTTTATGTAGAGGAATAATGATTGCTGTCTTGAGGCACTGGTGAAAAATACCCTTCTCGAAAGATTGATTGATTAGAAAGGACAGGGCGTTCTTGCTCCAAGAGAAAGGTTTAGAAATACTTTAATCGATAAACCATCAGTGTTGCAAGAAGACTTGTTTTATATAGCTGTAATGGCTTGTAACAGTTCAAGGTTTTCATTCATTCCCGTTCATCAACGGGACTTAAAATGAAGGTGTTGGAGTTCCAATTTAAAGTATAAAGAAAGGAAAGAGAGTCGCAACTTGAAGATATATTAGAAGTTATATTTTTGGCCACATTTACGAAATAGTTGTTCAAATCATTTGGATCAGGACAAATTTGGTCAGGTGAACGAGATTTATTTCTCAAATCATTAACTATTGACCAGGATTCTCTAGCGACTTTATTCAATACAAGTGAAACTTATTATTGTGGTACAAAAGTACTAGTATTTTATTGTCAATTATAGCGAACTTCATTTCTAAGACCAGGTATCTAATTTAATTCGAAAAAATGTTAAGTTGTATATTTTATCTACGACCACTATTGAAAATGCGATTATTGTACACATTATTTTTCGTGGACTATATAAAAATACATCACACACACACACACACACACACACACACGTACGTAACAGTCCGCAATTCATGATAAGTTATGATTGATACACACACGTGCGTTAGGTTTACTATTCGTTGTTTGGTTCAGAGCTGCTACTACTTGCTCATACGTTTAGCACCCCCCGTGCCACAGTTCAAATTAACGGAAATTGGCATTGCGTACATTGGGTTGCCTATAACTATAAGCACTCTTATTCTAGTTTAACCCAAATAAGTACTAAATATTAAGGTATGTAACCATTAAGAATGTATTTCTTTCAAGTTAATTAATGTAGAGTAGCAGTTATATATGAAAATACAACTGTTTGTTTATTATAATGTTAAATAATGTACCTAATAAGAAATACATTTGTTATATCAAACATATTTTTCTTATTAAACAGAAACATATTAGTGTGGTCGTAGATAAAATATAGTACATAACTCGAGTTGTTAGGCAATTACGTACTCGCGGAATTACACACTCCCCTATTCGCGGGTCGTGCGTAACTTTTCCGCTCGTACGTAATATGCTTCTTACAATTATCGTTGCGTAATATACTATTGTAAATTCTATATAACACAATAAAACTTAGAAAGTATGTAATTTATTCGATTTATTAATATTTTAATGTTGTGTTTAATTAGATAATTCCTCAATTAATAAATGTTTTTGAATAATGCAATATTAAAGCATAAGCTTATATGAAGAAAGATAATGATGAAATATTAATATGAATAAGAAACAGTAAATACGCTCGGGCAAGTATGAGCAACCTGCGGCTCGCATATAACGGCTTTGGCTTCCCTCCACTATGAAATCTACTCTCCTACCCCAAATTTTAATAAACGGGGCCGATATGCCCGCCTTACGATAGGTCGCCCCTGTACTCGAACGAATAATGGTAATTTAGCCCTAGCTCCCAAAACGTTGCTCATCCCTGCGCTAGGGGATGCCAAGAAAAAAAAAATTGACAACCACTTATAAACACTAGATCAATAAAAAGTATTTATTCAATGGACAAAATCCAAAGAATTGCCTGTTCAGAGACATAAATGGCCAGTAAAACAACAATTAAATAAATATAAACAATACTTACGGATGGGATCAAATCCAACAATAAAGCCAGGACACGGTTGACTGGCAGCTTCTCCCGCTGGAGTGTCCGGCCAACAGACCCAGCCATCAAACAATCCCGGACAATAGAGACCTGGAAGCAATAGAAAGGAAATTGTTAAGTGACTAAAATCACAAACAGTTGTTAAAAAACTACAATGTTTAATTTAAATTAATTTTCTTAGGTTTTTTCATGTATGAAGACGTAGCAGCCACACAAAAAAGAGCAGGGGAATCGATTTTTCAAGGAAATCTGACGCCGTAGATAAAAGTTTTTTTTTCTGTTAGAAGGAAGATGTATGAAAGTGGAAGACGTGTAAGCTGAAACTGAATAGTCCGGAGGCAGGAGCAAAGTAAGTATCATTATATCAATATTTACAAGTAATATTATATAAAATAAAGATTGTGTGTTGGGTGAATTGGAAATGAAAATAATAAATTTCAGAATATATCCAATTAACATCATCTAGTTTATCATTTAAAATTATTTTTATTTAAAAAATATTACGCAAGCATGCAGGTGTCCTACTAAATAAAGATTAATATTTTGTGTCAATATCTAACCCTGTATTTCACAGTTTTTTCTTTTGGAAAGTTATAATTTTCTACGTTGGTATTTGCAAGTAATGAAAAGCGCAAACATCAAAGGAATAGTTTAAATTCAATGCACGTGCCGAAAATGATTTTTATATTAACCCATTAAGGCCCAAATTATTTTATATAACACGAATTATAAAAATAGTTCTTTCTACGTATATTTGTTCATAATGCCCACCTAGATACAATATAATCGATTACTTGCAAATATGTCCTATAGGAGTTATTTAAAGGACCGTCCTTATTTGAGGACGCTGGGTTCTGTGATGTGTAATAATTCGCAAAATACTGAATTTGAAACTTATGTTCCATTTCCATTTATGATTTGCAAATTAGGCTGAAATAGTAATGTTAAGTTTATAGTAGTAATTACTATTTATAAACCTATAAAGGTAATAAATATACTTACAACTAGTAATGTTAAGTTTTATTTACAATTTTTATTATGGTATTTTGGAAAACATGTAATATACTAAGGTACGTTACACATTTTGCAAAATGTTCGTCGTCTCCTACAACATTTCGAAAACTGGCACCTTCGTTGTGTAGCGGCAACGGGCCGCCGGGAATACTTTCGGAGAATATTCCAAAGATATTTTATAAGGGTCGGTAGTGTAATCCTCGAGCAGATCATGAAATATTTTTATTTTTACTTTTACGAGGACATTACAATAATTACCCGAATACTCTTGGACAAATTTCGAAAATACGAAATATAACCACCTCATCTGCTCCTAGGATCAAGAATATGTCGTGGAAATTGAAGACATATTGGAACACCTGATTGAAAACCACGTCTACGATGACGCCTTTAACCGTCTACTGGGACGCAGGCAACAAAAAGGGCTACGAAGACGCCTTCTACTATCGACGAGGTCGCAATCAACTTGTTAATCTTTCTCATACTGATAGGTGTATTGTTAATCTTTTTCATACTGGTAGTGTATTCTCATACTGATAGGATTGACTCATACGGATAGATGCAAGCTGGTTTTGCATCGAAAACCGCCTATCAACAAACGCAAACGAAAACGCCTTGCAACAAACTTGCGAAAACAAGATCTACGATTACGCATTCAACCGTCTACAAGGACACCTGCAACAACAAACAAAGTCTACGTTGCCATTTTCAGCTGTCTACCAGGACGTCTGCAACAACAAACAACGTCTACGGTAACGACTTCAACCGTCTACCAGACGCCTATATGGCGGCGTTGTCACTGGCAAGGGGGTGATGTAGCGGCAACAGGCCGTTAAAACTTATTTTATTTTACAGGGGTCATTACAGTAATTACCAGAATACTTTCGGACAAAATTCAAAGTGTAATCCACGAGCGGATCATGAAACATTTTTATTTTTAGTTTTACGAGGGCATTACAATAATTACCCGAATACTTTCGGATAAGTTTCTGAAAATATTCTATGAGCGTCGAGTGTGTAATCCTCGGGCAGATTACAAAACATCGCCAAAAACTCGAAAAAAGCGAAACTAAGAATTTACCAGCGCGTGTTCTGTCGGAACATTAAAACAGAATATTTTGCTCCCGAGAATCGTAATCCATCAATCCAAAAAGAGACGAAAGCTATTAGGAGGGGTCAGTATACCTGGACGAAATATAAATACTGGGACCCCCGAATAAACAGTCAGTCAAGGTACGAGGACAGTTCGAGTACGAATGCTACCGAGGCATCATTCTTCTTCTTCTTCCTTTGGCTCTACAACCCTTTATGGGTTTTGGCCTCCTCTACAATTTTATGCCATTCTCCACGATCTTCTGCTGCTCTTTTCCAATTCCTTACTCCTAGTGCTTTTATGTCTTCTTCCACGCTTTCCTTCCATCTTTTACGTGGTCTTCCTCTTGGTCGGCTATTGGTGGGTTTCCATTCCATGATAAGCTTGGTGTTTCGATCTTTTTCCATTCTTTGCACATGGCCTATCCACCTCAGTCTCTGTGCCTTTACATGTTTTACTATGTTGTTGTTTCCAATTAGAGACTCTAGTTCGTGATTCATTCTTATCCTGTATGTTCCGTCCTGTTCCCTTATCGGACCATATACTTTTCTTAATATTTTTCTTTCAAATGTCTTTAGTTCTTCCTCACTTTTCTTAAGGAGGGTCCATGTTTCACAGCCATAAGTAACTACCGGTCGTATTAGGCACTTATATATAGTTATCTTGGATTTGTGACTTAGTAGTTTGCTGGTAAGTAGTTTTCTGTTCGCATAGTAGGTTCTATTTCCTTTTAATATTCGTATCTTTATTTCTTCACTCTCGTCGTTGGTTTGATTTAGTTGAGATCCCAAATAAGTGAAATTTTTAACTTTTTCAAAGCTGTGGTCGCCTACTATGTATCTATCTTCATTTAGTGGTGCAGTTCTGGACATCATCATATATTTTGTTTTTTCTTGATTGACTGTCAGTTCAGTTGCCTCTTTTTCGAGGTCCTTAAATGTGTCATTTACTGTATTTGCCATGCGCCCCGTGATTACTATGTCATCTGCATAGGCTACGATTTGTCTACTTTTTGATGTTAAGTTTCCCGTTATCTTTAGTTTTTCTATAGCCGCATGTAATGTTAGGTTGAAAAGTAGAGCGGATAGCGCATCACCTTGTCTGACTCCAGACGTAATGGCGAATTTTTCGGTTTTATCGTTTTGTATTACTACTGCCGCTGACGTTCTTTCTAATGTTAGTTTAATTAGATTGACAATCTTTTTTGGTATGCCCATATGTATTAAGTTCAGGGTATAACTTATTTCTGTTGACTGAATCGAAGGCTTGTTGAAAATCAATGAAAAGGCAGTGTATGTCAAAATTGTGTTCGTATCCCTTTTCTAGCAGCAGTCGCATTTGGTGTATTTGATCTGTTGTTGATCGGTTAGGTCGAAATCCACATTGATAGTCATCTAGTATATCTTCTGCATATACGTTCAACCTTTTGTGAATGAGGCATGAAATGATTTTATATGTTACATTTAATAATGTAATTCCTCTGTAATTTTTACAATCTCTTTTGCTTCCTTTCTTGTGAATAGGATGTATAAGGCCTAAATTCCACTCTTCCGGCATTGTTTCTTCCTCTCAGATTCGTTTGGTTAATTGGTGGATACGGGCCCACAGTTCTGGGCCTCCTGCCTTTAGTAGCTCTGCTGTAATGTTATCGCTACCAGGCGCCTTGTTATTCTTAAAGGCAATTATGATCTCAGTTGTTTCTTCCAGTGTCGGTGTTTCAACTTTTGGTTCAGCTGTTTTGTACTGAGTTAGTTCTTCTTCTGAGTTTGTTTCATTTTTATTATTAAGCAGGTCGCAGAAATATTCCTGCCATCGTTTCAGGACGTCTGATTTCTCTGTTAGGATCGTTCCATTTTTGTAGTCGCACAACATTTCTTTAGCTTTGTACTCTGAAGAATGTAGTTTTATTTCTCGGTAGAACTTTTTGTAATTTTTTCTGTTATTGCTCTCGTCTATTTCTTCTATTTCCTTGTTATAGTATTCTCTTTTCTTTTTTCGGCACGTTCGGTATGCTTCTGTTCTTTTTCTTTCATAGTATTTCCTTTGGCTTCTCGATTCACGCTGGAGGCACTTGTTTCTTGCTTCATCTTTTATGTCTATCTTCTTCCTGCACTCCTCGTCAAACCATTCTTCGTTTATTATTTTTTGCTTTTCTCCTATCTTTTCAGCTCCTTTTAGAATACTATCTCTGATGTGTCTCCATTCATTCTCCACATCGTCTTCGCTTGGGTTTTTACGTAGGTGTTCCAGTATTGTTTCTTGATATTCTCTTTTTCCCTTTTCACTTTTCAGTTTTTCCACATTCCACTTCTTTGGTTTATGTCCTCCGCGTTTTTGTATGTTGCTTATTCTCTGTCTTACAGTTGCTATTACCAAGAAGTGGTCGGAATCGCAGTTAATTCCTCTGAACGAGCGTACATTTTTTATATTTGATGTCCATCTTCTTGATACTGCGACATGATCGATTTGGTTACATTTTCTCGTGCCCGGAATTTTCCATGTTCCTTTATGTATGCGCTTGTGCGGAAAGAGTGTACTACTTAATATCAAATTTTGCATTTCTGCTAGGTGGCATAATCTCTCTCCGTTTGGGCTTGTTTCTGCGTGCAAGCTGTGTCGTCCAGCAACACTCCTGTACCTCTGTTCTTGTCCTATCTTTGCATTAAAATCTCCCATCAATATCAAGATGTCGTGATTGGGTACTTTGTCGCATTCTTGTTGGATCCTGTCAAAGAATTGGTCGATTATCATTTCGTCTGTTTCTTCCGTTGGAGCGTATGCGTTTAGAATGGTTATATTTGTAAATTTTCCTTTTAAGCGGATCTTGCACATTCGTTCGTTGATTGGTTCGAAGTGCATAAGCGTACTTCTCGCTCTCTTGTTTAGTATGAATCCAGTTCCATATGATCCTTGTTTTTCACTCCCGCTATAATATAGTGAGTATTCTCTTTTTCGTACTTCGCCCTGTGCTTTCCATCTGATTTCTTGCAGGGCTGTTACATCTATATTTTGCTTTATAATTTTTTCGGCAATCTCCTGCATTTTTCCAGGTCTTAGCATGGTTCGTACATTCCATGTGCTTATTTTCATTTCCAATCTCTTGTCCTTTTTTCGTTGCGTGGTTCGTTGTCGTGGTTCCAGTCCGGTTTTATTTCGTGGAGTTTCCGTAACAAGTTTGTTTTTCCGGTGACGGGGAGTTAACCCGTCGCCCAACCCCCATTTCGGAGGGCCTTTTCCCATGTTCTCGCTTGCCCTCATTTCCGCCCTTGTCCATACGGGTTTTCACCGCATCTCAAAGGGTGTCCATGAGGTTACCAGGGATCACCAAGCGTGGAGGTGAGAGTCAGACTTGGGTAGGAGTGGCTATGCAACTAGTTCATTCCCAATGACTGTTGTGCGGTACGCATGCACTACCCCCTTTGATACCCACCGAGGCATCAGATCCACCCAAATTAGTAGATGAGCTTGTTCAAGTTATATCCAAGTTCTCTGAATACGTTGCAGCTCTGTCGTTCCCTCAATACAGTGTTTGTGTCTTTTGAATATTATATGATTGTAAATAAATTCCTTTGCAAACCTTGAGTGATATATTTATTCTACTGCGTATCACCCACAAATTGGTGACCCTGAGGTGATCGAAAAAAGGAATCCACACACTAAAACATGGAAGCAAACGCGCCCAACTTTTGCCGCATTATCGGAAAACTTCCTCCATTCTGGCCACAGAAATCTGAACGTTGGTTTCGCCGCGTAGAAGCCATGTTCAAGACCAGCGGAATCACGAGCGAGAATACGAAATATAACTACCTAATGGGCTCCTAGGATCAAGAATACGTCGTGGAAATTGAAGACATATTAGACAACCGCGCCAACGACAGAAAATACGAGCTGTAAATACGAGAAAAACATTGAACGTGGGTTCAACGAATGTGAGTTTCAAGTAGCAAAGAAGATGAGAACACCGCCACAAAAAACGACGTCTACGATGACGCCTTCAACCGTCTACGAGGACGCAGGCAAAATCAACGGGTACGACAACGCCTTCTACCATGTACGAAGCCGCTATCGACTTGTTAATCTTCCGGATTGACTCATACTGATAGGCGCAAGCTGCTTTTGCATAGGAAACCATCTATAAGCAAACGACGTCTACGAAGACGCCTTGCAACAAACTTGCAATAAATAACAAGGTCTACGATGACCGCATTCAACCGTCTACGAGGACACCTGCAACAACAAACAACGTCTACTATTCCCCGATCGACTACAAGAAGGGGTACGATGAAGAAAACCTAATTAACTATCAACAAGCAAACGAACACACAACAACAGCAGCAACGAAATCTATATAGCGTTATCGCTGGCAAGGGGGTGATGTAGCGGCAACGGGCCGTTGAAATCTATTTTGTTTTACAAGGGTCGTTAAGGGTAGTAATTAATTACCCGAATACTTTGGGACAGAATTCCTAAAATATTTTATGAGGGTCGATAGTGTAATCCTCGAGCAGATCATGAACATTTTTATTTTTAGTTTTACAAGGGCATTACAATAATTACCCGAATACTTTCGGACAATATTTTATGACGATCGATTGTGTAATCCGCGGGCAGATTACGTATCATCACCAAAAATTCGAATAAAGCAAACCTAAGAATTTACCAGCGCGTGTTCTGTTGAAAGATTACGACAAGATATATTTCTCCAGTATACCTGGACAAAATATAAATACTGGGACCCCCGAATAAACAGTCAGTCCTTCTTCTTTAAGTGCATTCTCCATTACCGAAGGTTGGCAACAATCACAGCAAATTCCGCAAGGTCCTGTGGCAATGAGTGAGAGTCCAGAGCAGTCTAGTCTATTATGTTCTTTAATCAGGAGCTTTCCCTTGTCCTGGACCGCGGTGCCCTCTACCTTGCCCTCAATTATTAATTTTAGAAGACTAAATTTTGTATTTCTGAGGATAACGTACCTAAGACACTTTGTCTCACGTTTCTTCACAAGAACCAATAGCTCTCTGTCTCTGTACATGCGTCTAAGAACCTCATTATTCGTGATGTTCCCCCCAGGATATTCTCTCCATTCTTCGAATGATTAACGTCTCAAACGCTTCTATTTTATTTATAGTATTGATCTTCATCGTCCATGCCTCAACACCATACAACGGTACCGAGTGAATGTAATTCTTAACGAACCGGTATCTTAGTTTAGGGTTTAGGCTTCTCTCGCAAAATACTTTTCTCATCTTAAGGAACATTGTTCCTATTTCGATGCGTGTTCTTGCTTTCAGATTTGGATCCAGGTCTTCGATGATTCAGTTGCCCAAGTATTAAAATTTAGCGACCTGCTCTGTTTGCTTATTGTGTACTTGCAAATTGGCTTGGTTATCAGGTGTTCTACTGATAACTTTTGTTTTCGCTTTGGCCGTAATTAATTTTAGCTCAAGCATCAATTTCTGCTAATATTTGGTTCATCAAACGTTGTAGGCCAGCTGCACTGTTTGCAAAAAATATCCGTATCGTCCGCGTACCTGATGTTGTTCAATAGTTCACCATTGATCTTGATTATATCTGTATAGTTTTCCAAGGCTTTTAGGAATATTTGTTCCGAGTAGATATTACAGAGTAGATAGTATACAGCCTTGACGTCCTCCACGTTTAATTGGTATATCGCTGATCGTGTCGTCCTCGAGTCGTACTACAGCAGTCTGGTATTCGTACAATTTTTTTATGAAGAAGATATCTTTTTGGTCGCGGCCTTTGGTCATCAGAATGTTAATTAAGACGTCGTATTTTAAACACTCAAATTCCATTGTCTAATCAATAAAACAGATCTACACGTCTTTTTTTTTTGTCTCTACATATTTGCATGAGAACGGATAGCCCAAACAACGCTTTTCTTCTTCCAAGTCCATCTCTAAAACCAAACTGTTCCTTGCCTAGATCTTCTTCACATTTATTACGTATTCTATTTTGTAGGATTTTTAGGATTACTTTGAATACTCATCAAACTGATTAGTCGGAAATGCTCGCACTAGTTTGCGTTTGTTTTCTTTGGTAGGGCAATGAATATTGATTTTAGCCAGTCTTTCGTTATCGCCATCAGATCCACCCAAATTAATAGTTCAAGTTTGTTCAAGTTATATCCAAGTTCTCGGAATACATTTCAACTTCGCCGTTCCGTTAATACAGTGTTAGTGTCGTTGCAAACCGTGAGTGATATATTTATTCTACCGCGTATTGCCCAGTTGGTTTTCTCGTTTTTCATCACATGATTCTTCTGATGAAATCACATATCATCAAACACCTTTGTTCTCGATGTTCCTGGGAAACGTGTTGGTTTGAGTTCGAGCCATGTACTTGCTTATATAAAAGATATGAATTTACGATAGCCACATCTATAATACCATTACATTGGCACCAGTACCATTTTCTTCCTCTAATGTATATAGTATGCTTCTCGAGTAACCAGTTGCGGTGATCGACATCTCCCAAGTAAGAATTATAAATGAAAATTGCTTCTCACTGATGCATAGGCATGCCTTCTTGTTTTACTTTGCACAAGCGTTGGACTAGTAAAAATGGTCCTTCCTCTTCTTAAAGTACCCTATCTGTTGCGAATGTTGGCGATTAGCATGGCAACCTAGACATGGCAACTATCAACTGCTTGACAAAACAGTTGAACTGATGTAAGGCCGAACTACTGGCGTAAATTCTTGTGGCAGGAGTTACGTCGTCTTCCTGGTCCTCTTCTCTCATCTACTTTTCCTTCCATGACTAATTGTAATATGCAATATATTTGTCATTCCGCAGTATATGCCATTCTAAGTATTGCAGCTTACTTTCTTTGAAGATGTTGAGCAGTTCTTTATTTTTACCGATTTGTTGGAGTACTTTGTGATATGATGGATCCATGATATGCGCAAGATGCGTCTATATAAACAAAACTCGAAAGCTTTCAGCCTGTTTTGCGTCGGCTGTCAATGACATCTGTCAATGTCCAGGCCTCTACGCCATATAGTAGAACAGGCATTATATAGCACCTTACCATTCGGATTTTAAGGGGAAGTGACAAGTCGCTGGAGAAGAACATTTTCTTTAGTTTGTGTAGAGAAGATCTGGCCTGTTCTATTCTCTCACGAATTTCTTTGGAATAATTCCAGTCGTCATTTATTAGGGTACCCAGGTAGACATATTTCTCTACTCTCTCAACGCGTTCATTTCCAAGTATTAGTGTATCTTTGTGTGGGCCCAATTTTTAGGTACCACTATGTATTCTTGTTTTGAGGTATTTAATCTGAGTCCATACCGTTGGCTTGTAGGCTCTACAGGGTGTTTGCTACTATGCTGGTTTTATCAGAGTATCGTATGTTATTGATGTTTTTGCCATTCGTCTTAATACCATCGTTTGCGATTAATGCTTCTTGGAAAATTTTCTCAGAGTATTTGTTGAACAAGAAAGAAGATAGCACAAAATGGTTCTGTATTATCAAAATTATTGACTAACGAAAAACATTTATTTTTCAATTTCACTATCGAAATTTGGTTACAGCTATCGAACCTAAAGTCTATCGCTCGCCTTCCCTTCTTTTCAAGCTCATTCCATGACTCCAAAGGACAGTTAGCGGTCCTGTTGTCCTATATTGTACCTTTTGCTCGAGAACCTTCTTCTTTCTAACAATAAGTAACTAGCAAATTGTGACTTGTAAAAAGTTGTCAAAAAGTAACATGTAAGAAATGTGTAGATGGCTCTGGCAAAGTCATCGCTGTAAAATCTGCCACGATACCCCCGCGACAGTGGTGCCTAAGATCAAGACAACAAGCACAAGGGTATGCCGTGGGAGGAGGCCTTGGCCCATCATGGGCTGTTGCGCCAGGGTTATTATTATTAAAAAAGTTGTCAAGGAAAACTAACAATATAGCTGCTTGGATCTTTTACAGCAGACAACATATCCAGTAAAACTTTCGTACCAAGATGTCTATCATTGTTGTTTTCCTGAACGTCGTTTCCTGCATATAACGAAAAGTTAAAACAATATACACTAGACCCATATATTTCCTACACTTTATATCCAAATCGAATAGGCATAGTTTTTATAAATTGTTTGAAATGATGTTTCCCATTGAACTTCGCCAATACCGGTCACAAGCCCGAATGCAAAAAAGGAGTGATCGAGGAGTAACACCTCGCTAAAAAACAAGGCTTCAGCTGATCCGTCTGATAGCACCTATTAAGGGCCCCTGCCTAGGGTACAAGTGAAAACCGGTCAACGACCCAAGAAGCGGAAGAACTCTAAAGGGTCTCAATGGTTAAGGGGACGGAAGAACCAAAATTTCGCCCACACGCCCGGCAAGCGAGGCGTCTTAGTGCCAATGACCCTTCAACTCGAACAAGAACAGATTAAATCCAGTAAAAAATATACGCCAGGGGAGTAGAGACACGAACCCAGAATCTCCCATTGATGCACCACAATCGGTCAGCCTCATGGATTCTGGGGGATGCACAGATTTGAAACTCAAAGATAACACCCGAAAGACCCAACAGGGAACAAAAATTCTCATAGCGACATACAAGATACGAACCATGAGAAATACCGAACACCTAGAACAGCTCGAGGAAGCATTATCAAAGATAAAATGGCACATATTAGGACTAAGCGAGACAAGTCTGCCCGGAAAAAAATACACCACCCTAAAATTTAAGGACACGCTATACCAGTAAAACAACGAGGAAATTATCGAGGACATAAATCTATTATACTATACCAGTTTAACAGAGCGGCCAAGGAGGAGTAGCAATACTTTGCTAAATACATAATTGTAAATAAATAAATCCATACAACAAATGGTCTGTAGAGTGAAAGCCATATCCGAAAGAGAGATATACATCACTATGAAACTCAACAACAGGTACAAACTCCAAATAATTCAAGCCTATGCTCGCACAATCGCCTCCAGCAACGAGGAAGTAGAACTATTCTACGACGGCATTACATGTGCACGAAAATCAGATAAAACCCAATATTCAGCAATCATGGGAGATTTTAACGCGAACCTAAGCCTTAAGGATAAAAAAGAAAACATTCCAAATATTGGGAGCTTCGGTCTAGGAGAAAGGAATGGTCGGGGGCGAAAGCTTATAAATTACCTGCAAGACGAACACCTGTTCTGCATGAACGGCTTCTTCGAAAAACCAAATCAACGGAGATGGACATGATTAAGCCCAGATGGTAAAATTAAAAACGAAATAGACTACGTCAAAATACAAATATAATCACAAACGTCTCAGTGATAAATAACTTCCACACCGGCAGCGATCGCAGGTTAATAAGGAGATTATCGCAGAAGATTAACACTTAAATAGAGCGAAGAAAAATGCTCGAGAAGAAACCCTTTCCAACTATAAGCCTCTTAACACAAAATCAAGAAGAACGCATAAAGGAAATATCAACTAAGATGTTTATACAAACCTTACGACACTAAGTATCGACGAATGAAATGAAATAATCGTAAATAACATACAAGAAGTCAATAAGAAAATTTGCACAAGGACAAATCTGCGAAAAAATAAAAAGATAAGCGAAGGTACAATAGAAATCATGAAACGAAGATATAACCTAAATAGAAAATCGAACGAATACAGACAACTAAGTAAAACTTCACAAAATAAATCAGGAGAGAAACTAGGAGGCAAAACGCAGAACTCATAAGATATAATAGACGATAAAAGACAACAATAGAAATACTCGAAAGATACAATAGAAAGTAACAAGAACTTGAAAATACTGAGAACACAAATGTCAAAGGGAAAAATGAAAATCGATAACATTAAAAATAAGCACGGTAAAACGGTCAATAACAAAGAACAAATTCTCGAAGCTTTTCAAAGCTTCTACACGGACCTCTAGCTCTAAAGATCACACATACCAACCACACTAAGTACCAAAAACGAGCTAATATAGAACGTCAATTTAGAAGACATGCCGGATATAGATATCCCCGAAATAAATAAAGCTCTTAAACAATAAAAAAAAACAGGAAAGCACCAGGCGAAGACAAAATATCAACAGAAATGTTAAAACTAGGGAGGGAACTTTATTAAATGCAGTAAAACTTCTACTAAATAAATGCATTGAAGAAACGAGAATACCTACTGCCTGGGAAAACTCTGATACACAAGTAATTCTGATACACAAGAAAGGTTACAATAAAGACATTAGGAACTATAGACCCATTAGTCTGCTATCGCACCTTTGTAAATTGTGAACAAAAATCATAACAAATCGCCTAACAAACAAACTGGATTTTTACCAACGTCCAGAACAGGCTGGATTTCGTAAAGGGTTTAGTACAACGGATCACATACAGACCCTTCGGACATTAAATGAGAAGTGTACGGAAAATAATGTACCCATTCATCTAGCGTTAATTGACTATGAAAAAGCGTTCGATTCTGTCAAACTTTTGGCAATCTTTACTGCCATGAATAAAGCCAGAAACGACTCACGGTATAGGTACATAATTAATTCGACAAATAAACCAAAATTCTACTTTTAGTGTTGACACTAGATAAAAAGTTGATTACAGAGAAGATCAAAATAGGGAAAGTAGTCAGGCAAGGAGACACCATTTCACCAAAGCTGTTTTCACTCGCTTTAGAATACATTTTTAAAAACATGCCTTGGGAGAAGAAAGGCATAACCATAGATGGTACATATCTAAATCACTTACGTTTCGCTGATGATATTTTATTAATAAGCTCAGACATCCAAGAACTTAAAGACAAGCTAGACCAACTAAATACAGCATCACTATCAGTAGGCCTGAACTTGAACTTGGGAAAGAGCAAGACCAACTTGATCAAAGTTCATGACCCGAAAAGTTGGTGCCCAACCGCACCAAATGGACCGACAGGAAATCGAAGAAATGACCGAGTACATATACCTAGGTCATTAAACAAAACTGGGGAAGGAAAATGAGGCAACAGAAATAACCAGAAGAATAAATCAGGGCTGGGCTGCTTTCGGCAAACTCTGACACATATTCAAGAACCCAGATATACCGCACTGCCTAAAACGAAAAGTATACGACATGTGCATATTACCCGTTACGACGTGGCTTGAAAACGATGACATGGACAGCAAAGAGCGCAAACAGATTTAAAACCTGCCAACGAGCAATCGAACGGGCTCTGCTCGGCATAATCGTAAGAGACAGAATAACAAACCAGGAGATCAGACTGCGAAACAAAGCCAATGATGTGATTGAACGAAGCACAGAACTTAAGTGGAGCTGGGAAGGACACATAGCCAGGTAGAACACCGCATGGATCCATAGGATTACTTATTGGAGACCAAGAGCCACTAAACAAAGCACTGGAAGACTGCAAAGAAGATGGCTCGACGACATCGATGACATCGACGTCAATTATTACGACGATGATTAACATCGACGACAGAAAGAGAGAGAGAGAGAGAGAGAGAGAGAAAGAGAGAGATGTTTCCTATAGTATCGAACTATCATCTCTTTCTTTCGACATTTTCGAATACGTAATAATATATTCCCGTGCGGGTTGCTGAACCCCCATCGGGCGCCTCCCCAGATGGTGGATAAGGGAACGCCTCCTAGATATGGGTGGTACCGGGGAAATTATGTACTCGGGGCGAAGCACCGGGTAAATTAAGTACTAGGATTTACTCAAAATCGGCATTACAGTGATTGTCCCAGATTGGGCGGCTGTAAATCGGGCACTCTTTTATCCCAGGGTCTAGAACAGGCCCCAAAAGCGGAACAACCACAATAGTGGTCAACGGTGTAGAAATTCTGAAGGCAAGTCGAAACCACTGAATTAAAGATCCCTTGTGGATATACTTAGTGATAATCATCACAACATTACTGTTCGCGCCAATTTTAGTAAATCTGTATTTTTAAATTTAACATTTGAATCGATTTCGGTAGCGATCAACAGAAGGGGAAAGGTATATCGACCTGGGCCGAAATCGCGCGATTTATCAATTTTTTACTTCGCGAATTTATATTATTCGGGAGTATGCTTCGAGTGTGAGAAGCGTAAAGACAAAAATCGAAGCGCGAACCAAGCTCAACTAGTCCGAAGCGCGAACCAAGTTAAGTTTAACCAGGGGTGTAAGCACGAGCCCAAAGGGCTGCAGCGGCATTCAAAGTCTGGAAGACAACAATTCTAAGGGATTCCTCCACCCATCATCCTCATTTTTGCTCCCTTAAAATAGGCGTCGGAAGAACGATCCACACGTGGCAGAGACGCGAGCAACGCTAACAGGTAAGTGATTACACCAGCCAGCCCTGTTTTAAAATTATAAATTTTGATTGTCGTGAGACACGGTTCAAACAATTACATTACAATGGCTTTGTTCAATTCGAAATGCTCCGGAGTTGGTTTGATTGCACGTCCGCAGAAGTCTTCAGGCGGACGATTGATATGGTCCGAGTAGTCGTGATGATTTCCAATCTCTGATAGGAGCGGAATTTCAAGAAGAAGAATAATATATTGAAAAATAGATATTACGAAAAAATATCCCCTAGAGATTAAACTAGGAAGTCGTTTGTTACCAATGCAACAGTCAGTAAGATTTTTGGGAATCCACATTGACAATACGCTGGATTGGTCAGACCATAAAGCAAAGCTATAATATATGCCCTGAAAATGTTAAAACCATAGGCAAATAAAGAAACTTTAAGGCTGGTATACGCAGCAAATTTTCACAGTCACCTTCATTTCGTAATCTTATTCTAACGCATAATAACGCATTGCAGGTAAAACACATTTTTTGATTTCAAAAGCAAGTAATACGCATTCTACATTCCCTAAAATACAATTACTCGAGCAGAGAAAAGTTTAAAGAGGCAAATTTACTAACAACCACGGCAACAAATGTGTACGAAAGTATAATGTTTTTATCCAACCACTGACATTTATTCAAAGATTTACTAAAGCACAATGAAAGGGACTCCAGACAAGAGAATATACTACATCTTGCCCAAAGAAAAATTATCAGTCATCATATAATATGATAAAACTATTTAACAACCTGCCCAAGGAGTTAAAAACAATAAATAATTGTAAAATACTAAAGAAGGACCTTCTTCTCTGTCTTAAAAATATGGAACCATATAACATGGAAGAATATGAAACCGGAATTAAACCCAGAAAGTAATTCTTTTTTTTTCTGTAAAACGGTGTCATATCCTGTATTTATCTATTCATTTATAATTGTAATTTATAATCTTATTTATAATTTTAATTTAAGAATTGAGATGTATAATACTAGTCTACCTCTAGATATTCTTCAATATTTTTTGTTAATTGTTTTTTTTTTATATTGCTGTATAAGTTTCTTTATTTGATAAATTTCATTTTGTCCGATCGGTATCCGATCGGTCCTATTGTAACCACAGGAGCTTAAAGAATGAATAAGGCATTTTGATTTGATTTATGAATAATAGACAATTACAAAAAAAAATAAAGTACACAATGTTCTTTGTTGAATTGTATTGTTATCTAGCGATTTATCAACTAAATTCTTTATAAAAATTTAAAGTCAAATAACGAGATGAAAATAGTGTTACTCTGTTCAAACCAGAACGCTGGACGCTAATGGGTTACGAAATTAAGAAAAAAAGTAATGTAATATTATACCGATATTTAGGAGAAAGGGGAAATGATAATAGTTGCAGGATTCTTATCAGCTTTCATATAGACATTGGGCTTTGCAGAAAAAAAATATATAAGACGGTGCAGAAAAAAATATATAAGAAACGAGAGAATAACATAACAAAAGACCTTTTTCTGCCTAAAAACTTTCTGCTGCCAATTTCATAAAAAAATCTTTTAACCTTTTTATTGCGAAAATACATCATAGAGAAAATCGCCTTTTACATTTTCTTTTCAATTCCAAATCTAAGCATTTAATCGAAATAACAAATATAATTCGAAAATGTCTCTCCTAAATATATTTCTTTGTGTAAAAGATTACGCCACCCCGCTGTTTGGTTACAGATACTTAACGTATTTACACAAAATCAAAAATTAAAATTTCAGCCCATTATATCTTATGCAGATAGCAGCCTTTGGAATATTCAAGTTTGAAAATTTTATTAAAAAAGAACAAATCAGTACATTAAGAAAAAAAAAACGATTCACTGTAAACTTTTGACTTTAACTATTTTATTTTTTAGAAAGAATTCATGAGAAGAAATATGCCGTTTAAAAGACAATTAATTTAATATGTTTTAATATGAGTTTTAATTTATTAACATTTATTTCGGTTCTTGTGTTCAACATAAAACTCATGAAAATTGAAATTAACTTTTGAAAAAAATTAAAAATTTTTTATTACTAAAAGAAATATGGATATTGACAATTATCTAAATTAACCCATAATTTTTAATAATCGCTATGACCCCATCTAGCCCTAATAACATCTCTCATTTGATTAGGCATAGATCTAAGCAAGTTTGCTATTGTTTCTTGTGGCGTGTTAAACCAGTCTTATAAGCTCCGAGATCGAGGTTAGGGGCACGAAGCCTAGCTCGAATTCTTCTTTTAAGCTCGTGCCAAAAATATTATAACGAAATTAAGTCGGGACTGCATACTGGCCACTTCATAACCGGAAAAACGATTTCTGTAATGTAATCTTGCACGATTCTTGCGATGTGCGGCTTCGCATTGTCAAGCATAAAGATAAATTCTTCTCCAATCTTGTCGACGTAAGGTACCACGTGGAATGCAAAAATCTCCTCAATGTACCTAGCACCCGTTAAACCTCTCCCGTGACCACGGATGGTCGTCTAGTGGTAGCTGCAATGGTAGCTGCATGATCTGGGGTGCAATTTCTATTGGAGTACGAACCGACCCTGCTTTTATCACAAGGGGCGGAATGATGAAAGTAGGGTCGGTTCGTGCTCCCATAGAAATTGTATCCCAGATCATGCAGCGACCAACTCCATAAACAGTCCACTCTTCAATGCGGCATGGTGCAAATCGCTCTCTAAGCTTTCGGTAGTTTGTTCTTTTTCGGTCGCTGCCATAGAGGCATATTTTTGACTCATCTGAGAACAGAACAAACCCCATTGTTTCAGCATACAATTGAAATGATCCATTGCAAAGCGCAGATGTGCTTGACGATGAGCTGGGGTAAGTTTTTGACAAACTGCAGGAATTCTAACGGTCAAGTTAATTTCTTGCAGACTTCGTCTTACTGTCCACTAACTAATAGCCACCCTTCGTTGTCACAGTTGAATACCATTATGGTGACGATTTCTGAATGATGTTTACGCAATAAAGCGCTCATCCCGAGCAGTTGTAAATTTAGTTCTGCCTGTAATAGGTCGTAAATTCGACTACACCGAACCTAAAGAAATCAAAACAAAACTATCTCATTGAACACCTAATAAAGAAGAAGAGCAAAGCTAGACGCAAATGGCAAATTACTAGACACCCGGAAATAAAAAAACATCGTTAACTACTTATCTCACAAAATCAAATTGGCACTCGATACCCACAGGCACGAATCATATCAAAGCCACATAGCCACACTCAAATTTTAGGATACAGGAATGTGGAGAACCACCAAAAGAATTCTGCAACAACATGATGAAATACCCACCCTAACTGACGGTAACAACACACACAACGGAAGCAACACCTATTATAAAACAGACGAAGAAAAAACTGAACTCTTCGCTAACTACTTAGAAAAAGTATTCATGACACATTCATCCACAGAAGTCGAAAACCACACGAACGACCTGGAAACCATTACTGACAACTCCGAAATTAATTATACAACACCCACCGATATTAAGAGCATTATTAAAAATCTGCCAAACAAAAAAGCTCCTGGACACGACCTTATTACAAATGTAGTACTAAAATACCTTACCGACAAAGCTATAGCATACATACCCAATATATTCAACGCGAGCTTTAGAGAAGGCTATTTTCCAAAAAACTGGAAACATGCACATGTACTCATGTTTAACAAATCTGGCAAAGAAAAGCAAAAAGTGGAAAGCTATAAGCCTCCTTTCGACTATATCTAAGATGATAGAAATAACGATTCTTGCAAGAATCAATGAAAATTGTTATATATAAAACAATTATTATATTCCTTTCTCACAGACAGAACATTCGCAGCAGATGCCAGAATCATTAAAACAGGGGCCCCACAGGGAATCATTCTTGGCCCAACTTTATGTAATATATACATGCACGATATTCCCGTTCCTCCTCAATATATGCTGATGACACAGTATACTCCCATAAGACCCTTAATAACATGCGCATGCCCCATTTGGTTCACCACATCAAGAACCAATTTCAAAAAACTGCAGACAGTTCGGAATAAAACTACGAATAATCCAAAATGCCCCTTGGTTTATCAGAAATAAGCAGATTCATCAGGAATTAAATGTACCCACCGTCAGTGAGTATATTACAAAAACAACAGTAAATTTTTTTTTTGAAAAAATACACCAATGCCCCGGTGCCATTTAATGTAACATCCACACCAGACTCAAAAGAAAACTCCCACAGTAGTTATAGTGATTTAAATAGTGACAAATTACCAAAATTAGAACTCTCAGCGGACAAAGCCTCTTTACGCTAAGTACCAAAAGTCAAAATAGTGAATTGTTAACACTACTGTGATTGACAGATTAATTCTGTCGAACCGGTATACTTATTATAAAAAAAAAACAAATAATTTTGAAACGTTACAAAACTGCTTTAATTTTTATTATTGAAAATGAAGTTTCAACGAGTAATTCCACAACAAATCAATTATCTTATAGGTGTCATAGTAAGACAGTATTATTATTTGGATATTTATAACTAGCCGATTTCTTGACTCCTTTGAAAATGCTTAAAATTCAATTTTATAGTCAGCGGGGCATAAAACCAGTAATAAAAGCTAAGAAATTAAATCGAAAAACTAAATATTTATATCTTCGATTGATGTAACAATAGATTCACTGTAACGATATACAATAAAAAAATAGTGCCAACATTAAACTAGTCAGTAAAACTTCAAACGTAGAAAAGAATAACACAATTGCAAAAATTTTATTTCAACCGTTAAATCTAAGACTTCAGCTAATAATAGAAATATATAATTAACAATCCTATTCCATTTATAAGGGTTCTTTTAATGCATTTTTATAATTAGAAACCGAAGCAATTGCATAATAATTTTGTGAACTTAAAGAAAGAATCTACACAAAAGTTGTTCTATACAAATGTAGACGTTGAATTCATAAATCAACGTCTAATTGATAAAGTAGAGCAATTTTTCTGATTTGATATAATTTACCAGGCAAATTAATTAAGGCCAGCTCGATTTACTCGGTTTTTGGTACATTCCTTATTATTACTGTTTTGGTGACCATTATTACACATGACATTAGCACACATATTTCTTTAGATACCTATGTGTTACGTATTCCGATTGTTTGTACACAATACTACAGGCTCATATACTGGGCGATCCCTTACATATACGCTACACTATCTATCTATACCTCCCAATAGCCATTTTTGAATATAAATAATTTGTACGGGCATCACCACGGGCACCTCAAATTTGTTTTATAACTTAAATATATAATATTATTTTTTAGAAGAAGATTTTTTTAGAAGATTTAGAAGAAGACTAGATTTGACGGTTCTCGAATGTCAGTTGCATTTAATTTTCTCCAACATTTTTGATTATATATCTATTTAAAATCAACTATAATTAAACGCGAGTGTTTCGAAGTGCCTCTAAGTGTATCTCCAAACAACAGTTACCATTAGTGCGGCGCGAACACTTCAATACTTTCTAGAACCTCCAAAATCAAATTCCGGAAATAAATTAATTCCTGATTACAATTTTGGGAATCCATTAGACATTTGGACATTTCTAAAAAATGACTGAAGCTTGTGTAGTTGGTGAAATGATCTGCAATTATTGCAAAAAAAAGTGATAAAACCGTTATTATGCATCAAATGCAAAAACTGCTATCATGCAGGATGCTTAACAAATGAAAAAAAGAAACGAACCACCAACTGCGAACATAATTTTCGCAAAGTAAGAGAATATTCGGAGATAAATCCACTAACCTCTGATGAAAACTCTTCCACGGATTTCAATGAAATTTTTTTTTGAAGAGAATGCTTATGGAATTAGAAGACAAGAACGATATCCTCAAAAAATACGTGGCAAGCCTAGGGACGTATATCGATATACTAACAAGTAACCAAATCGCAAGTGGAAACATTGTAAACAACTCTGTTTTAACGCGCAATCTAACAGACCCAAGTACTAGAACCAATAATGAAGCAACAGTCCTTAATCCAATGGTAATGGTCAATTCTGTCGATGAATCGTTGAAAGACAAGCAGAGAAGTAAGAGAGGAACCAAACATTCTACTAATGAATCTTTCACAACCGCATTTATTGAAAACAGAAGCACGATCACCATAGAACCTCTACAAACTGAAAACCAAGGCATTGTAGAACCCAGAAGAAGAAGAAGAATTCAGGGGGCTGTCGGAAACGACAAAGTCAGTGAGGAGGAGAGGGAATCCGGATTCTCTGGAAAGGAAGCAAAACCAAAGAAAATATGGCTCTATGTATCAAGGGCTAGAGAACAAGTCACCGAAAAAATAGTACTAAACTATTTAATACAAAAAACAGGATACGAAAAGAACAGTTTTATTGTAGAACACATAAAACCAAGAGCAAAACAAACAAATAATAGAAGTTTCAAAGTAGGCGTCGAACCAGCATTGAAGAATAAAGTATACGATGCTACCTTCTGGCCAGAAGGCATTCTACATGAAAGGCTGATCTTCCAGCTCTTAGATAGAAACAGACAGACAAATTTTCATCAGGACAATTCTCTTCAGTTCAACATATAGATATAGTGAATTAACCAGTATAACTCAAAGAAGAAAGATGTCGATAACGGTTTAATAAATCTAAACTATCAATCAATTTTCAATTCCAACTTGCCGCTTGCTTCTGTCGAGATGAAGGAGGGCATGGTAGTGTAGCAATATACTGTCATCAAACTAAAAGCTTTAAAGTAGAAACGACATCAATTCAATGGCTGAAACTTTAGTGTGAATATGAATATTTAGTATGAATACTCCATGTATCATATTAGGTGATTTCAACGTGGTTACACTAAAGAATACAGAGAGCAGAGACAAGAGAAGAGATTTTATATCCTTACTCGAATCTTTCAATATGCGCCTATCGTTTAAAGAGGCCAGCCACACAATATTTAAGTCATGTTTACATAACAAAAACTTGAAACTACCACATATCTGACCACTTCGTGCAATATATTTCCTATAGAAAACGAACTATGGAAAGAAGTTTTCGCTACGGAAAGCCCACAGGTTGATAAACAATGGTATAATTTTTACAAACCTTCCAAGAACGCTTCACAAAAAGTTTTCCGATAATTGAAATTAAGAACATACAAAAAAAGAAAAGGATATTTTTAAACACTAATATCGAAAAAATGCGGAAGCACCTAGAATTACTGCAAATTGCTAATACAGAGTTAAAGAGGAACCGTAATAGATTACTGAGGCAATATAAACAATTACTCCGTCAAGAAAAAAAGAAATACTACGGACGTTATATTTTAGATAGCGAAAATATTAGGAAAACGACAACGGACGTAATTGGTCAAATAACAAACAATAAATCAAATACTAAGTCAATCAAAACGATTTTGGGCCGAGCCACAACCCTAACACTATCAATACATTTTTCGCTGGAAAAGCGAAGAAAATTACTGAACATTTATGAAAGGAACCGTTTAATGGTGACATACGCGAAATAGTGAATCTATTTTTTTACGCCCGACCACCCAAGAAGAACTCATTAATGAGATAAAAAATCTAAAAAACACAAGAAGTGCCGGAATAGATGAAGTACCTATATCAGTAGTAAAATATGTAGCGTCAAAAGTAATAGAACCCATGGTAATAATTATCAATATCTCATTTATGGAAGTAATTTTCCTTGAATCTTTAAAAACATCAAAAATTATTCCAGTATATAAAAAGGGGGAGAGAGGCAATTTAGATAACTTCAGACCTATCATCATACAGTCATCCTTTTCAAATATTATTGAGAAAATATTTTACAAGAGAATTGTTAATTTTACGAGCAAACATTATACGATAAGTAATTATCAACACGGTTTTATTAAAGGGCAGAGCACAGATACAGCATGCTTCCAATTTATTAGAAAAGCTGTAGAGCAATTAGAAAAATACCATAAACCTTGCGGGATACTACTAGATTTATCGAAAGCTTACGATACGGTCGATTATATCATTTTATAGGCATAACACTGCACTGGATCTCCTCTTACCTAGCGAATCGAAGACAAATATTAGAGTTACCCACAACTAAAGGCAGAGTTAGATCAAATCCTCTGACAGTTGACATGGAAATCCCCCAAGGCAGCATCTTAGGGCCTCTTCTATTTACTACTTACATTAATGACCTGCCAAATGTTTCCCTAAATAATTCCTCTAAAATGGTTATGTATGCAGATGACACTACCCTGATATCAGCTAATAATTCAGTTAAAGATATTGAAGCTAACATCAAATCAACAATCACAACAGTTACAACATGGTTCAACCGAAACAGAATGGTTTTAAACAATGCGAAGACGGACATATTAATATTCAAAACTAAAAGAGATAATCTCATATATAATAATGAAATATCTTTGAATGGTAGCACTATAACAGTTCAACATGATGGAAGACTACTTGGATTATAGAATAACGATACACTTGACTGGACAACCCACATATTAAACCTGACTAAGCGTCTAAATAAGGGACTTTATGCTCTTAGAACCCTAACACGATACTTAAACCAGTATGCTTTAAAAATGGTTTAATTTGATAATTTTCACAGCCACTTAAGATTTGGTATCATGTTCTGGGGGCGCGGTACACTAAGTAGTGAAGCCTTCAAGATCCAAAAGGCGGCACTAAGAACAAAATACAATTTAGACTACATAGAAACCTGCAGACATGTTAATAATAACATATTGCCAGTGAGCGGCACGTATGTGTATGAATCTATATTATTTTTGGTCAAGAATAAACTTGGTCAAGCATTCAAAGTTATTTGAAGAACATCAATTCCATCACACAAAGGAGACAATAAATAAAAACACAATTTATAAGAAACTTCCTCACAAGCTAACCCTGCTAGAAAAGTTACAACCATATAGCAATATAGAATTATATAACAAGCTACCACTATATCTAAGATCGTTAACCAGATGTAAAGAGTTTAAGAAGGAGCTCAAATGCCTCCTCATAGAAATTGAACCATACACCCTCCAAGAATTTTATAATAGAATATAAATAGTTTAGAATAATAGAAAAGTTAAGAACATTTTGATAAATTTCATTTTAGCCTACAAATGTAACATGTATTATTTATATTATACACACTTTCTCTGTGCGCTTAAATAATGGAATAACAATATTTAATATTATTTGATATATATATATATATATATATATATATATATATATATATATATATATATATATATATATATATATATATATATATATATATATATATATATATATATATATGATTCAAAATGAGGAGAAGCAATTAAGTGTTTTAATGGATATTTTGTCAATTGTCAAATATTAAATATTCTTAACCTGCAATACTCACGTACGGTATGCGAGTGCGGCCAGCCTCGGGGATTCCGAGACGTCTTACACTTAACCCGCACGAACGTATATATCTCTTGAGAATGGCGAATGTTATTCGAGAATCCGGTCGTCTGCAGAACCAACCCTAAACTTCAACGCGGAATTCCCGAGAAAACACGTCAACACACACACACTGAGTGTGTGTAGCACTACCCAAAAAGCTAGCCATAATTGGAAAATATAATTATTTTACAACTAATTTTCTTGAGGTTGAACAGGTTGAGGTTGACAACGTTTTTGGGGTCGCTGATTACGAATTTGATATTGGGTTGCCAAAAAATAAAATGATGGATACAAAAGGGCGATTGATATTTATGAATATTAATGTCTCTCAAACAAAAGTTATTATTTTAGAGTATTTGGGCTTGTAAATAGCGAATTCCATATGGTTTCACCAGAAGAGAAAATGGAGTATAGAAAATGAAGAATAATTATTAAATTAAATACTCAGGAGTTGAAATGAAAATGAAATACAATTATGTTAGGATCTAGCAAGCCTAGGATCTAGCCCCCTGTTAGGATTTGTTTATAAAACTATTAGATTCTGTGAAAAAAAAAACTCTTGATAACATAGCACGAGGTCCGATGCTACTATCTAGCTTCTCCTCGATTTAAGAAAATCCGAGAACTAGGTCAAATAAGCCCTATCTTCCCGGTACTGCATTTTTAAAAAAATGGACTTTGGAGAAAAAACATTATATTGATCGCTTCCAATGTGTAAAATATACCCAAAATTATATTGTTTATGATAATTAAATTAATTTTAATTTTAATTAATTTTGAGTGGTGTAAAGTTCATAGGGAGAGAAGTTTATAGTGAAAAACAATTAGTTAACATTGGATTGGTGTAAAAAATTGTGTAAAAACAATGTGAATTAGTGATTTCTATTTTGAAATGAATTTGTAAATTTGACGTTTAATTAATTTGACATTTGATAAAAGAAACCTACTACAAATTTTGAATAAACAAACAAATCTAAAACAGATCTGGACCAAGTAATATAATAATACGTATCCCTTGAACATCTTTGGTAAACAATGGCACGGAGCCTAGCACCTGGGAAGAGTGGGGTGGACAGGACTCCTTAGCCGTAGAGAAGGCGACTTGTCTAGGGGTGACAACCCCGAATAATAAGCCTCCCAAGCTAACAACTTGGGTAGTATCTTGGACAGTGGCTCGCCACTGTCACATGAAGAATATTCTTCAACAAAGCATGAAGGAAAATCTCGCTAAATGCACTACCCCAGGTGGTAACCAATCCACCGTCACCTATGGTGACCTTAGCGGACCTTCGGATTCTGGGTCCACACCAACATGCGTTAAGGATGAGTCGGAGCATCCTGAAATCACCGGACATAAACTCAGACCAAGACGGCAAAGCTTCTTCACAACTTTTATTGCCAACTCATTGCTAAAAGTGGGAAAACTGAAACATTTGACTGATTCACTAACACGACACAACATAATACTGACAGCAGTACAGGAAACCAGATTTACGGACGAACATGCATTCGAGTCCCAAGGATACAGAATCCTCAAAGGAAAAGTGGGTCAGCGGGTAATGAAGAACATACCCTACTTAGGTACAGGATTTATAATCAGTCACAGGATACTGGATTTAGTCACCGACTTTACCTCCCCGAGTAGTCGTGTATCCATCCTCTCTCTCAAATGCGCAAACAAGGGCTACAGTATAGTCAATGTACATGCCCCAATCAACCAGGACAACAGACGCAATCCAGACAGAACTGATAAATTCTGAGAAGACTTAGAAGATATTATCTCTAAACTTCCAGAGAGACACACCGTCAAACTGCTTGGTGACTTCAACGCTCAATTAGGAAGAGAGAAAAAATACAGAAACATGGGCAATTATCCGACGCAAAAGCGAACCAACCGCAACGGAGAACGATTGGTGGATCTCTGTAGTACTTTTGGGTTGATCACGATGTCTACAGCCTTCAAACACCTGCCAAGGAAGCAGAAGACTTGGATTTCACCTAATACCCACCTGGGTGAATTCCAAATAGATCATGTGGCCATTTCACGCAAATCTCAAAAGGAAATACAAAACGTGAAGGTAATCAGAAACACTAGATTACACAGAACCTCCAAAATGGTAAAATTTGACGTCGTGCGACTCAAGAACAGTCAAGAACTAAGTCAGAGACTGAGCAACACAGACCTAAACAACTGGGATCAACTGAACGAGACTCTTGTCAAGGCGGCCAATGAACTCGCCCCTCTCGCTAGAAGAAGGAAGCACCCGTGGTGGAATGAAGACTGTGACAATGCAATAGCCCAAAGACAGATAGCCTGGCTGAAGTGGAATTCTAAAAAAGCAAAGAAAATTGGCATAATTTTTTGGAACAAAGAAAGGTTACAGCTAAAATAATTCGAGGAACCAAACGAACCTTCACACAAAACCAACTAACCCAAATCGAAGAGAGCTTTGCTAAGAATAATTCCAGAGATTTCTTTGGAACCTTTAAGCAGGTACTCAGAAAATACGCTCCGCCAAGCCTCCACTTCAGGGACTCACAAGGCAAACTGACTTATAACGACAAGGACAACTGCCACCTTTTGGCTCAGTACTTTAAATATCTACTCAACTGTGACCCACCCAGCGAAGACTTCGACTATAAACAAACCACACCAAACCCGGACTCGCTTCCCCCTTCATTGGAAGAAGTTGGCCAGATCATTCAACTTCTTAAGAATAATAAGGCAGCTGGAGAGGACTCTATCGTTGCTGAACTGTGAAAAGGTGCTGGAAACAATGCCGCGATCATTCGCAAGCTAACCGAGATCATCCAGAACATCTGGGAAACAGAGAAATTACCACCCGGTTGGAAATCTGCTTTAATCCATCCGCTTCACAAAAAGGGAGATTTTACGGATCTAAACAACTACCGTGGAAATTCTCTCGTCCCGGTAACATACAAGATTCTCTCGAAAGCGTTACAAACAAGGGCAGAAAATCAGTTGGATAGTCAACTGGGAGAATACCAGAGGGGCTTTACGAAGACCCGATCCTGTGTTGAACAGATCCTCAACCTCAAAACTGCACTTGCATATTCCAAGATGAGAAACCGCAAGGTGGTCGTCACCTTTGTTGATTTTAGGAAGGCCTACGATTCCATCGATAGAGAAACGCTTAACAAAGTACTCCAGGAACTAGCACTAGACAACGAAACCCGCAGACTAATCCTAGAAACTTTGACTAACACCCATTCCAAGGTTAAATTTAGAGGCGAGATTTCAGAGAGCTTAAAAACTGGATTGAGACTAGGAGATGGACTTTACCCACGTCTCTTCAACTGTGTCCTTGAAAAGGTTATGAGAGAATGGCGCAAGGAACTGAAAAATTTGGGTGCTCTGAGTGGTATCTACCTGGGACGTAAGAACGATGGACTGTTTGTAGATTGCCTGGCTTTTGCAGATAACATAGCACTGTCTGCTGATTCTCTTGAGATGGCAACAATGCAGGTAAACTGTCTCAGAAAACAGGCTGCCAAAGTGGGTCTTCAAGTGTCGCTGGAGAAAACAGAATTCTTCACCAACATTAGAGAAGCAAATAAAGAGATGTTACTAGAACAGGGAAACATCAAGAGTACTGACAAATTTAAGTATCTCGGCGAATGGATTGAACCCAACTTATCAGAAAGAGCATCATTATCCAAGAGAGTCAGCAAGTTAGAACTAGCCTATCGGCTGACTAAGAACACCTACAATAAGAAATGCCTGTCACGCAACCACTTAAGCACTACACATCAGTCTTACGACCAGAAGCCCTATATGCTATGGAGTGTCTTTCCTTGAACCGAAGGGGCCTAATAGAGAAATTGGAAATCAGAGAGAGGAGAATCCTCAGGAAGGTTCTAGGCCCGGTAAAGGAAGATGGGGAATTCCGAAGACGGCATAACTCTGAGCTCTACGAACATATTGAGATGCTCTCTGACTGTGCAAGGAAAAGAAGGGTAGCTTTCTATGGCCAAATTGCAAGATTGCCTCCGAACCGACTAACCAACCGTCTGTTCACCTTCTGGCAAAACAAGAAGCTTCGTACCACTTGGTTCACAGAGACCGAGAAGGATATTAAAGAACTGGGAATAAAAGATCTTAAAAACAGACAGTCTGTGAGACGCACCCTAAAGGAAGTCCGTAAATTTCAGAAAAACCTCAAAGGAAAGGTACCCCCTGGACTGAAGAGAGAAAAGAGTTACACCGGCAGAAGATGCGACAATAATGGGCAAAGGTCAAAGTCCAACAGTTGAACAAGCGTGGTCCAAAGTAGGCCTATTCGAAAGAAGAAGAAGAAGAAGAATTAAATTAATTAAAATAAAATAAAAAACAAGTATAATCCTCAACCGGATAATCAAGATTATACTGTATATTGTTTAATATGTTGTTAGTAATAAAATATTTCGTTTATTTAACACATACACTTTTTTGTTGATCAGGACTGATATAAGATCGAATAAAAATTCACAATGTTACAGTATTTCGCATTCTACAATGAGGGTTGCAAAGAGCAACACTGCGACTCTCTGCAGCTTATTTTTCCGATTATTATTGACACCAATTCAATATGACACCAATTCAACACCAACCGTCGCCGTCGGTCTGAGACCAGTGCGGAAAAATACATGCTAGTATCACATAAAATATATTATGTTTTCGTTTCGGTCTCGAATAATATTATTAAAAGAAATAATTTAATATAAATATTTTCATAAAATTTGAGGGAATATATATATATATATATATATATATATATATATATATATATATATATATATATATATATATATATATATATATATAGAGGAATATTTACATGTATAATTGATATATTACTCCGATTTAATTAAAATCGATATCTCCTTCTAAAAGACACTCAGACCCCTTAGGCGGTAAGACGAAACAAGTCTACATTATACTGGGGAAGACTGGATGAAAGTGACTATACCTGGCCATGATTCGATAGAACTATATAAGACGAGAATGCACAACATGGGACAAGGCCGGACTAGACTGGAAAAAAACAGAACAAGACTCGACAAAACAGGTCAAGAGTAAAAGGCTTTACAATACTGTACAAAATTGGGTAAGACTGAATAAGATAGAGGTAGTCTAGACAAAACTAGAGAAGGCTGGAGAAGAATGGTGGTGGGGGAATGACTGTAGAACACTGGAAAGCACTGGACAACCACATTGTACAAAGCTTTTAACGTTTCACTTACAGAATCGGCCCGATAAAACGAGCTCGACAAAAAGGCTAGATAATACTGGACAAAATTGTGTAAGACTGGAGAAGAATGGTAATTACTGCAGAACACTTGAGACCACTGGGGAATACCGGACGAGATTGAACAAAGCTGAACAAAACTGAAAAAGACTGAATATCTGATAATATCTGACAACACTGAATAAGATAGTATAAGACTGCACAAGATTCGACATGATTTGGCAAGACTGCATAAGACTGGAAACGATGCGATACGTGTAGAAGACTGAACGAGACTTCACAAGACTAGAGATGACTGGTTAAGATGGACAAGAGAGTACAAGACTGGACAAGGCTGGCATAGACAGCAGAAGACTAGACCAGACTGAGCAGGAGTGCAAAAGACTAGACAAGGCTAGACAAGAATGGTGAAGACTGGAAAAGGCGGAACAATACTGGACAAAATTTAGTAAGACTGAATGTCTGACAAAACCTGACGAGACTAAATAAGATCGTATAAGATTGAAGAAGATTTGACAAGATTCATATGATTTGGTCAGATTGGAGAAGACTGTAAAAGATGAGATACGAGTGGAGAGCACTGAACAAGACTACACACGATTGGTTAAGTTGAACAAGACAGGACAAAACTGTACAAGAGTGGAGAAAACAGGACAAGGCTGGACAAGACTCGACAGGACTGGACAAGGCTGGACAAGGGTGGCATAGACGGGAGAAAACTTTTCAACACTGGACAATATTGGCCACGACTAGAAAAGACTGTACAAAATTGAACAAGACTTGACAAGACTAGTGTTCCGTCGTGTAGCTAATAATAGAATTATTCTTAATTATTTTTAAAACCTTTACGTCTTTTATACAGTCATAAACAATCTATTTTTATGGATTTTAGTACTTTTATTTTATTTAAATTTTAAACACATTTAGTTGTTTTTCGATTTATTTATGGCAGGAAATTTCCAAGCCTTATGTAGCTTATCCTCATGTCTAAGCCATATTGTTGGATACTTAAGTTATTTGCTAGTGTTGAATCTACCTATAATTGTAAATGTATTGTGTAGATATTTCTCATAATAATGACGTCTTTTTGCGTCTTTTTGCTGATCAGCTTATATAATTCATAAGTTACCTGATGGGATAGTTTTTTGTCTGCAATTTTAATCCTATAATTACAAAATAATTTGTGGAAATATTTGTAAATCCCATGTGTAAATTGCCCATCCAGGTAGAAAGTCTTCCACCTTTCTCCCCTTCCCTGCATAGTCTCCGAAGTGCAGGACTTGCTAATTATCCCGCCTTCTAATCACTTTCCTGTTTCACTATTCGTTGCCGAATTTTCCTACCCCTGAGTTTCCTACCTTGTAGGTGTAACTCCTAGACTTATTTTAGCATAAAATAGATTGTGTTATCTTTTTTAAGAGAGTTATTCGAGTTATTCAAGTTTCATACTTTGTAGCGCACAGCCGCATTTTGTTTGAAGTTAAGTTTTGTCAGTTTTAAGTTGAGTTTAAGTTAAATTTAAGAATAAAATCGAGTAAAATTTACAATCGTGTCTCTTTTAATATAAGAATTACTTATATTCTTAACTCAATTCACGCAATCACTTAGTTCTTTCTCCTACATCATAAAGACTTTTTTGGTGCAAATATAACATTAATTTGCACGCAACATCTTAACTCGCGGTAAACTAATCGCGAGTCATCACAACTAGACTGGACTGGATAAGACTGGAAACGGCTGGATGAAAGTGGAGACGACTGAACAAAACTGCACAAGACTGGGCAATGCTGGTTAAGACTTAACAAGAGTGGGCAAGACTGGACAAGACTGGGCAAGATTGAACAAGATTGGAAAAGATTGAACAAGACTTAACAAGACTGGACAAAACTGGACTAGACTGGGAAATACGGGATAAAGTTGGGAAAGAAGGGAGAAGACTGGACAAGACAAGATAAGACTGAAAAAGCTGAGAAAGGCGGGCTAAAACTGAATACGACTGGACAAGACTTGACAAGAATGAACAATACTAGACAAGAATTATAAGCCTGGACAAGATTGGACAAAACTGGAAAGGACTGTATAAGACTAGACAACAGTAGACAAGAATGGAAACGATTGGACAAAAATGAACAGGACTAGACAAGACTGAACAAAACTGGACAAAACTTGATGCGGCTTGAAAAGATTGGCGAGTAGTGCTGAAAACTAGGTAATAATGGACCAGATTTAACAAAAGTAGACGACGGAACAAGTCTGGACACAGTCGGACAAAATTCTAAATGATTTGACAGCGACTGGACAAGACTGGACGAGACTGGATAAAGCGGTGCTGCGGGACTGCTTTAGGCTCAACAAAACTAGACAAGACTGGAGAAGAGTGGACAAGACTAAACAAGGCTCGGAAAACGGGACAGGCTGGGAAAGACGGAAGAAGACTGAACAGGACTGAATAAGACTGCACAAGACTGTAGAAGACTGGTAAAAATTGAAAAAGACTGGACAAGACTAGTCAAGACTGACCAAGACTCGATAAAACTGAACCAAACTGAATAAGGTTAATAGTGGACAATGCTGCACAATCCTAAACAAGACTGGTAAAGAACACAGGAGAAGACGTTTTTTTATAACTTGTAATGTTGTTTTCAACCATGTCTAATGCTAAACAGGCTTTTTTGGAAAGGTTTCCCCTATTAATGTTCTTTTTCGTCAAACCTGAAGTCACAAATAAACTAGAAATAGAAGTCCACAGCAATAATTTACTAAATGTAGTTTAATTTCTAATGTACTAGAGTATCTAGGACACGTTATGCGAGGTCAAAATCTGAAAAATTGAGACTGATAATACAGGGGAAAATAAGCGGGAAAAGATCAATTAGAAAAAGACGAATTTCCTGGCTGAAAACCCTACGAGACTGGTTTAAATGTAGCTCGATCGACTTATTGAGAGCCACAATTTCCAAAATACGTATATAGCCAACTTCCGTAGAGAAGAGGCATCCTAAGGAGAAGTTTAATTCCTTTACATTTTTTATAAACATGTAATTAATGTAAAATTTGAAGATTCAGCTGTAGGCACTAGGTGAAACATTATTAAAATAATAATAAATAATAAACACTAGGTATAAGTTTCACAAAAGTATTTATTTAACTCTTTATCGATTTCGGCTTATTAGGCCTTCTTCAGAAGATTATGTACAATACAAAGATGTTACATGTTTATATACACTTTTTTATCATCTGTGAGGGAGAAGGCATTATTTTAGGAAATTCCTCATTAAGATTTTGCAAACGTTGGAATGGATTAAAACTACCTGGTCCTTTAAGGTGTTTTTGCCTTTCATAATGGCTTTTTGAATTTTGAAAAGTTTCTAGGAAATCCATTTTCGGGCCTTTATCTACGATATGTAAAATTTGTAGATTTTTTTTATAGAAGGTATGATTAGACTCATTCAAATGTTTGGCTAGATTTGAATCTGATTTTTTATTTTTGTAGCATCTCGTGTGGTCATTAAACCTAATATTAAATGTCCTGCCTGTTTGACCTATATATGATGCATTGCAATCGTTACATTTTATGAGGTAAATTTATTGTTAACTAATATGTTTTTATTTGTGCAATTGTTATAAAATGCTTAAGTTATATTGCATTGATTTAGAGCAGGGGTCTCCAAACTACGGTCCGAGGCCCACATCCGGCCCGCGGACAGATTTTGTCCGGCCCGCGGAGAGCTAGCATACTTGAAAACTCCTTTTAGAGAACATATTTTTTATAGCAAATTAAATTTAGTTTACTAAAGTATTCTAATTTTATGTTGAATAATTATTAATATGACATCTACATTGATATGGTCATGGGCTAACTACTCATAGCATTGTTGTAGGCTTATTGTTATTGTTTTTGTGATAAGTTGTATTAAGAAACACAGAATTGTAATGAGTAAAGACATGTATAATATGCAGAAAATTTAACTTCAGTATATAATAACTAACAAATTATTGAAATGAATCCAACTAACATTTTATACATTTTAAATAAAAACATAACTTATAACAAGCATAATGACATATGAAATACTAATGAGATTTATGTAATTGAGATTTTCCACTGACAATAGTTTGTAGTTGTGGACTAATTTTACTTGTACCAATTATTAAAAGAGATTTAAGATGCTCATCAGTTAATTTAGATCTGTAAACATTTTTTGTGTACTTCATTTTGGAGAAGGTCTTCTCACACAAATAAGTAGTACCAAAAACAGAAAACAGCCCACGAGCAAATTTATGCAAATTATCAAATTGTGTCAGTGGAAGACTCTTATAAAATTCCAACAAAGATGAGTTTTGATATTTGTTCTTAATTATATCACTGCACTGTAGATCAATCATTTCCATTTGAAGTTCCGGAGCTAGGGTTTCAATGTCAGTATCAAAAGGATTCTGAAAAATCTTAATTTGATTCGCAATGGCATCAAAGTCCGAGAAACGAGTATCAAAATTTATTTTCAAAGCAAAGTTTCGATTGCAAAATCGATAGGAAACTCAGTCTCAGTGGTGTGGCTGAATATTTCACATGTTTTAAAATGTGAAAAACATTTACTTCGTAGTTGTGATTGAAGCAGTATCAATTTCTTCCGGGATGATTTGATATAAGTGTATAAATCAGGAAGATACTGGTTTTCTCCTTGCAATCTCAAATTCAGATCGTTCACATGTTTTGTCAAATCAACATAGAATGCTAACTTCCACAGCCATGCGTTGTTTTGTAATTCAGTAAGAGGGCGATGCTTTTCATTCAAAAAAATTTCGATCACTGCTCAAAAAAGCTTCAAAAAAGTTCAAAAAAGCGCTAAAGGACTATCCCACAACTAAGCCAACGTACGGCAGTATGATAAGGTAAGTCATTTTCTCCCCAATCTCTTCAATAAATTGTCGGAATTGTCGGTGATTCAGCCCAAAAGATATGATAAAATTAACAGTTGATATGACTGGTTTCAGAACTTCAGACATATCCAAACATTTTCCGCACAAAGACTGTTGATGAATGATACAATGTAAGACTAATGGTTTTGAACCACCGTCATATACTACAGCCTTTGACACAAGAGCGACCACTCCTTTATCTTTCCCACTCATGTTTTTGCCTCCATCAGTTGTAATACATTTCAAGTTTTTCCATCGAAAGTTCTTTTGATTAATGGCCATTTCAACTCCTTTAAAAATATCTGTACCAGTAGTTGTGCCATGAATACTATACATATCACGAAGTTCTTCATGCACTTCATAGCTTTTATCTACTCCTCGAATATAAATCAACACCTGAGCAGTATCTGACACATCCGTTGACTCATCCAAGGCCAAAGAAAACCACTCAACATGTCCATTTTTGTCGAACAGTTGATAGGATATATTTTCAGAGATGTTTTCTACCATTCGAGCCACAGTGTTTGCTTACATACTGACAGTTTTTAATAAATTTACCTTTTCAGGGCACATTTCTTCGGCTACTGCAATTATGCATTCTTTGATCATTTCTCCATCGGTGAATGGTTTTCCACGTTTTGCAATTTCAAGAGCCCCACACGAGAGCTGGCACGAGTTGCATCCTCTTGTTCAGTTTTGAGTTTTGTAAATGAAGATTGCTGCGATTTCAATCCGCGCTTCATAGCTTCGAATTTTTCTGTCCGCAAACTTCCTGTATATTTTGAGTAATTTTGAAAATGTTTTGTTTCATAATGACGTTTAATGTTATATTCCTTGAGAACGGCTATGCTTTCATTGCAAATCAAACATAGCGCCTTGTTACTGGACTCAATTACGAAATACTGATGTTCCACTGATCTTTGAATTTTCTGCATTCACTATCAATTTTTCGCTTCTTTTCCATAATACTAAATCACACACAAAAGCAACAATTCAAATCAAAATACTGTTACAAAGATGTCTTAAACTTAAACACGCACAAACACGTTTTGAGAAGGTACGCACTATTTTATTTCAAAGCAGTGTCATAGGAACTGACTTGTGGTTGCGCCACTAGCCTTCTTATATATTCCAATTACTGCCATCTAGAACTGAGTGGAAGACACCAGAACTTTCTCGAACCAACGAGTTTATTCTGTACGTGCTATTAGCGCCATCTGTTAGCGATAGAAGATTTCCGCTTGTGTCCACCGGATGTCGTGTCACGTTACTCCTCATGGCTTGTACTCGCACGGCCTCTTCGAAGACCCAGAGAGAAAGAACCTACGAAACCGGACCCGCAAACGGGAAGGCGGTCTTTTCAGCGGTCGGTTCGCAATAGAATCAAAGAAGATCGTTTTTTGCGATATTTTTTTTCGGTTTTTCGCACTTGTCTCCAAATTTTCAGCAAAGACTCGAAAATTTGAGATGACATTTTTGTGCGGAAAAAATCGCTCGGCGGCCGAGAAACGGAAATTTCGTTTTCGCGCCGCACCTCCGCCGCCTTCGGCGGCACCACAATTTCTCAAGGATTAGTCAATTGTCTGGGGTTTTCTAAACATTTTACCACTTTGTCCCGGCAAAATTTCTTTCGAAAATCACTCAAAACGTGCGTTCTCATTCTACAAACCCGATTTGACGCATTTATCCCGCCCCCTCCCGGAAAGGCGTACCAAACTATTTTATTATATGTAATAAGGTTCAATTAAACAAAAAATGTATTAATAATGGTACATTAAATTCAATTTAAAATTAAATATAAATCTACATTTTTATTGTCATGTTGGGGAATTTTTATCAAAATGTAGCCAACCTAATTTTGTGGTTAATACCACATTACAATTTTAAATTGAATTTAATGTACCAATGTTATTATATTTTTTTTGCTTAAATTAAAAATAATAGTTGTTTTGGTAAGAAATAATGTCATAAAATATTGTGAATTTAATGCCCATATTTTGTTTATAGCCTGAGCAAGACGAAAATAAAATCGTCGAAACGTTGCATTAACATTTTTTTTTTAATAACTTATTCCCCATACTTCATAGACCTTATATAAATCATGTAATTAATGTTTTTCCGAGTGAAAATATGAGATAACTCCTTGGACAATCGTTAGGGCTGTATAAATCGGATCTCGAAAAAAAAACGGAATTACTAGTGGATTCCATTTAATTTATTGCCAAAGCTTATTGGATTTGTATTCTATAATCTCCATATATGTAAATATTAATGCGAGTTTGTTTACTATTCTCATTATGCTCCATGAAACTGATAATCAATGGAATACATTTAAAGACAGAACTATTAAATACATGAATAAATGTGTGTTTTTCTTATGATTACGGAGATTACGTGGAGAGTAATTCTCATTGCTTGTGATTATAATCTTTAAAATATATTTTTTTATTAAAAATAATTCTTCCTCTTCTTCGATCATCCCCGCTATAATAACTTTATTGACAGCAGCACCGAACAACTCGACTGATATCTTTCCATACCACTGTCTAAGGTTCACCAACCATGAGGTTCGTCTTTTCCCCAGTCGTCTATTACCATTGATCTTGCCTTGCAGGATGAGCTGCAGTAGGCGGTATTTATTATTTCGTATGATGTATCACATGTTCCTTATCTTGATGATTGGCATGACTTTGATCTTCTTTCCCATTCTTCTCAGAACCTCTTCGTTCGTTATTCTGTCAACCCAACTGATCCGCAGAATTCTTCGATACGCCCACATCTCGAAGGCGTCGATCTTCTTCGAGGATGATTCAGTTAAGGTCCATGCCTCCATACTGTAAAGCAAGACCGAAAATACATAGCATTTCACAATACGTGTTTATAACTTCAGGCTAAGATTGTGACTGCACGGCACGGATCTCATAAAGACTACTCTTGCAAGTGCGATTCTTGTTTTTATTTCCGCCGATTGGTCCCATTTTTCGTTCATATTGCATCCTAGATATTTGATGTGCTATACTCTTTCAATGGCTGTGTTGTTTGCGCACAGACCAGTATCTTGTGGTTTTGCCACTTTGCTTATCACCTTCATCTTGCTTGCATTGAGTTTGAGATCATATTCTTCGCCAGCTCCAGCTATTCGGCTTAGTAAACTCTGCAGTCCTTCAGGTGTGTTTGCGATCAGCAAGGTGTCATCTGCGTAACGGACGTTGTTTATTGTTCCGCCGTTTACTTCCATATCGTGCAGGGTATCTTTAAATAGTTCTTCTGATTATACGTTAAAAAGAAGTGGTGACAGAATAGAACCTTAACGTACTGCACGTAGGATGTCGATTTCCTCAGTGTGACTATCCTCTATCCTGACAGTCGCTCTCTGCTTCCAGTAAAGGTTAAAGATTATTCTGATGTTCTTGTCGTCCATTCCGCTTGTTCTTAAGTATTCCAAGCATCTTCTGGGGTTTTACTTTGTCAAACGCCTTTTTAAAGTCTATAATGCATGCATATACGTTCTTGTTAACATCTCTGCATCGCTGAATGAGAACCTGAGCGGCAAAGAGAGTATCTCTGGTTCCAAGACCACGTGTGAAGCCAAATTGAGTGCGACCTATTTGTTCTTCGAGCTTGTGGTATATGCGCTCATGGATTACCTTGAGGAATAGTTTAAGTGCATGGCTCATGATACTGATAGTTCGGTATTTTCCACATTTCCTTGCTATCATTTTTTTGGGTAAAGTTATGAATGTTAACTTGAGCCAATCCGATGGAATATTTCCGGAGTCGTAAATAGCGTTAAATAGTCTGACAATTATACTAAGCCCTGTTTCCTGAAGTAGTTTGAAAACTTCAACCTGAACTTCATCGGGTCCAACTGCCAACTTCCCTTCTTTCATTCTGCAACGTGCTTTCTCCACGTCTGAAGTTGTAATTGCCGGGCCTGATATAGCGATATTCATATGGTGTTCCTGTGGTCTTATATCGTCAAATAGTTCCTAGATGTAGTCTTTTCATGTCTCACACTTATCTTCAAGGCTGTGTATTGCTTGGCCATGCTTGTCTAGCAACGTGTTTGCGTTGTTTGAGTTTTCTTCGAGTACCGGTAATAATTTTTATTAATAATTATTTAAAGAAGCCAAAGGAAAGACTATGAAAGAAAAAGAACAGAAGCATACCGAACGAGTCGAAGAAAGAAAAGAGAATACTATAACAAGGAAATAGAAGAAATAGACGAAAGCAATAACAGAAAAAATTAAAAAAAGTTCTACCGAGAAATAAAACTACATTCTTCAGAGTACAAAGCGAAAGAAATGTTGTGCGACGACAAAAATGGAACGATCCTAACAGAGAAATCAGACGTCCTGAAACGATGGCAGGAATATTTCTGCGACCTGCTTAATAATAAAAATGAAACAAACTCAGAAGAAGAACTAACTCAGTACAAAACAGCTGAACCAAAAGTTGAAACACCGACACTGGAAGAAACAACTGAGATCATAATTGCCTTTAAGAATAACAAGGCGCCTGGTAGCGATAACATTACAGCAGAGCTACTAAAGGCAGGAGGCCCAGAACTGTGGGCCCGTATCCACCAATTAACCAAACGAATCTGGGAGGAAGAAACAATGCCAGAAGAGTGGAATTTAGGCCTTATACACCCTATTCACAAGAAAGGAAGCAAAAGAGATTGTAAAAATTACAGAAGAATTACATTATTAAATGTAACATATAAAATCATTTCATGCATCATTCACAAAAGGTTGAACGTATATGCAGAAGATATACTAGATGACTATCAATGTGGATTTCGAACTAACCGATGAACAACAGATCAAATACACCAAATGCGACTGCTGCTAGAAAAGGGATACGAACACAATTTTCACATACACTGCCTTTTTCATTGATTTTCAACAAGCCTTCGAGTCAGTCAATAGAAATAAGTTATACCTGAACTTAATATATATGCGCATACCAAAAAAGATTGTCAATCTAATTAAACTAACATTAGAAAGAACGTCAGCGGCAGTAGTAATACAAAACGATAAAACCGAAAATTTCGACATTACGTCTGGAGTCAGACAAGGTGATGCGCTATCCGCTCTACTTTTCAACCTAACATTACATGCGGCTATAGAAAAACTAAAGATAACGGGAAACTTAACATCAAAAAGTAGACAAATCGGAGCCTATGCAGATGACATAGTAATCACGGGGCGCAAGGCAAATACAGCAAATGACACATTTAAGGACCTCGAAAAAGAGGCAAGGAAAGTAGGACTGACAGTCAATCAAGAAAAAACAAAATATATGATGATGTCTAGAACTGCACCACAAAATGAATATTTTGAACCACAGCTTTGAAAAAGTTAAAAATTTCACGTATCTGGGATCTCAACTAAATCAAACCAACGACGAGAGTGAAGAAATAAAGATACGAATATTAAAAGGAAATAGAACCTACTATGCGAACAGAAAACTACTTACCAGCAAACTACTAAGTCACAAATCCAAAATAAATATATATATATAAGTGCCTAATACGACCGGTAGTTACTTATGGCTGTGAAACATGGACCCTCCTTAAAAAAAGTGAGGAAGAACTAAAGACATTTGAAAGAAAAATATTAAGAAAAGTATATGGTCCGATAAGGGAACAGGACGGAACATACCGGATAAGAATGAATCACGAACTAGAGTCTCTAATTGGAAACAACAACATAGTAAAACATGTAAAGGCACAGAGACTGAGGTGGATAGGCCATGTGCAAAGAATGGAAAAAGATCGAAACACCAAGCTTATCATGGAATGGAATCCCACCAATAGCCGACCAAGAGGAAGACGACGTAAAAGATGGAAGGAAAGCGTGGAAGAAGACATAAAAGCACTAGGAGTAGGGAATTGGAAAAGAGCAGCAGAAGATCGTGGAGAATGGCATAAAATAGTAGAGGAGGCCAAAACCCATAAAGGGTTGTAGAGCCAAAAAGGGTAGAGGCAAAAAATCCAGGGCTGATTGGATTTTTGATTTCATTATTTAAACATGTATAAACCTTTGATATATTTAAACCATATTAAAACAATAATTATCAACAATAATTTTAAATAATTATAGTATTTAAACAATAATTATCAACTCATTATTTTCGAATACATTACAGCTAATTGAATCAATTTAATTATCCGCATTTTGATCTCAACGTTTCATTGATGATTATAAATTAATTCATAGTTTGTATTTTAATTGGATCATAAGGTTGAGGAATGGTAGTTTGCAACTCAATTGTCAAATTTAATCACGCAATTGTGTGAAATGACCATTAGGTTCATCATTTACATCCTTCCTGGATACATAATTACATTGTATTCAATACTGTCGTCGGTACAATATTGCCCTATATACAATCCTATCTTATTTTGCAATGCGGTCTCCACGACTATATTCAGATTGAATGTTCGATGATAAGTACTCGCATGAGTGAATATTGTACAATGAATTTAAATTGATTCCTGCGGATTACGGTATTTGAAAATATATTTTCGTATATATTATGAATTTGAAGGGATTAGGATTACGAGAAGATCTTATTATATTTCATATATTTGGATTATTATACGATCTTATTATACAGTGTGTTTGAAAAAGAACTTCCTAGTTTTAAGTTTAAATTTAATGTTGAAATTAATGAAAACCTACATCAACGAGTACATACAATAAAATAGAGTAAGTTCAAGTTTTGCTTTAATATTAATGGACTTCAACGTGGGATCGATTAGCTGCATGAAGATAGCCCCCCAAAATTGGAAAAATAAAAAAAAATAAAATGGGGTACGGTTGATCAAAGTTTGCCCATGATTGACCACCAAATTGTTTTGTTTGGCCACATTCCGTTCAAAAGATATTATAAAGAAATGATTGGGGGCCTAGCCTCCCAAAATGCATTTTATTTATATTTGATAATGCCATCTTAAAAAACTTCATTTGTCCATGTTGCCCACAATTTCTTTTAATTTTTTTTTAACCCCAGAATAGTTTTTTTTTTAAATATAATATTTTTTAATATTTTTTTATTTTTACATTTTTTTTTTCGTTTGACCTTGTTTGACCATAATTTTTTTTCAATTCAAAATAATTTTACGAGCTCCAAAATCGAATTTAATAGTGTTTTACTTAAAAAAGTGGTTTGGTTTACATAAGCGGCGAAAAATTTAAAGATATAGATTTTATAGAGAATTGATAAGAACCAAAAAAATGCGTGAACCTCGAAAATTAATAAAAACATATTTCACGTATGCAAAATAATTTTTACGTTTTCCCACCCTTGCTTTTTTTTACTGCATAAAAGGTGAAAAATTGTGCAATACATAAATTTTAATAGGTTCTAGTATTTGCCATACTGGAAGCACATTATAAATATATCAGTACATCAAAGTCAATACTAAACAAAAAAGTTTTCTATAATTTTTTTTTTTTTAATTGGATTTACAAGAAATATGTTTTCGATAAGATTGCTGATCTTTGCTTGGCAATCAACGACGCGCCATTGTACTTCTTGAATATGCCTGCAAGAATTATTCCTCTTACGTCGTAAATTCTCAAAGTTGGTGCATCCGATGCGTATATTTCCATGCAAGATACAATTTTCTTCCAAATTTTGCAAGTATTCTTGAAACGATTCATTATCTGTGTAAAGCTATCTTTGCAACTTCAACAATGCTATCAAATGGGCAAGTGATTTTCAGTTTTATCAATCTTTGTCCAATCCAAACTTGTCCATCTTCATTGGTCGATCATGAATGAGTCGTACTTCTGGACACGGTGTCAAAAATTTTCCTCTTAATTTTTTGTGTCCAATTTTCCTCTTGATTTTTCTTCCTCTTCTTCCGATTTGTGGAATGGTATTGATTTCCGACGTTGTCTGTGTAAAATCTACAAAAGAAAAATTACCAACGGGTTTTTGGGATCTTGATTTTTTCTTGATCTTGATCTTGAAAACGTTTTAAATATGGACGACTTATTAAATACGTCAAATGAGACAGTGATAGAAGTGGAGGTAAATAAAAGCGATTCCTTAATTAGAGACCTAATTAAACAAAATGAACACCTCACAAGCGAAAACAAACTTTTATATAAACTTGTGTCTGAAATGGAAGATAAGCACGCTCTACTACTTTTCAAAATCCAGGTACTTGAAAAAGATGCGTGTAATTCTCCAACCAACACATCTCCTTTAAAATTGACAAATACATCTCCTTTAAAATTTGCAAATCAACCGCATACTATCTCCTCAGCCTCGATTAATCCCAGACAAGGTCTCACGAATGAAAATAAAAAATTAAAAACAAAAACCACAAATATTGACTCCAGCAAAAATGCATTGTTATCTTCACAAAACGTAGCCAAAGCTAAGGAAGCTGTTATTCGATCCAGTAATAGCAAATTAACAGTAGCAGACTCAAAGACCTCAAATACTATAACGGGAGTTAAGAAACCCGAAGAGAATGAAATCGTCTCTGCAGCTCCAATGACAATAATTTACGTTTCTAACTTACACGCAAATACAAACGAGGATAACGTACTTGATTATCTGAAAAAAAAACTACCTTCACGACCATTTTACGTCAATAAATTAAAAAGCGCCAACAACTACCACTCCAGCTTCAAAGTCTCCGTTCCCAAAAATGAGGCGGAAACTATTTTAAATGAAAATTTCTGGTGCGAAGGAATAAAAGTGCAGTTATTTCGATCGAACAACCGTCGCAAATGGAATTCGTCGTACCGAGAAAAGCGAGGTGGTAACATGCAGCAGTGGACTTCAAGATATTATAACTAAACACTGTTTAACGATAAACCTATTTCATATTAATATACGGTCAATTTTTCACAAATCAAATTTAATTGATGTACTATGTAGTAATTTTAAATTTAATATTTTATGTTTCACCGAAACCTGGCTGGATCAAACTCAGCTTGATGCTTTTAAGATTATCGGCTACGAATTGATAGCTCACTTCTCTAGACAAACGAATAAACACGGTGGAAGTGCAATATTTATAAAACATGATATTTTACAACAAATCAAATTATTAAAAATTATAAAGAATCTAGCTATCGAAAACGTCATTGAGTGCTGTGGAATATCAGTGGGCATGAAAACTTGTATTATTGCAATTTATAGGCCACCTAATAATGCTAGTGATATAACCGATCTATTTTTTAATCAACTTAATCGTCTATTAGATATTGTAAATCAACAATTTGAAACCGTTATCATCTGCGGGGACTTGAATATAGACAATCTAATTAAAAATAAAATGACAGATTCTCTAAATGACTTGTTATTGGCACTTAATTTATTTCTTTCTTTAAAGGATGTCACTCGAATTCAGAAATTTCCAAATTTAGATAAAGTATCAATGACATCGATTGATTATTTAATTACCAATAACATTGACATTATGAAATCTGCATACAATTTCAATCCTGGGTTGTCTGATCATTTTGCACAAACAGCGCATATAGAACTACAATTGCCTATTCAAAAAAAGCCGACCTATGAAATTGTTCGTGTCATCTCACCTAACAAAATTAGTGAATTTAGACAACATTTTATTAAACACAGCGAGTTTATTAACTGGTCATACGATAATGATATTAATTTCGTATTTGATTACTTCTATAAACAGTTTAAGTGGAGTTTCGAAGTGGTTTTTCCGAAGAGGAAAAGACTGGTATCCGTTCGTAACCTTGATCGCCAAAAAATCAAATTTTCAGCAGAAGTTCAAAAGCTATATGATGAAGTTAAAAACTTAGATTTTAGTGTTAAATTATCAGGTAGCAATATTTGCAATAAAATGCAAAACTAAAAAAAAAACTCTTAATCAGTTAATTATTTTAGAAAAAAAACAACACGCTGCAAAATATATACTTAATGCAGATAACAAAGTTAAAACATTGTGGAATCTAGTTCAATATAAAAACAAAAAACAATGTAATGTGGAAATCTGTAAAAGTAATTATGAAGTTTCCAATAAGTTCGCGACATTTTTTGAACAATCGATCAAGGACCTAAATATTTTCTCAAATAGTACTAATATTACTTCTCTCGATAACACACAGTATCACTACAACACATTTTGCTTTACCCCAGTATCTGAGAGTGAAATAATTTCTGTTATAATATCCCTACGAAACACTAATTCCTCGGGCCTTGACGAAATTCCGGTTAAATTAGTTAAAGCGAATGCAGATATCATTGCACCTTTCTTGTGTAATATAATTAATATCTCAGTTTCACAGGGCAAATACCCCAAGCCGTTGAAGATCGGACAAATAATACCGCTATTTAAAAAAGGGGATGATACAGATATAACCAACTATCGACCGATTTGTTTATTAAGTATCTTCTCCAAAATTATTGAAAAAATTATGTGTAAGAGAATATTTTGCTTTCTTGAAAAATATAATATATTGAATGATAAACAATATGGATTCCGCCACGGTAGGTCTACAGAGACAGCGTGCATAAATTTAGTACAATCATGTTTAAACAATTTGGATAACAAAAAACACACATTTATCATTTTATTTGATTTAAAAAAGGCGTTTGACACTATTGATATCGATTTATTACGTACTAAATTATTTAATATAGGCTTTCGAAACTTCATAAATGACTGGATTACATCATATCTCAGCGATAGAGAATATACAGTAAAATATAAGGACTCACTCTCAGACATATTTACAATGAATATGGGGACTCCTCAAGGGAGTATACTAGGCCCACTGATATTTTTACTTTTTGTAAATGATTTACCGAATCACATAACTGACGGAGAGGTCTTTATGTATGCAGACGATACTGCGATCGTAGTTTCTGCTGAGACATTAGATGAGGCTAAAAGCAGAATATTTTCAGTCATGTCTCAATTTAATGAATGGTGTAAACTAAATAAATTAATTATTAATGTTGAAAAAATAGAAATTATGCATTTGTCAAACATCTATAAGAAGAATGAATCCATTACTTTTACTTTTAATAATAAGTTGATAGAGACATCTGAAACCATGAAATACCTGGGGATAATAATTGACCAGTATTTACAGAGGAAGAAACATATAGATTTCACCTGTGCTAAAGTAAATAAATCATATTATTTAATATCACGACTCAAAAATGAACTAAACCTTGATTCTATTTTAACTATATATTATGCTGTAGTATACTCACATCTAAGTTACAATATAACAGTGTGGGGATTATCTAATGGTTCCAGCAGATTATTTGTAACGCAAAAGCGCATCATTCGATTAATTTTTAATTTGAATTACGTCGAAACTTGTAGAAACACATTTATTGAATATAAAATATTAACACTACCATGTATATACATTCTAAAAATACTCTGTTTTATTCACAGCAATAAAGCCAAATTTGCAAAATATAGCGACGTTCACGGCTACGCGACACGAAATAACGGAAAATTAGTTACATATAATTTTAAACATACTTTTTTTAAAATAGCACCTTACAAATCAGGTATCGATTTATATAACAAACTGCCGCACTCAATGACAACGGTAACTATCAATAACTTTAAAACAAAATTAAAATCATTTCTACACCAACATGCTTTTTATAGTGTTGCTGAATTCACAAACCAAGTAAGAAACTTTGAAGCATCAAGCTAAACCTTGTATAATTTGTATATTGTTATATCTTTTAATAAATGTATTGTTTTACCAGTTATGTTTAATCATATTTTTAATTTGTATTTTATTTCGACTTGTCTTATATTGTAATCACAATGAAAAAGATTAATAAATTTCTTATTCTTATTCTTTTGATTGCAAAGAGCTTTGTTGAATCGATTTGTCGAATGAATAAATTCAGTTACGACCAGCGGATGAAAGGACCGAAAGGTTTTCTATATTTGTGTCCGCGTTGGTTAAAAATATTTCCTCAATAATGCCATACAGTTTTGTATTTTTTCGTTTCCAAGTCTCTTCTTGAAATAAGTAAATGTTCTCTTGTAGAAATTTTACGTACTTTTTGGATTTTTGAATAAATTTCTCAAGCAGCAATTTACTTGTCGCTTCAATGGAACGTATATGTTTTAAGATAAATTTATCCGCGCGAATTGGACCGGCGTCTCCCAGGTCAATGTTTTTTAAATTCTTGAAGTACGCTTCAACATTTGCTGAACTCTCTACATCGTATTGTGACGCGAATTTCTTTTTCATTACATTCGTCCAGAGGGGAAAGAATCGGGCCATCTTCAATAGCGGTCCAATAATTTCCAGAAGATAATAAGCTTCTAGTCGATCAAAATTGGAGCATTGTTTCGCCTCTTTTTCAGCGCAAATCCAAATGCTTTCTACGAAACGACGTACATCCCTCTCAACTTTAGAAGGCTCTTCGTCGATACACTGCTCTTCATTTTCTATCGATGAGTCTTGTTCCTTGTAGGTGAACGTTTTAATTCTATCAAAAAGAAATATTGCCCTTTGTTGACTGACAATGTCAACTCCCATTTCATTCTGACCATCGCATTTGCATAGAGCAACTACAAGAACGGCGAGTAGAAGGTTTTCGAATTCTTGCAATGTTTCATAAATCATCATGACTCCATTGCATCTGACGTAAAAGTCTTTTAATTTTCGGGAATTTGCATTAAAAACTTTCTTCCGGCAGATTATCTTGTTGAAGTGGGCGATATCCAGTCGAACGAAACATTGAATCCGAAGTTGGAGGTTCTCATTATGCAACCACTCGAAACATACTAACATATACACGTCCAAACGACATTCGTTGAAACTCGATGTGATGTGTCAGGCCTGCGCAAAATCACATGAAACTTCGTTTGGCAACTGATCTGCTAATTTAAAAAAATTTTAAACCAATATTCGATCGTGATTGTGTCATGCATGGCTGCAATCATTTGAAAAATTAGGTTGATTTCTTCTTCACCTCCCATAGCCATTTGATACAAAAAAGAACATTTCGTTTCTCCGTTAGGTTTTATAATGGATTTGATGACGCCACAAGTTCCATCTATTGAAATTTGTTTCTCAGCCATAATTTTGTTTTTGTATAGAGCAATTTGTAAAGGTGAAGCGTATATGCAGTAAAACTCGTCGAGTCCAATTTCTTTTATACATCCACCAAATTCACCCTCATTCTTGTGGTACAAGGAACTTATAACGTCAAGACCTTTTCTGGTGGCAAGTTCATGATTTGTGGCTTCTTCGCGCAGTTTTGTCAAAACACCAGGATTGGGAATGTGGCTAGGAGTAGGGTCGTCTACTCTTGCATGCCTTTTGTAGCTTCTTAGCGCCAGAAAGACGCTTTTTTGATCAACAATGCTCTTCCAACATCGTAACGTGCCGATCCTTTAAGTTCTTTACTTTTTGAATGTGATACCTCTAGTATCGGATGTGGTGATTGCTATGCTGATTCCAGTTCCTGCTGATTACAAATCGATTTTGGGGCCCTTAAATTTATTTTAAATTGAAAAAAATGACGGTCAAACATGGTCAAACGAAGTTCTTCAACACCAAACGAACAAAGCAATAAAAATTAGATTCTGGGGTTCAAAAAAAAAAAAAAAAGTTAAAGAAATAGTGGGCAAACATGGTCAAACGAAGTTTTTAAGATGACACTATGAAATATAGAAAAAATGAATTTTGGGGGGCTAAGCCCTCTATAATTTTTTTTATAATATCTTTTGAACGGAATGTGGGCAAACAAAACTATTTGGTGGTGAATCATGGTCAAATCTTGGTCAAACGTATCCCATTTTATTTATTTTTTTACAATTTGGGGAGGCCATCTTCACGCAGCTGGATCGACTTGTTGCCCTGCACAATTCGATATTCGACTTCTCGCCGCTTATTCACCAACATATCAGATGTAACAGTCACGACCGCCGTGAAGATTCTATCGCGTAAATGATTGATGTCTCGGATCTTTTCACTATACAAAACATTTTTTATGTGGCCCCAAACGAAAAAGTCAAATGGAGTTAAGTCCGGATTTCGTGGTGGCTAAGAGATTAGGCCAGTTCTGCTTATCTACCTTACCGGAAGGCGAGTATCTAGAGCTGCGCGAACGTGCTTAACTGTAATGAGGTGAGGCCCATATCTTGTTGGAAAAACACTAGCCCATTTTTTGCCTCATTATCGTCCATTTGGGGAAAGACATACTCTGTGAACATGTCGTAGTAATTGTCCCCATTTATTATTTGTTCTACAAAAATGAAAGGAGCAATCACACGATTTTACATCAAGCCGCACCAAAGAATAACTTTGGGAGAGTCACGTTGATGCGGAATAAATGCATATCGATACTCGGACCCTCAAATTATGCAGTTGTGACGATTTACTGTTCAATTAACATGAAATGTAGCCTTAGCAGAAAAGAAAACATTTTTCATCAATTCGGTTTAGAAAGTCAACAGCAAACTCTAATCTTTTGATTTTATTTACAATTTCAATTGGTAGGCAGGTAAATGAAGTCTTTTACTCATAACATAATACACGTTAGCTTTAGAAAATCCTAATTGGAGACTACGTCTGACGAATAACTACTTTAGGCTTCGAACACACGAAACACGAATCTGTTTAACCCTTAACCACCTGCCATACGTCTCACAGATCTTGTCGTATATAAAACCGCGAATATTGTTGTATGTTAGGTAGTCAAGGGTTAACAACATATTCAGAAGTTCTCAGTCTACCTGGCGATTTCCGTTTTAAAACATTACCGTTATCGCTGAAAGGATGTAGCAAATAACGAAACTTTCCGATGTATTGCTGTACACCAGGCATGCCAAACCCGCGGCCCGCGGGCCACACGTGGCCCGCTAATGCATAAATTTCGGCCCCCAAGACGTTTTTTTTTTTTTTATAAAATACAATCGAACTTCTGTAACTCAAATTTTTCTATAACTCGAATATTTTTAGAAATCCATACGTTTAGATAGCATTCTACATCTAAATTAACTTCCATAACTCGAATTTTCTTCAACTCGAATTTTTCCATAAGTAAAAATTTGTACAATGGTAAAATTTTACATACAAAATAATTTCTATAACTCCAATTTTTTAACCGCCGCGTATTTTCCAAAATTTATGATGCCTTATGATTCATGATGATTTATGAAATTTATGATACTATAATCCTCGGGCAGATTACCAAACATTTTATTTTTAATATTTTATGATCCCCAAAATTTCGAATAAAGCAAAACTAAGAATTTACCAGCGGGTGTACTTTAGGAAGATTACGACAGGATATTATTCTGCCGAGAATTATTTTCCCGAGAGTCGGTGCACAAGGTATGGAAACAAAATATGGAAGATTATGGAAAACAATTAAAAATTACTTTTCAACTTTGACTTTTTTTTAAAATAATATAATAATTAAAATAATTTTTAAATAGTTATAATTATATAACATCATATTATTTAATGTACACCTACATATTTATTTTTTGTATTTTGTTTATAAATATATACATACACGTACATATGTATTTACTCTTAGTAGATTGTGTATAGTGTATTTTACTCATTTTATAGTTATGTATTTCTATAACTCCAATTTTCTATAACTCGAATTTTTTTTCATGAACTATGGCAATTCGACTTAGGTAAGTTCGAATGTATATGAATTTATTGTTTAAAAGTAATTTTGTTTGTCATCACAAAGTGCAGTGTTTGCTCAATCGATTGCGAATGATATTTTGAACTTTATCGTGAATTTTGTTTTTTTTTATATTAAATTATAAAGTTATTTTATAGAAATATTATCAAACTTCAAGAATAATGATTAAGAAAAGATTAATTGAAGAGGAACAGCGTAATTTGAAAAATGGAAACTGCAATATTTTTGAATCCAAACCAAATATAAAATATTATGTCTCATATGTAAAATTCACTATTTCAGTTGCTAAGGAATACAACCTTATAAGACACTATGACACAAATCATAAAACAAACCGGTGACCAATACGTCGCAAAATTTCGAGAAGACAAATTATTCGGAATTGAAATGAATTCATGAATGAAATGAAAAAGAACAAAGTGTATTCACTAAATCTGTTAAAGATAGTACAGCTGCTGGAAAATTTAGAGTTCGGTGAACTTTCACCGTATCCGATTCACCGCGGAAATTTCACGGCAGGAACTGTCACCGCAGGAACTTTCACCGCTGAGCAGTTTCACCTCTATCAATTTATTTTCCTATTTTTGTTTGGTTTTTCAATTGGCTGCGTTTATATTGCCGAACAGTGAAGCGTGGGCGGTTAAACTTTGCAGAAGTGAAAATGCTCAGCGGTGGACGTTCTTACGATGAAAGTTCCTATGGTGAAGATTCCGTGGTGAACGTCCCGGATACCAATAGCTAGTTATACAAATCCACATTTAATCGCAAGCAGATCGAAACCATTTACTGAAGGATAATTTATTATATTCAGCACAAATAAAAAATATTAAAAGGAAAGTACAATCGCGATAATCCGGCATGTTCAGTAATCCGGCCCACGCCGTATATAAACTTCGCCCACAGCTGAAATAAAGTCAAAAAGATGATAGCAAATTTTTGCAAATTATTTTGACGTTTTCGTCCATTTTGACAGAAAACAGAAGAATTTTGCAAGGTTTGTCCATTCAATCAACAAAAAATAACAAATTTTGCTGTGAATAGAGTTTTGAAGAAATTTGGCAATATTCGCAATTATTTTGATATTTTCGTCCAATTTTGACATACAACAAATGAATTTTTCAAATGTTGTCCACTCAAATCAACAAAAAAACAAAATTTGCTTCAAATAGAGATTTTGGTTTTTGAAAATTTGTCAATATTGCTTTGCTAATCTATTGATCAAAAGTTCTAGCCAACACACCCTGCTTTTAACTTTGAAAACTTGATTGACAATTCTGACCAAGCTAACAATTGTCTTTCGAATTTTTACAAGATTCCAACAAATGTGTAGCGGATGATATGCTGAAAAACGATGACATATCTTGGCATCAAGGCACTAGCGAGGAAAATTTTCATTTTTTTTCTGACGAAGAAATCACCAGCCTATTTGTTCCACGGATGACAACGAAGCTAATTATGACTTGAATGTTTGAATTCGGCGAACTGTAACAAACGGTGACGCGTTTAAAGCACTCAATGTTTGTTCCAAATGGACAGAAGAAAACGCCACCGTAAGTGATGGATTTGTTAGTGCGGGCAAGGTTGCAAGATAAAATGTTTAAGGCAAAGAAACAAAAAACAAAATGATACTGCTAATCCGTATGTTTAAATTCGAAATAACCTGATAATCCGGAATTTTTGGATAATCCCACGGTTGTCTGGTCTCATATGTGTCGGATTATCAAGGTTATACTGTATAAGTCGAAATACTGTAGCTAACAGAGTTGATGAAATAGTCGAGAATTTGAGAAATCATTATAACTCAATCATATCAACATTTGAAGCCTACTCTGCTGCAATTGATGAAAGTATAGATAATCGAAATATCGCTCAGCTGCCCGTTTGTATTCGCGGATGCGATTTATTTAAAAGTAAGTGAAGAACTTTTGGAAGTCATTCCTATGCATAATACAACTAAGGGAGCTGATAATTTTGATTTTTTTGGTAAGTTTTCAAGACGTATAAGTTAACAATGGAAAAGTTGGTTTGTCCTTCAACTAATGGTGCACCTCACATATTCGGTATTTCTAAAGAAGTTGTTAGGTTAGGTTAGGTTAGGTTAGGAAGTTAGGTTTGGAAGATTTACACTTTCGCTGCAAATTACTTATTTGAACTGATGTGATTGTGAAATCAATATTTTGAACATTACATTATAGCCCGTGCGGACCTTTTATAACTTTGTATTATTTGCAAATATTGACAAATTTTCAAAAACCAAAATCTTTATTTGAAGCAAATTTTGTTTTTTTGTTGATTTGAGTGGACAAAATTTGCAAAATTCATTTGTTGTATGTCAAAATTGGACGAAAATATCAAAATAATTGGCGAATATTGACAAATTTTCAAAACTCAAATTTTTTTCAAAACTCTATTCAAATCAAAATTTGTTATTTTTTGTTGATTGAATGGACAAACCTTGCAAAATTCTTCTATTTTGTGTCAAAATTGGACGAAAACGTCAAAATAATTTGCAAAAATTGCTAAATTTTCTAAAACCAAAATCTCTATTCGAAGCAAATTTTGCTTTTTTGTTGGTTTTAGTGGACACACTTTGCAAAATTCTTTTGTTTAATGTCAAAATTAATCGAAAACGACAAAACAATTTGCAATAATTGCCAAATTTTCATAAACCAAAATCGCTATAAGAAGAATTTTGTCCACTCAAATCAACAAAAAAACAAAATTTGCAAAATTCATTTGTTTCATGTCAAAAGTGGACGAAAGTGTCAAAATAATTGGCAAATAGTGCCGAATTTAAAAAAAAGCAAAATCTTTACACGAAACAAAATTTGTTTTATTTTTATTAATTTGAATGGTCAAACCTTGCAAAATTCTTTTGTTTTGGGTAAAATTGGACGAAAACGTCAAAATAATTACCAAAATCTCTATTCGAAGCAAATTTTGTTTTATAGCTGATTTGAGTAGACACAATTTGCAAAATTCTTTTGTTTTATGTCAAAATTGAACGAACACAAAATAATTTGCAATAATTGCCAAATTTTCATAAATCAAAATCTCTATTGGAAGCCAATTTAGTCTTTTTGTTGATTTGAGTGGACAAACTTTGCAAAATTCATTTGTTTTGTGTCAAAATTGGACAAAAATGTCAAAATGATTGGCAAACATGGCCAAATTTTCAAAAACCAAAAACTTTATATGACACAAAATTTGTTTTTTTTTGTTAATTTGAATGGACAAACTTTGCAAGATTCTTTTGTTTTGTGACAAAATTGGAGGAAAACGTCAAAATAATTTGCAAAAATTGCCAGATTTTCAAAAACCAAAATCTCTATTTGAAGCAAATTTTTTTTTTTTTTATTTGAGTGGACAAACTTTGCAAAATTCATTTGTTTTATGTCAAAATTGGACGAAAATGTAAAAATAATTGACAAAAATTGCCAAATTTTCAAAAACCAAAATCTCTATTCGAAGCAAAATTTTTTGTTGATTTGAATGGACAAACCTTGCATAATTATTTTGTTTTGTGTCAAAATTGGACGAAAACGTCGAAATATTTTGTAAAAATTGACAAATTGACTAATAACCAAAATCTCTATTCAAAACAAAGACTATAATATATAGCTTCAACTACGAGAAGAGATTTTTTCACCCCGAATCCACATATCATATTCCAATTCCCGTTGAAACAATTTCATGTAGCGACAACTTCATGTTGCGACAACTTTATGTTGCGACAACTTCATGCTGCAACAACTTCATTTTGAACTTCAAATAAACTACTAACTTATAGAAATTAAGTGGACCAAAGTAAAGTTAACAATTATTTTTTGGGCTTTTGTGAAATATTTATTTCCCAGCGCTAACACCCTAGGTGCAGGGGTGAATCCCAAATTTTTCACCCAGGGCAACACAACGCCCAATCAATTATACTACTATAACAGTCCTTACCACCTGGGCGTCAAATCAATTGAACTGCTATAGCAACGAAAGGGTTAAAAGAGGCATGCAGACAGAATGGTAATAATAGTTTTCATTGTATTATTCACCAGCAAGTATTGGGCTCCAAAGTTTTAAATATTGGAAAAGTTTTGAAAATAGTCACCAGAATGGTAAGTTATTTTCGAGTACGTGGACTTAATTTTCATCAATTTGCTTTATTTATGGAAAATAAAGAATGTGAATCATCCATATATATAATCTACCATATTATTGGGAAGTTCGATGACTTTCGAGTCAGAGTGTTACAATGATTCGAAGCTCTTATTTATGCGAGCAACTATTTTCTTTAATGAAAAATAACAAAAAATCAGAAAGGTCAAGATGGACCGATCATAAAATATTTATTTTAGTTATAAAAAACATCGAATCTGATAAATACATAATATAATCATTCAAAAAATCGTATTTTATTCATTTTTTTAACAGTAAAAACATGCGGCCCCCAATTTAGTACAAAATGGATCATATGGCCCGCAATCTCATATGAGTTTGACATGCCTGCTGTACACTATACAGGCGTCGAAAATTACGTTGCACTGTTATAACAAAATCAGATTGCACAAGCCACATAATACACTGCGCTTTTTGTTGCGGAGTAGCTATTGCACTGCAGTGCACGCCTGACCTAAATTAAGGGAACTGAGCCCTGGCGCCGTCTCAAGATCAAGCAGGCGTTCCAGCTGCATGGGAGCAAAAGTTGGACAGTTGATAAATCAAACACACAAACTAGAATAGTGTGAATCATTTTGAAAAGTTTCTATGACACATTAAAACTAGGTAGCGCTTTTTCAAACGCACTGTACATACATATACCTATCGAATTTAAATACAGTATAAGTTACCGTGTACTAATGTGATTAGGTAATGCCATTAATGACAAATTTCTATTTATCTACTTAAAAACTAAACAAGTACGTACTTCTTTAACTCTATATCTTGCTGTCCTAATAAACTTATTATAATGCCCGCCATTCACGGTCAGTTTAAACTGATCAGTTGAACTAACGTTTAGAACTGATCAGTTAAAACTGATCAGTTCAAAATGATTTCCCCACTCACTGGCTTAAAACCGGCCTTCAGTTCTCGATTGTCCGCAACCCGTGTTGTATCTGGCTAAACCAATCTTTCAACGCGTTTAAAAAAATGGATTCGGATTCTGAAGAGGATATTCTACTTATGACGGCTGCTGCTTGTTATTTAATCAACAGAAAACCAAAAAAGAAATGGACGAAAGAATGGTTAAAAAAGATAAATCAGTTATCTCATATTAATTTATTAAATGAGTTATCACTGGAACCGAGTGACTGGCGTTACTATTTGAGAATGGACGAATTAACATATTTCAAGGTACTTGAACTTGTGACTCCGAATATTGTGAAAAAAGATACAAATATAAGACAAGCAGTTAGGCCCAATGAAAGGCTGACTGCCACTCTTCGTTTTTTAGCATCGGGAATGAGCTACGAAGAACTGAAATTTCCAACGGTAATATCTCCACAACTTCTAGGAGTCATAATTCCAGAAACATGTAAAGCAATACTGAGGCTATTGAAGGATTATATGAAGGAATTGTATTTTTAAAAGCATTTGTATGTATGGATACTGGGTGGAATAATAAAATTTAAACAGAATTGTGTGTGTCCTATTTATTTGAGTTCAATACCAAATAGTCAGTCAATGAATGACTATAATCGCCTTCTGCAATACTTTGCAATGAGGATGAACAATTAGTAACAACATGTGATGCTGATTTTAGATTATTAAGGTAATGGATGGGGATGTATTGAGATGGTGGGTATTGAAGTTGGTAAAGTGATTGATTTTGTGTGCACGGTGATGCGAAATGTTGATATGATGGTGGTGAATGCCTTTGAGGAGATGGTGATGCTAAAGGTAGGTTTTGTAGGTAGGATTTTTTTAGAAACAGAATCAATATTTGCATTTTTGTCTTTTTTGTGCAATATCTGCAACAGCTCCTCCAATGCAAACAATCTTTTGTGTTTATTTTTATAAAACTTGTCGTTTGTTTTCCACAAACATTCGCACTCGTGGCATTTTTCAATAAATTCCTCAGTTATTGCACGTGCTGACGCCATGGTGATTTAACTACAACTGACTACGCGCATGCGCGGTCAGTTTGGCGTGATTAAAACGAACTGAAGCCAGTGGATTTATGGTGCGCCCGGTAAATCCGTGGGTTGCCGTCAGTTCAAAATTTTGCGTTAGGATTGCACACTCACGCTCAGTTTTTGGATGTACGTCAGTTCAACTGACCTGTTTTGTCCTTTTTTTCGGGGTGAGGGGGCAGCATGGCTGGCTGCTAGTCACTGCGCACTCACGTGGCTCCCCTGGAAACGGTGGAATAATGAACACATACATCCTGGAACCGTTGCATGCATTACCTCAGGGTGAAGTATAAATGGTTTTGTTACATTTTATCATGTTTGTAGGTGTATCTCTCGGAGTTTTATCCACTCTGTAGCATGTATTTCGTCTTTTTCTTTTTGTGCCAAAATGTCCGAAAATATTTTGCTTAGAGTGCACAAGTTATTTTCGTTTTCTAGCATGAAATCTACTAGTTTTCTGGGTTCCATAGCAGCGTCTTTCAGAGCTGCAGTTCATTTCTTTTCCCATCTGTCACATTCCAGTATGGTGTACACAACACGGTCGTCCTGTCTGCAGAAGTCATGTCTGATGCTCTTCTAATATTATGTAGATAGTCTTTAAAGCATCCATGTACTGTTAAAACTTGCGTCAAGTGGTAGTTTAATTCCCCATGTTTTCTGTTTATCTATTTAGATATATCCGGCATTAGCAATCTTGTCCATTGTCCTTTTTCAGCATCCTGCCAATTTCTTTAGTAGAGTCCTAGTAGATAGGCTAGGAGGGTTCCAGCGAAAAAACCCATAAGGATTTACATAGGGGTCTAAATTCACATTTTTTTACTTTTCATCCGATCCGGGAGGTTGGTGGGTCGGAGAGAACCCAGTTGGACATCAACTGGAAATATGCCATTTAGTCACTTTCAACAATGACAAAAATAACTACTAAGGGTAGTAGCAAGCAAAATTGAGGGGGTTGATGAGAAAAATCAAATCTGGTGTCAGAACGGCTCTAGCATGTACCCTAAGAGAGATACCGCCCGACCGCAACCCTCTCAATAGATGACGTCATCCGCCGCGACGGATATTGCCAAGGTTTTTTAATTATCTCGATGCTGCTTGGTTTATCCTTGGATTATCCATTAATCAACCAATCAGGATGAAAATTAAGAAAATATGAATTTAGACCCATATGGTAAATCCTTATGGGATTTTGCGGTGGAACCCTCCTAGCCCAGTGGTCACAAAATGGCGGACCGCGGTCCGGATCCGGACTGCCGGCTAGTTTTGTGCGGATGACATACCGATGACATACCGATTAACGATAAAAAACTTTAAATAAATCTTAAAACAAAAACCCATAAGAAACCCTCTAAATGAAGTCAAATTACTAAAAGCAGCCGAAATAATAAATACACAACAGCAGTGTAACCAAATTAGAAGGGAGAAAGTTATTCCAATGTACAACGCTTATATATGCTGCGGGAGGTAGGGGTAGACGTAGGTGACTAGCCTTAACGTCTTACCCCTCCCCTCGCGAACTTGCACTTGACCTTGAGCTAGCCCACGCAGCGACTAGTATTCGCTGTCTCTGTTGCCAGCCTTTGGTCAGATCGTCATTCGGTCTGTACTGAGAATTCTCGAACCAGTTAGGCACTTTGTTTTGTTTTCGTGTATTCTTCGGACTTCCGTGCGTTCTTGTTTACGTTCGGTTTATACATTTTGAGTTGTTTTGTGTAGTGCAGTGGTTTGTGCCTTCTTATCTTACCATGGATAAGAAGAAAAGAAAAGTTGAATTGGAAAATAGACAGTTTCAACTTGAATGGACAGACTTACATTGCTTCACCATGCCAAACCGAGTAGAGGCAGTACCGGTATGTTTAATATGCACTTAAACTGTAGCTATTGTTAAAAGTTCGAATATTAAACGACATTACGCGACTAAACATAAATCGTTTGAAGAATAATATCCTGTGGTAAAAAATGTTCGTAAAACTAAAATTCAGAGCTTACTTTTAAACTACATTACATCCACACAAATAATGATTCGGTCCATGACCAAGCAAGAAAAATGCTCCGAGGCCTCTTGAACGCTCACCAAACATATGAAGCCTTTTGTAGCCTTTTTATCAGTGATGCTGATTTGCCTTTTGTCTTTGTTGCCTTTTTATCAGAGATGCTGATATAGTAAAATAGTGCATGCTGGAGGCAGTAAATGCTTTGTTCGAAAATAAAAAGGAGGTGGTTGATACTTTGCGACATATTCCATTATCTGCTTCTTCAAGCACGCGCAATACTCAAATTTTAGGAGAGGAAAGTTTCAAAACTTTGAAGGAAACCTTAGCCGCTTTGGATTTCTTCGCTTCGGCATTGGATGAATCCTGCGACATCACATATACAGCACAGCTAGTTATTTTTGTGCGTTATCTTGACACCACCCATGAACAATTTCATGAAGAACTGCTGACTATTTTGCCGATGTCAGTAACAACTACAGGAGACGATCTTTACAAGGCTACAATAGGCTATTTCGACAAAGTTGGATTAGATATGAAAAAAGTGATATCGGTAACCACAGACGGCGCAGCAGCAATGATTGGATGCAGAAAAGGCTTAGTTCAGAGACTTAGCAGTGACCCTAAATGCAATGTACATTTAATTTTATGCCCATTGCATCATTCAATAAATTGTCTTATGTTGCACTCTGAATCCAAATCTGCAGAGTATAATGCAAGCTGTTATCAAAATAATCAACTTTTTACGTGCGGAATGATCTCTCAAGCATCGCCAGTTCAAATCATTTCTTGAAGAAACCAATGCTCAGTTTGACGATTTGGTTCTCCACAACAACGTCACATGGCTAAGCAAAGGCACGGTGCAACGATATTTTGCAGTATTGGAAGACATTAAAGAATTTCTTTCAAGTAGTGATCAAGAAGTAGCAAAGGTGCATTTAGGCTTCCTCCTCGACACCAAAGAAAACGTGGCTTGGCTTATATAGCTTTTTTTACAGACATATTTCTGCATATGAATTTCTTAAATCTCAAGCTGCAAGGGAAAAGGAAACGTGTGTGTGAACTTTTCTCTGAAATCAGAGGTTTATCTAAAGAGATCGATCTTTTCAGTGAAGATATCAGTGGAGCGCTTCACTTTCTCCTTCTTAAATCTGTTTGTGAGAGCAATGAGAACATCGACTTCGCCGAATTCACTGATTTCATGAATAAACTTAAATTAGAATTTCAAAGAATTTACAGATTTACAGATTTCAACAAAATTAAAAATGTTGTGCAAACATGTTGTGCAGCAGTTTTTCACTTAAACTTAACGGTGTGTAGACCAGTAAAGCGTCAGATATTTTCAAGAGAAATAAAGCTGTCCTGCAGATGGAAATTATCGAGTTCCAGGAAGATTTTGTTCTAAAAGACATTTTTTTTATAGTTCCAGACACTTGAATGCGACCAATTTTGGATCAAATATGTCAGTGACAAAAAGTATCCAGATTTAAAAACATTGGCCATCAAGCTGTGTACTATCTTTGCATCAACATATGTGTGCGAAGCAGCTTTCTCAAGAATGACTTTTATTAAAAATCGTTATAGATCCCGTCTCACAGATGACCATCACTTGAGCATCAGCCGCAACAAACTACACTCCAAATTTTAAGAAGATTGATAAAAATAAAACTTTTTTTTCACTGTCATTTTTCTCACTGATCGTAAACTTAAATCAGTTAATTTGTAATTTCAACTACTTATGTGTGTTTTTTGTCGTTTTATTTTACATATGTTAATTTTTTAAACATGCCATTTTTTCCACTGATTTTTAACTTTGTAAACTAGTTTGATTTTTTATTAGAGTTACTCATATGTACCTTATTATACAACTCTCAATAAAAAGTAGGCTATTGATTTAATATTGTTGCATTATTTTATGCTTAGTAAAACGTTTAATTTCATTAATCTTGGTATTTCAAAAGCAAAACAGATATAGTCGAGGACTAGATTCGAGAATAGGTTTTGACAATTTTATCAGTAAACATACGTAATATAAACAATAAAGTAATTTTTATTGCCAAATCCGATTGAAATAATGGCCTTTATTTTAATCGATCCATGGCATAATATCAAACTTCAATATATTTGAAGAACAATACATCGAAATAGATACAGAGTAATAACTATCCCTAATATTTGAATAATGATTAAAATTAATGTAGTTAAACTGTTTTCAAAAGTTTTCAAATTTACAAAAAATTCCGGGGGACTACCCCCGGTCCCGGTGATTTCCCCTGAATGGACTGCGGAAGCTCGGCAAGACTTTGAAATGGACCTTCATGAGACTTAATTGGTGACCATTGTCCTAGCCTATCTACTAGTCCTCTATGGTTTTACTTTACAATTTTTCTATGTTCTTTTGAAGCTGCTTTATAGCATATTTTACATTTACTAGCTGTGTATTCCATTGGGGGGATTCCAGCAATTATCAAGGCCGCTTCACCTGATACAATCCTATATGCACTGCATATTCTTATAGCCGATTTCCTTTGGACGCTTGCAAGAACCTGTTTGTTTGTTTTTCAGGACCAGTGCGGTTGCTCATACAGGAGCTCCGTATTGCATAGCTGACTGGGCTACCTTTAGTCCTTCAACAGGCATCATTTTTTCCAGTGCAGCTACAGTTTTTAATCCTTTTTCTGCAGCTTTCGCAATATGTGCCTGAAAATTTGTTTGCATTTCGATTATTACACCTAGGTACTTTACCCATTCTTTGGGTTTGATTACCACATTTGTATTTTGAAGCATATTGGTAGCACTTTTCTTCTTCCAGTCAAGAGAACGCCTTCTGATTTTTCCGGTGCCAGTTGCATATTAGACCGGACAAAACCGCACATGACCAGACAAGACCATACAAAACCACACAAAACCAGACAAGACCAGACAAGGCCAGACAATAACAGACAACACCAGACATGACTAGGCAAGACCAGATGAGATCAGAGAAGACCAGACAAGATCGGACAAGACCAGACAAGCAAAACCAAACAAAGCTAATTACGACTAGACATGACTACATATACACCGACATACTTGATGTCGCCGAAAGAAAAATATATTTTAATGCACTTTTGTTATTTTAGGGGTTAAGATTTATAAAATATATAATGATTAGTAAACGTAATATTAATATGATCGAAATGTGTGATTCACTGGTGACAATAGGACAATGACAAATAAACTGTAACAAACGACAAACATGCTGAAATTTGTTATTAGCTAATAACAAATTTCAACAGTTTATTTGTCATTGTCCTATTGTCACCAGTGAATCACACATTTCTATATATCCATTTTGGAGATCAACTACATAACATTAATAGGATCATTATTTTAGGATATATTAGGAAGAATGATATAATGATATATAATAAATGTACTATGTATAGAGTTATAAATGTATTATGTAAATTTTTTAATTTTTAAATATTTTAGATCACGCAATTTTTTATAAATAATTACTTTTAATTTTATGTGTTGTGTAAAATTGACTAGTAAATTTTTGGTTAGTTTGGAATGGCACTCCTTTTAATCAGGCGCCTTTGTGCTTTTCACAAGCTAGCCACCCTCTCGCCGCGGCCCTGACCCCAGGAGTTTAAAATATACGCTTGAGAACAAACAATTCATTTGTTTTGTAAAAATATCTGACGTTTGCGTCGGTATTAAAAAATATTGATTTCGCAATTTCAAAAATGGTGACTAGTGAAATTTAAAGAATTAAAAAGTTTCAAAGTTTTTGTATTATCAGTTATTTTAATATCAATTTGAAATATATTTATTACAAGATAATAAATTCTTCTTCAGGCTAGCTATTTAGTCTGGTTGTATGACAAATATGAGCGTATTCAAAATGTTTAGCATCTATATATTTTCCTAAGTCTAAATTTACGACTATATGTGAAAAATTTACGACTATATGAGATCAATGACGAGATAGATATGGAAATTAGGAAACTTAATGACATTGTAGAAGCCATCGGTGAGAAACATCTAAAACCAGACAAACACGTCAAGAGAAAATCGTGGATGACAGCCGAAATTATTCAGTTGATGGAACAAACAAAGAAGGTTGTTGAAAAATAAAAGTACGGCGGTATACATACAAATACATAAAATGATACAAAAAAAGATAAGGGAAGCTAAGAACACAAAGCTGCAAGAAGACTTCAAATAAATAGAAGTCTGCAAGAAAAGCACGATAGTTTTAATGTACACAAGAGAGTTACAGAAGCAGCGGGTATCTTTAGGAAAAGGACAGCAAACGGAATAGTAAACAACTTAAATAAGGTTATTATAGAGAAACAAGAAAATATAGATGTCTGGAAAGACTACATTAAACAACTCTTTAAGGACACTCGACCACAACTCCTACCGATGACAATAAAATCAGGCCCTCCCATAACGGTTGCTGAAGTGCGGGCGACAATCAGACAAAGGAAAGAAGAAAAAGCCCCTGGCCCGTATAATTTTCAAGCAGAATTCATGAAGCTTCTTGACAATGAAGGCGTAAAACAGATAACACGCATATTTAACAGCATTTTTGAAACAGGGAATATTCCACAGTAATGGTTACAGTCGGATTTTATAACACTACCAAAGAAACCAGGAGCAAAGAAATGCGAAGATTCCAGAACGATTAGCCTCATGAGTCATCTATTAAAGGCATTTTTAAAAATCATACACAGAAGTATCTACAAAGTATGTGAAGAGCACATGTCAGAAACACAGTTCGGGTTTCGAGACGCAGTGGGCACAAGAGAAGCGCTATTTAGTAACCAAGTGTTGATTCAGAGATGCCGGGCTGTTAACTGTGATGTGTATGCCTGTTTTGTGGATTACAGTTAGGCCTTTGATAAAGTGCAACACCATAAACTCATGGAAATACTAAAACAGGTGGGGATTGACGACCGATATTTGAGAATAATCGTACATCTATACTGGAATCAAAGTTCTTAAACGTAGCAATATAAAAACGTAGATAGAGACAGATCAGAAGCAATAAAGATATTACAAGGAGTTAGACAGAGGTGCGTTCTGTCGCCGATATTGTTTAACATATGCTCAGAAAATATATTTAATAAAGCCCTGGAAAAGAATAACGCGGGAATACTTGTAAATGGAAAACGACTAAATAGCTTAAGGTATGCGGACGACACGATAATTTTCGTAGATAGTCTAGAAGACCTACAAGAGACTATGACAAGAGTGATAGAGGCAAGTCAGGAGTACGGGCTCGATATAAACATAAATAAAACCAAATATATGGTGATCAGCAAAAATAACATACCACGTGTGGATCTGATAACTCCTAATAATCAACACATGAAACGAGTCAATACATACACATACCTGGAAACTATACTAAATGACCAATGGGATCACTCACATGAAATAGGAAGCGGCATAGAAAAGGCAAGGGCTGTATTCGTTAAAATGTCATCAATTTTTAAATGTCGTTCCTTGTCGATGACGAACAAGCTGCGACTACTCCGCTGCTACGTCTTCTCCGTCTTGCTTTATGGGACATAGTCCTGGACTCTGACTGAGACCACCATGAAGAAGCTGACAGCATTTGAAATGTGTCTGTATCGCAGAGTCTTGAGGATTTCTTGGGTGGACCACGTAAGCAACGAAGAAGTTCTTCGAATAATGAAGGAATTAAGGAAGATAATAACCATCATAAAAGCACGCAAGTTGAAGTACCTGGGCCATATAATCCGTAATGAAAAGAGATATAGTTTACTACAACAAATACTGCATGGGAAAATCCCGAGTAAACGCGGCCCAGGCCGCAGGAGGATTTCTTGGCTAAAAAATTTAAGAACATGGTTCTCTCTGAACCATGAAATGTATATAATATATAATATTATATATATATATATATATATATATATATATATATAATATACAGGGTGTTTCAAAAAGGATATACGTATCACAAAGTATAATTTTGTCCAAACTATCGATCGTTGCGCTCCGGCTATTGGGAAAACGAATGCATAGTCTAGTTTGTATTAATAGCAGCTTATATTAATTGTTGATATTAACAGCTGTTACAAGCTCTGCGTCCTGATGACAAACGCGAACCTTGGGCATTTTGTAACTAGATTCTTGATGCTATTGACAATGACAATACTTTCACAAGACGCATCGTGTTTAGTGATGAAGCGACTTTCAGTGCTAGTGGTCACGTAAACAAACACAATGTTCGAATTTGGGGCCTACGGAACCTACATGCAGTCATTGAACATGTACGAGATTCGCCCAAAGTCTACGTGTTTTGTGGGATATCCAGATCATCTGTTTACGGCTCATTCTTATTTGATAGAAACACGGTTAACGTTCAGCAGTATCTGGCTACATGTTACAAAACCCTTTGTTTCTGAGGCTGCACGAAGACAACTTCATTTTTTAACAGGACGGGGCACCCCCTCACTGGAGTCGCCAAGTGCGTGAATATCTAAATGAAGCTCTACCGAACTGTTGGATTAGTCATCAAGGAGCTGACGACTTAACATGTCTTAGCTTGGCTTCACGGTTACCGGATTTGACACCCTGTGACTTCCCCCAATCGGGGTTTCGTTAAAGACAACGTTTATGTACCACCACTCTCACAGAATCTGCAAGAGTTGAAGAACCGGATCCGTAGTGCCCTAACATCAGTGACGAAGAACATGCTCCACATTTGTAATCTAAACTTGAGAGGTTCGTAAATATGTGTGTGAAGTTTTATATTCGTCTTAAAGTTTAATAAATATATACATGCGAAACACTTATATTCATTTTGAAACACCCTGTATAATATATGATTATATTTATTTGTTATTAGTCGATAAGTGAATTAGAGAACATAGTAATTTTCTTAATTGTTTTTTGTACTATAAGATTTTTTATCAATCATGTACAATAGTACTATCTTTGTGCACGTTTTTTAGTGCGATAAATTGTCAATATTATTTGTATTGTATATAACTTGAATGACGCACGCAAATATTCAATATCGCTAGGTTACCTTAAAATAAACAAAAAAATAAAAATAAAAAAATAAAAATTAAAGAAAATGTTTTGTCAGTGAGTCTAAATTGAGTGAGTCTAAGGAGATCTTGACGAATCTACACCACCGGAGACAAACTATCATCACCACAAAATTTTTAATTTTTGATTAAATTTTTTTGGATGACCCCTTGGATGCCAAACTTGTAAGATACCTCCCCTCGCATGAATGATAAAAAATATTGTTAGTAACACGGGCGAAATTGTCAATTTCATTGTCGAGCGAATGCGCTGCCTCACTTCGTTCGTGTGCACATTTTCGCTTTCGAGTAATATTGACAACATTTCGCCCTAGTTTTAAAAATCCACTATTTTGAAAGTATGTATTTCTCGATAAAGCTAGAATTCCTGTATTTTTTTTGTAAAATTCAAGAAAATCATTATTCTACTCAGCAATTATCTTACATTTAAGCAATCTGAAAGCGCCTTAATAGCGCGTTAAGTAATATTTGCTTTAATAATTAGCTCCAACCTATTTAAGTGAAATCATTCAAATAATAATTCAAATAATCCTGTTGAAAATTTGGAATAACGAAAATGGAATAAAATAGTTTTTTCTTGTTACTGAAAAGTTTTCAAACATGATTCTTACATGTTTCTTATATGACATTCTGTACATTATAAGAAGTGAAAATTATTCAGTAAACATAATTTATGGTAGTGTAGTAAATTATGAAATAAGTTGGCTAATGTAATTTAATTAAATATTCATTCATTAATTAGAAATGTATTTCAGATACAATCGCCATTCACATAAAATGTATTTTCCCCTTTTCAGTGGCAGTAAATCTCATAAAAACTTATGCAAATTAAAAACCCAGCCTTGAATTATTTATTGTTATTTCAAAATAGCGTTTTATTATTTCATTCAGTTAAAACATTTTCGTTGTATAATTTACATGAATCAATATGTCAATATTTTTTTTATAAAAATTCTGAATTGAGTAAATGTATGAATACTTACAATACTACATTTTACCCACTCCACCTGTTCAATATACAATTAAAATCAACCCAAATCTCACCAATGTTCCTAAAGTCAGCACTAGTATCCTAACCTACATAAAAACTACCGACTCCGCTAATCTCACCCTCAATAGCTTGAACGAATTTCAGAGCAACTTGTCAGATTTAATTTATAAACATTTCGCCAAAGCCAGATGCAACTTCTACAAGCCAAAGTTACCTCCCTACATATAAGCAATGCGGAATATAGGTGCATGAAATGTGCAGAAAAACACATCTCGCACCTATGTGAGAAACCGTCAACACTGCCGCCAAAATGCGCAAATTGCGGAGGAGAACACGTCTAGATATTGAGGAACTATCCCGCCAAACCGACAAACAAAACCGCGACAAAAGACAACAACGACCAACTCCCAGGATAAAACCGAACAGACAAGCAACGGTTAGGGAAAACACGACATACAGGGACACAGTAGAAGCAACCGCCAACAAAAATAAACAAAACACCGAAAAGAAAACACCGACGACAGACTTAAGAAGACAGAAATAACGAACCAACTATCGAACTTGCTACTAAACTACGCCTCTGTACAAAGAGACGAGGACGAACTGACAAATTTCACAAAAACCATCGCAAAAAGCATAACCCTCATCAAAAAAATGACTAGAACACGGAATGTGGAAGAACTAAAGATTGTTCTCTGGAACGCGAATAGAACAGGCGGCGCAAACATTCGAGAATGAAATAAAGGAAGCACTCCAAACCGCCACTAGAAAACTAAGTATCAATAGAATATCTACACTCCCACCGGAAATAATGAACCTAATACGCGCAAAATGGAAAGCAAATAATACATACCAACGTACATTAGTACCGACAGACAAAACAGTCCTGAACAGACTGACAAAACAAGTAAAACAGGCGTTACAAGAACAACACATCGCTGAATGGGAAAATGGACTAGACCGAATCAACCATAGCAGAGACGAACCGTGTTTTTTTGCCAAGATTCTAAAACAAAAGAACCGCTACACAATACCAACGATGGTAGCGCAGCAACCTCTAACAATGACAAGACAGAGACTTTCGCAAACGCCCTCGAAGAACAATTCACGCCAAATGTCCCAAACGCAACCCACTCCCAGGGAATTTTATGGAAAAGATCAAAATCTGTGTGGAACTGTAACAAGACCAGACACGACCAGACAAAACGAGACACTTGTAGTATCCGCTGAATAATCCAATTTATGCTGACTAGACGTATACAGCGGGACAACAGAGCAAAACCTTAGGCGATTAATAGGATAATTGGTAGATTAGGCCAAGACTAAAGTATTTAGACTAAAGACTTAATTAAAAAAAGCAAGATACTCTTGTGAACAAGATATTATTTCAATAGTATCCACACAAATAAATGTGCTAGAAAGATGCAATATCCATTCCGGAGGTTCTGCAAAAGCAACTAAAGAACCTTATGAAATAATGGCGAGCATCCGTGCCGGATGCGCGGTTGCGAAATTCCCGCCATTCACGCGATGAATACGCCGAAGACAAGCTAAATGTTAGCATACTTTTCCCCTCGTAATTGCGAACATCCTAGCCTAGAAATCAGAAATGCAACGCAAACATTTTGCACTTTCTTTGGAGAAAACTGCCCAAAAAAAGGATTAGAATTACATGGAATTATAAGTCGTTGCTTTAATTATATTAACTCCCAAGGAATCTACGAAACGGTAAGGAACATTCCAAATAGCAAAGAAAACTGCGAAATAAGAGAATCAACGCCAGAAGAAATATCCGAGATAATAAAAATCCTTAAAAACAGGAAAGCACCCGGTTGTGATAATATAAACATGTGACTCTCAAGAACCTAACGCCGCCGTCTATAGACAGAATGAATCAAATAGTGAACGCATTACTCAAACTCAGAACGTTTCCGACCCAATGGAAACACGCCACAGCAATACTGATTTCCAAACACAACAAACCTAGGAACATTACGTCAAGCTACAGGCCAATAAGCCTACTAACAGGACTTAAAAAAATAACGTAGAAAATAATACACAAACGACTGACAGACATAGTTGACGAGAACCAAATAATCCCCCACGAACAGTACGGATTCAGACAACAACACTCCACAACGTACCAGACAAACAGAATAACCGTAGCGATAATCGACGCTTTCAACTGAGGATACGCCATGGGAGCGGTACTCCTGGACGTCTTAAAGGCTGTCGACCAGATGTGGCACGAATGCTTAATATTTAAAATGAATTCATTCAATATATCTCTGGGGACGATAAAGCTACTAGCTTCGTACCTTGGCAACAGAACATTCCAAGTGAAATTAAATCACACCATGTCGACGACACGTTCAGTGGGAGCGGGTGCTGTCTCACAGGGGTCCGTACTGGGGCCGCTGCTCTACAACATTTACACCGCTAACATACCTAGAATGGAAAACACAAAAATTGCAATATATGCAGATGACACTGCCATATTTACGAGAGGAATCTTGGCGAACACCATCACCGAGAAATTATAAAACTACCTAGGTGAGATAAATCAGTGTAACAATTGGAAAATACAACTTAACGCTGAAAAAAAACGCAAGCCATCATGTTCACTAGAAGAAAATTCACACACATCCCAATAAAACGCCTCAAGATTAACGATACAATTATAAAATGAAAAAAAACAGGTAAAATATCTAGGAATTTTTCTGGACAAAAGACTGACTTTCGCAGGATATGTGGATTACATTGCGAAGAAAACTAAACAAATTAAAGGCTATCTTTATCCCCTCATCAACGGGAAAGCAAACTCAACATGGAAAATAAGCTGAAACTGTAGAAGACGTGCTGGATGCTAGCTAGCAAGCACGTAAAATACCGACTACAAATTAACAAAACAAAATACTGAGACAAATCACAGACTCGCGATGGTACACAATCAACGAGCAAATACATAAAGACCTCGAAATGGAGACAATCACAGAGCACATAGGAAAACTTACACAAAAAACATTTGACAACATGCGACCACATGCAGGGCCGGATCTATACAAGGGCTTTTTGGGCTGCAGCCCTGGGCCCCGTGGATATAAGGGGCCCCCAACGCCCATTGAAGACAATGGACAGTATTATAAATTTTAAAAATATCTAAAATTTAAAAAATTCCTATCATAAAGTTGGCAACCCTACGATCATTAAACCGTGTGCGAGCCAAATCACTTTTGTTCTCGTCGCCAAAGTGAAAACGGACTAACAATTAGTATTTATTGTTTATAGTGTACTGTGTTTAGTGTTTAGTTTACTAAAAAGTTCAAAATTATAAAGACTGAACCTTTCTCTTATTTTACTTATAATTGAAAGTAATCAGCAAAGTCAGTCATCTTACATGAGATTTCCTGCTTTTAGTAAGTAAGTATAAATAAAAAATTGCTACCAATCAATCCTGGGCCCAATTTATCACGGACGGCAAAGAAAAATCTTACGTTGAAATCAAAAGTCGTGATGTTTTTGTGTGTATATTATTTTTCAATAGTAAATAAACTCTAATCGATTTTTTAATGAAAATTTGCAAATTACTGCACACATTACAAAGTATCAAAATGTTACGAGAGGGACAATATTACATCCATTATCTCTCTTGCACTGTTTATTTTCAAAAAAATATCAAGTTCTTTGTTTATTTTCAGAAAAATATCAAAATCTTATTTAACATGTCTGCTAGAAAATATAAAAGTGGAGCTGAAAACCGAAAATTACAGTTAGATCGAGGAAAAGAAAAAAATTTGTGCAAAAATTGAAACTTTTTTTAAATTAGAACATAAAAACGAGAATGTAATAGCTACAAAATCCATTATTAAGCGAAAAGGAAGGGAACTTAGGGAGAGTCGCAATACCAAGAAAAAAATACCAGTTATGAAAATGTGCAAGATCTTGACTACCAGCAACCCTCTGATCCCTCTGAGGGCGATATTGTTGTTCAGCAAGAGCACATTAATACCGAGGTGGAAAGAAATTTAGGACATATTCAGTTTGAGTTTGAGAAATATGTTGACGTTGGCGTGTGGCCAGTTTTGCTAAATAATGACTCTATTCATGAAATCCTATCACATGAAATGACTGACTTTCAAAATAAAGATTCAAAAAATATATATCCTACTTCAGTAAAAAAATACAAACAACAAAACAGATCATTTCAAATAGGTATTTCGTTAAGAAAATGAAAAATGGCCAATTACTGCAAAGATCGTGGATATGTTATTCAACCAGTGTTGGTAATGTTTTTTGTTTGCCTTGCAAACTTTTTTCCAAAACCCCTTCTCGATACACAAACGAATTTTCTGATTGGAAACACATAGGAACTTGTTTAGAAAATCACGAAAATTCTAATGAACATAAGAATTCAATGTTAGTGTGGTTGACACGAAAAGAAAATAAGTCTGTTTTAGACAAGCAGTTTCAGGATCAACTAAGGAAAGAAACAGAATATTATCACAACGTCCTAAAACGGGTTATTGCAGTGGTAAAATTTCTGAGTATAAGGGGCTTAGCATTTAGAGGTTCCGAGGAAGTATTTGGTTCTCCCTATAATGGTAACTATATGGGTGCTCTGGAGCTATTGGCAGAATTCGACCCATTCATTCGTGAACATATTGAACAAACAGAACTGCGACCAAAACCGATAATATCGTACTTATCAAAAACAATATATGAGGAAATAATTGAGATTATGGGCAAACAGATAATTGAGAAAATTATAACTCAAATAAATAACGACGACACAAAATACTATTCAATTGTGATGGATTCAACCCCAGATCTGTCTCACAATGAACAACTTGCTATTGTATTACGATACTGTTTTCGAGGAAAAGTTTATGAAAGATTTGTGTCGTTCATTAAAATTAGTAGTCATACTGGCTTACATTTATTTAATATTTTACAAGACTTTTTAGAAACAAATGGACTATTACTGGATAATTGTAGAGGGCAGTCTTATGACAACGCTGCTAATATGGCGGGTCACTACAATGGTGTACAAGCACGACTAAAACAAAAAAATAAATTCGTAGATTATGTGCCGTGTGCTGCGCATTCCCTTAACTTAGTCGGTGAAGAATCTGTTAAGGTTTCAACCGAAATTATGAACTTTTTTGGAATAGTACAAAAAATATACGTTTTCCTTTCTGCTTCGACCCATAGGTGGGAACTGCTAAATTGTGAAACAAAATTTATATTAACGTTAAAAAGTTTAAGCCAGACCAGATGGTCTTGTCAATATGATGCTGTCCGAGCTTTGAAAAATAATTATGATAACATTATGGAAATATTAAAAAAATTTAGTGAAAATGAGGATGAAAAAGTTAATTTTCGAAAAGAAGCAGGAAATTTATTTAATAAACTGGCGAAACTCGATATTGCAATTTTAATTATTTTTTGGGAAGAAATTTTAGAGAGATTTAATTTAGTTAGCAAAAAATTACAGAGCCCTGGTTTAGATATTTGTGCAGGTAATAAGTTAATTATGTCATTAAAAGAGTTTGTCAGCAATATATGGCACCAATCAGATCAGAAACTAAAGCAATACGAAGAGAAAGCTAAAAAGTTAAGTACAAGTGTGGGAACAGAATACAGTGACATAAACAAGAGACGTATTACTTCAAAATTTTCAGATAAATCTACAGATATAGTCTCTGTATACGGCGCAGAAAAATTTAAAAGAGACACGCTAAACATTGGGTTGGATAAGTTAATTATGGACTTAAATAGAAGAAGCCAAGTCTATCAGACATATAGCAACATATTCAAATTTTTAATGGATTTGCAAGACAAAAACATGGAGTACATAGATCTAGAAAGTGCCCGTAATATTATTGAATATTATTCAGATGACGTAGACGAACATTTAGTGCATGAGTGCATGAGTATTCAGTTAAAATCTTACTTATTACAGTCTAAGCCAGAGTCTTACTCCTCTTGCAGTGACATTTTAATGCTAATTTATGAAAAGAAACTTATTAATGTTTTTCCAAATTGCTATACCATCTTAAAGATTTTTTTATCATTGCCAATCACTAGCTGTGAAGCAGAGCGTGTTTTCTCCAGGATGTCGTATATAGAAATCAAATATAGGACAACAATGTCAAACAATAGACTAAATCATTTATCAGTCCTTTCCATAAATTGTGATTTAACAAAGGACTTAGAATGTGATGAGCAAATAAAAGAATTTGCAGCACAAAAATGCAGAAAGGTTGTTTTATAATTTATAAAAGACATAAGTAATATTCTTTTTTTTTCCTATACCGTGTACCTAGTACATCATTATCGAAAACATTTTTTTGACAAAATGACAATTAGTTGATTAATTAGGGCCCCAAGTAGTATTAGCCCAGGGCCCCACAAACCCACGGTCCGCCCCTGACCACATGACAATATAACAATCGAACAAACCGCAAATTATTGAACAAACAAACGTCAAGTGGAAATTGCCAAAACTGACAACATTCAGACAATAAATAACACTGTTTTCTACCTACAGGGTACCCAGAGCAACCACGCCGAAGCAAAAGGACCACACCGTGGGGAGGACACACCGGGGGCACACCGGGAAGGACAACACAGCAAATGAAGCACCACAGAAGAAGCAAAGAAAGAAGCCAAAGGACCATAATACCACAGCAGGACCAACCCAGCAGAGAACCAGAGGCACAGCATAAGAAACAAGGAAACCGAGAAGGAAAAAAAAGGGAATGAAAAGAACCATTTTATTGTGCAATGCCAAAGCAGAACCAAAAACAAAAGACAAACCGAAAAACAAAACAAAGACGGCGGAACAGCGAACAGTCGACGTTCAAACCGCCACAAAACAAAGGATACCATAGCCTACATACTAACTTTAATTTAAAAAACGCAAGCTTTACAGGACCTACAAACAGTTTCCGGATTTCTGCCTAAGCCTACAAGGCCCAGGCCTAGGGGCCTAGCCAGTGTAGGGGCCCCGGTGGCGGAATCTTTACATAAGCTCAAATGCCTGGCTTGCCTTATCAAAAAGCTTAATCGAAAATAATATAATAAAGTTTTTGCTACATTTTGCCACAAATTACACTTACTATAATAAAAATACATTATACATATATTTTACAAGTTACTATAATATAACTCACAGTCCTGCGCGCAAGAAATCTAGAATTAGGGCTCTTCGTTCTCCCCTCTCTCTAGTCTGCAGTTTATACGCTTAGCATTTCCAGGTCAGGAGCAGGCAGTCCATTTTATATGTCGATGCAAGAGCCAGGAAGACTAGAGAAAATAGATTAACTCGAGTGGAGGGGGTAAGATAAAATGGGCCAAAATATACGTGCCTAAAGGTAGGCGTCCACATTTCCGCATCGGACGTATCGGACGCATCGCATCAAACGGATCGTAGGATTCTTTCAATAGAAAGTGATACAAGTGCGTCTACAGATCCGCATCGTACAGATCGCACTAATCTACCCGTCGGCAATGTCGATGCCGATGCTCCGAAGGGCAACTTTTACGATGCGTGCCGATGACTTCATATTGATTATGGTATTTGCTAGTAGTTGCGTCGGCAAATCCAATCACTGCCGATACTTTGGACACGTTGTAAAAAAATGATGAAAACATAAAAAATGTGTTAAAATAATAAAGTGTGATGCGATGCGTCCTGGAGTGACCGTCTCTCGCATTCCGTACACTGCGCAATATTCGAGTGTGCAGCGTTTGCTTGTGTTGGTTTGTCATTGTAAGCCGAGTTGTGTACCAACTGTGAAGCTTCAATTGCACAAACATTATTTCTGAAAACCCCGTAACAGCTACGAAAAACGATTCTTTAGAATTCCCATGGGAGATTTGAATCAAAAACTTTGGGAACTACGTTATTACCCTAGAACCCTAGATTTCGATCCTTTTCTGGACTTATACATGAAACACCACGGTAACAAAGGAAGTGGCACAACATCATATTTTTCGTCAAAAATATGCGATGAAATGTTCAATCAAGGCCGAAAAGATAATAAATACAATCGTCACTGGGATAAAACATGCCAAATATTTTTCTAACTCTGTGGACTCTACTTCAGACATTTCTCATGTAGATCAACTTTCTTTCATAGTGAGTTATGTCACTGAAGACATCCGTCTACAGAGAAGAGGACCTGCCGATAGATTTTTCAAAGTCATTTCAAATTGTGGCCATAATTCGGAAAATATGGCTAAATTCGTCCGAGAGACCTTGAAAAATCACGACTTGGATATCTTCGATTGCCGGGGGCAGTCTTTACGATTTCTCTACTCAATGTTATTGTAAACTTCTTTTTTCTCTATGTAACTTAATGTACTATTTAACTGAAACAACTGAAATATACAATAAATGTTTTAAATAAATAAATATTCTGGTCTTCAAGCGAGAATTAAACACGTGAACCCTTTGATAAGTTTCGTTCCCTGTTCGGCTGACTCACTGAATCTTGTTGGATCCTCTGCAGCTGACTCTTGTCAAGCTACTGTATCTTCCTTCGGATTTTGCAGTCATTGCATAATTTTTTTTGGGCATCAACACACAGATGGGAAATTTTGCTGTCTAAACTGAAGTCAAATTCAACAGTCGTGAAGAGTCTTTCTCAGACAAGAAGGTCTGCTTGAGTTGACGTCTGCCGAAGTCTATGTTGCTACTGGGATGAGATCATAGCAGCTCTTCAGATAATTATCAATGATGCAAATGAAAAACCATCTACGCGCACTGAGGCTTCAGGTCTTCTGAATTCATTAGACTCCATGGAAACTTGCTTTTTCTCACTTCCTAGGAATGGTGATTCCATCTTGAAAGGTTCCAAAGTAAGCAAATCTATCCAACGTTTAATCATTGAATCTATCATGTTTATCATTTTTCCTTCTTATGTTTCCTTTTTTTTCTTCTTTTTTGGGCTGAACAGCGGGACCGTTATCGCTAAATTTGTCGCAGCACTCTCCTTCAGGGACGACTTTTGCGGTTTTAATTGTTTTTCCCGCACAGTAGCATCCACTGCATGTAATAACATTTTATTTTGATTCAGTAACTCTTTCACCTGATTTGGTAAATCTGCGATTACAATATGGAGCGGCTCCACTTGTTTTTTAACTATACCAGCTAGAAGTTTTAAAAAATTCGGGCTCTCCAGGAAAGTGGTTAAAATTTCGAATTGTTTATCCCATAGGATGTTAGGTCGTAATTCCCGTGGCATTTGTAAGCTAATCACTTTATAACTACTTAACTTTAATACAATATTAATAGGTTAGAAAATCTCACTGTCTTTAACATTAATCTCAATACTCTAAACGACCACACTCACCAAACGTCGATACTCGAGTATCAATTTGGTTTTAAGCCTTACCACTCCTTTATTCCTTACCATCCTTTATTCATCCTTACGAATAACCTAAAGGGTTCGCACCTTCAAGACCAACAATCCGCTGCCCTATTCCTTGATATCCACAAAGCCTTCGAGAGTGTATCTCACGCCGCGCCGGACTCCCTTACAAAATGAAATAACTAAAATTAAATATTTCTCTATACCTCCTCTACTCATCCAACATTTCTTTGAAGAGAGATCCCTCCAAATCAAAATATACAACCACCTTCCTCCTCAATTTACACCACATCAAGCTCTTCCCCAAGGTTCTACTCTCTCAACACTATTCTATAACGTATACTGCCACGACATATACAATTATTACTCTGACGACAAACTACAAATGAATTTCTCTTCCTGCGTCGTACAATATGCTAACGACACCGTATTCATTTGCTACAACAAAACCCAAAAAAAAGCATTTACAATCTCTACCCCCTAACTGACTAAACGATATCATGGCTCAATCGTTGAAGACTTTCCGCCAATCCATCTAAATGTCAATTTCCCATTCCTAACCACAGAATCTTTGCCAGCTCTCCACACGTACACTAAAGCACTATCGACGTAAGACCCACTCCCCAAATCAAATATACACTCTCGAAGGCTTTGTGGATATCAAGGAATAGGGCAGCGGATTGTTGGTCTTGAAGGTGCGAACCCTTTAGGTTATTCGTAAGGATGAATAAAGGATGGTAAGGAATAAAGGAGTGGTAAGGCTTAAAACCAAATTGATACTCGAGTATCGACGTTTGGTGAGTGTGGTCGTTTAGAGTATTGAGATTAATGTTAAAGACAGTGAGATTTTGCTTAGGCATGCTCTTCGACAACAAGACGGCTTTATAGATTGTAGCGGCCGTTTTGATGAAAATGTCTCTATTTCCAATTAGTTGGGCCACGGAAACATTTACTTCTTGCTATTGTCTTTATTTCTCGTTGTTTCGCGTCGTTGGTAAATTTCAACCAACGACGCGAAACAACGAAAGACAAAAGCAATAGCAAGAAGTAAATGTTTCTGTAGCCTAAACCATAGAAATAAGACATTTCCATAGAAACGGCCGCTCAGATCTATAAAGCCATCTGCCGCCCCCTCCTTGACTACAGATATATCTTACTTTTAACGATAGAACGCTAAATATATTTATTGGAAGTGGCAAAACGAACTTCATTACGAGTGATCTTCAATTTAAGACACCCAAACAATAATCCTCCAAAAGGTCTTCTAAATAGACTCTCTGATATTTTTCGTTCAATACTCCTAGACAGGCATCAACAACTACTGACACAATTCAAAGACAACAACAACCACTGGCCCATTACAGACCCGCTATGCATAAAACAAGATATAAAAACCACTTTACGCAGACACCCAACTAAGACGCTTTACGAAACAATATACGACGACTAAACTCATCATCTCACCTTATCTCATTTCCATCACTCTATTGATATCTATATATTAATATGTACATGTGTTTTGTTTATATTTAAACCAAATTGTATTTCCGGCCAGAAGAACCTTGTGGCCGATAGCCCTTTGTGTAATGTATACAATAAATAAATTCTCTCTCTCTCTCTCTCTCTCTCTACATTCTACTTCTTTATTTTTTAAATTATATAAATATTTAAATTATAAAATTCAAATATTACATTTATATTATACTTGTTAATTGTTAATAAAATATAAAATAAGCTTAAGATTACAGCTTAAGACATAATGAATATTTCAAGTTAAAACGTAAATATTTTTCTAATATTTATGTTTCTTTTGATTTTACTTTATTTCAAATTTATAAATTACATTCCGGTTTCCATGAAATTAACCTCCGGAACATAAAAGGGTTTATTCGAGCACAGAAAAACAACCGAGGAGGAAAAATGTAGAGAAATGCTTTTCTAATGAGTTTCGCGTCAAAGCTGATTTTATTTATTGCTTTGCATCAAAACGGTTTAAATATTAAACCCTTATAAGTCCTACCTTTAACGTGAATGTGTAGCTTTTCATATTTTAAAGAACGAAATGAGAAATAGAGTTATTTAAAAGCAATTTTCTTGTATACGATATTTCCCTTTTTTATAGTTAGCGTAATGATACAAGTAAATATATTTTTATTGCAATAATTTTTTAAATTTCTGATAAATGTTTAGACAAAAGGAACAATCTTGAAGCCGATAAGATAAACTGCATTTATAGTATAATATACTGATCCATTGCCATTTGTTACTGTTTGTGACAAAAAGGATTATTATGATATACAGATAGTGCAATAGTATATTACGTAACGAGCGTTACCTAATTCCGCAAGTACGTAATTGCCTTACAACTCGAGTTATGTACTATAATTTATCTCCGACCACACTAATTTGTTTCTGTTTAATAAGAAAAATATGTTTGATGAAACAACGAACTCTACAATAACGGGCATTTTCAATAGTGGTCGTAGATAAAAATACTTATATGATATCAAACTATTTTGTAAATATACAAATTCAAGTGCGATACTTGGGAAACTTCGTAATGAGACCATCAGCTTGATAGCAGTGTTTGCAACAGCGCACATTGTTTCAACCACATATGGGCAAAAACTAACCCGCAATGCTTCTGGCCGGTCTTTTAATCCGGCTTACTGGGCACTAATTTATATAATGTTTCCGTGTTCTTATCGTGACTCTCTGTTAATTATTTCATTTAAACTCGAATATTCGTAAGTAGACATAACAAAGTTGTACAAAACACATACAATTAGAGCTGTATGTGAGCTGTAACAATTAGAACTGTAAGTTTGTCCTGTTGTTCAGTGTTGGTTTTAAAACTAATTAATTTACCCTTGTTTGAAAAAAAGTATGGATCCAGTACTAGTTTCACGCAAAAATGAATATGTATTATTACATAAAACATTTCATGCGAATTTTCTATATGGGTGCATGTAAAAAAATTACAGACATGATTTCTCATAAAATTAATCTCCTACTAATAAGTCTCTTACATCGGATAATAATCTACCTTACTAGGTTTTTAAAGTAGAGGTCCCTTGCCCGTCTAAAAATTACCAACGACAGAAATCAAACAATATCAGAGGCGGTTTAAATGACGACAGTGCGCTTGGTAATTATATACGACCAAGTTCTATTGCGGGTTGGGATGATGTAGGAATAAAAAAGTAGAAGTGCGCGCTTCGAAAACTCAATACAGGGTATTATATTTTATTTAATGCAAGTAAGTAGGTAAGTTTTTCTCGTTTAAAAGCTACAGCTCGCTACCGCGCCCCTTTGTAATCTCACTCCCCTTTGTAATCTCGCGCCCCTAGGCATGCGCCTAGTTTGCTTTATGGATAATCCGCCACTGACCAATATAAAATCAACCATTTAACACAATTTGGGCTTCACACTAGATGATATAAGGCGAGAGCTTCCAAAATCTCGTCTCGATATAGTAAGTTATCTCTACTCTCGTTTCAGTCTCGCTCTCGCCTCGTCTCATCTCCTCAAATATCGCTCTTGCTAGAACTTATTATGATTTAAGATAGTGTTAAGATAGCCCAAAACGAGGTAATCTAATTCTGTAGTAATTAATAAATACGTGATTATTAGATTATAAAATTGTTATATTAGAAACTTCTCAGGATGCGTTTTAGACATTTGATAATGAAAATTTGGAGCCCTTAGTTAACTGTTTTAGTTAACCCTCCACGTTTCACTCCATAAAGCAGAACTTTTTTAAAGATGATATTAAAAATTCTAAGCTTGGCGTTCTTGCTGAATATGGTAGATTGCCATATGGGGCGTAGGCGTGCATATGCGGCACCCGCTTTCCGTACCCTCACTTGAATATCTTTTTCAGTGCCGCCACTTCCATCAACAGCGCTACCTAGGTGGGTAAAGTAGTCCACTCTTTCGATCAATGCTCCGTGGATTGACATGGACTGCTGGTTGTTTATTTTATCCTTACTTCCTTAGTTTTGAGGTAGTTTAAGGTAATTTTTAGACCAACCTCGCGTTTGCTGCGTTTTTGAGCTTCTTCAGCTTAGCGCGCATGTCGGCATGTTGTGTGTGACTAAGCACACAGATATCACCCGCTTATCCAATTCTTCTAAGCGGCTGCGAAGACCTAATTTTATGCCCTTGTTCGTTTTACATGCCATGAGAATAAAGTCCAATGACAGAATAAAGAGAAATGGGTACAAGATGCAGCCCTGTTTCACTACGTTTCTGAGATTGATCCAGCTGCCTAGTTTGCTTTTGTGTAAGACTCGGCATACAGCGCCAGTGTAAAGCGCTAAAGTCACATTTATGAGTTTTTGGCGGATCCCACCCTTTTCCGTTATATGCCAGAGATGCTTGGTGTTTTAGGGTGTCGAAGGCGTGTTTGAAATCAACGAATCTTAGGTACAAAGGGGTTTTGAATTCTTTTGACTGCTCTATTATGATCCACAATGTGTTGATGTGGTCGGTACACCCGCATTTTGGACGAAACCATGCCTGCATAAGTTTTGGATCAATCACGCCCACCACTCTGAGCCACCACGATAACCATCATTATGATTTTGTTTATAATGTTTAATAAGATTATTCCACGCCTGTTCTCGTATTGAGTCACTCACTTGAACCACTCGGTACCCGTTAAGTCGACACTGGTACAACTCGACGCTGAGATAATCATAATATAATCAAACACATCGTAAACAGAACCACGCCAAAGCGACAATAGAAATGGAAATAGTAAGGTAAATGTCAGGGTCAGCAGACATCAGGTCATCATGCGTGGGTATTAGCACGAAGAAAATTATGAAATGAGCACATCAAACGGATGAGAGATGAGAAGCTTGAAACAATCGGTAAAGATAAATAACATGCAACCAAATTGGAAGGAATCTAAAGAAAGAACAGGTTCGCAGACCTACTAAGGAAGATTTAGGAAGAAGAAGATTTAGGAAGTGATTAATTAGGTAGGTTTGTGAATTCTGTAGGTTTCGGTGAAACATGTACTGCGATATTCATAGATCTATTACCCTCTTCCTCCAATCTTTGGTATACTTACTCATTTAAAGCACCTCCTATACCCCTGATTCCTCTAGAAATTCCAGTATCTTGGAGGGATTCAAGCACTGCAACCCCTCTGCGTTCAAGCAGTGGGCTTAAGGTACATGTGTCTCTTGCGGAGTAGTACCTACTCCGCAGTCTTTGAGAAGATGTCTGGGTGTTTACTCTGCTCAGCCGCAGAATCTGCATCTGTGATCCTCCTCTAGGTCCGGGGCCCTGAGGTGTTTCCTAAGTCTGTAGTGTCCTGTCATCAGAATTTAAAGCTTGTTCTTGTTTAGCTTCAGGCAAGCTTCGGTTCTTTTCTGGCTAAAAGATCCCAGCATTACTTAGAATTGTCTAAGCCCTGGTAGTTCCTTCCGGGTTTTAGCCAGGGGTCTTGGCAGAGAAGCTGTTCCGGTCTCTGCTCCCGATTATTTTACCTCTGTCTACTCTTTTTTGCCGAACCTTACAATCGCCGATCTGGCGGCCCCCCCCACGACAAGGAGCAACGGAGTCAGATTAAACAGCAGTTAAATTGCCGCCGTCGGGCATGACCCCATCGCCTCCGTCATTCAAACACACGCCAGTCTTTGAATTTTCTCATGCTGCTTCTTCATAGAGACCAGCTTGGTTCTACTTTCCCACGCAAGTGCCTCGTAAGTGATCTCAAGATTATTGGCTTACAACCCCACATTTTCCCTGCCAGATTTCTGCACACAACAGTTTTCCTATCCAACGGTAGGGATTGTAGGCAGTTTATTCTTCCTTTTCTATTAGACGATATCACCGTGGTTTTGCTCGGGTTGAGTTTCACTTCCACTGTTTGACACTATCTACTAGTAACTTTGAGACCCCTCTGTACGGTTTCACAGAGCGTTCCCTCAAACTTCTCATTGGCTGTGATGACTTGTCATCGCCGTAATCTTGACATTTATTGTCTAAGTCGTTCAGCCTACCCATAAATTCATCAACTAACAGGCTACACATAAATAGTGATAACACACCTCCATGTGGGCTGCTCGAGTTTTGGAGATCTTTATGGTGCCTTTTCCCGCGTGTGCCTCCAACGTTCTTGTTCTCAAGATTTCTCGCATACACTCTAATGTAATATTCCTTCTTGCGAGAGCAGATTGATAGCCTCGTGCAAACTGTTGTCAAAGGCAACTTCCGTGTCATAGAAGGCACATATCGCTAGTTGATTTGTACTTAGTGCTGCTGAAATTCCATTTTTTCAGCTGATACAGGGCGGATCTTGTAGATTTTTCTGCTCTGTATGCATGATAATAGTTTTGTAGTAGTGCACCTACCACCACTGTTGACATAAGAAAATTGTTAATTACCTGCTCCATTATCTTCAACTTGAAAGATGTTAGAGTAATGGGACTGAACGACTTCGGCTGAGTGGTATTTTTTCCCCACCTTTGGTACGAATACCACCTTAGCCCTTCCCCATAGCTCCGGTATATATCCGAGCGCTAAACTACTTCTAAAATTTTTTAGAAGATTACGAAAACGGCAATTCTTTTTCTAACTTTTGTAGGACGGCGGGAATTAATCCGTCTACACCCTGAATGGCTGTAAATTTCCGACAGCCCACCTGATTCAGTTTTCCGTTCACATGGAGACGGCCCTCCTCCAGTCTGCCCGACTTTGTCTCCGTGGTTGCATAAAGCCCTCGGTCTCTTTGTATTTCCTACATCACGGAAAATGAGTTTCTAGTAGGAGGAGAACTCTCTGCTCCTCGTCTTCCGTATAAATCCCATCCGGTGTCTTGAGACTGGCTGTTATTTCCAGTATGTCCTTCGATAGTGCAATCTAGTTTTCACCGGGGTGGATTCTATATTTTCACATAAGGTCCAAAAGTTGTTCCATTTTGACCTTCTGCTCTTTTTGTTGTGGTGGTGAGGTGATGTTGAGGTGGTGAGCACCTCGGAGTATTCTAGTCAATTTCGGTATTGTTTAGATTTGTTGAAAAGCCTGCGTACTTTTGCTCTTAATGGAGTCAAATTTTTGTTCTGCCTTTTTTCATCACTCACGGTTTAATAGTAATAGTAATTTACATGAAACGCTCATATTGTTTTTCTATGAATTAGAATACAACTTCTAGCTAACCGGAATATTGTAGACAACTTCTCTTAAAAATCACAACAAAACTAATCTTTTATCTACGTGTATTATTATTCGTTTTGAGTAAGACTAATTTTCAAGTATTTAATTATTTCTGTGTTATGTTGAGTTCAGTCCCGAGTTCTCTTACAATTAGTGCCGAAATGTCCAATGCCGAGTATTTTGAAGCAGGGTTGGACCCGTCGTTTACAATGCTATGCGACCAAATTGTCATATATTTGTCTTCTGACAGCTGAATCTGGTGACGAATGTACAAGTTTTTGCATAAAATGAAACAACAGACAAAAATGGTCGATATTAATTCTAAATCTCCATCAATAGTAATCGCAATTAAAACTGCTCTAACAGCAATTTCAGAAAAACTTTGTTGTGAAGGCTTTATTTGTAGTACCAAAACAGTTTTTCATATTGCTCCGGACTAATCTTGCATAATTTCCAGCTTATGAGAGTAAGGAAGTAAATTAGCAAGAAAATGCAACAAATCTATCAGAATTTAAAAATCTGCTTTTTTTTAATGAATTGACAAAGTACTATAATATTTCAGTTCATTTCAATGTTTAAATATAAACTTAAAATGAAGAACAATATACATATCCACAAGAATAGTAAAGACACGGAAATTAAATATAAAATCGAATTTAGGGCGAAACTGACCTAATTACAGATACAGTCATACCAACTTATTACAGCAGAACACAGCGTGAATATATAAATATATTCAACCTTTCCGAATCTCTAAAATATTCTTAAGTCTTTTCAAGACTAGAAAACAAATCTCATGTTGAAAGACCACAGATATTTGTGTTATTCACTGGGACTCCTATATTCAATTTCACATAAATTAATAACTAAAATTAACTTTCCACACACATGTCAAAACTTAACCTATTTGAGACGGCCCGACACATTTTAAAACTAATGTGTTTTCCATTTTATAATTGATCTTATCAGAGCTGCACTGATCAGAGATAGATCTCGAAACTCGTCTGTAGATGGCTGCTATTCACTTTGGGTTAAAGAGAAAGATCTGATCCTAAAAACCAATGTTATTTATCTAGTGTCTTGTTTTAGTGTCACGTAAGTGAACTGAGTCCGGCGAAATATCTGTTGTCTTTCAACATGAGATTTGTTTTATAGTCTTAAAATGACTTATTATAGAAGATTATTATAGAGATTCTGAAAGGCTAAATATATTTATATAATAAATATATGTAATAAGTTGAAATATAAAATCATTGAAGATTACGAAAATTAATTAAAAATGCTTCTGTGCAATGCTTCTGTGCTTACTGCATAGAAATCGATGAAACCGAAAGTTGCTGACAACCTTGCTCATTTCCAGCAAAAACTTTAGCTACGACCAAAAAAAGTTCCCGCTTTATCTCACAAAAGCGAGAGGATAATTAACAATTGTTATCCTTCGTTTGTGGTGTTGGTAAAAAATGAATAAATTTCAATTAAAAATGTAGATTTCTTTTATATATTCGTTTTAATATCATACTCGTTAAGACTAACCGATATACTAAAAAGATTTCTCTAGATGTATTGTAAATTGTGTATTTTTATACTAAAAATTATAATTTGGTGTGAAGATCTAGTTTAATTGTTTTTTTTTTAAATTTAGAATAATGCATACTAAGATTTATATTTTCATCAAAATGTAAAATAATATGAATCGAAATGAATAGAGTTTTCCTCTTCCCCCGAGACCTTTTGTTCCTTTTTTTAAGTTTCTCAATCGAGTTCCCATTCTTTTTTGCACCTGATCTATGCACTCTTTTTTTTTAACATCAACATTTTCATAAGGCTTCGAATCCACGATGCCTTTGAAAGTTTTGGAATCGCCATCTCCGATATAATTGCAGTATTTTATTCCGTATAAATCTTCTGAGCGTTGGAACATTTCGACGACAGCATCGACTTCCATTTTTCCCGATGATCCTTCGTGATTGGCTTGGCATTCATCGGCGTGACTTATGCGTGACTTTGCCATTCCTCGAATTCCGTTGTTCCGTTTTTGGACTTCCAGTGCTCGCATGATTTGCAATACTTTGATTTCACTTCGACGTCGATTATTTTTCCAGATGACCAGCCGATCAATGACGTGACTCCAAAAAGCGATGAAAATCCGCGTTTTCGCCATGAGCCATCACCGGAAACCGTTACTCCGTCAGTTGGTCCATTTTTCTGGCTTTCCTCCTTCTCTTCTTGCGCTGCTTTCTTCATGCTTGCATCTCTCACTGCTTTCGTTGCGATTGCTATCGTTTTGACCAATTTATCATAAAATGAATGAAAAATTGGGCGTGGCAAATCCATGAACGCGCAAAATTTTTTGATTCCATGTAATCCTATTCCAATCAGTCGCATTGCAAGCACGATTCTACGATTTATTTCATATGCATTGTGAATGAATTTGGAACTCGGAATATCTTCATCGGGACATTTTGGGCAAACGATTACAATTTTGAATCCTAAACCACGAGGACTTCTTTCTCGAAACGCAATGTCAGATCCGCACGTTTTGCACTTCACGTGCTGGGCAATAACGGCAAAAACGGCGCAGAAATTGATGATTCTATAGCCGAATTGACTATTAACATCGAATTCCTCGTTGCAGTCCTTCAGTTTTTTCGCCGAAGCACTGACGCCCGGCTCATCACTCTCACGTTCGTATTGATTCAAGGGTCGTTTCTTCCCGCCTGACCGACGCCGCGTTGGATACGAGGTTTTCGTACCTTTTTTTCCAAGATACACTCGAGCACTCATTTCAACTACACGTTCGTAAATTTTACAGTGAAATTGTAAAGAAACCACGAAAAACACGCAAAAATCGTCGCTTATGAAGAATCAATCGCTCTTTACTGTGCGCTTGCTGTCTCTAAACTAACGGAATTTTTCTTGATAATGCTCAAAAGGATCGAAAGGACACGTGGAACATTAATACCGGTGGTTAGGAGCAATGGGGGGGGGGGACCTATTGTGTCGTCCCTTTTCGTCATTACCGCAGGTAGTCGTTTCGGAGCAAGTTTTGACACGCTTGGCGGCGACCTTCATTTCCTAAGGACAACAAATTTTTTTTCGCACAGGACCTTTTTTTTCTTATTCTAGAGGGTTTAAACTATTTTTTAAGCCAATAAAAAAAAAATCGATTTTTCAAAAAATTTACAGTGGCCTTACCCCTTAAATTAAATAGATATGGATTATAAATACGTTCGATACTTTTGGATACTTTCAATCTTCTTATACATGTTTTAATATTAATGCCATTATGAATTAGGCACGGAAGGAGCCTCCCCGCTCCATGCAGAACATGCCGGTGCCCCCTGGTAACAATGTCCCACCAAACAGTGGCCAATCCTTCCACTACTGGAAACCACCGGACACGAAACACTAATACCAGTGAGTGGCAGATCTTTGATTTGGCTCAGGTTAAATTATTCATGGAAAGGCCCAAATTCAAATGCTTTAAATTGTATAAGTGGTGTAAAATAAATTGGATTTCAAAGAAACATTGAGCAAAATATCTAATTTTAGGTTGGCTAAGAGTAAATTCATAAACGTACAGCTCAAAACCGTTAAAAAAGTCGCTGCGGAAATGAATTTTCGGTGGTGAGAGCATTATGAGGATCGTGGTCGTTTGAAACATTTAGAAGCATTGAATCGTACCTACTAGCAAAATGAAACAACTCGAGAGACGGTAGAATTATTTGATATGTACAGCACACGATATGTGATGAAAAGTTAGTTCTCTACAATAATCGGAAACGTTTGTCTCGGTGATAACATCAAAGCAGCTGAGAATTTACCTTCTAGACATTTCTTATTTCCAGGATTTCAGAATTTAAAACATCTTGACATATGGGCCCACAATTTGGTGGACCAAAATAACAAAGACCTTCGAACTACACTTCAAAATACAGCTTCAGTGGATAGCAGCTCAAAATAAATTTTGTTGTTGTGTGTATTTTAGAAATTTTAATTGAAAATATGACGAGAAATAATAAGAATATTAAGTGCGTTTGCTTTTTATTGCGGAAATTGTACATTTTAAGTAAACAAAACATTTTTTGTGAAGTAAATAAATATTGTCGAACTTGCCAAAGAGTTCCGATAACATTTGTAAATATGTATTGCAATTTTTATTGAAAATTACATTTAAAATATCGTCATCAAATATACGTTGTTTGTCTGTATAGAATATTATTACTTGTAGAAAAGTAACAAATCAAACTAACAATAAGTGATTTTATTTATTACTTGTTTCCTAAGAAATACCCATCGTATAAAATATATAATAAGTTTTTTCATCCTCGATAGGCCACTAAACTATTTATTGGCAAATACCAAACGGCTATAATTCCAGTTATGGCATTCCAGAAAATTCCATTTCCTAGAACGCAATTGCAGAAAGTAACAATTTTTAACAAAACTAATGAAATCAAATTAATTGCTTTTTTTTCCAATTAAACACTTTTTCTTAATTGAAATGTGAGTGTAATTAAAAAAGTTGATGGAAATTTTCCCAGTTACACGGTAGAATAAATCGCTCTGGATCTTTGTTTAAGTCTAAATATAATTTCCGAAAATCCAGTTTCAACACCGAATTAAAGAAAACTAGATTAATTTTTTTTTATTTACAGCGTAGAAACAAAGTGCTCTTGCGTTTTTATAAGTGAATAATTTACGTTTTTTGCCATAATACAGCCCGGAACTCGAGCGTGCAGCAAAAACTGATAACTATGTATATACTGGAGTGATGTGGGCTATTAATAGTAATGCCACCCACAGACTGAGTCTACATAAAAAAGTTTGTTAATGTCTTGATGGATGTTAATTTTATGGTAGAATGGACTAGATCTAAGAAAATAGGGTTTTATTTGATTATCGCTATAACCTCACAGCACATAAATCTCGTTAACGATAATATCGTACTAATTCTTACAAAATAAGATACACACATATAAACCCACATCATACTTTTTTCGGAGAGTATACTGAGAACTGGGAAATAATTATATTTTTAGTTCTTGGGTAAAAGGATTTAATAAATGTTAATAAAATTCTGATATTTTGCCAACGTTTCGGTCTTTTTTAATTTCTTTCTTTTTTTATTAAATCCTTTTACCCAAGAACTAAAAATATAATTAAAATAGAAATTAAAAAAGACCGAAACGTTGGCAAAATATCAGAATTTTATTAACATTTATTAAATCCTTTTACCCAAGAACTAAAAATATAATTAAAAAAAGGACAATATCTGAAGATACTGGGAAATAATATTTATAAAAGAAGAATACAGGATATATCCCCAATCAAATCAAATAAATTTATATCATGAATTAAGTTATATACCAAAATATAAAATAATTGTAAATGAAATTTGTCAGGAAAAGAAAAGGAGTTAATAGTACAGATAATAAATAATAAATATTCAGAAAAATATCAATAGTCTTAACATTATAGCATTATGTTATACAATAGCATATTAGGTAACGAGAGTTGTAAGAAGCATATTACGTAGGACCGGAAAAGTTACACACAACCCGCGTAGCGGCTAGTGCGCTATTCGTCGAGTACGTAATTAAAAACATTACAACTCGAGTTATGTTCTATACCAGGCGTCGGCAACCTATGGCACGCGTGCCAGGCTTGGCACGCGACGAGTTTCTGAATGGCACTCTACAAAGTAAATAACAGAGTTCGGAATAAATACGGTGAAAAATACGGTATTTTAAAATAATATTATATAATTTAATTATAATATATATTTAGGGGGTAAAATACGGTATTCCTAGCGAATGTTCACTTTGTTGTCTTTGCTATAACTGAATAAAATCGTTTTTTTGTGGGGGGGGGGTTCTGAATTTGCTATAAATTTCCTAGTAAACAAGCTAATTTTTAATAAACATTTAAATAAAATTAAAAAATAATTTTGTATGAATATAAACTATTTTTTATGAATATAAATGCCCTTATCAAAGATTTCAAAGCAAAATTTCACCTTTTATAAATGCTGTTAACGCCGAATATTTGTTTAAATTTTTCATGAGGGCCGTTTTTTTTAATATTTACATAAAATATTTAATTTAGCTTATTACAACATCAAAAATACGGGTTTTCGAAAAAAAATACGGCACCGTATTTTTTTCTGACCTCTAGTAATCAGGGAAATCGTGGAAATATCGAGATGAGGTGATTTTTAAATAAGAGAAAATGTTTAATTATACAATTTATCTAAGGAGGCTTGCCAATGTCACGAAAATCTGCGCGATGCTTTTGTGGAAACGCATTCGGAGCAAAATGAATGAAACATGCGCAGCACCGACTAGTTATCGAAGCGGACTTATACGAATGTTCAAGCCGGAATACATTCGCCTCTCTCTTTCTCGTTTTGTGCTGCGCATATTTGCCGGCAATCCAGTAAAACTTGCATTTCGTTTAATACTGGTCGTTACTTTCCGTTCTAACTTTTTTTGTAAGTGTTGTATCTTATTGGTTTAATATTTGTTATTTTTAATCCATATTTAATCATATGGAGGCAAAGAAACAAAAACTAAATATTCGCGGGATTCAAGACTATTGGACGAATGAATATGGATTTATACAACAAAAGGATAGTGCTGTATGTGTTATATGTCACGAAAGTGTCGTATGCCGCACGTCAAGCGTACAAAGACATTTCCAAACCAAACATCAGTCCACATTTAATAGCAACGATGAGAAATGTGAAACTATAAAGAGAGCTGTTTCTGGTTATAAGAAACAAGTAGCTTTTTTTGTGGAATAACTGGAACGAAGCCTAAGGCGACAGAATGCAGCTTCGCAATTGCTCATTGCATAGTTGCCAAAGGCAAACCCTTTACAGATGGGGAATATATAAAGGAAATCTTTATAAAAAGTGCAGAAAAGTTGTTTGGCGATTTACCTAACCAACAAACCATACTATCCCGAATTCGAGAAATACCGGCTTCTGCGCGAACGATTGAAAGAAGAATAACTGAAATGGCAGACAATGTGACAAGAACAGAATTCTGGACTACAAGAATCTGTTGCATTTAGCGTCGCTGTTGATGAAAGTACAGATGTAAATGATATAGCGCGGCTTGCAGTATTTGTACGGTATTGTGATAAAGGTCAAGTTTATGAAGAATTGTGCAATTTGATTCCTCTGTCTGGGACAACTAAGGGGTTGTCCCAGACAGAGGAAACTTCATTCATAAATTATTTTGACAGCAAGAAAATTAATATCAAAAAAATATTTTGTGTAACTACTGACGGCGCACCTGCAATGGTTGGCAAGGATAAAGGATTTGTCAAACTTCTTGAAAATCATATTGGGCATAAAATATTGAACTTTCATTGTATAATACACCAGGAAAGTTTAGTTGCCAAAATTTCGTCACAACGCTTAATTCCTGTAATGGACACTGTTGTTAAAATAGTTAATTTCATAGTGTCTCGCTCTTCATTGACACGCAGGCAATTTAAATCTCTTTTAGAAGAAATGGAAAGTGAATATGTCGACCTCCCCTTATACAGCCATGTTCGTTGGCTTAGTCGAGGCAATGTCTTGAATAAGTTTGTGTCATGTCTGGAACACATTAAAGTTTTTCTTAATGAAAAGGAACAACATTTCCCCGACTTGAACGATAGAGAATGGTTATGCAAATTGATGTTTCTGACTGATATAACTAAACATTTCAAGGAACTAAACTTAAGATTGCAAGGAAAGCGCCAAACTGTGCTCGAACTTTTTGAATATTGGACAGGATTTGCTACAAAATTAAATGTATTTTTATGTGATATTAATACTAGTACCTACAAATACTTCCCAAATGTTAAAGCGCTTGCAAATAAATCGACCATAGACAAAGATGAACTTAAAACCTACGTTAAAGCACTCAAAGATGAATTTTCCAGAAGATGCAAAGACGTTGAAGCTCATTTGCCTATATTTTCCATCCTGATAAAATCAGATTTAATAATACCGTTTGATTTTTCAATTTTTGAGTGGATGAATGTTGATAATTTTGAAATGGAACTTATCGAACTAATATCTTCAGAATTATGGAAAACAAAATTTAAGGAATTACGAAAAAATCTGGAAGATGACTCTATGGAAAAATCGACTGCTATATTAAATTGTTGGATGTCATTGCCGGAATGATTTTATTGTTTAAAAAAATTGCATGTGCTCTCCTTTCCGCTTTTGGTTCCACATATCTCTGTGAACAAGTTTTTTCTCATATGAAACATATTTAGAGTCCACAAAGAAGTCGTTTAACAAATGAACATTCAGAATCTTGTGTGAAATTAAAAGTCACAAATTATACCCCTGATATTGAAATATTAAGCAAAAATGAGCAGGGGCAAGGTTCGCATTAAAAAATTTTAATTTATGTTATTTTTTTAATAAATATGTTTAAAAGATAAATTTGGTATAAATTTTTTCTCCTCTAAAACTCCATTATATAAGTTAAAATTCTGGCAGCACCCTTTATCATATTGGTAGAATGGCTTGACACACCACGGGTAAAAGGTTGCCGACCCCTGTTCTATTCTTTATCTACGACCACACGAATTTTTTTCTGTTTAATAAGAAAAATATGTTCGATGTAACAAAATTGTATTTCTTATTAGGTTATGTTTATTTAATTATCATTATTTAACATTATAATAAACAAACAGTTGTATTTTCATATAAAGCTGTTACTCGACATAAACAATGTTGAACAAATATACATAAACAATAAACATACATAAACAAAGTTAAACAAACTTGAAAGAAATGAAAAAAAATATATTCTTAATGGTTACATACCTTATTATTTAGTAGTTGTTTAGGTTAAACTAGAAAAAGGGTGCTCATAGATATAGGCAACTCAATGTACGCAATGTCAATTTCCGTTAGTTTGAATTGTAACAAGGGGGGCGCTGAACGTATGAGCACCTAGTAGCAGATCTCATCTCAATCAACGAATCGTAAACCAAACGCACTTGTGTGTTATCAATCGTAACTTATCATTAATCGCGAACTGTTACATACGTGTGTGTTATGATGTATTTACATAGTCCACAAACTGTACCATTATGGGCATTTACAATAGTGGCCGTAGATAAAAACATTAAGTTTATATGATTATCTATATACATATTAGTTAGCATATTAGAGTTAACATATTTTTCCCGGGGAATCAAATATGTTTATATAGGTTGAGAGTTAAAGCAAAATTAACATATATCCAATGCTTTGATTTTAAGTCATTGGACAGTTCTTAAGAGCAATTTGATGTAACCAAACCACATTCAACGTGTTCGGAAACTACTACTTGCTGATTATCGTCTACGTAACGTGTCACGCCCGAGTTTCTGCAGGATGTAGCGTTGGCGACTAGAAATTCAATATGGTTTAAGCACCATTTCGGTGGAGGGATTTCGGTGGAGGGATGAAGAAACCTGCGAGGTAACCAGGCAAATATGGCCTCACCGAAACAGGAAAAGAAGCACCAACATCGTCTCTCTAAAAAGAAACGATATCAGACTGGCAGTGGGAGTCATCACGGGACACTGTCCCATTGGCAAGCACGCTGAGAGACTGGGCATAGCGAAGCGGGACTACTGCAGAGGCTGCCTGGACGAGGAGGAAGAGGAGAGTGTTCAGCATTACCTATGCCAATGCCCCTCTCTGACCGCAACACGATTGCTCTTCTTAGGCCGACCTTTCTTGGATGAACTCTCTGACCTCGCATCACTAGATGCGCAGACTCTCATGAGGTTCATCCACGGCTCGAAATGGTTTGACAAAATCCCCTGAGGAGGGTTGTACTGCAAGTACCGTGGTAACACAACGGGCCCATCTGAGGCCTATGTGAGCATTAGCTGCCACTTAAACCTAACCTAACCTAAGCACCATTTCAGTTTGGTTTCTAGTGATTTTTTAACAGCAACATAAGGAGATTACTGGATTGGTCGAGGTGGGCCACACGCATGGCCTGCTCGATCCCCAGACATAAACCCTCTGGATTATCTGTTATGGGGCTATATGAAGTCATTACGTTACGCTATTCCAGTGGAGAATTTGAACGAATTAGAAAATTGGATAATTTTTGGGTGTAACTCAATTAGAAACAAGCCTAGTGTGTTTGAAAGTGTTCGGCATTCAATGACGAGAAAATTGAATGCCTGTATCCAGACTGGAGGAAGTCATTTCGAACATTTATTGTAGAATGTTTATTGTATTGAATGTTTATTGTATTGTATTGTATTTATTGTATTGTAGAACAACTTTGCATGTACTATGTAGTTGCTGTCGCAATTGTTTTTCACCCTTTATCTTCGAAAGAAAGGGTTTTTCAGAAATCATAATGAGACAAAATAGTTTTAGAATAGGCCAAGGAATAACCCCTTGAATTTTTGCCGCATTTTTACCTAACACCCTGTATATCGACATGTATGTTTAGCACTGCCTGCCTAGTTTTAACTTTTGTTTTTCTATTATAACGTCTATTTTTTTATACATAATTGAAAGCGGATGAGATTTTATTATTAAAATAACAATTTCGCATAAAGTTACAACGGCGAGAATTAGAATTAAATATTGATGTACTTAATGCCATCAACACACGGGGGCGCAAAACACAACAGGTGGTTGTAGATATTCCCTTCAGAAACTAAATCGAAAAAGGTATTTTAATAATGCAAACAGTATGATGGATCTGGAAAAGGCTCAGCAACGGCATTTTATTCTTGCAGGTTTTCAATTTACAGATAAAAAATTGTAACATTTTGTTCGCTAATTCAATATTTTTACTCATATAATGTAATCAAATTATATAAACAACATATTTTTCAACATATATCAACAAATTATATAAACATTATATAAACATAACAATTCATAGTTGTAATAGTTGATATGGAAATTGTTTCCATTACATCCGCAAGTAAAATTGGAAATGGAAGAGAGGCAATGTGTGTAAAGTTCACTAATAATATCAATTAAACCTTTCGGAATGCACGGTCCTCTGAGACCCAACTTGCGATTTAAAAGTCGTGTAGCGCGTAGTGGAGTGAAATGTGATGGGGTAAACTCCAGCTAGCCTAGACCTAGCCTAACCCAACTTTAATAATTCATAAATTAAAAAAAAATAATAATTTAACAAACGTGATTTTTAAATTTGATCAAAGAAAAAAATATCAAAGCAAGTGGAAATAAACACATCTAGCGTTAAAAATTTCCCAATCGGATAGTAACGTTAGATTTCAACTATCATGACAAACAAAGATATTAGTGCCTTACAGCCGTCTTCCGCCGGTTCACAGTGATTGCGCGTTACTGAGCGTTAACATAAAATAATATATATTGCAACTGGGGCGGTAAGTAGTCAATTTGGGCACGAAGCAGCGAAATTGGGCACACGAACAAAATGCACATCCGCTCGAGAGCGCAATTCGCAATACCGCCCGTATTTCAGATAATATTTTTATTTCTCATGCGAGGGGACGTATCTTAAGTTTGGGATCCATAAAAAAAATAGAAACAAAAATGAAGAATTTGCTAAGATAGAATTGGTGAAATCATCTTACGTTACAGAAAATCATACAAACTTGAAACAAACGGCTCACAGCCAGAATATTATATATATATATATATATATATATATATATATATATATATATATATATATATATATATATATATATATATTATTATTACATCATTTTTGCCCATATGGACAGTGTTTGAACTTAAATAACTCATGATGACACAAGTTTCACTTCTTTCCCTTCTTTTTCTTCTCTTACCAAAATCTCTTCATCCTTTGACTGTGCTCCTGTTTCCTTTGTTCTGTCCACAATATTTCTATCTTCCTTTCGCTTACTAAAAATTTGGTATTCTTAATTTTGCTTCTGAATTTTTTCCTGTCTTCTATCATTTGTTGATTGATCCTCGATTGCTTTGCTGCAAACTACTGCTACAGTCATCTTCTATTTCATGAAACCAATTTGTTTTCCTACTTGAACTGTTTACTACATCAAAGATTTTTTTTGTAAGTCGTTTATTGTACATTCTCTGTATGTGCCCATAGAAAGTTAGTCTTCGTTTTCTAATGATATCTGTTAGTCTGTCTGTGTGTTTATATAGCTCTTTGGTAGGTCTTTTCATCCATATCCCATCTCTGTGTACTGCTCCAAATATTTTTCTAAGAATTTTGCGTTAATTTTTTCTGTTTCTATGATGCCAGATGCTCCAATTGTGGTCGTTTCTGACGCATACAATGCTTCAGGCAATACAACTGTTTCGTAATGTCTGAGTTTGGCCTGCCTTCATATGCTTTTCTTATTATAAAGTGACCATGTAAGTTTATATGCTTTCTGGAGTTTCTCCGTTCGTTTAATGTTAGACATTTTGTTTGATCCTCCTATTTGTATATAGTAGTCCTCCTATTTGTATATAAGTATTTAAATTTTTCTACTCTTTGAATAGATCCATAAGTCGTATGTATTGTATGTACATTGTTGGTATGTTGTTCCATGTATTCGGTCTTCTCATACGATATCTGTAAACCGGCTTTAGCGGCTATTTCATGTAATCGCTCCAGTGCTTTCTTTGCCTCCTGTGTATTATTGCTGGTTATAGCAACGTCATCTGCAAATGTCAAGCATGTAATGATTGTTTTTGTTTCGCGTGTTCTTCCTAGTTGTATGCCTTTCACTTGTTTCTCCCACTCCTTAATAATTTTGTCTAAGACCATGTTGAACAAAATTGGTGAGAGACCGTCTCCTTGTCGGACACCTGTGCGTATCTGAAAGGGTTCTGAGATTTCAGCCATGAACTTGATCTTTGAGGTGGTGTCCGTGAGCGTTAGTTGTATTAGTGTTCTGTTTTTTTTGTCAATGCCATATTCTTCCAGTACTGCAAAGAGCGTTTGTCTATCAATGCTGTCGTACGCTTTTTTAAAGTCCACAAAGGTAACTACAGTGTTATTTGTCTGTCTGACTTTCAATATTGTTCTTAGGTTTTTCTTCTGGTATTCACCTATTTGATGATCTGTTTGTGGTTCTAGTCTGTTCAATAACACTTTCGAGAATATTTTGTAAGTGACTGGCACTAGTGAAATACCTCTGTAATTATTTGGATCTGACTTATCACCCTTTTTATGTAATGGGTGGTTCAAGGCACATTTCCATTCTTCTGGCATTTTTTCTGTGATCCAAATGTCTGTAATGATCTTATGAATTGTTTTTTAGATGTCTTTATCTTGAAGCTTCCACACTTCAGCAATAATGCCATCTTCTCCTGCCGCTCTGTTATTTTTCATTTGTTGTATGATCTCCTCTATTGTAGGTGGAGTAGAATCAGGATTGGATGTGGTTTTTTGGAAGGTCATTTTTTCCTTGGGTTCGTTACAATTAAGAAGAGTACTAAAGTATTGTTTCAGAATTTTACAGTTTTCTTTAGTGTTCGTTTCCAAGGATCCATCTGTCCTTCTAAAACAGAGGCTAGGAGGTTGATAACCCTTAATATTTTCTTTGAATATTCTGTAAAAATTTCTTGTATTATTTCTCTTAAAATCTTCTTCAATTTCTTTTAGCCTGTTGTTGTCGTGTGCTCGTTTTTCTCTTCTAATTTCCTTTGATGATTTTTACTGAACTTCGTGAAATTCCTTCCATGTTTCGGATGTTCTGTTACTACTGAACTTCATCCACGCCTGTGTTCTTTTCTCAATGGCTTGATCACAAGTTGCGTTCCACCACCTATGTTTCCTTTTTCTGGGAGGTTGCGCCCAACGCATTGCCTTCTGAACTGAGGTCGCAAGATCTGTCCAAGTGTCTGTTGGATGACTATTAATTTCTTCAATGATTTTGTCTTTGTTTATCCGCCAATATTCTGGATCAGGCTTGACTATTTTGTTTTTTACTGTCTTTTTCTGTCTTGGAATTGGTCTAATCTTAACTTGTAACAAATAATGATCTGACTCGAAGAACCTTTTACGCGTTTTGACATTTAAAATTTCCTGCGTATTTTTGTTAGAAATGGCCACATGATCAATCTGAAATTCTCCCCAAACGGTGTTAGGTGCTTTCCATGTTGTAAGTTTTCGTCTTAGCTTTAGAAATTGTGTCGACATAATTTTGAGATTAAAATTTTGACAATATTTTATGAGGTGCTCTCCATTTTTGTTTGTGCGATAGTGAGCTGAATAAGGGCCTGTGATTTGTCTGTATTTTCTCTCCTTACCTAATTGCGCATTAAAGTCTCCCATTAAAATTTGAACATGCCTTTCTGGTATGCTGTTGGTTACTTCTTAAATGTATTCCCAGAAGTCTTGAACTTCTTGTGTTTTCTTTCTGTTATGCTCATTTGTAGGTGCGTGTGCATTGATAATTGTGTAACCTTTATTGCCTGATTTGAAGGAGAGTGTGCAGATCCTTTCTGATATTGAATTAAAGTCAACAATGTTATCCACGACTGATTTGTGTACTGCAAACCCCATCCCAAACAATGATGGTGTACCTCTTCTGACAGCAGGTTTACCTTTATAAATCCCATAATTTTCCGTGTTGAAATGATTTTCGTCTTGAAAACGTGTCTCCTGAATCGCAAGAATTTTTATTTGAAATTTTTCTAACATATCTGTAAGTTGTTTTAGTTTTCCAAGTTTGAAGAGAGTATTCACATTAAGAGTGCCAATGTAGTGCTTGCGTAGAGATTTTGAGAAGCTCCGACTCTTCTCCCCATGATGTTCCTGGTCCCCCAGAATCCGATGACCAGGAAAGTCCAGCACGGTGACTGGGGCCTGGGGTAGCAGATTTTCCTTTTGTTCCATCATGATTACTTCAAGTTGAAAGTGGTTGTGGTGATCTTTAAGAAAGATCACGATGATTACAACTAAGGTATTGAGCCTTAGAGGTTGCCTTTTGATGTTTTCTAGCTAAGAGCAGGCATTTCCTCCTACTCTAAATATATAGGTTTGAGTTTGCGTTCGCGTCTGTTGTTTCAACCCTCTTTTACGGTGTATTAGGTAATAAAAGAGGGAGAGCAAAAAATACGTTTATGTCACTTTGACATTAAAAAACAAACTCATATATATATATATATATACATATATATATATATATATATATATTTATATATATATATATATATATATATATATATATATATATATATATATATATATATATATATATATTTAGCCTTTCCGGAGCTCTATAACAATTATTGAGTCAATCGATAACCTGCTTCATGTCTCCCTCACAAAATGTCAAAATTATAAACATCTAACCCTAAACACCACTTGGGTTTTCAAGTGAGTGGTTTACAAACTATTGTTCATGGAAGCAAAGCTGTGCTGATGAGAGATAAATCTCGAAACGCGTCGACAAATGGCTATCCACTGTCGGAAAGACATGATCTTAAAAACAATGTTATTTTTACGGTTTCTATTGAGTGCCACGAAGGTGGACTGAAAGCTATAAAATAACTTACCACCAAATATAATAGGACCACCAAAACAAGTCTCACTTGAAATTTGTATTGGTGGTCCTATAAAGACTCAATAATTGTTATAGAACTCCGGAAAGTCTAGATATATTTATATATTCAGGCTGTGTTCCGTTTGTTTTAGGTTTCAAGAATTTGCTTTTTCAATTGTCTCCGGTGATGTAGATGCGTCATAAGAACTCTCATCAGTCTTCTCCGGAATTACATCCATTTAAAACGTTTTTTTTAATTTTTATTTTTATTTTGAATTGAAAAAATTTCTGTCACTTTCACGTCACTTTTTTAATATTCAGGTCTGATGTTACTTAGCGATATTGAATATTTGAGTGCGTTACCCAAGTTATGTGGCAATACAGTCAAAAATGGCATTTGTCGCACTAAAAAACGTGCGCCAAGTTAGTACTTTTAACACATAAGCAATAAAAAATATGAATTAGATTTTGTTTAGATAATAAACATTCGCAATAAATCATTATATAATGCAAAAGTAAAACAGTAACAGCAAAGTAAAAATCATGACAAACAAAATGTATATAACTATTGGTGGTATAAAATTTCCACTGTGGTTAATTTACTCTTTTTAAGCTCCATAACGATTCAACTAACGACATTACATCGAAGCAAACATTTATTTGTTTTATTTACCTAAGTTTTTACAATGTCGATAACAACAAATAAGTTTTCTGGATTTCTTTTTGGATTGTGACAACGTAAATTAGTAAGTGTTTCCACTGATGGACCATCTGATGGGGCACATTGTAAGGATTATTGAACGTTAAACAAACTAGTGCAAGCATTCTAGATTTCATTTTAATTCATTGTATTTATATCGAGAACTCATCTCATTGCAAAACAATTTCATTTCGAACATCTGTTTACACGATCCATAAAAATCCAACAAAACAATTAAATTTCACTCGGTTCAATGCAAAAAGCACCGTCAGTTTCGAAATTCTATTCATGAATTTTTTACTGAACAAATAAATTTTTTATCGTTGTTTTTCATTGAGAGATGGTAATCTACCTACGATGTATTGAACAAATGTATAGCTTTATTGGAACATATTATCGAATTTCGAGATATAAAAAAGCAATGCTGATATTATTATAATATTAATAAAGTCGATATTACGAACATAGGCAACTATATGGGTGTATAGCTATAACAGTGTTTCCCAAAGTGTGGGTCGCAGTAAAATTTTGCCGGGTCGCGAGAAAGAATTGTAAAAAGACAAACAAAAATTTGCTAATAAGAAAAAAGAATTGATTGCTGCTGACATAATAATTAAAAATGCACTCTTTCCTCAGCAGTCAAATAAAAACATAATTTGACAGCTTTTAAAATTTCTAAATTAATAGGTGAGACTGGGTATCTCTATAGTGCTGGAGATAAATTAAGGTACATACGTATAAACGCCACCACCGCTACATTTTTAAATGCCGCCAATATACACCTAAAATTTGTATGATGAATCATAAAATAAAACATTTTATTTAAAATTAAAACATTTTTAAATCTCAAAATACTTTATTTTTTAACCCCGGAAAGATAAATCATGACAACATACGCGCGGCAGTGCGGACTCCCGATCCAATATATAGCGGTGGTGGCGTTAATACGTAAGTACCTAAATTAATACTTCCCGCTTTCAAAATTGTCGGAAATAATTTAAGGAAGAAAGTTTATTTTCTATTATAAAACAATTCCATTTTTACTATTATAAAATACTACTAAAAATACTAGAGTTACTATTATAAAATAATTCAGTTAAACGCAGAATTAACAAATGCGCGAAAAATTTAGAAGAACTAGTTGCCTTTAGCAACAAATAAAAAAAGCAAGTCTTTTTTGCAAGTAGATAAAAGCACAGGTGTCGAGGATATTGCAAATCTAATGTGTTTTATGAGATATATTGATGAAGAGACTATACAAGAAATTTTTTGTTTAACAAAAGATTACGAAAAAGAACGACCTCAGATGAGATTTTAAGCTTACCAATGATTTAGTCACGGTATTGATTGGGTGAAGTGCGTTGGTGCGACGTAGCATGTGCAATGACAGGCAGTCGTAAAGGTTTGTTTAAACAAATTCAAGAATTCAAGTAGCGCTAAAACCAAAGCATTTAAATATAAACATAACTTTGAAAGAATGTGTCAAGTTTGTAATTTACATAAAATCTTGTTCATTAAATAGCAGACTTTTCAGCGAATTATGCAAGAAAATGGAGAGTGATTATAAACAGTTCTTTTGGGATCGTCCAATAATCACGTGAGGCTCGAATGGGGGGGGAGGAGGTTAGTGAAGTATCACGGGGCGGGGGAGGATTTGGTGTGATATCACGTGTATTTATTTTTTCGTTGAACGCGCGATTTTTAAACCGAAAAGCGGCGCGCAACTTGTGCCAAAAGAATACACGTGATTTTGAGTGGGGGGGGGGGGAAGGCTTAACCTAAAACCCCACCACGTATCACCAGAGGGTACGGGGGGCTTAAAAAGTTCCTACAAAATATCAAGTGATTAATGGAGGACCCCTTTTGTATTGTAATTCACGATGGTTTTCAGCTAAAAGACGAAGCTTTGATATTTCTGAATCAACGCCCACCATCTAAAAGGACGCCATTTTTCCATATACGGAAAAATTCCACGATTTCCACATACTTGCATAATTTACATACTATACTATATACTTTACATACTTTACATAATTTGCAACGCGTTGGTTTACATATTTTCAACGTATCGGAAAAAGTCGCTGCAATAATAAAAAAATTACCCTGTCGAGAAAACGACTTTCAAAAGCAAATTTAAAATCTTTTGAAACATTACATAAATTTATTGAAAGCCATGACGAAGATTTACATCTAGAAGCACTATCAGTTTAAATTCAAGAACATCTTTCGACGCTAATAAATAGTTTTTTTTTTCTATTTTGCGCATATAATGAAGTCATTAAAGCACTCATATGGGTTCGCTAATGGCTCGCCGAGTGCGATACAATTTTATCAATATGCATCGGCGATTTTTTTTAATTAGAAATGGTAACATATAAACATCATAAAAGGGCACAAAACAGAAACAATAGTATAAAAAACTCGTTAATAAGGCGTTTTTAGCACTTGTCCAATATAAAACTCCTCGCTACGCTCGTCGTTTACACATGGACGCGTGCTGAAAAATCGCGCTTATTGAACTCGTTCTTTAATATACTATTAGAATCTACTTTCCGGATTCTTTAAAATAATATGTGGATTAAAGATCCTTTTTCTGTCGAAACTGAAAAGGAAGAAATGTTTAATCTTAGGGAACAAGAAGTTGATAATTATTATTAATTAATTAATTGAATAATTTAAATTCCATGCGACATCTTAAAAAACTGTTTGAAACTGTACCAATAATTAATTTTTGTTTGCGCTGTCAGAAAGAGTATCCAAGCGTAGATAAGCGATACAATGGACATTTTTACGGTTAGTTAAGCGCATGCGCATCTGCCAAGTTTGAAAGGCAAGAATATAAGTTTATATAAGTTTCGGGCTCATATATAGTTATATGTCTAAAAGTTCGGGCAATTTTGACGTATAGCATGGCGGAAATTGACGCATGCGCACAAAAATTTTCAATTATGAAAAGGTCTATTTGTAATACCTTTTGTCACCACTTATAAGTGTAAAGGAAGCTGCGTTCTCAGCCTTGTTGTACCTATTCAGAAAATGAGTATTGAAACAGATTGGATGTTAATAATTGAGTTTTTTGTCATACGGTGGGTCGCGGAAATTTTTAAAACCTCGTACCGCGCCGCGTTCAAGAAAGTTTGGGTAACGGTGGTCTATACCATAGATAACATCTTATATATATATATATATATATATATATATATATATATATATATATATATATATATATATATATATATATACATATATATATATATATATATATATATATATATATATATATATTATTTCTATCGTAAATCCCTTTAAAGAGAGCGTGTAAACTTGAACAAAAATTATGTCAACTCGGTCATGCGGCGACGTTCTTCCCAAATCCTCTTCATTCGTGCACTATGTTCTTTCTTCCGTTCCTCCGTCCACTTTTTTCCTGGTATCTTTGGGAGCAGTTCTTTATTAAATTTATGGTGCATTATGGTGTTTCTAAATTTAACCCGATCATTCATGTCGTGATGTTTAGCTGCTTTAGGTCTTCTTCAGTTTCCTGTATCCATTTGGACCTATTTTTACTGTTAAAGGTAATTTTGAAAATTTGTTTCGTAATTCTGTTCTGGTCCATTCTGTATATGTGACCAAAAAATTTAGCTCGCCTCTTTCTGAAAGTGTCAGTGATAGGTTCTACGGGTTTATATATTTCTGACGATGGTCTCTTAATCCATATTCCCTCTTTATTCACCGGCCCAAAAATTTTTCGGAGAATTTTACGTTCTTGTTTCTCTATTTCTTTGATTTTTGAGTGACCATGAATTAATGTTGTTTCTGCAGCATAAAGTGCTTCAGGAAGAACGACTGTTTTGTAGTGTTGTAATTTTGCATTAAGAGATATTGTTTTTTTGTTATAATGATTCCAAGTAAGTCGGTAGGCTCTCTGTAATTTTTTTACTCCTTCTTGATTTGCTATTATATTTAGAACGGACGGTTGGATGATTTCCCCTAAGTATTTTAACTGGGATACTCTGGATACAGAACCATATTGTGTCTTGATGGGTAGATTGTCGGACGGGGATCGTTCTATATACTGTGTTTTTTCATAAGATATCAGGTGACCAGCCTTTTGTGAAATTTCGTGTAATTTTTCAAGTGCATGCTTTGCTTCTTCTCTGGTATTCGATATTATTGCAAGATCATTAGCAAACGCCAAACATTTGATATTAGCTCTATAATCTCTTCTATTACCAATGTGTATTATCTCAATCTCTTTTTCCCAAGTTCTGATTATTTTTTCCAGGACCATATTAAAAAGGATAGGTGAAAGTCCATCTCCCTGTCGAACACCCGTATGTAATTCAAAAGGTTGAGAAATTGCTCCACCAAACTTAACCTTTGATGTAGTATTAATGAGAATTTGTTGAATTAATGCCCTGGTTTTTCTATCAACTTTGAATTCCTCCAGAATGCTGAAGAGAGTTGGTCTGTCGACGGAGTCGTAGGCTTTTTTGAAATCAACAAAGGTAACCACGGTGTTTCTACAAGATCGTATTTGTAAGATTGTCTTCAGATTCCAAATTTGTTTCGTGCATGAGCGCCCTTTACGGAAACCTGCCTGATATTCTCCTATCTGTGGGTCTACTTGAGGTTCAAGTCTATTCAAAAGAGCTTTCGAAAGAATTTTGTACGTTACTGGTAGAAGTGAATGCCTCTATAATTGTTCGGGTCCATTTTATTACCTTTTTTATGAAGCGGGTGTATAAGTACACATTTCCATTCTGGGGGGATTTGTTCGGTCACCCAAATATCACATATTATATTGTGTATTCTGTGAATGAGGTTGTCGTCAGCCAGTTTCCATAACTCGGCAATGATTCCATCTTCCCCAGGGGCTTTGTCGTTTTTCAATGAATGAATGATGTCAGTTATCTCCGGGAAGGAAGGCGGCACGGAATCTGGATAGGATTCAGATTGTTCAAAAATAAACTTGCTGGATGAGGGGTCACAGTTGAGAAGATTGTTGAAGTACTCAGCTAAAATTTGACAATTCGCATTGGTGTTTGTCTCTATTGAACCATCAGATCGACGAAAGCATAGGCTGGATGGTCGATATCCCGTCAGGTTCTCTTTAAAAATTCTGTAAAAACTCCTAGTATTATTCTTTGTAAATTCTTGTTCTATTTCCTCCAGTCTTGTTTTTTCATAGCTACGTCTTTCTTTTCTAATTAGTTTTGATGATTGTTTCCGAATGTACAGGAACTCCTGCCATTTGTCTGGCGTTTTGTTGCTAAGAAATTTTTTCCAAACGTTAAGTCTGTCTTCTATTGCTTGGTCGCATATACTGTTCCACCATCTGTGCTTACGTTTACGTGGGGGTTGGCCTATCCTCATAGCGTTCCTGAGAACATCCGATAATTCTGTCCAGTTTAACGAGTGTGTTGCGTTGATTCCTTGCAAAATACTGTCCCTGTTTATTTTTAAATATTCAGGGTCAGGCTTAAAAATTCGTGGTTGTCGTGGTCTTCTCCTGTTGGGTTGGAGTGTCATTTTAATTTGTAACAAGTAGTGATCAGAATCGAAGAAACCTTTCCTTGTTTTTACATTAAGGACCTCCTTTTGGTTTGTATGAGAGATGGCAACATGGTCGATTTGAAATTCACCCATATTGATGTTGGGTGCCCTCCACGTGCAAAGCTTTTGTCTGGGTTTTCTAAATTGTGTTGACATGATTTTAAGTTGGAAATTTTCACAAAAAGTTATTAGTCTTTCACCATTTTTATTTGTTCTTTTATGTGCTGTGTGAATACCTGTTGCTTTCCTAAATTGTTTCTCTATACCCAACTGGGCGTTAAAATCGCCGAACAGAATCTTGACGTGGTGCGGTGGAATTTGGTTGGTGACCTCTTCTAACTGTTCCCAGAAGGTATCCGATGTTTTAGGATCTTTCTTATTATAGTCGTTTGTGGGAGCGTGTGCGTTGATGAGAGTATACGCTTTGTGCGCCGATTTCAGTGATAGAGTGAGTGATAGAGTGAGAGTGATACAGTGAGTGGAGATGCGTTCCGATGTAGACGTAAAGTCAATGAGTGAGTCTACTATTGATTTGTGGATGGCAAACGCTGTACCAAATTGTCTGGGGCCTGTCCTAATTTTTATAGAGGGTTTCCCTTTGTATATTCGATAATCATCCGTGTCAAAGTGGAATTCATCAAGGAAACGAGTTTCTTGAATTGCAAGGATTTTAATATTAAATTTGTCCATTGTGTTTACAAGCTGTTTAATTTTACCAACTTTTAGAAGAGTGTTCGAGTTGAGCGTGCCAATAAAGTACTTACGCTTAGCGCGTAGAAGATTCGAGAAGCTCCGATCCTTCTCAACATGACGCTCCTGGTCCCCCGGAATCCCACGACCAAGAGTAATCAGTCTATTGACTGATGCCCGGGGTAGTGGAATTGTACCTTCTGTTATCATCATGTTTGTTTCAAGTTGAAGTTAAAGATGAGGTGATCAACACGAAGAAGATCACAAGGTTACGACTTGATTGTTGAGATCAAGAAGATGTTATGACAGCCGCACCACTGGTGAACAGACGCTGACCACTTTGTCGCTTAATCTAAGACAGACACAAAGCGGATTTTTATTGGTGTAACCACCCGGCTCTTCCTCTCCATCCAGCGTTGGGAATTTAAGAATCCTCTTCCGCTGGCAAGACCGTTGACCATTTTTCACCTAGTAACCCTAGACAGGGGCCCTTACAGGGTGCTACCATCCGGAGCCAGATGGACCCAGGTTTTTTAACGAGGTTGTTACTCCTCTATATAGAATCCCACATATTATTATATTACTATATATATTTTTTTAAATCCCACAAATAAAAAGAAAATTTGACAATAAATTAATTTGACATTTCGAAATAAAAACCAATTCATTTTTTCACATCGTTTTTACACTATTTTTTCTTCTCACTAACACCAATCCAATGTTAACCCTCTGTCCCTCGCCATAAACCTCTCTCCCTATAACCCCACACCACTTAAAATACACAATTTTTACGAGCAATCATATATATATATATATATATATATATATATATATATATATATATATATATATATATACATACACATATATATACATATATATATGTATATATATATATATATATATATATATATATATATATATATATATAAGATGTGATCTATGGTATAGCACCCACATTGCCTATGTTATAGAGTCGATTTCCTAACTCTCGCCATCAGTAGTGGTTCTCCTTATTCTTTATTGGCTTCATGGCATACAAATTTGCTTTATTACACCAAAATTGCTTGATTAGATTTTTGTGGACGATGAGTTTTTATGGATGGTAGGTTCCAAAATCCTTCGGCATAGGGGTGAGTTGCCAAAATCGTACTGGTTAAGACATTTTGTGATAAATTTATAAGAAAACATGTTTTTATAAGTTCTTTTTAAGTTTGTTTTCATTAATTGGTCCTTTCTACTTCTCCTAGTTACATTTTAACCGCTATCTTCTTTATACAAAAATAGCTTTCTATTTTGCTTTTAGTTTCTTTTTGGGAACTCTGCAATCACTACGATTTGGGAAACCAGGTGCCTAAATCCTACTAACAATTGTGCATAAGAAAATTGAAGTACTTTTTTAGAAAGTTTTATTCCAAAAATTTGATATATCGCTAAATATTAATATGTCATTATGCGTCCGTGCGGGTTAACCGTTAGACGCATACTGTTAATCCGCAACGGTTAACCCGCACGGAAAATGGCTCTTGAAATGGCTAATGTTAGTTCGCCGAAACGTCGAGAATCCGGTTCTTTTCAGAACCAACCCTCAACATCAACGCGGAATCCCCCGAAAAAACAAACCCATGTTTCTATCCGCGAAAACCTCAAATACAACACATTATTCTACACAATTTATTATAATTAGGAAGTAAGTTATTATAATTATATTCTTAATTAAATAGTCTTAATTAAAAATGAATAATTGTACACTTTCCGAAGAAAAAATAAGCTTTAAAACTCGTAAACGTAATAATTATTGTCGGCTAAGATATGTCATAGAAGAGGCAGATGATAGTAGTTTGGAAAATACAGGTAAATTACCTGTTCATCGTGAAAGAAATCGTAAAAATAATTATTCTAAAACAAGTTTAGACAAGAAAAGAGTTTTTAATAAAATGTTATGGAGAAGGTTGAAGAAATTGCAGAATCAGCAGAAACAGCAGGTATTAATAAAAACAACCCTAAATCTATAATTAGACGTTATAAGAAGGATTGATCTGATATGGTTAGACGAAATTGTGGTGGAAAAAAGAATAGTTAATTATCTGAAAAGATATTAAATTATGTGGAGCAAATTATTAAAGATATTTGAAAATAAAAACATCAACTTGACCAATACACCTCCACAATTAGTTCGGACCGTTTAAATTCTACGTCAACAATTGAATAACGTAAAAATTATGCAATGTTATTTTCAGAAAATACTCCACAAACACAGGAGAATATAATTTTCATTGATGAATCCTGTTTCAATTAAAATCTCCGGCGAAACAAAGCTCAATCGAAGATAAATAAAGAAATACTCTAGCCTAGCGGTGGCGAACCTATGGCACGCGTGTCACAGCTGACACGTTGTAAATTTTTATTGGCACGTAGGAGAAGGAGGGTTTTTTAGCGTTAAAATGTTGTGTTTGATGAACAATGACCGTCAGAGGATGTACATCGCTCGTAATATCTTTTTGTGCTTTTTAAATACAGCATCAATAGTTGATGCTGACCCTAAAATGACAAGAATAAAATGATATCAGACTATATGACAAGCTAGACTGAACGATGGCGCAGCAATATTTTTGCAGAATTAACTTTTATCTATTCTCTTAGGTTTCGAATCAAATAACACCTAGTATCTACTTAATGTAGAACATGTTAGTACGATATGATAGTCCCATTTTAGTTTTTGATCAATTGCTACCCCTAGAAATTTTATTGAAGTTCTGAAGTCAGTTTTGCGTATATTTGAAGTCCATTAAAGATGCATACATTTCTGATGCATACATTTCTCCTAACGTTTCTGATTTTAAATTGCTACTTTTAACTAAATCGTGTATGTCTGGGTTAGATATTAAAATGTTGCTATTGTCAGCGTACAAAATGTAATTGCATTGAACATTCTTTTGCTTGCGACATTAACAAATATTATGAATAGAGTTTGTCCCATTAGTGAGCCTTGGGGTACCGCCCATTTCTTTAATTTTCTTTCCAATTTAGAACCGTTTACGATCACTGTTCGTCCTCTTTGATCAAGATGAAGATGATGAAGATTTTACCCAGTTCTTTTTTTGTGGAAAGAGCTAGTGATCAAATGCATTACTTAGGTCGTAAAATAAAGCAAGAAAATCCTAGTTACAATTTAGAGATGTAATTAAGACTTCGATTTAGTTAAAAGTAGCAATTTAAAATCAGAAACGTTAGGAGAAATGTAAGCATCAGAAATGTATGCATCTTTAATGGACTTTAAATATACGCAAAAATGACTTCATGACGATAGTTTACTCCTAAGATTTGATCAAAAATTATCCAAACGGCCCCCTTTGGATGATCAATAAAATTTCTAGGGGTAGCAATTGATCAAAAACTAAATTGGGACTATCATATCGTACTATCATGTTCTACATTAAATAGATACTAGGTGTTATTTGATTTGAAACCTAAAAGATTATTATAAAATTAATACTATCCAACAGAGCAGTATCAGTTGAGATACTTTTGCAGCATGTTATTGCTATCCGAGAAACTTGATAATCGAGTCAGAAATGCTGATTAAAATTTTTTTGAAAATTGGCTTTGAATACAGATTGGTCTGTAGTTTCCGCTGTAATCCTTTATTTTTGAAAATTGGGATAGATTTTGATACGTTGAAACGCCATATTCAAGCCGATAGGTATTATATTATATTCAGGCTAATACGGTAACTGATATTCAGGCAAAGTTATCAGGCACGTTACTATTTCATAATGTAGAAAAATGGCACGCGGTCATAAAAAGGTTCGCCACCCCTGCTCTAGCCCATCTAATAGTTCCAACAATAAGAGGCATAATTGTTTCACACATGCTATTGTTCATGTTGAAATGATTTCTAATTCGTCAGTGAATTAAAATATTTTTATTAGATTTCTTGATGGATTATTTTATACAATGGCTGGAAATAACATCGTAGAAGCCTGGCTGATTCTGGATAACCAACGCCAAAATCCATAAAACTCAGGAAGTTCGTGATAAAATAAATGATACAAGCCATAGACTATTTTTCTTCGAACACATTCTCCCCATATTATATTCCATAGAAAAAGTTTTTCCGTAAGTAAAATTCTCTACAAGAAATATGCTGACAGTACCAGCAAATAATCTGCATTTGGTTAAAATTATTAAGGAATCAGTGGCCACTGTTACTTCTGCTGAACTACCATGTACTAAATACCATGTAGATATGTCCAGTCTTGTCTAGTCTTGTCTAGTCTTGTCCAGTCTTGTCCAGTCTTGTCCAGTCTTGTCCAGCCTTGTCCAGTCTTGTCCAGTCTTGTTCAGTCTTGTCCAGTATTGTCCAGTCTTGTCCAGTCTTGTCCAGTCTTGTCCAGGCCTGTCCAATATTGTTCAGTCTTGTCCATTCCTGTCCAGCATAGTTGGTCAAAAATTAATTGTGAAAACAATTAACAACTAACAATTAAATTGCCAGATTTAATCGCAACAAACAACTAAAATAATTAATTGTAATTGAAAAATAACACAATTAACAATTAATTATTTATTAATTGTAAAATTTTGCAAATACAATGAATTAATTGTTAATTGATTGATGCACGTTTACAATGACAGTTAACAATTAATAAATGTCGGTTAAATGAATGAAAGATATGTTTATTATACTCTAAAGTATCACTTGCCACAATGCGTAACTGAAATAGTTATTTACATTAACTATTGCGGAAAGTTTGATTTTACAACGCGACAGCTTGTTTGGGGAACGAGATCGAAGGGCCAGTTCCCCATCAGCTGGAGCATTAGCTTGTCCGACAATTATTATTTAAGAAACAAATAGATTTAGAGTACGGAAAGATGGTTCGTTCTGGACCCTCCACCTCCACTTCCGGTCGTCCACCCCTCCTCCAGTTAGAGTTCCCACCCCACTTCCGGTTCCCACTCCACTTCGGGTTCCCACTTCCGGTTCCGAAACCAGATGTGAGGGTGGGAACAGGAAGTTGGCGTACAAAATGGGGTGGGAATCGGAAATGCGGTGGGAACCGGAAGTCGGAGAGGGATCCTGAAGTGGGGGTGGGAATCGGACATAGGGTAGGAACCGGAAGTGGGGTGGAAGCCGTGAGTTTGCCGTGGTGGGGGCCGGAAGTGCAGGTGTGCAGGAGGGTCCAGAACGACCATCTTTCCCTGTTTAAGTTTTTACATTAATCAAATAGTTTTATTTGTTATAATAAACAATTAAATTAAAGTTAGAATTCCCTGGGGGGAAGTCTAACCCCTACAGGGCGCGTCCCCAGCTAGCGGATAGGGGAACGCTCGTCAAGCATGCTTGAAAGGTAGAGGTAAAATAAAATAGCCTCCGCGGACCAAAATAAGACTAGGTAGCAACAGGCTTACAACCTGCTATACCGAAACTCAACTTTGTAAAAGAAACACCAACAAGCCTCGGAAACGGACAGATGAAATCAATGACGACTTTTAGCGCACGATATCGGACACGATTTGGAACATGGAACGTAAGGACGTTGCTGAAGCCAACCACTTTAGCCCAACTGACGAAAGAATTTCGGAGATACAACTTACAAGTACTAGGCCTAAGTGAAATCAGATGGGAAGGACGTGGCGTAAAGAAAACATCAACGGGAGAGGTGCTCCTCTACTCCGGGAAACAAATTGGCGAGGCGCGCAGAGGTGGTGTCGGATTCATGCTAACAGAGAAATCAAAGCAAAGTTTAGAAGATTGGAGCCCAATCTCAGAAAGGATAATAACAGCACGATACTGAACGCGCTCGAGGTATATATCAATAATTCAAGTTTACGCACCGACAATGGCAGCTACAGAAGAAGAAAAGGATACATTCTACCAACAATTGTCAAGCACAATTCGCCAACCTAAAAAGACGGATATAAAAGTTGTGATGGGAGATTTCAATGCCAAGGTTGGGAAAAGCAGCACTAACTGGGAGACAGTAATGGGAAACTACGGTATAGGGGAAATGAATGAAAATGGAGAATTACTAGCGGACCACTGCACAAACCACGACTTGCTTATAGGCGGAACAGTTTTTCCACACAAGGAAATACATAAAGTGACATGGTGCTCACCGGATGGCAGAACCCAAAATCAGATAGATCATATTTGCATAAGCAAGAAATGGAGAACATCACTGCTTGATGTCCGGAATCACCGTGGAGCCGACGTACATAGCGACCACCACCTTCTCTGTGGACAGTTACGTATTAAACTGATCTCAAACACCAAGCGCCAAGCCACCAGGAAGACAAAGTAAATTGACATCGCAAAACTTCATGATAAAATGACGGCAAAGGCCTTCGCAGAGGAAGTAGCCAACAGACTGAAGGACAAGACCACAGGGAACAAAGACATTACAGAACGATGGTCAAGCATCGTAGACGCGTTAAGAGGAGCTGGAGACATCCTTGGGTACAAATCCAATGAGAGAAAAGAATGGATATCTGATGCGACTTGGAAATTAATCCAAGACCGCCGAAACTTAAAGCAACAAAGAAACTGTGCTGAAGATAAAGATAAACAAAGGCTATCCCAGATTTACAACGCAGCCGATAAGCAAGTGGGAAAGAGTGCTAGAACTGATAAGAGGAAATGGCTAGCTGATATTGCAACCCGAGCGCAACTAGTTGCTGACAGCATGAACACCTAGGAAACATATCGCCTGACACGAAAGCTCACAAACACAGGCTACCCCTCAGAACGACCAATACACACGACGAACGGCAAGCTATGCACAACCGAGGCACAGCAAATAACCCGCTGGACAGAACACTTCCAAGAGCTCCTAAACACACCGTTGGAAGAGGTACCACAAAGTCCTATGACACCAAGCGGAAACAGAAGATTTAGAGACGACCCGCCAAGCATAGAGGAGGTGAAGGCCGCCATCAAACACCTTAAAAACGGCAAGGCGCCTGGCGCTGACGAGACATACTCGGAGATGTTTAAAATAGACATAAAGAGAATCACCGAGATTATAACACCTATAATTCGAGAAGCATGGGAAACAGAAGTAATACCATCTACGTGGAAAGAAGGCCTAATTATCAAACTGGCGAAAAAAGGAGACCTGAGTATATGCTCCAATTGGAGAGAAATAACTCTTCCTAACACCATTAACAAATTAGTTTCCAAAATAATTCACGACCGGATCAGCAATGTGGTTGAACCGACACTACGCAAGGAGCAAGCGGGATTCAGGCCTGGCAGGTCCTGTATCGACCAGATAAACACCCTTAGAATCATCGTTGAACAGTCGGTCGAGTGGCAGTCACCACTCTATCTACTGTTCATCGACAAGCAAGCGTTCGATAGTGTGGACAGGGAATTTATGTGGATAATACTAGCCAGCTACGGGGTGCCTACAAAGTACATAAACATAATCAAATTACTATACAAAGCAGCAAGCCGCATGGTAATCCACCAAGGACAACGCGGCACACCTTTCACATTGCATTCGGGAGTAAAACAAGGATGCACGCTCTCCCCACTTCTGTTTACCATAGTCTTAGACTGGGTCATGAAGAAAGCAAATAAAAAAACAAGGGGAATTCGATGGACGCTCGTGAGGCATTTAGAAGACCTAGATTTTGCCGATGATATCTGTCTCCTGTCCCACACGAAAGTAGATATGGAAAAAAAGTTGGAGGCTCTCAAAAAGTACGCAATGCAGGTGGGAATGAAAATCAATGTCGATAAAACCAAGCTGATAAAGATCAATGCGACAGCCCCCTGCAACCTGGAGATAGATGGCAGGCAAGTACAGGTAGTAGATAGTTTTTGCTACCTTGGAAGCCTTATTTCACAGGATAATGGTGCTGATAAAGACGTATAACAACGGATACAGAAGGCGCGACAGGCATTCGGAATGTTTAACAATCTGTGGAACTCAACAAAAACTTCCCGTAACTTAAAGCTCCAAATTTTCAAATCTAATGTAGTATCAGTTCTTCTTTACGGTAGCGAAACGTGGAAAGTGACTACCACCATAGTATCACAACTTCAGGTATTCACGAACAAGTGTCTGAGAAGAATATTTAAAATATTTTGGCCCAATACCATAGCAAATATTGAACTTTGGAAAAAAGCAAATATGGAGCGTCTTGAAACCCAAATAAGAAGAAGGAAGTGGAAATGGATCGGACACACACTTAGAAGGCCGGAGGGGGATATTGCAAAAGAAGCTCTTGACTGGAACCCCCAAGGTTCAAGAAAGAGAGGCCGCCCAAAAATCACGTGGCGGAGGACAGTCGTACAGGAAGCCAGGGCAAGCGGAAAGGAGTGGCGCGAGGTAAAGGCCCTGGCTCAGAATATAAACAGATGGAGAGCGTTTGTTGATGCCCTATGCTCCCACGAGGAGTAAAGGAAATGATGATGATGAATAAACAATTAATGATTAAGTTAATTGCAACTAACAATTCAAATTTTAATTGCAATTAAAATAATTGTAAACCACAATTAATGGATATAATTGCAATTGCTTTTATTTGCATCTCACAATTAGATACTTAATTATAATAAAAATTACTTGCAATTAATTTAGTTGCAATTAAAACAGTAATTGTTTGAATCTGCAATTAAAAAATACAATTATGTCCAACACTGCTGTCCAGTCCTGTCCAGTCTTTCCAGTCATGTCTAGTCTTGTCCAGTCTTGTCCAATCTTGTACAGTTTTGTATAGTCTTGTCCAGCCTTGTCCAGTCTTTTCCAGTCTTGCCCAGTCTTGTCCAGTCTTGTCCAGGCTTGTCCAGCCTTGTCCAGTCTTGCCGAGTCCTGTCCAGTCTTGTCCAGTATTGTTCAGTCTTGTCCAGTCTTGTCCATTCGTGTCCATTCTTGTCCAGTCTTGTCCAGTCTTGTCCAGTCCTATCTAGTCTTGTCCAGTCTTATCCAGTCTTGTCCAGTCTTGTCCAGTCTTATCCAGTAATGGCCAGTCTTGTCCAGTCTCGTCCGGTCTTGTCCATTCTTGTCCAGTCTTTCCAGTCATGTCTAGTCTTGTCCAGTCTTGTCCAATCTTGTACAGTTTTGTCTAGTCTTGTCCAGCCTTGTCCAGTCTTTTCCAGTCTTGCCCAGTCTTGTCCAGTTTTGTCCAGGCTTGTCCAGCCTTGTCCAGTCTTGCCGAGTCCTGTCCAGTCTTGTCCAGTATTGTTCAGTCTTGTCCAGTCTTGTCCATTCGTGTCCATTCTTGTCCAGTCTTGTCCAGTCTTATCCAGTCTTGTCCAGTCTTGTCCAGTCTTATCCAGTAATGTCCAGTCTTGTCCAGTCTCGTCCAGTCTTGTCCAGTCTTGTCCAATTTTGTCCAGTCTTATCCAGTCATCTCCAGTCTTGTCCAGTCTTGTCCAGTCTCGTCCAGTCTTGTCCAGACTTATCCAGTCATGTTCAGTCTTGTCCAGTCTTGTCGAGTTTTGTCCAGTCTTGTCCAGTCTTGTCCAGTATTGTTCAGTCTTGTCCAGTCTTGTCCATTCGTGTCCATTCTTGTCCAGTCTTGTCCCGTCTTGTCCAGTCCTATCTAGTCTTGTCCAGTCTTGTCCAGTCTTATCCAGTCTTGTCCAGTCTTGTCCAGTCTTATCCAGTCATGTCCAGTCATGTCCAGTCTTGTCCAGTCTCGTCCAGTCTTGTCCAGTCTTGTCCAATTTTGTCCAGTCTTATCCAGTCATCTCCAGTCTTGTCCAGTCTTGTCCAGTCTCGTCCAGTCTTGTCCAGACTTATCCAGTCATGTTCAGTCTTGTCCAGTCTTGTCGAGTTTTGTCCAGTCTTGTCCAGTCTTGTCTAGTCTCGTCCACTCTTTGCCAGTCTTGCCCAGTCCTGTCCAGTCCTGTCCAGTCTTCTCCATTCTTGTCCAGTCTTGTCCAGTCTTGTCCAGTCTTGTCCAGTCTTGTCTAGTCTTGTCCAGCCTTGTCCAGGCTTATCCAGTCTTGTCCAATCTTGTCTAGTCTTGTGTAGTCGTGTCTAGTCGTGTCTAATCTTGTGTAGTCTTGTCTAATCTTGTCTGTCTAGTCTTGTCTAGTTTGTCTAATCTAATCTTCACAGTCTATTTTTTTTTTATAAATACCCTACAATATTTTATTATAATTCCGAAACTTTTGTTTTTTTTTTGTTCGTAAAAGTAAATAAACCTTAAATTCAACAGAAATTTGCAATCATATTGGAATTACATACCTTGATTGAAGCACAGCGGAGAAATCTTCTTTGGATGTTCTTGAGCACTTGTCAATTAAATCACTGAAATTGTTCAACACTAACCACACCGAACCAAATTTTTATGCACCGCAATGAAAAATCAAGTGGAATTCGCGAAATAAAACATCTCGGTTTATAAATATTCATTCGACAAAATATCTGATTAGCTTGTAATTGTTTTTAAACAAATATTTGTTTCGTGCTTTGATATAACACGTGTGATTTTACTTTTGCAAAATCAAAACAAGAAAATTTGTTTTAAAGACTGTTAAGAATTAAAATCTGATATTCTAGCGAAAACATAATAATTAACAGAGCTGTGCAATATTTATTTACTTTTTATACACATGAAACTGCAAAATTTATAAATTAATTCGGGTTATAAATCGACGCGAAACAATTACAATCCGCCATATTGTTTGCTTATATCAAAATAAACATTTACACCTGCTGCCGAAAGTCAGCGCCACCGAAATCCCTATTGAACTCATAGAGCGGATACTGACTTTTGCGCTGGATTGTATACTGAAATCGCTATAGAAATCTTCTTTATCAGCCAATTTATTAGCCAATAGGAACGCGACTAGTGCAAATCTTCAGCAAGCACGGATATTAAAACAAACAATTACGTTTATGTAGACACAAAAACTATCGCATTAAGGAAATAAAATTAAAAACATTTATATTTATAAATAAATGTTTGTGAAAATCGTATTAAGAATATATTTAAAAGAAATGCAACGATGAGTGTAAATAAATGTGGTCGGACGTTCTTGTGTAGTTTTTGTGAGTCTATACGGCAAAAAAACATTTTTTTATTCTCGGAATCCGAACGTTGGGATGATAACAAACGGCGTGGAATTAAATGCATTAAAATATTTTGTGGACGGAGAGAAAATTAGGTCAGTAGTGTGTCGGCTGTAGTTTGGTGAAGTGCAAGGGATTCTTCTCGATTAAGGTAAGATTTTCAAAACTAATTACCTATAAATAGTAATCAATTATTTGATAACTTACAAGTAAATGAAAATAACAAATTTAAACGAGTTTTATTACTACGTAAAACCTGAAATTCCATATTTATTGTTGATCACGTTTCTTGTTTCAATTTTAATAAACTGAAATGGATTTAATTGAAATTGAAAACTACATAAATGTTTTAAAGAAAGTATGAAGATTCCTCTTGATCCAATTAACATTGTTACTTAGAATGATGATAACTTACTTATAATTAAAATAACTTATAATTATAATTACTAACAATTATATATTATTTAATAACTGAAAAGTAAATGTAAATACTCAACTTAAACAAGATGTCAGTTGTAAATTGAAAGAAAATGCTATAGCAAAATTCTCCTTAATTGTGTTACTTGTTTCCACTCTGATAACATAATCACAAAACATATTTTAATAGTATGCTTAAAAACAGAATAGGGGACTAATATGTTTTCAATAAACTGACTGACCAAACAAGTTTCTACAATCAGGCAAGACAAAACAAGAAAAGGCTAAAACAATTCCAGACAAGATTAAAGAATAATACACAAGATCTGACAAGACTGGTCAGGACTGGACAAGACTGGACGAAACAGGACAAGACCAGACAAGACTGGAGAAGACTGATCAAGAATGGACTAGACTGGAGAACACTTCTTCTTCTTCATGTGTCATGCCCTCCAAGGGCGTTGACAACCAATTTCATTATTTGAATTTTATCTGCAGCTTTTCGAAATAGGAATCTTGTACTTTGTCCAAACCATTGGCGAAGGTTCTTGAGCCATGATGTTCTGCGGTGGCCTGGACTGCGCGTACCTTGTATTTTACCCTGTATTATTGTCTGCTGTAACCTGTACTTATCATTTCGGATAACATGACCAAGGTATTCCAGTTTTCTTCTCTTTATTGTGTTGAGAACTTCTGTTTGCTTATTGACTCTTTGCAAGACCTCGACGTTAGTAATTCGATCCACCCAAGAAATTCTCAGCACTCTACGGTATGTCCACATCTCAAAAGCCTCCACCTTCTTACACATAGCCTCCGTAAGTGTCCAAGCCTCGACGCTGTAGTACAGGATACTAAACACATAGCACCTTAACAATCTGATTCTGAGGGGGATTTCCAAGTGCCTGTTGTTCAGCACTTTCTTCATTTTGGTGAAAGCTCCTCTTGCCTGTTCGATGCGGAGAACACTGGACTAGACTTTACAAAGCTTGACCAGACTTCACGAGAAGAGCAGATTAGATCAAACAAGACCAGGCAAAACCCGAGGAGACCAGACAAGACAAGACCAGACAAGACTAGACAGGACCAGACTAAGGCCTCACACGAGACGAGATAGTGCGAGAGTTAAAAATCGAACAAAATCTTGTCTCGCTCTCATTAGTTGTGACAAAAATTACTCTCGTCTCAGTCTCGCTCTCTCTCTCTCTAGGAAATGTTTGTCTCGTCTCGCTCTCGCTCTCGTAACCGTTTGTCTCGTCTCGTCTCATCTTATCAAATATCGTTCTTAATATAATTTTTGTTAAGATAGTCCAACACGAGGTAATCATTAATTTTATTGTAATTAATATATGCGTGATTAATTGCTATTTAGTTAATTGTTATATAATAAATTACAATTTTACAATAGTTAATTCGTCCATACAGGTAACAATTTTTGAAGTTACAAGTTACGAAACAATGAACTTTGATAATTTAAGTTTAAGTAAGTGAAATTTTACAAATAGTATGGTTGCGACAGTTACTACGTGGTAATTTATACTAACATTGAATTGAAAAATTCACTATGTTTTTACCACACTTAGACTATGTAAAAATGTTATACAACTTGTTACTCAAAGTTATATAAATTTCTACACATATCACGACTTAAGTTACGACGTTTGACTGTCATTTTCAAGTGACTTAACAAATTGATGATGTTGAATATATAACCCTATAATTTTGGTGGGGAGGGGGTTGTTTGTCTGTAGTTGAGGGCTTATCTGCCGGACATTGGGTAAGATTAAGAAGTTAAGAAAGATTAGGTCAGTTGGCTCGTTTAGGAGATTAACGGAGGGATTACTAGTTGTTTTGAAGATTTTTAATGACGTTATGAGATTAAGCTTTGGGCCTTTGTTGCAGTTATGCAATATTTTAAGATTAGCTATTTCGAGGAATTTGTGATTATCTATAATATTGTGCTAATCTTAGAATCTTACATAACTGCAACAAGGGCCCAAAGCTTAATCTCCTAGAGCAGCGCTGTCCAACTTCTCTTAGCCAGCGGGCCATTTTTTCTTTAGCAAATATTTCGCTGGCCAAAAAGGAAAGGTAAATGAAAAGTCAGTTCATGTCAACTCAAAAGTTGATTAAATTTTATTTATACGAAAAAGTCAAAGATAATAACATTTTTTCGACAATAAAATGTTTGCACAATAACTATTTCGTTTATATTTATTGTTAAAATGAAATATCATTATGACATTTTAATTTTATATATTTCATGTCAGAGAATGCAGGCTCGCAGATAGATGTACTTCCGAACATAGAAATGATTTGAAGTCCAACATCTCTGATTTTTTTATATTTTTCTTTATCCAAATGTTTAAACACTTGCATTACAGTTGCTGCACTAGATGCAATGAATGAGTCAGCCTGAAGGTCGCATAATTCCATTTGATATATAGGTTCAACGGAGGTAATATCGATATTGAATGGATCACTAAATAAATTAGTACTCATCTTTAAATCATCAAATTGAGAATATCTTCTAATAAAAACCTCAATAGGCATATCTAATTTAAAATGTTAAAATTTACTTCTACGTTACTATGTTACAGGCGTTCATTTCTTCATACATCTCTTTGCAACATTCAAAATGAAATAAATTATTTTCCTGCAAATTTAACTTTAAAATTTAACCACAATTTTAATTTATATCTGAATCCTGTTACATGTTTATAAAGACAACACACATCTTGATCTTTTCCTTGCAAGCATTTATTCAAAATATTTAAATAATTTATAATGTATGTTAGGAAAGCAAGTGAACAAAGAAAAATTTTATCACCTAAATTTGCTGTCAAAGCTTCATCGATGCCAACTTCCTTTAAAAACTGATGAATTTCTTTTCCAAGTGTAAAAAATGCATATGTAAAAGCAAATCACCATACTCAGCTTGCAGTTCGTCCAAAAAAGTTTTAAATTTTCGATGTGAAAGAGAACGATTTCCGCCACGAATTAAATTTGTTAGTTTGCAAACCGTGTCTATTACGTCTTTTAGTTTTAGTGAAAAACCATATAATGCCTCCTGATGCACAATACAATGGAACATTAGACAATTTATTCCTTCTTTTTGTAAGATTCCTGCGAGCCAAATATTTTCCCGTCATAGCTCTGGCGCCGTCAGGCAATAGCGGTTCACTTGTCAAATCCGCCATACGGAGCTATTGCACATTTTAATTCGTTAAAAATATCTTCATCTTCAGCTTTTGTTGTTCCGTGTAATGATCGTAATTTTAAAAGTTGTTCTGAATAATCATAGATTTAATTTACGGTTTTTATAAAAATTGCCAGATTCCAATTCGAGCGGTTGAGCGGAGCGGACGTGTTTTGTGAAGCGAGTTTTACGGATTGAGTTTTTTTTATTTTTTATTTGTGACGCGTAAAAACGGTGCGCGATAAGGAAGAAAAAAGAAAGAAAAAGAAAAAATGAAAAAAAGTGAGAGTGAAAGCGACCGAGACGAGGATTATAAAAGGAAAAGAGAAAAGGGAAGAGAGTCAGAAGAAAGGTTGAACCCCTTTCAAAAAAGTAAAAAACTGGATGAAGATCACCGGCTAAAAAGGAAATGGGTGAGGAAATGAAGATGCTGAAAAAAATTATGGAAGATATAGGGGAGATAAAGGAAGAGAATCGGAAGATGAGCCGGGAAATGGAATACTTGAAAAATATGATGCGTGAAAAGGAAGAAAAATGGGAAAGAGAAAAGACAGAACTAAATGAAAAAATTAAAAGACTGGAGGAGAAAATGGAAGAGAAGGAAAAAATAATGAGAAAAAAGAAGATTGTTGTGACGGGACTGGACGAAGGGGAATGTGAGAACGAGAAGAATCTGGAAGAATGGATAAAGGCAGAATTAGAGGTAGAAGTGACGGTGAAAGAGATGTATAAAGTAAGTGGAGGGAAAATGTTAGTGGCGGAACTTGGGACCTGGGGTGAAAAGCGGAAAGTTATGGAAAATAAGAGGAAACTAAGAGAAAAAAGGGAAAAGAGAGTATACATAGAAGACGATCTGACAAAGAAGGAAAGAGAAATACAGAAGGAATTAAGAGCGATAGCCAAAGAAGAGCGACAAAAAGGACGGTGGGCGAAAGTCGGTTATAAAAAGATATGGATAGACGGAAAAGGCTTTAAATGGGATGATGAAAAGGGGGAGTTAAACACAACAAATTTTTGAATAAGAGCACAAGGAAAAGACGACAGGACAGAAAACGGAAAACGAACATGGAGAGGAATAAGGAAGAAACGGAGCAGTTAAGAATAGTATACTGGAACACAGCGGGGATAAAAAGCAAAGACAATGAGTTTTGGGAATATTTGGGAAAATTTGATGTAGTGGGACTGGTAGAAACGTGGGTGGAAGAGAAGGGGTGGGAAAAATTGGAAAAAATAATGCCGAAAGAGTTTAAGTGGAAGTGTCAATTTGCAGAGAGGGTAAGCAGGAAAGGGAGAGCTAAAGGGGGGATAATAATGGGAGTGAAAAAGGGTTTGGAAGAAGAAAACAGAACCGAAGCAAAAGAAGAAAGAGGCATTATGGAAAGAACGGTGAAAATTAGACAGAAAAAATGGAGAATTATAACAATATACAGCAGAAGTATGAAAGAAACGAAGAGAATGATAGAAGAGCGAGTAAAACAGCAAGACGAGGGAACTCTGGTGATTGGGGGGGACTTTAACGCAAGAATTGGAGAAAAAGGAATACGGCTAGAAGAAGAACAAACAACAATAGAAAGAAGACCAACAAAAGACACAACAGAAAACGCCGAAGGGAGACTACTGATAAGTCTAGTAGAAGAAAGAGGGTGGGACATACTTAATGGAAACAGTATAGGAGATGAGAAAGGAGAGTACACATATATCGGACCAAGAGGGGAGACAGTTATTGACTATGTTATGGTGAATGAAGAAGCATGGGATGAAATAGAACAATTCAAGGTGGGAGAAAGAGTCGAGTCGGATCATATGCCATTGGAAGTGAAGACAAAAGGAAGAGAGAAAAATAGAAGAAGTGAGAAGGATGTTAGAAGAAAAATTGTGAAGAATATCTGGACGGAAGAAGCAATAGAAAATTATAGAACAAGACTTAGGGAGGCTAGATACGAAGAGGAAGGGATAAACGAAAAAGTGAGAGAACTGGGTGATCACGTAAAAAATGCAACAGAAAAAAAAGTGATAGAGACAAGAGTGAAGGTGGGGGCTTGGAAAAACGAGTGGTGGGATAAAGAATGCAGGGAAGGGAAGCAATCAGTAAGAAAGAAATTAAAAAATTGGAAAAGAGGAAAAGCAAGTAATGAGGATTACAAGAGAGCACGCAAGAGGTACAAATTAGTATGCAAGGAGAAGAAGCAAAAGAAATGGATGGAAGAAGAACTAAAGATGAAAGGCATAAAGACGGAAGAAGAGGTATGGAAATACATAAATAGGGAAAGAAAGAAAAAAGTAGAAAAAGTGAGTAATAGAATTACTATGGAGGAATGGAGAAAGTACTTCAGTCAGCTGCTGGGTGGTGACGAAATCAGACAGGAAAAGAAAAAGAGTCAACACAGGGTGGGAGAAATAGAAGAGATAACAAGAGAAGAATTAGAACAACAACTGAGTAAACTGAAAAAGAAAAAGGCACCGGGGAGGGACGGTATACAGAATGAATCGTGGATATATGGAACTGAAAGGGAAGCTGACAGGCTGTTGGAGATAATGAATGGAGTGTGGAAGGGAGAGGACTTCCCACAGGAGTGGAAAGAGGGGATAATATGCCCCATATATAAGAAAGGAGAAAGGGAAACAGCAAGCAATTACAGGGGGATCACCATGCTCAATACAGCATATAAGATATATGCAATGATTGTAGAAGAGAGATTGACGAAGGAATTGAAGGAGCGAGGTGTGATACCAGACGGACAGGCGGGATTTAGGAAAGGGAGAGGGACCATGGATAATGTATACATCTTGAATCACATAGTAGGGAATGAGATAAAAAAGAAGGGCGGCAGGATGTATGCATTATTTGTGGACCTGAAGGCGGCCTTTGATAATGTAGCAAGAGAGGCACAGTGGGAATGCCTGAGAAAGAAGAGGATAAAGGAACATCTGATAGCAAAATTAGAAGAGATTTATGAAGAAACAATAAGTAGAGTGAGAGTTGGGGAAAGGGTGAGCGAAGGTTTTAATACGCATAAGGGAGTGAGACAAGGCTGCCCACTAAGCCCCAGCCTGTTTGCAGCATTTATTGGAGATATAGAGGAGATGTTCAGCAAGGCGCAGACGGGTGGGGTCGTGGTGGGCAAAGAAAAAGTGTGGTCCCTAGCCTACGCGGATGATTTGGTGGTGCTAGCGAGAGACGAGAAAGGGATGAAAGAAATGATAAGAAACATGGAGAAATATATGAGGAGGAAAAAGCTGACAGTGAATGTGGAGAAGTCCAAGATGATGGTGTTTAGAAAAGGGGGTGGCAGGAGAAGAGTAATTGAGTGGAGATGGGAGAAGGAGAAAATTGAAGAAGTAAAAGAATTTAAATACCTAGGGTACGTGTTTAATGAGAGAACTACTGAAACAGCACACGTGAGAGAGTTAGTAAAGAAAGCCAATAAAATACTAGGAGTGGTATGGGGAATAGGAGAGAGAAAACTTGGACACGACTATAGAAGGAGGGTGATGATGTTTGATAGCCTGGTGAAAAGTGTGATGATGTATGGAGCGGAAAATATTTGAAATGGGTGCTAGGACTAGGTAGAGAGACCCCGGGGTATATAGTGATGGAGGAAACAAAGAGAGATGGAATAAGAATAGAAGCAGGAAAGAGAGCAATAAGTTTTGAGGAGAGGGTGATAGAGAGAGGAGAGTGCAGAATTCTGCAAGAGTGCCTCAAAGAAAAAAGAAAAGAAATAGGAAAGGGGTGTGGAAAGAGAGGGAAGCATATCTAGAAAGAAACGGGTATGCAGGAGCGGAGATAAAAAGAATGCGAGAGAGAGGTAGAGTAATGACAGAGGAATTGGTCCAGAGAGATAGAGATGTGCAAAGGCAAGAAAGGAGAGCAAGAATTAGGGAGTCTAGGTACAACGGGAAATATGAAAAAATAATAACGGAAGAACTGCCAAAGTACCTAGGAAGAGAAAGTAGAAAAGAGAGAGTGACAATAGCAAGATTCAGATGTGGAAATGAAGAGAGAGATAATAAATTTTGGATGGAGGATAGGAATAGAGTATGCAGGATGTGTGGAGAAAACAAGGAGACAATAGAACACTGGCTGAACGAATGTTCAGAAATGAGAGAAAGGGACGAGGGTAGAGAAGAGGTTTTAAACGAGGATGGAAGAGGGATAGATTGGATGAAGAAAGTTGAGGAGAGAAGAAGAGCAATATGTGGAGAGGGAAGCCGACAATCCACCCAACAACGGAATTCATCACTATAAGAAACAATATCGGTCCCAGAACAGATCCATGGGGGAACTACAGAAAAGGATCTCAAGAGCTGAATTGGAATAGCAAGTTTAGGTTTTTAGTGATTTATTTAGTTTTATTAGCATACGTTTCTTTTTGATTCTTTTTTATTTATATACTATATTAGTTTTATTTATATATGTATTGTTTTATGTATAAAATTTTGGAATCCATTTATAAACCTGTAGAGGTAATAAATATACATAAGTAAGTATAAAAATTGCCATTTGACTTGTGTCGGAAATGTCTGTACTTTCGTCCAATGGTACGGAAAAATTGCAGCAATTATTGACTAGGTTTTGTAATTTATTAATGACATGTATACGTACTGATTTTTATAAAAATAACCATTTGACTTGTGTCGGAAATGTCTGTACTTTCGTCCAATGGTACGGAAAAATAGCAGCAATTATTGACTAGCTTTTGTAATTTATTAATGACATGTATAGGTACTGATCCCGTTTATTCGTAGGCTTACAGGTGAATGAGAAAGAGAAACTGTTTGAAATTTTGTTGCCATTTCGTTATTATTAAAAGCTTGATCAATTTTTATGGCACATTTTGTAATTAATTCTCCATCCGAAAAAGGCTTTTTTGCTTTTGCAATTTCTAAGCAAACTTCAAACGATGCACTGATGCTTCTTGAGAATTTCTTACTTGGGTAAAATAATTCTTTTGATAGTTCTGCTGTTTTTTATTTTTTTTTACTAATGCTATTCTCGAGTCCCCCGTGCACGAAAAATACTTTTTTTCATGCATTGATTGGTAATGGCGCTTTAAGTTGTATTATTTGCACAGAGCTACAGTCTGTGAACATTCCAAACACTGTGGCTTGCCCTTGTTGAGAATAAATAAATAATCAACCTCCCATCCTTCTGGAAATGCTCGATTCTCAGTATCAATCTTTGTTTTCTTAGACGCACTCATAATTAAGGATTGTTTCAATTAACAAATAAATATGAAATTTAGTTAATTGTGTTTTATTGCATTTCACAAAATGACAAATAACCCACGATAGATGTAAACATAAAAGTCCGTTAACTACTGGCGTACAAGATAAGCGGCTCTCGACAACAGTGATACTTTAATTGGGGAAACCACATTAGGAGGTTCAAAAAATCATATTTACTTTTTATTGCATAAATCGTTAGCTTAACTATCCAAGAAAACGCTGTCAAAATTTCAAATCGAAATTCGCATTCGTTTAGAGTATATGAGCATAGAACCGAGTGCACATCGGGTACAGGCTCGAGCAGAGCATTACCTCGTTTATCTCGAAATGACTTTTTTCTCATTTGCGTGCAATCTTACTCAAAAAGTTTAGAACCGATCATTTTGAAAATTGATAGTATGATTCTTTATAAAATATCGAATTATATGAACCAACTTGTGAGATGATATCGCGATTTTAAGGGTATTTTTCCTTGCATAACATGAGATAAAAATCGTGAAAATCGAAGAAAAACACCCGCAAAATTTTTAATTTTCGTTTTTTTCGCCAGCATTGAGGTTCATATTCTTAGAAAATAAGTTATTAATGTAAAATCAAAACCTTTTTGATTTCACATGAAAATCGGTATGGCTACATTGAACGCAATTGAAAACTATACTTACAACCTTCGGCGGACATCAACTTGTTATTTACCGTAACTTTGTTATTTTTGGCTGAAATTATTCAAAAGAATTCACAAAAATTGTTCGAAATATGAATGAAATGATGACAAAATGTGATTAAATTCTAGCTAATTTTTGATACTGATTTTTTCCCACAAAAAAGCAGCCTCCTAAACAGCCTCCTAATGTGGTTTCCCCCCGTAATGTTTAAAGCAGCCGTCGCTACAATCCGCCGCTCCTTCTGCCCCCATGTAACAAGGTGCAAAGGACAAATGCGCAAAAGCGCAAAAAGAAGAACAAGGCGCAAAGAAGAAGCGCGCCATAAAACCATAATATGACAATATATGACCATTAAACAGAAGGTTTATATGTATATATTGTATATATGTAAATATCCGTAAAACAACCATATTTATTCAGCCATACAAACAACCATATCATTAGCATTTTTATAATTCTTATTGTAGACGGTTGAATTATAACTATTATCTAAAAATCTCATATATTTATATATTTTAAATATATACAGATATTTATTTTAAATTTGATGTAAAGTTTACTACAACTCGCGGGCCGTAAAAAAAAGCTTCGCGGGCCGGATACGGCTCGCGGGTCACCAGTTGGACAGCGCTGTCCTAGAGTCATTAGAATTCTTCAAAACAACCCTTAATCCCCCCGTTAATCTCCTAAACGAGCAAACTGACCTAATCGTTTCCAAACTTTTTAATATTACCCAATCTCCGGCAGATAAACCCTCAACTACGGACAAACAACCCCCCTCCCTCCCAAAATTATAGGGTTATATATTCAACATCATCAATTTTTTAAGTCACTTGAAAATGCCCGTCAAACGTCGAAACTAAACTCTTGATATGTGTAGAAATTGATATAACTGTGAATAACAAGTTGTATAACATTTTTACATAGTACAAGTGTGGTAAAAACATAGTGAATTTTTCAATTCAATGAAATTTTACACTTTAAGTCACAAGATGATCAATAATTCAAACATAAAAATCCTTTAAGGTTGTGCGCGTTTGATCATTATCTTTCAACAAGTACTGATGTTGCCATTATGAATAAATTAAAATCGTTTCATTAGACTTACATCACTCTAAAATATATTGACTTAAATCTTCTCTTTTCAGTAGTATGTACTAATTTAGCTTTCCAATGTTTCGAAGTTTTTGCTGAATTGTTTTATAGATTATCAATATCAAGTCATTTTTGAATGATTTACTTCCGTTCAGATGACTAACTTTTCGGATTCTCCCTCAAAATTGATATTATTTACATACAGTTGATAAACTTCGAAACATTGCACAGCCTTATTTTTCATTTCCTTTCCCCAATCCGTCTTGTCACATGTCTCGATTTTATGTCGAGAGCCTAAAATTAAACAATAAACCCAAATAACATTTTATCTCTTGGTTTTTGAAAAGCAATAAAAAAAATCCACCACAGTACGGTTTGGCTTATTATCTAATTCATAAACTGTCGATTCATTTTCGAATATAAGTAAATTAAACCCTTTAAAATATCTTTCTAGAAAATCTTAAAGCTATGTATATAATTATAAAAATATCTGTCATAAAAATGAACGTTCCAATTTAGTGGAGGGGGCAGGGAAATATAGTGATAAGAAACCATAAATGTCTGTTTACATATAATTTCTATTTGGTTACTATTACTATATCTGAAATTCGGCTTGTTCCATCCACATGAAAATGTATAGATAACAAATGTACGGATAAAATTCATAATAAAAACGAACGAAATATTTTATATTTAGTCCGGTCATTTTAGACATAAAAATAGTGATCAAATAAAAAAAATTCTGACAGAGCCAAATCTTTGTAGAGACCTTAGGTTTACCACAAGGAATAAAGTGTCAAAAGTCCCCATCAGTCCCATGTGAGCTTAGGGACTTATTCGGGGCCCAAGGTCAAAATTTTAGGTTTTTTGGATTTTTCTCGAAAACGGTAAGTTTTATCGAAAAAGTACTTCAGAGCAAAGTTGTAGATCTTAAAATTCTCTATAAAAATGGTCCCTATGATTTTTCTCTAAGACCCACTATGTCCCAGATATTGCGCTTGTAAGAATCACGTTCTATATAATATGCAATCATTTCCACACCACCTGTGAGGTAGTGTACTCGGCGCGTTTTTTTTAACGTGGTATCCCAGATAGGCCTATTCCACGAACCTTTATGACGTTATTTTCAGGAACAATAATTATTTAATAGTATGAAGATTATTGATATGGGTTACTGAGTTTAACTGTCGTTCTAACTTTTTTTTATTACTTTAATCTGACTCATACTCTTCATATTCAACTTCAACAATCATGTTTTCTTCAATTTCTTCTTGTTCTTCTTCTTCTCCTTCCTGTTGATGAACGCTTAGAAATTGTTCAAATGAAGATGAATCAGTTGTCTCTTTATCAAAATCACATGAATCTTCCTCTCTTATATTTAATTGAACATTTGAGCAAGAGACACCTTGGCAATTGGTACACGCTGGAGAACACTGCAACCCTACTTTTTTACAGCCACATTTGGCACTACAACCTTTCTTGCAATTGCAAAAAATAGTGTTAAGAAGTTTTTCTGGAGCAGGGGGCAGTAAAGTTCGAATCGGTTCCAAAGTATTATTTATCAATTTCCAACCCCAGTCTTCAGGGTTCAGTTCATTGCCTTGCCATGTTTGAACTTGATAGTATACTCGAAACAAATGTTGACTAGCAGATGCCGATGTTGGAGGAAGACAAGATAGCTGTACAGAACTTTTAAGAATGGCATTCAATGGAGCTTGCAATTCAGCAGAGTGAGGTAAGAATCGATGGTAAAAGTTTCTTGCTTTTTGTTTCGTGTATTTTTTACAAATGTTAAATATCTGTACGTATCTATGCAATCAATTTTTTTTTTGGAGCTCCATAAACCGCAAGAAGAAACCGAATTCCTTTAGTAATTAGTATTTGAGGTGAAGAATTAATTTCTGTAAATACTTTTGCGCAGTCAATCAAATCATTTTTTTCAAATAATTTTAATACTGAATTTTTGCCCCTTCTAAACATTGCTGACGTAGTATCGCATCCGGTTATCGCATGTAAAAATAAAATAAAGTTTTGGCATTTTGGATAAGCTGATAAATTTTTAAAGGGGATTCGGTAAGGGACCGGCGGTCATTTTAAAGTAAATTTTCTTAGAATAGTATAATGTATACATAAAAGAGACACGAGTAGGCATTTTTGCTTGCTTGAGTACCTAAATATGTATATACGTGGCATATGTGTGCATACTATGTAGAACATGATTCTTACAAGCGCAATATCTGGGAAATAGTGGGTCTAAGAGAAAAAATCAAAGGGACCATTTTTATAGATAATTTAAAGATCTACAAGTTTGCTCTGAGGTACTTTTTCGATAAAACTTACCGTTTTCGAGAAAAATCCAAAAAAACCTAAAATTTTGACCTTGGGGCCCCGAATAAGTCCCTAAGCTCACATGGGACTGATGGGGACTTTTGACACTTTATTCATTGTGGTAAACCTAAGGTCTCTACGAAGATTTGGCTCTGTCGGAATTTTCTTTATTTCAATTGTCTAAAATGACCGGACTAATTACGAAATCTGATTTATATTTCAACTAGATGTACACTAGATGTACAACTAGACAGTAGATTTCGTAATATAAAGTAGATGTCGTAGACAATTTCAAATTATTATTATTATCATAACAATATTTTCACAAGAACATAAACCTGGTTAGACACAGTAGAAAAATCAAATGTGGTTTACAATATTCCGAGTCTGAATTGTAATATAATGTATATAGGACAAACATCCAGTTGTCTGTCGGGACGTATTACATCTCACAAAAGTGATTGCAAACTAGAGAAAGCATGTGCCCTGTCGGAACATGTCATCATGAACCCAACATTCAATGGATTTTGGCAAAGTGAGAGTTTTATGCACGGAAAGAAATTACCATAAAATAATTTTTAAGGAAATGTTTTATATCAAGGGAGAGGAAAATAGTACGAACAAGAAAACTGATGTTAACAATCTTAGCATTATCTATGATTACATACTAAAACTAGAACATAATTTTCTATCTCGTTCAAAAGACGTAATTGTGTGTTTTCATGATCAAGCTATTGACTGCTGTTTTATTAAAAAAAGCTTTTCTGGAGATTTTCTCAAATCATTTAAATTAATTTGAATCCAATTAATTTGGTGGAAAGAATCAGCTTGTATATTCTTTTCTCAAACACCCGTGTGCGGGTACATGCGCACTATAAATCAGTATAGTTACCCGGATTGCGCACAATCCGCTTACAAATTTTAATATAATTAAAAAACTAGTCCATTTCCGTTTTCATCACCGTGGCACCATGTTGGAGCACACGTTTTTCAATTTGATTTTTGTTTTAATTAATTAACTTTGTATATTTCAATTTTGTGTTTTAATCTGTTTTATTATACAAACATGAAGGCTTGACTCTCTTATTATAAATTTAATCTTATTTTGTTTTCTAAGGTGTTATACAATGCCTTCTTTAATGTGTTCTATATGTGGACGATATGTTGGACCGAGTATCACGAAAATCAAATTTTCCAGTTTGAAACAGGGCTGTTATAATAACTTACTTGTTAGGGTTGCTCGCGTCTCCGCCACGTGTGGATCGTCCTTCCGGCGCCTTTTTTAAGGGAGGAAATGGGTGGAGGGATACCTCCAAGTTGGTGTCTTCCAAACGTTGAATGCCGCTGTAGCCCTTTGTGCTCGTGATTACACCCATGGTTAACTCGCCCTATAAATTGCGTGCACGTGTTGGTCAAACTTGGCTTCGCGCCTCGACTCCGTTCCGCTCGTTTCTCACACTCGAAGCATACTACCCGAATAATATATATTCGCGAAGTAAATTGATAAATCGCGCGATTTCGGCCCAGGTCGATACACCTTTCCCCTTCTGTTAATCGGTGCCGAAATCGATTCAAATGTTAAACTAAAAATACAGATTTACTAAAATTGGCGCGAGCAATATATATATATATATATATATATATATATATATATATATATATATATATATATATATATATATATATATATATATATATATATATATATTGTATTGTTTTCTCGGGGATTCCGCGTTGATGTTGAGGGTTGGTTCTGAAAAGAACCGGATTCTCGACGTTTCGGCGAACTAACATTCGCCATTCTCAAGAGATATATGCGTCCGTGCGGGTCAACGGTTAGACGCATACTATAAACGCATATAAACGGTAGATACGCATCCAGTATGCGTCTAACCGTTGCCCCGCACGGACGCATATATCTCTTGAGAATGGCGAATGTTAGTTCGCCGAAACGTCGAGAATCCGGTTCTTTTCAGAACCAACCCTCAACATAAACGCGGAATCCCCGAGAAAACAATACAACACAGGTATCTATCCGCGAAAACCTCAAATACAACATATATATATATATATATATATATATATATATATATATATATATATATATAATATACATATATATATATATATATATATATATATATATACATGAGCCATTTATTTTGAAAGTGGCCTAAGTCCATTTTTCAAAAATATGTGTTAATGAGTTAGCTACCTTAATAGTTAGATTTTTACTTGATATTTTTATACTGAAGTAACTTGTTACTAATATATTTAAAATCATTAAAATTTTTTGGCATAAAAATTTGCTGTGTTAATGAAGTTTATTTTGAAAGAGTTTCAAACGATATGAAAAATATGCAATTAAAGTTTATGTGATCTCAAAAGATTTATGTTTAATTATTAAAGTAGTTGAATGATCAATGTGCAATGAATTTATTATAAACAATTTAATATCAAATTTCAACAAGTTTCGATTTGCTAATGGATTCATATGGGCCTCTTAATATACCATTGTAATTTTCAGTAATTCGTTAATAATTTGTTTATAACGAATTAAATTGCAAAAAAACTGTATGAGAATATAAATGTATTAAAATATCCCACGAGAAAACTTATGAATCTTCGAATATGAATTTCGATGTGAAAATAAAAAAACTACAAAACAATACGAGACCACTCACAAACCTTAAATACAAAGAATTTTGGTAAACCACCTTTGTATACCACATTGTATACCACTGCCCACAATAATTACTTTATATCCCTCCCGCATACACAAACTGGAGAAAACTGAATAATAATTAAAAAAACAATATTAATATTAATGTAAAAATTATTTAACTGTTATTCATCATTTTTGATTTTATAAGATGAAAGTGTTTATCTACGATCACTATTTTAAATGCCCATTATTCTACAGTTTGTGGACTATGTAAATACATTAAAACACACACGTATGTTATGATTGATAACACACACGTGCGTTTGGTTTACGATCCGTTGATTGGCTGAGAGCTGCTACTACTTGATCATACGTTCAGCGCCCCCGGTGCCACAATTCAAACTAACGGGAATTGACATTGCGTACATTGGGTTGCCTATATCCATGAGCCCAGTTCAAATTCCAGTTTAACCCAAATAAGTACTAAATAATAAGGTATGTAACCATTAAGAATGTATTTTTTTTTCATTTCTTTCAAGTTAAATAATGTCGAGTATATATGAAAATACAACTGTTTAGGTTATGTAAAATATACTTCTTATTAGAAATATATAAAAATATATGTCTTTCTGTTTAATAAGAAAAATATGTTTGGTGTAACAAATTTGTTTCTTATTAGGTTATGTAAAATATACATAATTATATACGTAATTGCCTTACAACTCGAGTTATGTACTATTTTATCTACGACCACACTAATTTGTTTCTGTTTAATAAGAAAAATATGTTTGGTGTAACAAATTTGTTTCTTATTAGGTTATGTAAAATATACATAACCAATATATATATATATATATATATATATATATATATATATATATATATATATATATATATATATATGTATAACTTGCCCGTGGCAAGAAGGAGCCTCCTTGCCCGTGGCAGGAATTACTCACAAAAGCGAGATCACATATGCTCTCGTGTCTTGCGAGAGCGATATGCTCTCGCCCTCTTCTAAATTATTTTCAAAACTGTCTCGTCTCGGTCTCGTCTCACTTTTATGAGACGAGACGAGACGAGAAGATAAAAATATCGTTCTAGTGTGAAGCTCTAGACCAGACAAGACGAAATAAGTGTAGACAAAACCAGACAGGACCAGGCAAGACCAGACAAGACCAGACAAGACCAGCCGAGAAGAGAGAAGACCAGAAAAGACCAGACAAAATTAGACAAGACCAGGCAAGACCACATGAGTGTAGATAAAACTAGACAGGACCATACAAGTCCAGACAGGACCAGAAAACATGAGACAAGAGCAGACAAGACCAGACAAGATAAGACAAGACCAGACCAGACCATGCAAGACCAGACCATACCAGACAAGACTAGTCAAGACCAGACAAGAAGACTAAATAGACAAATTTAGACGGACATGACTAGACAGATAAGACTAGCCAGACAAGACTAGACAGAGAAGTTTACACAGACAAGACTGGCCGGACAAGACGAGACAGATAACACTAGACGGACATGACTTTTTTTTATTAAAGTGGTTCGGGGGAAGCACTCACTAAACGCCCTATTCCACCTTGGCTTTTAGTTTGCGCCAGCCCGGTATCGCATATTTTGCAATCAATCAGGGTGGGCAGCCCGGACGGTTAGTGAAAATCGCCCTAGTTATTGCCTCCCTGACCAGGATTCGAACCCGGGTCTCCCACATTGAAAGGCGGGTAGGTAGTCAACTACACCAGAGGTCAACTACACCACTACGCCACCGAGGAGAATGAGGCGGATATGACTAGACGTACAAGACTATACAGATAAGGCTAGGACGTACAAGATTAGGTGAAACAAGACTAGGATAGACAAGGCTAGGACAGACACACACTAGGATATACAAGACTAGGATAGACAAGAATAGGACATATAGAACAGACAAGATTAGGACAGACAAAACTAGCACAGACAGGACTGGACTGAGATGTACAAGACAAGGACAGACAAGACTGGGATATACAAGACTAGAACAGACAAGAGCAGGACATACAATACTATGAACAGGGCTAGAACAGACAAGACTCTGACATCCAAGACTAGGAGAGACAATACTAGGACAGACAACAAGACTAGGACAGACAAGACTAGGACAGACAAGACTAGGACAGACAAGACTAGGACAGATAAGACTAGGTCAGACAAGACTTGGATATACAAGACTAGGACAGACAAGGCAAGGACATACAAGACTCTGACAGACAAGACTAGAAAACTAGAATAGCCAAGACTAGTACATTCAAGACTAGGACAGACAAGACTAGGACAGGCAAGACTAGGACAAACAACAAGGCTGGGACATACAAGACGAGGACAGACAAGAGTGAGACTTACAAGAATATGACATACAAGACTAGGACAGACAAGTCTAAGACATACAAGACTAGGACATACAAAGCCAGGACAGACAAGAATAAGACATACAAGACTAGGATATACAGGACTGGGACAAACATGACTAAGGCAGACATGACTAGATCAGACAAGACTAGAGCAGAGAAGGCAAAGACAGACAAGTCTGATACATACGAGACTAGGACATATAAGACTGGGACAGACAAGACTAGGACATACAAGACTAGGACATACAAGACTAGGACATACAAGACTAGGACATACAAGACAAGGACACACAAGACTAGGACAAAAAATATTAGGACAAATAAGACTATTTTTTTTTTCTCTAAAAGTTTGGTTCGATGTGAATACCGGGTTTGCCGACCCTTCGAACACGTCGGTCTATTGGTAGCCTATTGTATTCTATCACATTCACTTTAGGCCAAGAAACCTGTTGTTATTGTAAATTGCGCTAATAGCCATTTTACACATTTGTCTTCTGGAACAAATGCGGCCGGCGCTGGGGATAGAACTCGGACCTCTATACCTGTTAGTTAGCGCTCTAACATGAGGCCACGAGCGTCACCACTACACCACTCGCGCCGGCCGAAATAAGACTAGGACAGATAAGACTAGGACTGACAAGTCTAGACAGACTAGACTAGACAGACAATACTAGACAGACACATTTAAGCAAACATGGTTAAACAGACAATACTAGACAGATAAGACTAGACAGACGAGGCTAGACGGACGAGACTACAAATACAAGAACAGGACAAGACTAGATCTGCAAATTATTTTGTCATTTTCGTTCAATTTTGATATTAAACAAGAGGATTTTGCAAAGTGTGTCCATTCAAATCAACACAAAAACAATTGCTTCGAATAGATTTTGGTTTTTGAAAATTTGACAATATTTGCAATTTATTTTGACGTTTTCGTCCAATTTTGACACAAAACAAAAGAATCTTGCAGAGTTTGTCCATTCACATCAACAAAAATAAACAAAATCTGCTTCGAATAGATTTTGGTTTTTGAGAATTTGGCAATATTTGCCAATTGTTTTGAGATTCTCTTCCAATTTTGATGTAAAACAAAAGGATTTCGCATAGTTTGTCCACTCAAGTCAACAACAACAAAAAAATGTGCTTCGAATAGAGATTTTGGTTTTGGAAAATTTGGCAATATTTGCAACTAACACAAAGTTATAAAAATTCGGAATGTTGAGCACACAATCACATTAGTTCAATAAAGTAATTCACAGCGAAAGGGTTAAACGTAAGATAATCGAAAATAGGTAGTCAAAAAGTTGCATCGGCCGGGAATCGAACCCGGGCCGCCCGCGTGGCAGGCGAGCATTCTACCACTGAACCACCGATGCTGTTATGTTTAACTCGAAAAGTTTTTTACAGGAATACGTGTTTTGAAGCGGAAACAGGATGTCGAAAATGTTATGTAGCCCTTTGACGTTTGACGGTACTATAAAGTACCACAATATAAAAATATGTTTGAAACTAAAGCAGAGTTATATTTGTTATATTGAATTATTTCGAACAAATATTGACTACCAGTGTGTACTATTTTGGATTACTTTTCAATAAATTCCACTTTTTTTTATTGAATGCATTGGCAACAAGCCAACTTAAATACAGTTTAGACATTTTTGGGAAATGGCACATGAAAGTTTTTTAGTTATTTTTATTTCTGCACAGAGGATCCAAATTTAGGAATTGAAATTTGTTAAATGTTTTAATAGTTTTTATTAATAAAACTTTAACGGGTTATATCTATTTATGTCTTTTAAATCATCGTATTTCCTTGTATTTGGTATCATATCTTTTTCAGCAACCCTAGTTGTAATATTTTTCAGCATAAATAGGCTTATGCCGCTTTAACAGATCCAAAGAATATTATTATTTAAACATATCATATAACATAAGCTATTTTTTAAACATATCTGACCAAAAACCCAATTTTAAAAAAATACGACTTATGACTTTTTAAGCGCCCACCACAGATATGTTCAGCATTGAACGACAATGGCTGATTCATTGGTTGATTTGATCTGCTATAAAGTACTGCCATTTAGAAAATGCTTATCAATTTTTGAATGTAGTCCACTCATTGTACTAAATGACAAACCTTGAAAAATCTCAATTCTCTCAAAAACATTTGAAGTTTTGTCATTTGAATTAATAAGAAATATAAGGTAGATACATAGAGCTCTTGTTTAACAGGTTGACTGCCCCGCACTCCGATCGGAGTGGTTCGGTGTCTTCCGCTGCGCCGATCACTCCGATCGGAGTGCGTGTGCAAGGCAAATATAATATATATAAATAAAAATATTCGAAAAAATTTGTTGCCTTCTTGATAGAAACCAAAAATATTGGTGGCAGTCAACCTGTTAAAAAACTTTGGCCGTTCGGGGTAGTTATTTTATCGGATAAATCTGAATTTAATAGGGTTTTATATATTTTAATTTGTAGACCGTATTAACATTAAACCTTAGACTGTAAAATTATACCTTACTTAATGCTGAATCTAATTTTATAAAGCCTTGAAGAATAATTTATATGTCAAAATATTCAATGTCAGAGAGAAAGTCAATTTGTATTATTTTATCGTTTATCTCCGCCAAGTTGAGTTATTAAATTACTTAAAATAAACATTAATTTTCTAGTAGCTTGAATTGATTGAATTTGCCTTAACTGAAAAAATATGAAATTGAAACAAAAGCTACAGCAATCCCGATACAGTTTATTAAACTTTTAAAAGCTCCGCTGATACGTAACGTTTGTTAGAAATAATCTCACAGGATACGTTATCTACATTTCGCAGATTTTGTAACATGAAATGGTTGAATTCATTTACAGGAAACGTAAATTTGAAAACAAACTCCGACCCAATGAATTTCATTAATTAATAAAGTACTGATAACATTTCGTAATTGGTGGAGGTTAACGAAAATGTAGAAATCTACATACAAACGCTGAAAATTCTTATCATAATTATTAAATAACTAGAAAAGGTACATATTTATGATAACATTTATTTACTTTAACAAATATTACAAAACTTTTAGGAGCGTTTTATTATGAAATCAAATTGAATTTCAACATTTTTCTCTTGGTTTATCTTATTTTAATTACCTGAATAAACAAAAGTCATTTATCTCCAAATAACTATTCTTCCTGCTTCTTCTTATTATTATTAAGCTAATAACTTGTTTATTCCAGATTATCTTTCCACCTTTTTTGTGGTCTTCCGGGGCTGTGCTTCCCGCGGGGTCTTCTATCTCTTGCTATCCTAACTTGTCTGGCCTCGTACATACTGGGTATGTGCTGATTCCATTCATCTCTGTACTGTTCTGCCCATTCTCCAATCTTTTGTATATTACATTCTTGCCTAATGTCTTCGCTTCAGACATGATCTCTGAGGGATTTATTTGTTATTTTTCGAAGTGCCTTCATTTCCACAGTTTCCAACGTCCGTTTTGATTTAACTGTATCCGCACTTGTTTCCGAGGCATGTGCCAGTGCTGGTCTTACTATTGACTTGTATACTCTTACCTTCAGTTCTGGTTTTAAGTACTTTTTTCGTCATATGCATCGTTCAGGCATCTAGATATTCTCAAGGCTTTATTCGCTCTTCGTCTGGATGCAATTCGTCATTCAATCTTCTTTCACTCAAATCAAATCAAATACATTTATTTTTCCCCAGATATAAGTAATTTAAATATAGGACACGTCACAGAAATATAGCAAATAAAAGAATACTGATATTGAATAGTGAATACTGAATACTGAATTAAAAAAAATCAAAATTGAAACTTAGTACATATATAGATCCTCCTATAGACAAATAAATACACACACATATATACATATATATTTGCAAATATACAGAAACTATGAATCTGAATAAAAGTCTTTTAAAGTATAGAAACACTTTCCAATTAAATATATTTTTAGTTTCCTTCTGAACACTTTATAAGTCTTTTCTTCTCGGATTGTAGTTGGTATACAATTGAAAATTTTTATACCCTATCCGTTTGGTGCACTTTTGGATATAGTTAAGTTGCTTCTTATTGGTCTGAGATTATGACAATATCTCGTATTGTGTTTATGTCGTTCCTCTGCGGTGAAAAGTTTATTTTTGTTTCTAAATATGTGGCACACCAGTTCCCATATGTATAAGGAGGTTACTGTTAAAATATTTAATTTTTTAAAAATTGGTCTACATGATGTGAATACATTGATATTAGCTAAAGCTCTAATGACTCGCTTTTGCGACAGGAAAACGTTTTGTACAAGTGAAGAAACTCCTAATAGTATTATGCCATAGGTTAAAACCGACTGGACTTCGGCATGGTACACAGACAGAAGGGCCTCTTTGCCCACCGTTTGATGCACTTTTCTAATTAGGTAAGCCTTGCTCTTTAATTTTCTGATGATACTATCCGTCATTATTTTCAACGTCAGGTTTTCCTCTAAGTGGACGCCTAGAAACTTTACTACCTTGGTTCTCTTTAATCGAACGTTACCAATTTGTGATGGGAGATCATCGGTAGCTTTCCTTCGGTAACATTGGAAAACCATATAGCTGGTCTTTGCCAAATTTAGATGTAGGTTATTTGCGCAAAACCAGTTATGTAGCTGTTTTAGTGTTTCATTTGCTTAAAGTATAGTTTATAGTTGAGAAGCCTTCGAGATTACGATGGTAGTTTCGTCAGCATACAAAGTGCAATGATTACCACCGATGTCTTGAACCAGATCACCCTGATATATAAAGAAAATAATATTGGTGCTAGAATGCTTCCTTGCGGAACACCAATTTTTATATGTTTAGGTTTTGATAAACCTGTTATTCCTGCATTATCAACTTTGACATATTGTTGTATATTGCTGAGATAAGACTGGAACCAGCGACCTGCCTTTCCTCTAATACCATATGAATATAACTTTTCTAGTAATTTGTCGTGATCAACTCAACCAAATGCCTTGCTAAGGTCACAGAAAATATCGACAGGACACTTTCCATCATCAACCTCATTGATAATATTTTCGTAGAACTCGGTTAAAGCAGTAGTCGTTGATTTATCTTTACAGAATCCATGTTGTTGCTGTGGAATTAAATTGCATTTGAAAATAAATGGCATTAGTCTGTATTCCATGCAATATTCTAAAATTTTGGACAGACATGACACTAACGAAATTGGTCTATAATTATTTCTATCAGTACGATCTTCTTTTTTAAAAATGGGAATAACTGTTGAAATTTTTAAAATGTCTGGCACTTTTTCTGTAGAAAATGAGCAGCTAATAATATCAGTAACAGGCTCAATAACTTCATTGTGCAGTTCCTTGAGTAAACTACTTGAAATAGAATCCGGACCGCAACTAGATTTATTTTTTAGTTTTTAAAAAATTACAGACATTTCTGAAGTGCTAAATTCCTCTAAATATATATATATATATATATATATATATATATATATATATATATATATATATATATATATATATATATATATATATATATATATATATATATATATATATATATATATATATATATATATATATATATATATATATATATATATAGATTTGTCCTTAAACATTATGTGTTCTGTGTTATGTGTTTTTATCAGTTGGATCAACTGAGGGAATGTCTTTGATTATCAATTCAGGCGCGGTAATAAAATGTTCGTTCAGCAGGGATGCAACTGATGCAGGATCTTTTATTAGATTATCTTCATCTTTTATGAAAATATGTTGCATGGATCTTACCTTATTATCCAATTCGTTAATCGTTTGCCATAGAGTTTTTTGTTTATTTGATGACTTCTCTATTTTATTCTTATAGAAATTTCTTCTAGCTGTCAGCAGTAGACGCTGATGCATTTTTTTCTGTGCGATGTATATATCTTTTAATGCAGGATGTTGCTTTTGGAGAACATACAGGTCTTTTAGCTGTTTACTAGACCGTTTAACTTTTGTTGTTATCCAAGATTTGGTTTTGATTTTGATTTTCCTTATTGGACAAAATTTGTTTATATAACACTGCATCATTTGTATAAAGGCAGTTGTTTTATCATCACAGTCAGCTACATTGTATATATTTGTCCATGATTCTTTTTGTAGGGCTTTTTGTAGATTGGCTTTATTTTCTGCGCAGAAGTTTCTTGCGTAGCGGTACAATTGTTTTTGTTTGCAACCGTTTAAAGAATCACCTATCAATAAATATTTGTGGTCCGAAAATGTGCACTCCTCTACAGTAATCGGAGCTGTAAAGTTTAGCTTCGTCGGTAAATTGTCAATAGTACTCGAAGATGATTTAGTAACCCTGGTTGGCACTTTAATTTTGTATTCCAGCCCATACGCTTGAAGTAGGTTTATTAGGTTTTCTTTTACTACAGATTCGTATTCAAAATGTATATTGAAGTCACCTACAATAAGGATATCTTCATATTTCTGATATAATAGATCTAGGATTTCTTCAAGTTTTAATATTTAAGTTTTATATATCGTTATTATATATCGTTATTATTGATAGATTTCCAGGAGGCTCCACATACTTCAATAACTTTTTCAACCGACTTGTTTACAATGTCAATCCTTTGGCAGCTATTGATTCAAGATGTCTTGGCCCAAATAGCTACGCCTCCTCCAATTGACTCACTTCTACAAAATGAGCTAATTATCTTGTAGTTTGGCAGAGCGATTTGTTGGATTAGATCAGTGGACAACCAAGTTTCTGCCAAGCATAAGAAGTATGGGGCATGTTCCGTTGTTAATATCTCAAGATGAAGCAGTTGTTCCTTGACGCTTAGAGAATTTAAAAATAAAATTATATATTGTTTAATTTTATTTCTTAATTCAGATGAATTTTTACTTCATCTGACTGTTTTCGTGTTACTATTTTGTGTTTTAGACTATCTGTGGAATTTTCTCTAGTCTTGAAAAATTGTTAACACAAGTGTGTCGAGGCCAGATTTCTGGATTTTTGACATTAGTAAAATATTCAAAAGGTACCGAGATCTTAAATGAGGAGTGCCTCGATAACAGTTTTTTACAAATTATTTGTTTAAAGTTTTTCTTTTCTAAGTATGCGATCACCTCTTTTTCTGTAAGCTGCGGATGAAGACGGTAAACGTGCAGGTGTTGATAACGCACGGCCGCTCTAATTTCAGTTGCATCATCGTTCGTACCATAAATTGTATTTGTTTTCCTGGATCCTCTTGAACGGCGACGTTGGATTTCCCATGTGTCGGTGGATTTATTTATCTCTTTCTGGGCTGCATCCTTGATCTGTGTTTTATTTCTCACTTGTGTTTATTAACTTTTTTTGAGCTGTCACGACCTTCCCTGGCAGCGTTTAGTATTTCGGTGTTATCTGGCTGATAAGACTCCCCGATATCATCCCCAGTCGGCGTAGAACTTTGTTTTTGTGACACATTTTTAATAATTTGTGGATTTTCCCGCTCAGGAGCAACTTGAAGGTGCAATAACTTCTCGTTTTTTTTTCGGTTAGGGCTCCCACTTTCTTAGTTAGGTCAGAGATAACTGATAATAATGGTTGAACCTCCTTTTTTATAATTTCTGACATGAAATTTTCGAACTCACTACTCTTTAAAAAAGTGCCTAAGATTTCAAAATGTTTATCGGAAGAGATATTACATCTTAGCTCCCTCCCACCCATGATTAAAGTTCTTTATAAATAACAGATAGAATTAAAATAAACTAAAGCGGTTAAACTATAGATTTTAAAATTCACTAATACATTTTATTCCTCTCGCGAGGTGCACTCGTTCAGTGTCAGCGCTCAACTACGTTAGAAGTTAGTAGTTGAAGCTGTGTACTTGTTCTGTTATTTGCCTGTCTAGTTCTAGTTTACATCGGGGAGGTTCTCTACTTAATGTTAGGCATTTGGTTTTGTTAGTGGCAACGTTTAATCCGAATATCTTACAGCTATTTGAGAAATGAAATAATAGTCTCTGTAGATCATCCTCGTTATAAGCAGCTAGCGCTGCATCGTCAGCGTAACACATTATTCTAATTTCGTCATCTCCCATTCGGTAGCCTTGTCTATTTTTGATATATTCAATTATTTAATTCTTTAGCATGTTAAATAGCATCGGACTTAATGAATCTCCTTGCCTAATGCCCTTTTTTAATGGATTTTTTCGGATAATTTACCATTTGATCTAACTCTGCTATGGTTATTCTTATATCCTCTATTAGGTTAACTGTGTTGTCTGGAACATTATATTTAGCTATTTTAGCTATTTTTAGTACATGATAAAGTTGAATATTGTCAAATGTTTTAATATTATCCACAAAGCAAAGAAAAGCAGGCGTATTAAATTCTAATGCTTTTTCAGCTATTTGTCTAATAACAGATATGGCGTCGTTCCATGATCTTTCAACCCTGAATCCGTGTTGTTCGTCCCTAAGCTTAATAATTTCTGATAGTTTTTGTGTTACAATTTTTGTTAGAAGTTTTAGTGCACTTTGTAATAGTGCACTTTTTTTTATTGCACGTCCACATTTTCGCATCGTACGTATCGGACGCATCGTATCAAACGAATAATTTTTTTTCAATTGGTCCACAATATCGGCAGCGATCGGATTTGACGACGCAACTACCAGCAAATACCATATTCCGTATGACATCATCGGCACGCATCGTAAAAGTTGCCCCTCGGAGCATCGGCATCAGCATTGCCGACGGGTAGATTCGTACGATCCGTACGATGCGGAACAGTGACTACGCACTTGTATTACTTTCTATAGAAAGAATACTGCGATCCGTTTGATGCGATGCGTCCGATACTTACGATGAAAAACCTTTATGCCTCTGTAACTATTAGGAATTTGTTTTTGTCCCTTTTTAAATATGGGAATTATTATACCTGTTCTCCAGGAGTATAGGATTGTTGATTTTTGGAATATGGTCTCCATCACCTTAACTAATTCTTGTGAGAGAACAGTGCCTTCATATTTCAACATTTCGTTTGTTATATCATCCTCGCCAGGCGATTTCCTATATCTTAATTTTCGTAAAGCTGTTAATATTTCTTCCTCGTCAACTTCGAGTCGGTTGCGTACTGTCCTTATTCTTTCGCCGTCCTGCTCTGAGTCTCTCATATTTTCTGCGAAGAGATTTTAAGTATTCGACTCATATATCCTCTTTTATGAGTTGGATGGTTGCGACAGTTACTACTTGGTAATTCATACTTACATTGAATTCAAAAATCCATTATGTTTTTACCACACTTATAATATGTAAAAATGTTATACTTATGTTATTATTATTATTCACAGTTATATAAATTTCTACACATATCACGACTCGAGTTTCGACGTTTGACGGTCATTTTCAAGTGATTTAACAAATTGATGAGGTTGAATATATACCCTTATAGTTTTGGAGGGGAGCGGTGTCTGTGCGTAGATGAGGACTTAAAATGGTAAAAGATTAGGTCGGTTTGCTCGTTTAGGAGATTAACTGAGGGTTTACGGTTTTTTTTTTAAATTTCTAATGACTCTAAGAGATTTTGTTTCGGGCCTTTGTTGCAATTATACAAGATTTTTAGATAATCTGTTTCTGGGAATTTATTATTGATTGCATACGAGACAATGGTTTGAAAAAGAACTAGTGTCTTTTTTCAGACGAAAAGCGCGAGAATGTTCTGAAAACCGTGTTGAAAAACTTGGTTCTGTCTTAACTATGTACACGCTATTGCATTCGGAACAATGAGTTTCGTATACGCCGGATTTTTTGAGGGGGTCGATTTTGTCTTTGGCATTAAACAATATGTATCCTCTTTTATTTTATTTGTCTCTACATAATCTTTCACTTTTTTCTTTTGTATACGTATCATTCTCCATATTTATTTTTGAAGGCCGTAAAACTCTCTTTGGAGATCGTTTGTATATTTTTCCAATTACTTCTCTTTTATTTCTCTTATTTTGGACCCATTTATGGACCCCTTATTTTGACTTCATTTCGTACCCTTTTATAGTTTTCGCATTCTTCTTCCGTCTGTGTCGACTGATATTTTCTATATGCAGCTCTTTTCTTCTCCGCCAATTCTTTAACTTCTTTGCAAAACAATGGTTTTTTGACTTTGGATTGTTTGTCCTTATTGGTTCTTTTGAAGCCTAATGTGCTTCCTTTGCAGTTTGCGATATATTTAATTTATTCCACGCTTCGTCTATTTCGTCCTCTTCCTGTATCTTGTTCTGTAGTATACATAGACCTATGAATACTAGGGACGGAGTGTTTTGGCTCGGAGAGTGTCAACGTTCGCGGCCGGCGGATTGACATTACCAATATGGCGAACTCCCCAACCCGAATTAGTGCTGCCCTCTATCGGTCGCAAGTGAAATAGTAATGTGCATGCCAATTTAATACATGGTACTGGGCACGGAATCTCAAATTATTCAGTTTTGTTAAGATTACCCCACATGTGTCTAAAGTTTATGGTTTATGTCGCCGTTGTGTCAGAATTGACATGGGCATAGGAATAATAGATTAATACATTATTCCCATGTACATGCATATTCATTGGTTATACTGTTTTTAATTTTTTTGTTTTCGTCGGTCTTTATCAACTGTTACATATGCAGGCAAGGCATATTTGTAGCCAGGGTAACAAGTTGTACATTTGGCCCATCCTAGAACTACCCTTGAGATTTTAAACATGTGTTGGGGGATTGGAACATGTGTTGTAAATATGTGTTGTTATTAATATTTGTTAATAAAATATTTCAACAAATTTACATGATTAAAAAAATAATAATCAGAAACAACAGAAAAAAAACTTCATGTTAAAATGTCAGAAATACAAAAGAAAAATAAGAATTTATAATTTTTTTTTTTTACAATATTTTATTATAACTCTTTATGTAACCTTGTAATATTTTCTTCTTCTTCTTCTTCTTTCGAATAAACTTACTTTGGACCACGCTTGTTCAACTGTTGGGCTTTGATCTTTGCCCAGTGTTCTCGCATCTTCTGCCGGTGTAACTCCTGTCTCTCTTCTGTCCAGGATTTTCTTCAGGGTGCGTCTCGCAGATTGTTTTTAAATCTGTTGTTCCCAGTTCTTTAATATCCTTCTCGGTTTCTGTCAACCAAGTGGTACGAACCTTCTTGTTTTGCCAGAAGGTAAACAGACGGTTGGTTAGTCGGTTTGGAGGCAATCTTGCAACGTGGCCACATAAAGCTACCCTTCTTTTCCTTGCACTGTCAGAGAGCATTTCAATACGTTCGTAGAGCTCATAATTATGCCGCCTTCGGAATCCCCCATCTTCCTTTACCGGGCCTAGAATCTTCCTAAGGATTCTCCTCTCTCTGATTTCCAAACTCTCTTCCAGACCTCTTCGGTTCAAGGAAAGACACTCTATGGCATATAGGGCTTCTGGTCGTAAAACTGATTTGTAGTGCTAAAGTTTCAGGTTGCGTGACAGGTAATTTCTTATTGTAAGTGTTATTAGTCAGTCGATAGGCTAGTTCCAACTTGTGGACTCTCTTGGATAATGATGCTCTTTCTGATAAGTTTGGTTCAATTCATTCGCCTAGATTCTTAAATTTCTCAGTCCTCTTGATTTTTCCCTGCTCTAGTAACATCTCTGTGTTTGGATCTGTGATGTTGGTAAAGAATTTTGTTTTCTCCAGCGACACTAAAGAGCCACTTTGGCAGCCGGTTTTCTGAGGAATTGTTGCCATCTCAGGAGAATAAGCAAACAGTGTCATGTCATTTGCAAAGGCCAGGCAATCTACAACGAGTCCATCGGTTTTACGTCCCAAGTAGATACCACTCCGAACACCCAAATTTATCAGTTTCTTGTGCCATTCTCTCATAACATTTTCAAGGACATAGTTGAAGGGAAGTGGAAAGTTTAACTCCTTGTCTCGCTCCAGTTTTTATTTTAAAGCTTTCTGAAAACTCACCTCTAAATTTTACCTACAAATGGTTGTTGGTCAAAGTTTCTAGGATGAGTCTGCGGGTTTTGTTGTCTAGCCCTATTACCTGGAGAGCTTTGTTAAGTGTTTCTCTGTCAATGGAATTGTAGGCCTTAAATTAGCAAATGTGACGACCACCTTGCGGTTTCTCATCTTGGAGTATGCAAGTACAGTTTTAAGATTGAGGATCTGTTCAATGTGGTATTCTCCCATATGACTATCCAACTGATTTTCTGTCCTTGTTTGTAACGTCTTCGAGAGAATCTTGTATGTTACCGGGACGAGAGAAATTCCACGGTAGTTGTTTAGATCAGAAAAATCTCCCTTTTTGTGAAGCGGATGGATCAGAGCAGATTTAAAATCGGGTGGTAATTTATCTGTTTCCCAGATGTCTTGGATGATCTCGGTTAGCTTGCTCACATCATTGCTTCCTGCACCTTTCTACAGTTCAGCAACGATATAGTCCTCGCCAGCTGCTTAAGAAGTTGAATGATCTGGCGAACTTATTCCAATGAAGGGGGCAGCGAGTCCGGTTTTGGTGTGATTTGTTTATAGTCGAAGTCATCGCTAGGTGGATCACATTTGAGTAGATTTTTAAAGCACTGAGCCAAAAGGTGGCAGTTGTCCTTGTCGTTATAAGCCAGTTTGCCTTTTGAGTCTCTGAAGTGGAGGCTTGGCGGACCGGTATCATTTTATTAATTAAAGTTCCTTTGAAAACATACTCTCTAATTGCAGCATCCAATACTAGAAGGGATAATGTCGTTGATAACCGATCACCCTGTCGTACGCCTTTATTAATTTCGACCGCTTCGGTTGTGCTCTCTTGTGTCATTATTTCTGCTTTTGGATTCCTCATTGTCATTTATGTTCGCCTCACTAGTTTCTCTGGGATATTTGTGTCTTTGATGGCTTTGGTAGTTGAATATACTTTAGGCTGTCAAAATGCTTGTTTAAAGTCAATGAACGTTAACAAATGTTAACACTTTTCAGTTAACAGGTTCACTATATATATGTGCAGCGTCGATGGTCGATCTTCCACTTCTAAAGCCGTGTTGGTGGTCTCCAATTTGTGTCTCTGTATCTCATAAGCTTTATTTATTAACGTGGTTAGGATCTTGTATACTGCGTTCAGCAGGGCGCTTCTCTATAATTTGAGTATCCCTATATATCCCTATATAAATATAATAAACCTATATAATTTGAGTATCCCTATATATGTGAGTTTGGGTTTCCCTTCTTGTGTATTGGTACTATTGTCCCTTTTCCTCATTCCGCAGGCAATGCGGCCTTCTTTTCCCAGATGTGTGATAGTAGTTTGAACATTCTTTGTCTTAGTTGATCGCTTCCCCCTGCTTTGTTATTTGTTATATTAAATTCTTCTTGCTTGAGAGTGGCCGTATCCATCTCTGTTGTGTTTTTCCCTGGGGTTTTTCTCTTACATTGTCACTTCCTGCGTTTTCATCAGATAAGAGCTTCTTAAAATGGTCTCTCCATTCTATGCCACGTTGTTGTTCTTTTCATGTTTTGTTTCTTTAGGTGTTTGTATAGTTTTATGTTATTTTTTTTTTATTATGCTCATTACTTCCTCCAGCCATCTTAGCCATCCAGGCATCGTGTTCTCTTCGTTTTTTATTAATTTCGTGCATTCCTTCCGGATTATCTGTTATTTCTTGTATTCCCTCCCAGTTCCTATTCTTAACCATGTTATTCTCGCGGATTTTTTCTTCTGTAGCAATCCCTTACAGTTTTCGTCTAAACATACCTTCTCTTTTTCTGTAGTTTTTATTCCTAAGACTTTGCCAACGGCTTCTTCCATGCCTATTTTTATGTTACCCCATTCTTCCTCAATATTTTCCTTTTCCTTTTTTTTTATATAAGATTTGATACCTGCTCCTCATACTGCTGCTTCTTTCTTATTATCCCTACGGTATTCCATCTCTTCCTGGCTATATGATTTTTCTTTCCTCTTACTATTCTAAGGGTTAGCTCATCTATTACTAGTAGGTGGTCTGACGCCACGTCTGCGCCGCTGAACGATCGCACGTCTTGTACCATTTTTTGCCTTCTCTTGGCAATTAGAATATGGTCTATATGATTTCCTGTATTTCTGCCTGAGAGTAGCCATGTTACTTTTTGTTGTCTTTTATGTTTGTATTTTGTGTTGACTATGTACATATCCATTTCAGTTGCGAAATTTCCAAATCTTGTTCCATTATTATTTGTTTCATCATGAATTGTATCTTTTCCAGGGATTCCCTTCTAATAACCTTCTTTCCCCACTCTTGCATTGAAATCGCCCAGAAGAATGAGCGTGTCGTGTTTTGGGGTAACCTCGCATACCTTTTCTAGTTGGTTATAGAACTCGTAGTGATCCTGATCGTCAGTTACCTCTGTGGGCGCGTTTGCATTTATAACCGTTATGTGGGCTATTTCCTTTTTTAGTCTTATATGAGATATCCTTCCGTTTACACTCTTAAATTCCAAAATGTTCTTTCTCAGTTTTTTGCATATTATAAAGCCCGTTCCCTTATAACCTTGCTTGTCCTCGCCTCCATATAGTAGTGTGTACTCGTTTTTATCAACCCTGCTTTCTCCCTTACATCTTAGTTCCTGTGTGGCCAGTAATTCTAGTTTATAGTTTTTCATTTCTCTCGCCAATTCTTCCAGTTTTTATGTTCCAAGTTCCTAATCTTATTAATGTCTTCTTGTTCTTACATTTCCTGTTTACAGTTTTTCTCATTTCCTTTTCAGTTGCATGGTGGTTGTTTTCATCTTCCATCTCCTTGCTCTCTCTTAGTAGTTTTTTTTTTTCTAATCGTTTTCGAAATTTTCCTCAATTGTTGGTTGATCTCCTGACTTTCCGGGAATCTTTCGATCACCGTGCGTTTCTTCTCCCAGTAACATTCTTTGGTTCCCACAACTTCTTCACCATATGCTACCCCATTTACGATCAGTTTATTGTATCTGGGCACGGCTCTATGTCTTCGTTGTTTCGCCAACTTCAGGTGGGGGAGCAGGCGTTTTATTTCGACTTGTTCTTTTTTCGTGTAGTCGTCGTTAATGCCGATGTCGGATCCTTTTAGTTTGTTGGTCTGTTCATATATTTCCATTTTCTTATTCCACGATTGTAGCTTAACGCGGATTGGTCTGTTGCTGTTTGGCTTAAAAGCTCCTAGTTTTGTGATTTCCTTTATGTCCTCCTCTGGATTAATTTCTACTCCTATTTTGATAAGTATTCCCACCACCTTCTTTTTTACCTCTGTCTGTTCTTCCTGCTCTCTGTCAGGTATACCTTGTACTATGATGTTATTTCTCCCTTTCAACTCCTTCCAAATTTTCTTCTTGAACCTTGATTATCTTTCTTAAATCTTGGTTTCTTGGCTTCTTCAGCTCGGAAATTGCCTCAACACTATTATCTAGCTTCTATTCTAACACAGTTACTTTTGTGGTTATTTGCGCAAACATTCTCTTTATTTCTTCCATATTTTCTTTTTCCGATCCCATGGTTTCTTTGTTGTAGGGCTTTTGATGTTTCCTTTCTGTTTTTGTGCAAGGCGCTTTGAAAGTTCCGGGAGTACGGTCCTGTTCTTTGTTTACTATTTAGCTTAGTCGTGGCGAGAACTCTAGTTTCTTGCCTTTACCTTGTTTGTACTGCGGAAAGAGGACGCTTCCTGTCAACCCGTCGAGAACGCGCCTCTTATCAGTTTTTATAGTATGTTATTTCCAATTTATAGTGCATAAAACTCAGTTCTACCTGTAATTTGTAAACCTCCAGGTTTGCTTCTTCTTCCTATATTCACTATGCCACCACTTTAAATTACATTTCTCTAGATTACTATGTATCTCTACTTTAATTCGGAGCTAACTTTCACCGTTTTGATCAGCGGACTTAAGTTATTCATTAACACCTAACCACCTGATATACGTCTCTCAGACCCAAAGTAGCAGTAATTTTCTCACCTGAGACGTATGGCAGGTGGTTAAGGGTTAATGAGGCGAAATATATAGGAGCAATTCTTAGTTCCACAATTATTTGGTTAAGTTCAGTTATCAGTAAAAAAGTTATATAAACTAATTTATACGATCCATCGGAGGTGACATAATAAGAAGTTTGTATTTTGCTGTGCATTGTAGGAAAGAACGACAGGAAAAATGGTATTTAATCTGATAAATCAAAATGTCATATTGCGAAGCATACAGTTGCAAACTTTTATTAACATTTGCAATGAGAGCGCTACGTCTGCGAAGGGTCGAAAAACTTTGTGAATCGTTAAAATATATATTGAATAATTCTTTGCGAAGTTTAAGCTTCAGTACGAAGTTTTAATTCAACTTAATTATTTTTATTCTTTAATATGATTTTCTAATAATATCAACATTATGCTACCACTAATATATGGTATCTAAAGCTCTGAAAATTAACTTCCAACTGGTACAATTACCTCGTTTGTAAACTATTACAACTTTTACAACACCGTTCAAGAAACGTATTCTTCGTCTCATCCTGCATTTAACAGAAATGTATTCTAATCAAATTAATTGGCATTCCGAGTCATTCTAAAACCCAAAAGCATGAAAAAAGATAATTGCATTTAAGCTATGTTTTCTATGCACTAGAGGAGAGAGTCCTTACCGCATTGATTACTATTTGAAGGTACATAAGGAGCAATTCATGGAAAAAATGTCGCGTAATAGTGCTGAATTCATTTAAATGGTTATTTCTGTCGTTTAATCTATACGTGACTTCAGTGGAACTCTTGAGAAAGCTACGAAGACGGCAAATTTAATTTAATATTGAAACAGGAAAGCAAACAAAACTGAAAAAACAATTAAAAAAATACATTCTTGTCTTACTGATTATGATTCATATTCGACATTATATAAAAGAAGTAACTACAAAAAGTTAGAAATTTATTATAAAAAATAAGTTATAGCAAATTATAATTCTTCTTATTATTGCATTTAAACCCAAGAAATCTGTATTGGTTACTGATGTTTTCTTTATTAATTCAAATTATTAATAAAAAATAGCCATTAACCCATTCGAGACGACATTTCTTTTCCAAAACGGTCCCCAGGAGCATTGCACACCGGGTGTGCAGCTCGCTCCTCGGAAAATTTTTAATGCGTTGAGCGGATTGAATACCATGTCTGCAATGTAAGGTAAAATGAAAATTGTAGGAATTAAAAACCAGAGTTTCAACTAAATGAATCCATAATTTGATGTATCATTTAAATGTTCTCCTTGAGCAAGAATAGTAAGACAGCATCTTTGCGATCTATCCCGTTCATATAGTTGTTGTAGTAATGCAACGCAATTGGTTGCAGAATATTTCGTTTATAATAATTTATTAATTATTTCGAATATTATATTTATTTTCATATTCTTTTAACGTTGCTTTGTATTCACTTGATATGAATAACACGTCTCTTTTGTCTTTAAATTTACCTATCATAACATTGATTTGAACCGAGAAATAACTTCATTTATCATCAGTTTTTTTCTTATATCGTCATCACTTCCCGTATATACTTTAATTCGTAACGCGGTACCAGACCTTTCGCACACAACGTATAACTTTACACCATGTTTGTGCTTTTTACCGGCAATATATTGTTTATATATTAACCTTTTTTCCAAGGAACTAGAGATTCATCTATTGATAACTCTCTGCGAGGATAATATATTTCTTTCATTTTATTATTAAAATAATCTACAATTGGAATTATTTTTCGTGGGCGATCATCAATTGAGAAATGAAGCCAACGTAAGACATTTTGCAATCTCTGTCTAGTCATGTTTGAGAAAAACAATGAAAACCAAATTCGATTTTATTCCAATAATTATCAATCCTTGGACATTTTATAGTTCCCATATGTAATAATAAACTTTAAAACACCTTGAATTCAGAAATGTTTAAGTCCTTCCATTTTTTCTTTAAACTCATTTCGCCGTACTTGTTTGTTTCTTTGACAATCAAAGAGAAAAAGGTATAATCAAATAAAAGTTCAAAAAAATCGTACGGACTACCTCCGTTTGGTAGCTTTTGGAGACCTGGTTTAACCACAAAAGGAATTTTTGTAAGAGAACCATCATCTTCACACGTTTCTTTATCTTCAATAAGCTCACTTTGATGCTGTTCAATTTCAGTACAATCATTTTCTTCAAAAACCTCATCCTGTGTATTATCAAATAGTTCAATATTCACATTCATATTTTCCTCATTTTCTAAATCACTATTACTATCCATGATCACTATTACTATCCATATGACAAAATTTCGATGCTGTTTTCTATTTCTTGCAAACATGAAATCATCACTTTCATTATCACTGGCTGCTGCTTCCTGCATTCCTGATGTTCCTGCCTTAGGCCTGCGCTGCATGCGTATTCATACTTTTTTACATGTAAGAAAGGCTTCAGATAAGTTTTAGTTTCTTTGGTACACAGTTAAATTTAATAATTATTGTTAAATTTAATAAAAATTAAAATTGTGAAAAGTAAAGTTTATGTTATAGATACTGTGAAACATTATTTATGTTATAATGCCGATGGAATTAAGGTCCAATGTTCCTTCCGAAAAACAATTTGATATATTACAAACGTTTTTACAAAGTAGTTTTGATCACCGACCTATCTAATAAAGTAACATATTTGTCCGAAGTGAACGTGAAGTTGTCAAATTCCGTAATTTCTAATGTGCGGGTAAAATCTACAACTTCACAAAATTCTCAAGAAGAACGCGCAGGGACAAGCAAAGTCAGCGATAGTGTACCGAAAAAATTAGAAGATAAGAATGAAAAAGTTAAGTCCCGCACGGATTTGTGAGCTGGTGCAGAAAACACAACCAAAACAATCGAATTAGAAAACATAGTGGTCCAACCGATTCCAAACGTAAATAATCAAACCGATTTACAAAATACAGTCGTCCAATATACTGAAAGTGTAAATAACGAAAAATGGGAAACCCAAAGGCAAAAATCAAGAAAAACTAGGAAATCAACAATTATCCTTGGTACTAACGACGAATCTAATCAAATAAAAGCTGCCACACGTTACGCACATGTTCATGCATTTAAACTTGATCCAAAACTTTCAGCAGATGATTTACAGCAATATCTAAAGAATAAAAAATTCAATCAGGTTATATGTACGAAAATTCAGTCCAAACATCCAGATGAGTACTCATCATTCAAAGTTTCGGTGCCCGTTGAGGATCTGGAAAATATATCGAAACCAGATACTTGGCCGAGAAACGCCTGCGTAAACCGTTTTTTGTTAAGACTCGAAAGAATAACAGTGAAAACATAACAACAGTATCAACCGAAAAATATCCGAAACAAACGAAGTGTTTTAATATAGCACATGTAAATGTTCAGTCGGTAAAAAATAAGCTGGAACTAGTGGAACTGTTCATTAAAAGACAAAATGTTAAAATATTGTGTATTGGTGAACATTGGTGCACCCAACCTGAGCTAGACATTGTTTCTATTACAACTTCACTGTAGTTTCGAATTATTGTAGAGGTACATACAAGCATGGTGGCGTGGCCATATTTGTACGTGACGATATACATACTTCTAAACTAAATCTTGAAAACTTTTCTTTCTCAAGAAGTTGATTTTGAAGTTTGTGGTACCAACCTGTTATTTGAAAATTTTTTTATTGCATTGATATGTATTTATAGATCTACTTTAGGAAATTTTAATTCGTTCTTTGATGGGCTAAATGACATGTTAGTTGAAGTTCTTAAATCTCAAAACCCAGTATTATTGTGCGGTGATCTTAACATAGACAATTTAAAAGACTCCAAAGAAAGAAGTATGTTGCTTAATACTTTTCTTCAATTCAATCTATCCACTATTAACATTGGACCAACAAGAATAGGTAGAAGACCAGATGGGACACATTCTAAAACAGCCATCGATTACTTGGTCACCAACTTAGACAGACATGCATATAAGATCAGTTTGGTGGAACCAATTCTAGCAGACCATCTAAGTCAAATATTCCATTTAGATTCATCATATTCCAAATCAAAAAACAATAGGATGATGTATAAACTAAGTAGGACATACTCTGAAGACAACATCCTAAAATTGCATCATTGTCTCTTAAAAACAGACTTTTCATTTATATCTGCGAGCGATGTGGAGCTAGGCTTTAAAGAATTCCTTAATATCTTAACCAATAGTTTGGACCGATTTCTTCCTTTAGAACTCAGGAAATTATTTTCCAAACCTATCAACAATTGGATATCGAATGCCATCATAAATGAAGGTAAGTCATTACGGAATATGTATTGGACATTATGCAAGGCAGGAAGCTCACATCTCTACAACATATATAAAACTATGAAAAAGCAACATTCTATTAATATATCGAAAGCTAAAAGAATGTATTACGCTAACCGCATTAATAATGCTAGTAATAAAAATAGAGAAGCATGGAGAATAATTAACAACTCTATGAATAATTATAAAAAACCTAACCATATTTCTTTAAAAGTAAATGGAATATTGATTTCAAATTCAAGTCAGGTTGCTAATGAATTTGCTAACTATTTTTCGACCATTGCTTTAAAAACATTAATGCTTTTTTTCCATCACCCTCTTTGCTTCAATGTACTCTGCCAAAAACTAGACATGCATATTCTTTCTACATGTCACCTATCGATAATACTGATCTACAACACGCTGTCTCCAGTATAGCCTCAAAAAACTCCACAGGAACCGGTGGCATTTCAATCAAAATTTTGAAACACAATATTAAAACTTTGGCTCTTCCACTAACGCAGCTATTCAATAAAGCCATTGAAGAAGGAGTATATCTATCGTCGTTAAAAGTGGTATTGGTAGTGCCACTACATACAAAATCTGACCCTCAGATTATGGACAATTATAGACCTATATCTTTAGTATCTATTTTCTCAAAGATATTTGAGCGATTAATATACAGTTGAATGATGGCATATCTCCTTAAAAATGACTTATTATCTGAATGCCAACATGGTTTTAGATCAAAAAGATCGGTGGAAACTGCTTCCGCTAGCTTTGTGAAATATACATCAGAGAAACTGGATAAAGGAGAACACGTCATGGGACTGTTTTTTGATTTGTCTAAAGCATTCGATACCGTTAATATAGGCTATCTAATGGAAAAATTAGAATGCTACGGATTTCGTGGATTTTTTTTGGATCTTTTAGGATCATTTTTAATCGACCGACATATAATTGTCAAAATTAACTCCAAACTTTCGAATAAAAAGAACGTAACAATAGGTATACCACAGGGATCTGTTCTTGGCCCTCTTCTGTTTCTTTTATTTATAAATGATCTTCCAAGGTACATAGACGCTAAAACCATCTTGTTTGCGGATGACACCACAATTGTGGTATGTGCAAATAGTTTGGAAGGATTACATGCAAAGGTAGTGGAAACCATCGTACAATTTAATAATTGGTGTACAAAAAACCAACTAATCTTGGATAGCGAAAAAACTCTGTGTTTATACATGGGCAAAAGAAGAACTTTACCAACCTATTTTCAGATTGTTGTAGACAACCAACGCTATAAAATATCCAACGCTGCAAGATTTCTTGGGGTATTAGTTGATTCGAAACTTACGTGGTCGAACCACACAGAGTTAGTTTGCAAAAAATTAGCAAGAGCTTATTTTGCAATATCTCAATTGAAAAAGTCTATGCATACAAGTACCTTGTTAAGCCTGTACTATGCTATTGTCTATTCACATATATCTTTTAATATTTTATTATGGGGTAATTCAAGACATAGCCACAAATGTTTCGTTATGCAGAAAAGAATTTTAAGACTAATATTTAATTTAAAGCGTCGACAGAGCTGCAGAAATTGTTTTAGGAACAACAAATTGTTAACCGTACCTTCTATTTTCATTTATAAATGTCTGTGTTATATCAAAAAAAAATACTCAGAATTGCTCTATATCCTCTAACATGCACACATACAACACAACGAATGGCAAATTATTACAAACTGAAAAACATCACACTACCTTATATGCAAATCCTTTTTTCTGTATTGGGGTTAAATTATTCAATAATATATCGTCAGAAATAAGCACTCAGTCATACAATAAGTTTAAAAAATCAATAAAAGAAAAATTAATAGCTGGTACATTTTATGGAATTGATGAATACTTAGAACACCAAATTGGTTAAACGATATCATTGAACGAGTGAAAAATTCCTACAAGTAGATATGTTGAGATTTAAAATTTTGAATGAATTGAAATGTATGTAATTGTTTTGTATTTATTGTGTTTTTTATAAATTGCTTGTGTATTTGTTCGCAATTTATTTTACAATTTTCTTTTTTTCGAATGTTGACAATCACATCTGCAAATTATATATGTAATATTATTTTTTATAATTTCTATATAATTGTAAGCAGCAAAGTGAGTAAAGTTTTATTATTATTATTATTATTATTATATTACAGTTAAACCAATGCCAAATTTTGTTTTCCAGTACTTTACTGATTTCACTTGATCAAGAAAATCTTATTTCGACTACTAGTTTACTCAGAATAACTAATAATTGCAAATTACTGTTATTGCACACACGTTGTGCAGACCGTCTTATAGCCTCGGAAATTAATTGCACAATTTTTTCCTCCAATGCACAGCAAACTACAAACTTCTTATTTTGGCACCTCCGATGAATCGTATAAATTTGTTGAGCTTTGTTACTGATGTTTGAACTTCCAACTCATTGTGAAACTAAGAATTCCTCGAGTTCAGTCTTTACAAAAGAGATAAAAAAATAATATTTCCCCTCACTGATGAATGACTATTCCTAATTATATATTGTATAGTTTATTAAAGTTTTACATTACTTGATTGCATTTAAGTAGAAACCAAAATAAACATAAACACCTTTTTGACCATTGGTTTTCTAAAACCATACAACATTATAGATAATCAGGTATTCCTGAAAAGATTCATTAGTACCCATTAGTTCCGGAAAAATAGAGTATATTTATATATTCAAGTTTTGTTCCCTATTTTTAAATTTTATTTTTAACAGGAACTGGAACAAGAGTGTAAGTAATTTTTTTTACCGATTATCCTCGTATATCTTACTTCGACCCAGGTAAAGAAATGATTGTCTGAAGTTTAGAGAAGGAATTTACAAAAACACATTAAAAAATAAAATTTGCGAGCTTGTTAACAAGTTATTCAAGCCACAAGACACGTATAAATCCTTTGTACTGTTAATATTATTTCTACCAACAGCCTTGGCAGGAATAAGTGCCGTCTTAGTCTATGTCGGGGCCCTTGGGGCCACAAGAATTTGGGGCCCTGTTGGAAAGTAAAAAAGTGAATGACAAACTTTTGAAATTGAATTTAAATTGGTACAATTCAAATATACATATTATGTTATTAATTAGATAAATATGCTGCATAATTTTCCATCGTTTGGTCGAAGCCGAGAAAAAAAATCAAAATTTTTTGGATAAACTGAAAATATGCTGCAGCATCGGAAACACATTCAACAGCCTGAACACCTACTAAATTTGGCGAATATGCCGCACATGTGTGTAACAAGTGACAAATTTACATTTTTCTTTTATTCTTGACTGAACACCAGAATACTTTCCAGCCATATTTGATGAATTATCATAACTCTACCCACGACAATATTTTATATATCAATATCAAGCCTTTCAAAAAAGCCTTTCTGCATTATGCTTATCCATAGAGAAAAACTGCAAAAATCTCTCATTATACTATCCGTATTTTAGGTATCTAACGATGAAGGTCAGTTGGTCAACATGAGAGAGATCTGTAGACTCCACGCTTATAGATTAGTATTTTGATGATTTTATTTTGTTCATAATTGATTTTAAAACTTGCTGTCCCATTATATTAATTCTCTCTCCAATGGCACTAAAGCCCGAAGCGAGCCATGGCCTCCACCAAACGTTGTCTCCAGCGTTCCCTTTCCTCTGCCGCCGCCCGCCAGTTCCGCTCCAGTTCCAGCATCTCTCTCGCATCCCTGAGTAATTGTCTCGGCACTGCTGTTGGAGCCATCCGGCACACATGTCCCGCCCATCTTAGAATGCTTAGTTTTATGTGGGATACCACATCTGGGCTTTTGTATAACTGATATAGCTCGAAGTTCATCCTAATTCTCCAGCCCTCTTTGCTGTTAATTGCCCCATAAATTTTCCTCAGGATCTTTCGCTCAAAAATCTCCAGCATCTTTTCCGATTTCTGGGTCAGCGTCCATGCTTCGCTTCCAAATGTGAGGATGGGTCGTATGATTGCTTTATATATATTACACTTCGTTTGTCTGCTAGCTAGCTTCGAGTTAAGGATGGATTTAAGAGTGAAGTATGCCCTGTTGGCTTGCATGATTCTATATTGTACTTCCACCCCTTCGTCGTTCTGATCCGTGACGGTTGATCCCAGATATTTAAAGTTGTTGACGACTTCTACAGTATACTCTCCCATATCCAGATTATTTACTGCGTGTGCTGGCGCTCCCGGTCTTACCATCATTACTTTTGTTTTATCCTCGTTTATTGACAGATCTATCTCCTTGGCTCTCTTCTCCATTTTACCGTAAGCATCTTTCATTGCCGTTAGCGATCTACCGATGATGTTTAGGTAGTCAGCATAGCCCAAAAGTTGCGTGGATTTATTGTAGATGGTACCGTTGCATTCTATCTGAGCTTTCCTTATAGCTTTTTCGAGCGCGATGTTAAATAATATGGGTGATAGACTGTCTCCTTGTCTCAGACCTGTAATGGTTTCAAACTTGTGCGATGTCGTTTTTTGGATACCGACTTGGTTCCAAGTCTTTTTTAACGTACAATTTACCAATTTAATGATCTTTTGTGGTATCTCGAATTCTTCCGTTGTCTTCATGAGTGTTCTTCTATCGATAGTATCATACGCTTGTTTAAAGTCTACGACGACCTGGTATGTGCTGATGTTCATTTCCCATGTCTTTTCTAGTATTTGTCTGAGGGTAAACATTTGATCAGTCGTCGACTTTCCTTTCCGGAAACCTGTCTGATACTGTCCTATAATGCTCTCTGCGTACGGTTGGAGTCTTCGTCCGATTATCCATGACAGCACCTTGTAGGCCGTGTTAAGAAGAGTTATACCACGATAGTTCTTGCACTCCAGTTTGTTTCCTTTCTAGTAGATAGGGCATATCTTCCCCTCCCGCCATTCCTCGGGTATCTCTTCTGTCCTCCAGATTCTTCCTATCAGCTGGTGTAAAGCACAGTTCAGAGCGTCTCCTCCCATTTTGATCATTTCAGATGTTATCATGTCCGGTCCCGGTGTTTTGTGGTTCTTTAGTGCCTTTATCGCCTCGCTTATTTCTCTTTGTGATAGTTCGTTATCTTCTCTCAGATCTCTTACTTCTGGTGTGTGAATTGGGTCGTCTTCAGCTGTTTGTCCGGTTAATTCCACTCGTAGTGAGGTATTCAGGAGTTCGTTAAAATATTCCGCCCATCTACCTACAACTTTACTTTCTTCAGCCAGTAAGGTGCCCTCTTTACTGTTGATTATTGTTGCTCTGGGCTGAAATCCATTTCGCAGGTTGTTCACTATCTTGTAGCATTCTCTAATTTCGTGTTTCTCTTGGTGGTGCCCTATCTGTGCCACCTGGTCGTTAAAATGGGCCCGTTTCTTCTTCCGAAATAATTTGGATGCTTTCTTTCTTTGCTTGTTGTATTCAGCTTGTTTGGCTCTCGTGGGTCTCTGCAAATTCTCTGCCCTAGCTTTCTGTTGTTTCTCGCGTGCTTCTTCACACTCTGCATCGTACCATTGTTTTCGTTTTTTCATATGGACTTTCCCGAGCGCCTCCTCTGCCGATTCCTTAATCCCCTTTGCAATTTCCGTCCATTGTTCTTCAATACTATGATTTTCCGTCAACACTCCTAGTTTTTCGGCGATCTTTTCTTCGTTGCCTTACCCTGGTTAAGTTCAGTTTTTCCACATCCCATTTTTCTATTCCGCTGTTTGCTGGCTTTTTCGAGTTGGCTAGCCTTTGTTTTAATTTAATCCTCACCAGGTAATGGTCCGAGTTGCAGTCTGCCCCTTTGCAGCTTCTGACCTCCTGTATGCTGGACATAAATCTTGTGTTTATTAAGACATGGTCTATTTGATTGAGTGTCCTTCCGTCTGGTGATCTCCATGTCATCTTGTGGATGTCTTTATTTGGGAATAGCGTACTGCTGACTACAAGGTTTCTAGATGCTGCTAGGTCTAGATTATATTAATAAACTCATTACAAATATTTGCAGACAAATATGTTGTTATTCCTTTTCCACGATTTCCGCAATTTCATATATGATAAGCAAGAAAAGGATCAAATTCACTAATCAGTTCTAAACATCCAAAATAATACCCGTCATTTTAATACCCCAATATCTCATTATCACCACGAAAAGCAAGACCTCTAGAAGCTAAAAATTCCACTACTGCGACAATTCTTCTAAGTACATTCTTCCAATAATTGACTTCTGAATTATATTGGAACAGCAACAAATTGTCAACTCGTCCCGTAGTTTTGCTTCTGGCGACATAATTTATCATTAATTGCCGGATGTGGCTATTTATACGTACAGTATGTATACGCAATTGGCTATTTATACATACAGTATGTATACGCAATTGGCTATTTATGCATACAGTATGTATACGCAATTGGCTATTTATACATACAGTATGTATACGCAATTGGCTATTTATACATACAGTCTGCATTCAGTCTGTACCAGATATAGTGTTGAATTTTTATAGAAGTAAAATACAAAATGGACACTTATATACACTAATATGTCACTTAATCATAATCATACAATCGGTAAAGAAGAATAAGGATATTATGGCAAAGCAAAAAAAATATAAGGAAAATGATTATGATACAGCAACGCCATTGATATAATTTTTCTAATATCTGCTTGGTTGTACTTTCGATTGCTTTTATTGATTAGCCTATAATGATTATGCTAGTGTCGTCTGCGTAGATAATACAGATATCTGCTCCAATGTAGTGGATAAGGTCAACTGTGTATAACGCATATAGTAGTGGGGCTAATATGGTTCCTTGTGGTACCCCGACTGATGTGTTTGTTGTACTCGATCTAGTATTCCCTATTTTTACAAATTGATTTCGGTTTGCTAGATATGATTGGAGCCAGCGTTGTGTTTTGTCTCTAAATCCATATCGTTCTAGTTTCTCTAGTAGTGTATTGTGAGCAACACAGTCAAATGATTTGACAAATCAAAGAAAATTCCCACTGCGCAGTTTCCTTTGTCTATTTCATTTATTAATTTTGTGTATACATTTTCTATTGCTGTTATTGTTGATTTGTCTTTACGAAAGCCATGTTATTGATTTGAAATTATTTTGTATTTTGATATGAAGAATATGATTCTACTTTCCATACAGTATTTTATTATTTTTGCTATTAAGGCTACTGGCCTGTAGTTGTCTAAGACTGTTTTATCGCCTTTGTTATGGATTAGTATAATCATTGATGTTTTCAAACATTTGAGAAAAGTGTCTGTTGTGAATGAACAGTTAGTTCACAATGTCTAAAATTGATTGTATCAATTCTGGTAGAACTTCTTTTATGATGTTGTATGGCAGATTGTCTGATCCTGCACTATTGGTTTTTAATCTCTGAAATATGAAAATAAATTTCTGAGTCGGTCATTTCTGCCAAAAACATGCTATTAAATAATTTGGGGATATGGTCATAATTAATGTTTTGGCTCTTGCAAGGCTAACTTAAAGTTAGATTTGTTCGTTTCGCTAAAGATTCTTTTGAATTCATATTGTGTTCCGCCTGTATGATTTTGTATGTTTCCGCCGAGGAGAATGAACTGAGATTCCTTTTGGTTTTTATTGAGTGAAAATATTGTCAATAATGCTGCTTGGTGTTTGCGTTACTCGTGTATGTTGGAAAATTTGATCTTTAAGTACATTTGATCTCCTGAGTTCTAGTAGATGGAATCTTTCTTTCTTTTTATCTATAACGATAAGTTGTGATTAAAAAAAAAAACGATTGACGCGTACGTATTTGGGCCATGTTTCAGGGTATTTTATTAGTTTGTTGTTCAAAGGGAATCGTGATTTTAAAAGATGAGTATGCTTCTGGAAATTTTGAATACAGTTTCATGCATTGTATGTTGGTGAACCCTTTATTACTTAGGTATTTAATTACTTCTTCTTCTGTAAGAGTTGGGTGATGAGATTTTGTTGGTTATAATAATTGATGAGAAGCATACATTATTGTATGAATTCAAGAAAGGCTTGTATTCCCAATCATATGAAGAATATGAATAGCAGAAAAAAGAATTTTTGAATTTGTACAAGTTTTTATAGGAACAAAAATAAATATGTAACACTTATGGAATAATTCCTTAAAAAATGGGATAGTTGTAAAGAAATGTGGGTACATCTGAAGCCCTCACAGAGATATGAATTAAATTTCTTAATACACAGTTAAAATTATTTTAAACTTTAGAGTCTAAAATGAGAATTAAAAACAATGGCATTGAGGAAAATCTTGATAGCAAAATATCAAAATTTTATAATACATTGGTGGAAACATGTTTGTATTCATTTTGGAATTCTTTTAGTGCACCACGTCGTCATATCCTTTTGATAAGAAAATATAATAATTTGAACAAATTTTCAAAAACTTGTTTTCATGCAAGATATTTCAACTGAAAATGCTCTAAATATGGATACAGATGTTATAAATGTAAACATTGATGATTATATTGAAAATTTTTTGACTACTCTAACAACCAATCAAATTTTGTCATTTTGTCTCATATGAAACAATTTCACCCAATCATGTCAACATTACACTGATAATTGCATTCAGTGCAATTATCAATCACTATGACAACACGATTGAGTTTGACAACTTCATTCCAAATAAATTTCAAAATGTCACGTTTTGGCAATGCGAACGTTCAAAGTATAAATGCGCTAAACAAAAACAAAATCCCAGAAATACAACTTAATTAAATGAACGTAGAAGCTTAGAAGAATTGGCGTTGATACTAATAGATTGGGCGATCAATATGAGATAGAAAGACGGTTTATGTTTCGTTGTGTTGAGTTATAAATTTGTTGTTAAAAAATTTTCCGCCGAATATCCCTCGAATATTGACAAATACCTCATAATTTTATGACAAATTTCTCAAGCTCGTTGCTTGGTAACAACCCTCAGCCTTCTTCTTCGGGTTGTTACCAAGGAACGAGCTTTCGATTGTCACAAAATTATCTGGTCTAAAATGAACTTGAGAGTAGTGGGTTTAGTGCAATTGAACGAGAATTACCTGAAGAACAAATTCGGTCTAATACCGAGTTAATCGAGCCCTGTCAGCCCCTCAAATCAGATAAATAAAAACTTACAATTCAAATCTAAAATAAAATCCAAAGGACGTCCAAAGATAAATAATAAGCACACCACTTTAAAAAAAAAATACAGAATAAGAAATGATATACCTATATTTATTTCACTTTATACCATATTTTACCTAGTTTAAATGTAATTTAAACCTATATTTCACTGATTTAGTGATACTTTGAATTTTATTTATAAGTTTATTTAGCAAGATTTTAAATGAACTTTTATAAATAAAACTATAATTACTTATAATTGTGTAGTTATTAGCAAAATAGTAACTCCAATATTTGTATATACGGTCGGTATGTGCAAATAGTCAATTGCGAATGCAGACTGTATGTATAAATAGCCAATTGCGTATACATACTGTATGTATAAATAGCCAATTGCGAATACATACTGTATGTAAAGGGTCCGCCAATTAGCGCGCTCGATCTTTAACAGCTGATGGCGGCCATGTTGTTTGTGGTAGAGTTGTCAAACCTAGTTGTTATTATTCAGTGTATCTTCACAAATTACCATGAACCAATTCAGCCGCGAGCAACATGTGCAAATCATTAAAATGTATTACGAAAATCATTCATCGGTTCGGGCAACGTTCCGCGCGCTCCGCCAATTTTACGGTGCAATTGGTCGTCCTGCTGAGTCGACTATCCGTCGTTTGATAATCAAATTCGAGGCAACCGGTTCGGTGAACAATAAGCCAACACCGACGCGTCGTCGAAACCTCCGATCTGCCGCGAATGTCGCCGCTGTGCGCGATAGTGTGCGTGAAAATCCGCGACAGTCAATTTCACGTCGCGCACAGGAACTCAGCCTTTCGGAAACATCACTTCGCCGAATCTTGCACCTGGATTTGGGCATGCATCCGTACAAGATCCAGCTGACACAAGAGCTCAAAATAAACGACCATAGACAGCGCCGTATCTTCGCTGATTGGGCTTTAGAGCAGTTGGAAGTCGACCCCGAGTTTGGTCGCAAAATCATCTTCAGCGATGAGGCACATTTTTGGATAAATGGGAATGTCAACAAGCAGAATTGCCGTTATTGGGCCGAGAACAATCCACAGGAGGTCCACCAGGTCGCAATGCACCCAGCAAAGGTAACTGTTTGGTGTGGATTTTGGGCCGGAGGCATCATCGGGCCGTATTTCTTCGAGAACGACGATGGTGTGGCCATCACGGTAAACGGCGAACGATACAGATCCATGATAACGAACTTTTTCTGGCATGAAATCGACAATATGGATGTCGAGGATATGTGGTTTCAGCAGGACGGCGCTACGAGCCACACAGCGCGCGCCACAATGGATCTTCTGCACGAGCGCTTCGGAGGAATGGTTATCTCGCGCGGAGGCGACATCAACTGGCCACCGAGATCGTGCGATTTAACCCCACTAGACTATTTCTTGTGGGGTTTTCTTAAATCACAGGTCTACGCAAACCAACCACAAAACACTGATGACCTCAAAGTCAACATACGCCACGCCATCGATGAAATACAGCCCGATTTGTGCGCCAGAGTCATTGGAAATTGGACTTCTCGTATGCGCGCCACCAAGCAAAGCCGAGGTGGCCATTTGAACGATATTATTTTCCATACATAATGCCTTCGAATACTCTTTCAAACAAAAAATAAATTTCATTTATACCTCTCGCACAACTTGCTTTATTTTATTTTAAAGATCGAGCGCACTTATTGGCGGACCCTTTATAAATAGCCAATTGCTTATACATACTGTATGTATAAATAGCCACATCCTTAATTGCCTGTGTTGTAAACTGTTTTCATGCTCAAGTAATAAGTTACTTATATGCTTCCAATCTGTATATCCATTCGGAGAACTCAGATTATGTCCAATAGTAGTATTAAATAGACGGCAGCAATAACAGACACAGATTTCTTCGACGGTGACTAAAGGAGCCATTTTCTTTCTAAGACTCACCATTCGTCAATTTACGGGTGAAAATATTTTCAGTCAAGTATCTACTTTTTGTTTTACCGCTTGAATCTGGAAAACTTGTAGAAGTTTAGGAGAAGTCACAATTTTTATTTGGAAAAACTCTGGCCCTTTTCGAATCCAAATATTTCTTCTGTTGAAATTTTGTCTCAGTACGTACCAGGTTATACATTTTACAAGCTTGTAGTTATTAACTCACAGTAGCTTGAAGTAAAGGGTTCAGCATCTGATGTGTGTTGGTCATTTTTGTCACATGTAGGATCTTTTCCAGTTGATATTCGGAAGAATTTCGATCTTGAGGTGATGCAGGTGAAGGATTAGTCAGTTTATTTGCTTCTTCAACCGCAAAAAAATGAAGTGAGTTTAGGGTTATTTCTAAGTTTCTTGGTTATTTCTTTTTGAGCAACAACTTTTTTTTTTGTGTGAACCACTTATATATCTTCTTTTCGATATATTAAAATGAATAAATAAACAAACACGTCAACACTTCTATTATCAACACACTTCAAACACTTCTATTACTTTGCTATCTTGGGTGGCAAGAAATTATTGTTTAGATTTACTTAATAATTGAATTAGTAGTCATTATAATTATAATAGAAATAATGGTGTCTAATATTGATACGGTAACTATAAATGTTGATAGGTAATTGATTAAATAACAATTTATAACAAAGTTGTTGAATAGCTGCTTCTACATACACACTAACTAAAATAAATTACTTGGTCTTACATGAGATCCTACAACTTTTTGTAGCGAGAACTACGAAGAACTGCGTTACGAGACTTGGCATTTTGTACATTTTATTTTTTTGTTGATGGGATGATTGTAATATAGCGGATGAGTTGATTTCCCATATTAAGTACCAAAAAATGCTTGCGTATTAATCTGGTTCCAAAATACGGTAAACAAAAATATTTTATGCTTTATCCGGTTCCCGCAGCGAAAGGGTTAAGCAATATCAAGCTTCTTTAGCTATCATTCTGTGAATAGTTTTGTAAATTCAGGTAATTATATTAGGATAAACAAGAAGAAAAATGTTAAAATTCTATTTGATATCATAATAAAACGCTTACAAAAGTTTTGTAATATTTGTTAAAGTAAATAAAAGTTATCATAAATATTTTAATTTATTTTTTTAGTAATTAACAGGATATACAATATATATACACACTTACATAATACATAATATAATACATAAGGATGCACCTATAGAGGTGAGTTACACCTGTACATAGGCCTGAGGAGCAATTTATTCACATAATTAAACTTTATCGATAACATACAAGAATTAGGTATACATAAAATACAAAAACATAAGCAATAAACAACATAATAAGGTATAAGAGGACTCAAAGATTAGAGTATTAAAAAGTAAACTGTAGGAAAACAAAATATTGAAAAAGATTTGAGATAACAAAATATTGAAATTGTAAGAGAACAAAAAGTCAAAGTGTAAGAGAAATAAAAGGAAGTATTTGTAAGCCAATTTCTCAGTTTTATTCTTATTGTTTTGTTATTATTATTCGGTATTCTTTTTAGTGTATCAGGTAGTGTATTGAATTGTTTAATTGCCACAATCGAGGAGTTTTTAAATGCTATAGATTTACTGACTTTGGGAATACTTCTAATTCTAGACTTCCCTTTATAGTTCTCATACGCATATTTACAACTATTGTAGTGATAACTCAACGACTCGAGTATAAATGTATCTCTAAATCCTAGAACACGTTTGCCATCCGAAAATATGTTAATGAGCTTAGATTGAATTTGAGCTAAGATATTAGTGTTGGTTTTGTAACTTCCCCCCCAAGCAATAATTCCATAATTCACAATACTCTCAAAAAGAGAATGGTAAATAATCTTCAGTGATTGCTTGCTCATTATTTTTTTTAATTTATGAAAGATAAACAAAAAGTATCTAGTTTTACTTATAAGATTTAATATATGGATATTCCACATCATGTGACAGTCAAACATCAACCCTAAATATTTACAACTATTGACTCTTTTAATTTTCTCATTATAAATGGATAACTCAAAAAAATTAGGTACACTGTCTCTGTAACAGCCAAAAGTCATGTATGTTGTTTTATCCACATTTAATGTTAAATAATTATTTTGTAACCACATACCTATTTTGTCTAGGTATGATAACATATTGGATTGTGCTTCAGACGATGTTTTACCTATACCTTTAACCACTGTGTCATCAGCAAAAGCTGCTATACTATTTAAAGCTAGTATTTTAAACATATCATTAATGTATATAATAAAAAGTAGGGGTCCTAAGACAGTTCCTTGTGGTACACCAATTTTAATTTTACATTTTTTACTTTTAACATCCTTAATTTTGGATATCTGAAATCTATCTGTTAAATAATTTTTAATTAGGTCATGAGCTACTCCTCTAACACCATATTTATATAATTTATTAAGCAATATTTTATGGTTCACTGTGTCGAAAGCTTTGGCTAGGTCTAGAAAAGCAACAACTGTCGGATTACTGATATCTATATTAGTATATATAAAGTCAGTGATCGATGCTAATGCATTCTTTGTACCTTTATTTTTCATAAAACCGTACTGATGACAACTAATAATGTTACAATCCATAACAAAAGAGTACAATCTCACATGAATAATTTTTTCAAAAATTTTCGCAATATTTGAAATAAGTGATATTGGTCTATATGGTGTTTATCACCAGTTTTAAAAATTGGCAATATTTCCGCGCATTTAAGTGCATTTGGCCAGATACCCTTTGATAAACATATATTAAATATATTTTCAAATATATTGGATATAATAGGGATTATAGTTTTGAGTACTTTTGTGCATATACCATCAACCGCACCGGCTTTTTCCTTTAGATCGTTTACTATATTTATAATTTCAGAGCAATTAGTAGCTTTCCAGAAAATGGATTTAGGATTATAACTTATTCCATCGTGAATTGTAGCAGCACTAGTAGGGATTTTAGCAGCTAAATTTGAACCAATATTACTAAAAAAATCAACAAATTTATTAGCAATATCATTTGTATTTGTCAACTTATGATTGCCTTTGTTAATATAATCTATGTTATTGACCGAATTTATTTTTTTACCTAGCTTTTTATTTACGAATTGCCATAGATCCCTACTATTTTTAGACTTGGAAGAAGCTTCTTTGGTGTCAAAATTTATTTTCGAAATTTTTATTAATTTATCAAGTTTTTTGCAGAAATTTAAGTATTTCATTCTTAGATATAAATTATTTTTATAGCGCTTCCATGTGTTATATAATTTTTCTTTTGTTCGACATGATTTCATTAAGCCCGGCGTGACCCAGTCAGTCCTAGGTTTGTATTTACGCGCTAGCTTCTTAAAACTAGATTCCTTGATTAAGTTTTGTATTTTTAATAATAGTTTTTCAGTTGCTTGATTAGGATCCGTGACAGCTAACAGGTCTGACCAATCAGTACGATTACAATAATGTATTAATTTGTTATAGCATAAAAATGATTTTTTTTCCCTTGTTTTTTGTTGTTTTTCAAGATTCATTGTAAGGAAGATCGGATAATGATCAGGAAAAACTTGCATAAGTGTGATAGATTTACAATTTATGGCTTTAGATTTTATAAACATGTTGTCAATACAGGAACCACCGTTGTCATTTGGCCTAGTAATATTGTTAAACATTGGTATATAATTCATATCGAGCATTTTAGTTAGGAATAAATCTGACTGAACATCAATATTGTTAATGATAATGTTAAAATCTCCTATTATAATATGGTTCTTAAATGTTGTATTGTTTTCCATATGAATTTTTAGATTTTGTATAAATTCAAGATTGGTGAGGTCATGACACCTATAAACACCAGAAATTTTAAGTACATTATTTGATGATATTTTAGCACAAGTGGAAAGAAAATTGCACCTACCCACCTTCTCCGTCGTTGTAGTTTGCTCGAGGGAATTCGAAATATAAATGACGACTCCATCCGATTTGTTTATGAAGCTACCGTTATAATAACATGTATAATTTTCTAATGTGAACATGTTAGGGCAAATAAGGTTCCAAGTTTCGGTGCAGACGATTACATGCGGTTTGGTTAGTAGAGATGTTACCAGTAATTCCAATTTTTCATAGTTTGCGTTTAAACTCCTGACATTAACGTGTAAGAAAAGTAAACCAGAATCGTTCAAAAAATAGTTTAGGTCTTCTAAATTATCAACAGACTCTTCAATGTAATTATTAGAATCAGACATAATTTTGTAAGAAGTTATATATTAGTTATTAGAAGTTTGTTGTTAAGGAAGATTCTTTTCTTTGGCCTGGGAACTTACGAAGATAATTTGGTATTTTTGGTAAGGTAGGGTAATCAGTTATATGAATAAGATAAGATTATATGAAGAAGATTTTGTATCTTGTATTTTAGGTATTCACACTGGGTTGTATTATTTGGGTAATGATTTGTGCATTTAATTAGACCATATTTCTTGTTTTAGAATTCACAATTAACACACTTAAGAATTTCAGATTTGATGGTCACCAGAACATTTTAGACACTTGACCTTGTTCATACAATTTTTGAAGCTATGGTTTAAACGTCCACATTTGAAGCATACGTTTATATTGATATCATCGGATACTCTACAACACTGGTAACAAATGAATATTTTGAAACCATTTTTTATGACAGTGCTGTATACTTCAGGTGAAGCCTCCATGATCACAATGCATTGGTAAATTCAGAGATTAAAGAGAAATTACTATTTAACATGGATGGGTTTCTGTTTTTAATGTCCTCTTGGAGGTCACTTAAGTTCATATCATTTTGAACATCAAATATTTTTAATCTTGGTAATTTGAGAGTCTGCACTTCCACTAGATAATCATTTTTCAATTTTTCATTTAATAAAGCCGTTGTTATTTTGACATCCTCCTTGTTTTTACATTTAATAGTAACTTCTCCAGTCTTGTGAATTGAAACTTTTTTGATAGGTACTGAGATATCGTCCAGTAATTGTTTTTTATCATTTTTATCTACTTCACGATTGTTTTTATCTTTTGCTTTAACTATGATGTTAGGTATGACGTTCCTAGAGTTATTATTATCAATCTTAGCCATGTCTGCATAACTAACGAGATTACTTTTACTTACAGCATTTTTTCCTTCAACTAGTTCTTTCAGTAATACGTTTTTGTCTTTAAGTTCTTGGTTCAGTTGTTTCAGTAGTTCATTTTCAACCCTCAGTATAGGAAGTTCATTATCAATGATAGTTTCGACCATAAGGGTACCTTCACTTGTTGCATACGGTTTAGTACTACTCCGCAGCTCCTGATTCATCTTGTCTTTTTCATACAGTTTGGTTTGAATTATAATCTTACGTGCATCCTCGTTTAAATCAATGTTTTGGAAATCCCATTTTGAGGTGAGGTCATCCATGTGGTGGGATGGGCAGACCACTAGAATATCACTTATGTATTTACCCATATTTAATCTGTTAAAATCATTAACATGATAAACACCTTCGCAAATTATACAAATCACTTTTTTTGGTACTTTTATATTCAAATGACACTTAAACATTTTAGGATTACTCATTGCGACGTCCGCATCTCTCGTCATTTTGACTCCGAAAGAATTAGAGGTAGAAGCATTTTCTTTATCTTCGAAGTTTTGAGTAAGGGCTGAATTTTTTTGAGTGATATTTCCAACATCCCGCGTGTTGTCATGTCCAGCGTCGGTTTCAGACATGTCTTGGCAAACACCAGGCAGGGATTTTCTGGGGTTTAGAACAGTCACTGTTTTTATGGGTGTGAAGTAGCTGCTTTACTTCAGGGTTTGCCGATGTTTCATTGGGAGTGGTTTAAGCTCATAATCGATATTTTTATTCGAAAATTATGGAGCGTAAAAAAAGAGTGCCTTTTTTATTAAAAAATATGTACCTTTTCTATTTATTTAATATTTATGATTCCAATTATGATAAGAATTTTTAGCGTTTGTATGTAGATTTCTACATTTACCTTTACCAATTGGGATATGTTATCAGCACTTTATTAATTATTGATTTTAATTCGATCGGAGTTTGTTCTGAAATATACGCTTCCTGTAAACAAATTCGACCATTTCATGTTACAAAATCTACAAAATGTAGATAACGTATCCTGTGAGATTATTTATAACAAACGTTACGTATCAGCGCAGTTTGTTAAAGTGTAATAAATCGTACCGGGATTGAGAAGCTTTTGTTTCAATTTTATATTTTTTGAGTTAAAGCAAATTCAATCAATCCAAGCTTCTACAAAATTAATGTTTATTTTATGTAATTTAATAACTCAACTTGACGGAGACAAAACGATAAAATTGCTTTTAATACAAATTGACTCTCTTTGAAATTGAATATTTAAAAAAAAATCGTTCATCAAGGCTTTATAAAATTAGATTCAGAATTAAGTAAGGTATAATTTTGCAGCTTAAAAGCATTATCGAAGGCGCAAAGGCTGAAGACTAGTATGAAATTCTTTTGAAATTGATAACAGAAAATGATTTAGTGTATATACTGACGGTGCTCGATGAATGTCTGGCAGGTATTGAGGACAATAGTTTGAGATGCAAGCGTTTATTCGTAAAAAAGCACCGCATGCTATGTAGACCCATTGCATCATCCATAGGGAATCGCTTCCGTCGAAGTCAATTACCTCTAAATTGCACCAGGTATTAGAACGTGCCATTGACGTAGTAAACTACATAAAAAGTAGGCCGCGAAAAGCCACTTCTCAAAAAACTTTGGATGGATATGGGAGCTTATATTACTGCAGTTCTCGATGACTTTCACGTGGAAATGGCTTATTTCGTGCATTAGAATTTCATGAAGAAATTCACACTTCTTGCAAGAAGAAGGTCACTGAAACTCCAGATACTTTCCTGAACTAAACTTTTGCTAAAACTACCATATTTGTGCGATATATTTGAGAAACTGAATAATTTGATTCTGTCGGTTAACACACCTTTCTAAGCTCACTGAATGTTTCTCGAAATAGTTTGCACAAGACGATGTCGAAAAATGTACCATATATATCATATGTATATGTATCATATTCAGAATTATCCGATAAAATAACTACCACGAGTAGCCAAAGGTTTTTAAACAAGAGCTCTAGGTAACTACCAAATATTAATTTATTTTTCTTATTAATCTTATATTCTGTTTCTTATTTAAATGTTAGCTTGTTATTTGAGATTTATCAAGGTGTGTCATTTAGAGCAATGATAGTACAACATTCAAGAATTGATAATAAACGAAAAGCTGCATTTTCTAAATGGCTATACTTTTAGTAGTTCAAATCAACCAATGAATCAGCCATTGTCGTTCACTGCTGAACATATATCTGCCATACTGCTTGTCATTGCGTTCAATCTATGGCCGCTTTCATCCGTTTCAATCTATCGTCGCCTATCCATCTAGGTGATGGCATTCGCCTGCTCCTGTCGGCACACGTTCTTGGTCTCCACTCAAGGATGTGTTTCGTCCACCTTTATTTTTTTATTAACCTAACCTGACGTAACAAAATGAAAAGTTCAATCTCCCTTCATACGAGTTATCCCGTCTATTGCGTTGGTTAGATCAGTTCCTTGGCGTAAAGTTAGATTTGGCCCTCAATTCCAAGCAAGATCCCAGGTATAGACCATTTTATCGCTCTCTGAGCGACCCTATTTTTTTCGACAGTACTCTTCGTCAGTGTTACCGTTTCGGCAACGTAGATCAGCAAAGACGCTTCAGTCTAACGCTAATTCGGCTAATATAAGATTTAAGGCTTATACTTTCCATCTCGTAGAAACAAAAATGATTGAACAATCTAACAGTTTTTTTATATGCAGAAAGCATTTTTTATATGCAAAAATTTTATTACCTAATTCTAATAGCATACATGTTTTTTTGATGACCAGTCAGCTTGCAATTTAATTGTTCTGTTAAATTTTAATAAAAAAATGTAAAATTTATTGAAAAGTAATCCAAAATAGTACACACTGTTAGTAAATATTTGTTCTATTATGGCCTGAAATAATTCAATTTAAATAACGTTTTCGACTTCCCGTTTCTGCTACAAGTTACGGATTACTCCTGTAAACTTCAATTTCAACATAACAGCATCGGTGGTTCAGTGGTAGAATGCTCGCCTGCCACGCGGGCGGCCCGGGTTCGATTCCCGGCCGATGCAAATATTTTGGACTTCCTATTTTGGGTTATCTTACCTTTAAAGCAGTGTTTACTAAACTTTCGATTCACGTGTACCCCTTTCAAATATTTTTTAACACTTCGTACCCTTTAGTAGAAAATTTCTGAGGTATATTATTATAAATAAAAACTGTACCGGTCTTTTTTAAGTAATATACTGTCTCCAGATTGGTTTGATTGATTTTTATACAAGCGGATAAACTTAAGGTTTAAGGAGATTTAAATTCGCGAGTTAAAGTTTAATTTTATTCGCTAGTGTATACAAACTTTTGTTTAATTTTGCTTCCATTTTCAAGTTCCATTTTCTGTTTTTTTTTTAATAGAAGCATGTTGTCGGCCAATTATTGTATTATTGTCGTGACAACGATGAAATTGTTGATTCGTGCGTCAAATTTTTTTTTAGAGTATCTTATTTAATTAATTTGTGTTTTTTTAATCATAAATGGATACATAATAAAATTTATTGTTAAATGGTGACGGAATTGGTTAATCACGCGGAAATCAAGTCATTTATACAAAAAATGTGTAATAAGTTTTGTGATTGGATATCAAAAAATAACATCAGCGAAGTCACAATTTAGGGTTGTGTTTACGGAGCCCATAAGTGAATCATTTTGATGCGTTGCTATGGATGCATTTATTTCAATTGCGAAATAAAAAAAATATTTAAGTAGTGAATAAACACTGTTTTATTGATCCGCATCTAAGAAATTAAACGTGACTTTTAAGATAAAATTGAACAAAAATTATTACACTTATTTGGAAAATTTTTATTCTTTATGAGTTCACTAAGACAGTTTCTGCTTGTTTTTATATGCATAAAAACAATCTGAAATCAATTTATTGTGAGTTAGTAAAATCTTTTGGTTGTATTGTATTAAATAATTATCAAAGATGATGAAGAGGAATTGCTTGCTGATTCACAGCAAATTCAAGGTTTCAAACAATTAAAATAAAATAATATTATATATAAAAGTAAATAAAAATATAAAAAGTAATGTTTGATGCATTATTTTTGATGTCATTTAAATATTGTTATTTTTCTTCTTATTTTACTTACTTTGGCACACACAAAAAAACGAAAATTTTGGAACATGGTTTCGTACCCCTTTCAAACCATTCGCGTAACCCTTGGGATACACGCACCACACTTTGCGAAACGCTGGTTTAAAGCATACTTGTATATCTGATGTGAAAATATCCCGCGGCTTACCATGCACAGCTATGTCAAGCCGACCATTCTAAGAAATTCGGATGTTTGGTTGCCTGTATGTATTTATTTTGAGTTCATAGCCTAGGTATAGAGTTTGTACATATGGGATGGGAGGCTTATGGATCTATAGCTGCCTAGGTTCGTAATATCGCTAGATTCGTAAGTTAGGAAATCATCGCCATCGGTGGTTTTCTTCCTTCTTTAATTGCTTCATGGCATACATAGCAATTGCTTTATTAGATTTTTATGGATGGTAGGTTCAGATTTTTTAGTTTTTTATATTTTTGTATATATGTAATATGTAGGGCCCGGATTTATATGTAAATACATATTTTTAATTCAACTTATTTCCGGTTTATATTTTCTTTTCTACACAAATTATGATATTTGGAAATAAAGATTACATGTTTTCGTTCCAAATGTCATAATTTGTGTGGAAAACAAAATAAGACCGAAAATAATTTGAATATAAAATATATATTTACATATAAATCCGGGCCCTAGTAATATGAAACGGTAAAATTATGTGACAAATACCATTATAAGAAAAGTCGTCCAAGAAATTTTGTAGAAACAGAACTCTGACTGCGGCCAGACCGCGGAGAGAAGGTATAGAAATCTTAGATTGCTTAGCTGCTGTAAATTTCATGGAGAAACATTGTCCTTTAAATGTTCCACCTACTGTTAGTAGATAAAAGCGGCGAAGAATTTGCAATATATATATATATATATATATATATATATATATATATATATATATATTATTATATATATATATATATATATATATATATATATATATATATATATATGTATATATATATATATATATATATATATATATATATGTATATTATGTATATATATGTATATATATATATATATATATATGTATTGTATTGTTTTCTCGGGGATTCCGCGTTGATGCTGAGGGTTGATTCCGCGTTGATGTTGAGGGTTGGTTCTGAAAAGAACCGGATTCTCGACGTTTCGGCGAACTAACATTCGCCATTCTCAAGAGATATATGCGTCCGTGCGGGTCAACGGTTAGACGCATACTGAGAGCTCGTTCGTGCGGTGCGACTACTTATAGCTGTCTGGCTTCGGGTCATGCGCGTTGTGTGCGGTGCTTCGGTTCGGTTGTTTGTTTGTCTTGTTGGTCGTACATGAGTCTGGGGTGTCTGGGGTTGCATTTTGAGGGTGGATATGATCGGTCGCCATGCTGGGGGCAGTCTCAAGGAATCGTCTCTCGTGTTCATGCAGTAGTCTCGTTTTTCTATCTCTATGGCTTCTCTGTATACTCGTGACATTTCGTGGCTAATCTGTGCAGGAGTCCTTGAATTTCTAAAGTCCATCCAGTGACCGGTGTTTGTGTGTTGGACAAGTGCCGATGAAACTTTGTCTCTGTGTCTGACTGAAACTACATGTTCTTGAATCCTAGCAGATATTTTTCTATTGGTACGTCCAATGTAGGTTCGTTCACATGTTCCGCAAGGTATTTCGTAAATTCCATGGGATTCTAACGGGATGGTGTCTTTAACGCTGCGTAGCATGGAGGATATTTTCTGGTTAGGTTTGAAAATGGTGTCGATGTTGTGTCTTTTAAGAATTCTGGAGATTTTGTCAGTTGATCCATGAACATATGGTAGGTATGCTGTGCTAACGGGTTTCTGGCGTTCTTCAGTTCTCTGGCTACTGTTCTCTGTACGACGAAAAGCTCTGGATATCAAGCTGTTTGGATATCCATTTGAAGAAAGAGCTTCTCGTAAGTTCCTCAATTCTTTCGGTAAGTTCAGCTGGTCGGCTAGTCTTTTTGATCGGGTGGTAAGAGTGTTTACTACAGATGCTAGTTGTTTGGGATGATGGTGCGAAGAAGCGTTCAGATATCTGTCTGTATGGGTTGGTTTCCGGTATACAGTGTGACTCAAGGTGCCGTCAGGTCTCTTCTGTACCAAAACATCCAAGAAAAGAAGTTGTTGATGCTTTTCTATATCCATTGTGAATTTAATTTGGTCGTGTTGGGAGTTAAGATGGTTAAGGAATTTGTCCAGCTCTGGTCTGCCGTGGGGCCAGATTACAAATGTGTAGTCAACATATCTTAACCAGAGTGTAGGTTTAAGTGTGGCTCATGAGATTGCCTTTTCCTTAAAATCTGTAAGAAATATGTTGGCTATCACTGGGGATAGAGGTGAACCCATTGGTGCTCCTAGGACTTGTTTGTATATTTGACCACCGTACCTAAAGTATGTATTCTTTAAACAATGTTCTGCCAGATCTGATACGTACTTTTCTGGTTTTAAACATCATAAGATCAAAATTAAAACCAGAAAAGTACGTATCAGATCTGGCAGAACATTGTTTAAAGAATACATACTTTAGGTACGGTGGTCAAATATACAAACAAGTCCTAGGAGCACCAATGGGTTCACCTCTATCGCCAGTAATAGCCAACATATTTCTTACAGATTTTGAGGAAAAGGCAATCTCATCAGCCACACTTAAACCTACAGTCTGGTTAAGATATGTTGACGACACATTTGTAATCTGGCCCCACGGCAGACCAGAGCTGGACAAATTCCTTACCCATCTTAACTCCCAACACGACCAAATTAAATTCACAATGGAGATAGAAAAGCATCTACGACTTCCTTTCTTGGATGTTTTGGTACAGAAGAGACCTGACGGCACCTTGAGTCACACTGTGTACCGGAAACCAACCCATACAGACAGATATCTGAACGCTTCTTCGCACCATCATCCCAAACAACTAGCATCTGTAGTAAACACTCTTACCACCCGATCAAAAAGACTAGCCGACCAGCTGAACTTACCGAAAGAATTGAGGAACTTACGAGAAGCTCTTTCTTCAAATGGATATCCAAACAGCTTAATATCCAGAGCTTTTCGTCGTACAGAGAACAGTAGCCAGAGAACTGAAGAGCGCCAGAAACCCGTTAGCACAGCATACCTACCATATGTTCATGGATCAACTGACAAAATCTCCAGAATTCTTAAAAGACACAACATCGACATCATTTTCAAACCTAACCAGAAAATATCCTCCATGCTATGCAGCGTTAAAGACACCATCTCGTTAGAATCCCATGGAATTTACGAAATACCTTGCGGAACATGTGAACGAACCTACATTGGACGTACCAATAGAAAAATATCTGCTAGGATTCAAGAACATGTAGTTTCAGTCAGACACAGAGACAAAGTTTCATCGGCACTTGTCCAACACACAAACACCGGTCACTGGATGGACTTTAGAAATTCAAGGACTCTTGCACAGATTAGCCACGAAATGTCACGAGTATACAGAGAAGCCATAGAGATAGAAAAACGAGACTACTGCATGAACACGAGAGACGATTCCTTGAGACTGCCCCCAGCATGGCGACCGATCATATCCACCCTCAAAATGCAACCCCAGACACCCCAGACTCATGTACGACCAACAAGACAAACAAACAACCGAACCGAAGCACCGCACACAACGCGCATGACCCGAAGCCAGACAGCTATAAGTAGTCGCACCACACGAACGAGCTCTCAGTATGCGTCTAACCGTTGACCCGCACGGACGCATATATCTCTTGAGAATGGCGAATGTTAGTTCGCCGAAACGTCGAGAATCCGGTTCTTTTCAGAACCAACCCTCAACATCAACGCGGAATCCCCGAGAAAACAATACAACACAGGTATCTATCCGCGAAAACCTCAAATACAACATATATATATATATATATATATATATATATATATATATATATATATATGTGCAAATACTGACCCACGTGAGATAAAGTGAAAGTATATTGCAAATTGGTGTGCTGAGTGTAAAGTAGAACTTTGTATGGGAGAATGTTATAACAGTATAATACGTTACGAGAGTTGTGAGAAGCATATTATGTACGAGTGGAACAGTTACGCGTGACCGGCGTAGTGGGGAGTGCGTAATTCCGCGAGTACGTAATTGTCTAATAACTCGAGTTTTTTACTATACTTTATCTACGACCACACTAATTTGTTTCTGTGTAATAGAAAAAATTTGTGTGATGTAAAAAATTTATTTATTATTAGGTACATTATTTAACATTATAATAAACAAACAGTTGTATTTTCATATATAACTATTACCCGACAATATTTAACTTGAAAGAAATAAAAAGAAATACATTCTTAATGGTTACATTCCTTATAATTTAGTACGTATTTGGGTTAAACTGGAATGAGTGCTCATATATATATAGGCAACCCAAAGTACACTATGTGGCACGGGGGGCGCTGAACGTATGAGCACGTAATAGCAGCTCTCAACCAATCAACAAATCGTAAACGAAAGGCACGTGTGTGTTATGAATCATAACTTATCATTAATCGCGGACTGTTACATACGAGTGTGTTATGTATGTCATATGTTTATGTATTTATTTACATAATTCACGAACTGTAAAATAATGGGCATTTACAATAGTGGTCGTACATAAAATTTATTACACGAGGAAGAAAATTGGATGTGAAATGTTACATAATTTGACTGCAATTTGATATTTCGTTATTATAAGTATATGTAGGTATTAGTTTTACCTTGTATACTTGTATGTTTTGTAAAAGAATATTTTACTATATATTTATTTTTGGCCAAACTTTTGTTCTATGTATTGTATTGTTTTAGATGTAGGTAGTTGAAGGTACAGAAAATTATAATTTTCTCATAATCCCTTATCTAAAAACACCTTGATTACAAACAAGGGTATTTATAAGCAGAAACACACATAATTTCATTAACCCTTAACTACCTGCTATACGTCTAAGGTGAGAAAATTACTGCTACTTTGGGTCTGAGAGACGTATGTCAGGTGGTTAGGTGTTAAAATCGGTCCAGCGTAAGCCGGTCAGGCATACGTTGTCCTAACCTAACCACCGGGTCCAATTGTCACTGTAAACCATCCAGGGAGTCACACACAAAACACAACAAAGTTTCATCAAACTCGGTACAACTCTTTTTGCGTTTAGAAAGACACAGTTGTGAATATATACCAGTAGCGGAAGGATAATTCTTGTTCTTGGGAAAGATTTGTTGAAATACGCATGGTATGATCCCATAAATTGTCTCTTTACGCATTCAAAAATAAAAAATAAATAATTTAAGAACTAACTCATATTATTTTCATAAAAGTATCTGACGTATTTAAATTTTGATTTTTTCTTGTTTACATTTCTTTCCAATTTTAATTCTTGTGCACAATGGCCAGATATTTAATATTACACGGTTTTTTACCATTTGTTTCAATTTGTTATTAATGACAATATTGTATATACATGTATCCGTATTTGCATGATTAATTTCTTTAAATGTAATCCCTGCACTAAAAGATCCCAACAGAGATTCTAATTGTTTGCAAAGCGGTGTATTTTTAAGAATATCGAAGTTAAAATCACCCGCTATAATATACTGTTTTGATTCCGTAATCAATTTTAATAACAGATTCAAATTACAGTTAGTACAAGTTAGTTTAATATACGTTTAACAATAGTATATTTTGTAACTAGGGCGAAAAGTTAAGTAAATTTTTCGCGAGAACGAAATTGTGCGCTCGAACGAAGTGGGTGCGGTGCGCACATTCGCTCGAGAGGAAAATTGACAATTTCGCCCGTGTTACAAACAATATTTTTTATTACTCATGCGCGGGGATGTATCTTACAAGTTTGGGATCCAGGGGCCATCCAAAAAAATCGAATCAAAAATGAAGGATTAGCTTTTTCAGTAATATTCAAGAGATTTAGATTTACTTGATTTATTTACCCCCGATATTTTATGATCTTGACATTTCACCTATCTCATTTAGTTTGTATTTAATTCCAAAAATCATCATTGCTCGAATCGAAAAATGTAGTGTGACGTGCACGTTATGACATTTATCGGCGTCTATATTCACTGTGCTGTTTTGCTGTGCAATATTTCAGTAGTGTTTTCCAATACATAGTGCGACTTTGGTATATAGTGAGATTATAAATGATCAAGAACAATGACTCAAAGTGTTATTTTAAAGCACAACCGGACAATTCTTCCCTGCGGTGTTCAGTGTATTACTTTCCAGTGTCCAGTGTATTACTTTCTTCGGGAGTCGATTTTGGTCCATTCTCTGGACATGAGCGTACCATCTGAGTTCTTATGTCATCCACGCTGTAGTGCTTTGCTTCCATTATTTCCCTTATCCTTTCATTTCTGATCCTTTCCAATCTAGACTTTCCTGCCACTCTTTTCCAGTAGTCCATCTCTGTGCTTTGTATACCATACATGTATGCTTTTAGTGATTTCTCTGCTCTATCCTTTATAGGCCACACTTCACTACCGTAGGTTATTATACTTTAAATTATTGCATTTTATATTCTGTGTTTGTTTTCCTTTGTAATATGTTTATCTCATAGTATGCCGTTTTACATGGACACAGCGCTCCTGCCTTGAAGGTTTCTTTTGGCTATTGCTTCGTCCAGACTTCGTTCTTTCGATATTTTTACGCCTAGGTATTTGTATGAGCTGCAGTGTTTCATATTCTGTTTGTCTGAGATAGGCAGATCTTGTTGTTCTCCTCCTAAACACATGTATTCTGTTTTTTGTATGTTCACGTCTAGAACCCACCTGTCATACTCTTCAATTAGTTTGCGTGTCATATATTCAATGTCAATTCATATATTCAATGTCTTTTGCAATCACCACCTGGTCATCCGCAAATGCCAAAGTATAGATTGTTGATGTATCATCCACAGGTATGCCCATTGCTTCGCATTTTCCCTTCCATCTCGTTAATGCCCTTTCTAGATAGACTTTGAACAGTGTTGGCGATATAAAACAGTGTTGGCGATGTGTTGGTTGTTAAGTTATTTCCTATTTTTATTTGTGTTCTTGCACCATTATACAGTGATTTGTTTGCTTTTATTATTTCAGCATTTATGTTAGTATGTTGTAGAGCTTCCCATAATCTAGAGCATTCCTCTATTCCATAGAGGAATGCTTTTATAGGCTTTTTTAAGGTCCACAAATAGCAAATGAACTTCCTGGTTATATGCGATTTTATTTTCTACGATTTGCGTTAACACAAATAGGTGGCCAATGGTGGATCTTCCTGCTCTGAATCCGGCTTGCCCTTCTGCCTCCATTGCACTGTATTCATTTTCTATCTTGGTTTTGAGTATTTTCCATATATCCTGCTTATGGTGTTGGTTACGGATATTCCTCTATAGTTGTCGCATTTATTTTTATCCCCTTTCTTATCGATTACTGATATGTATGAAAACTTCCATTCCTTTGGCACTTATGATTTATTTATACATCTTTGGAATAAATTTGAGAGCATCTGGGTTAGTTTTTCTGTCCTATGTTTAATAAGTTCTCCAGGAATATTTCCTGGTCCTGTCGCTCTTCCAATTTTTAGTGCCTTAACTGATTTTTTGACTTCTGATACAGATATTCTTACTGGAAATCCTTGAGTAGTTATATTTGTGTTATTATCAATAATTTGGAACTCATTTATATCTTCTGTCAGTAATTCGAATATTTCGAAATACTGATTCCATGATTGCTCTGTTATTGGGAAAATTATGTCATTGTTCTTTTCCCGTCTCATGTTCTTTGGTATTTTCCAACCTTATGTGCTTTTTCTTTCACCTAGTTATGTGTTGAGCCTAGAGCATGTTCTCTCCCATTTTTCGCTGTTTTTTGTACATATAATTCTTCGTACTCTTGCTTGAACTTGTTTATATGCAAGCTTATCCTTTAGGTTTTTAGAGCTTATCATGGTGTTTTATAGTTTTCTTTTGTTCTCTGTTTCAGGTTCGATCTCCTCGTAACACCAGAATGGTTTTTGACGTTTCCCTTCTTTTTCCTGGCATCCTTTGCCTAGTAGTAGGATCCTAGGCATCCTACTGCCTCTCTTGCTGCTGCTTTTATGCATGATTTTATGTATCTATACTCTTCCTCTACACTATCGAAAGATGTTTGTTGTAGTTTATTAGTCTATCGGCAAATACAATCTACAAAAATAGATGGAATTATGACGGCATATTTTGTATAGCATGCGCAAAAGATGTAGGTAAAGTGGACTAATACACCTCGATTAACACTTTAAAGAAACACTTTATCTGGAGTACTTATAATAGTGTTTTTGCATTCCGGTACTAAAAAATATATATAAAATGGGTTTTTAGGTTTTTCCATTATCGAAATAGCAAATTCAAACTGAAAATCATTAACTGTCCACAGGGCCGTCTTTAACCTATTTTAGGCCCTGAGCACATTAGGATTATGGGGCCCCCATGAGTTTGACAGAGCATTATTTTCTTAGAATAGGCAAAAAGTAGATAAATAACGTACTAGATTCATTTTTATTTCTTTACAGTCGCATTATGAATAGATATAATAAAATATAATCCATAAAAGGAAATCTTTTAGAATCCACAGCTTAGTGCTTAAAAATCCATGTTGATTGAAGAGCAATCCTTCTAGATTTGAGAAGAACAAAATCGTAAATCACTTCTTCAAAATCTATGTTTTTGAGCATATCACATTTTATGGACATTATTGAGCATATCAGCTACAAGCTAGTTAATCTCTCTGGAAGCATTTTACTTCATTTAATTTCATTTTCATTTTTTATTCTTTCGAATTTGGAGATGGCACGTTCTCCACTGCAGTTACCATCATGCTTAAAAACATTCTCAATGTGATTTCTACATTTGGAAATGTGTCTTTAATTTTGTCTCCTTTCAAAAGGTGTTGATATTATTATATTTCCAATATATGTACTATTAGTTCATTCATTTTCAGTATAAACAATTTTCAAGTATTCTCTTAAATGCAGACATTCCATTTCCAACAAATTCTCATTAACGTCTTCATAATAGATTTCAGTAAATGCTTTGCAACTTTGTCTCAACTCTTCAGAATTCAGAGTTTTCAAACGAAAAAATAAACCAAAACTTTGGCTAATACTCTTATACGAACTTATTAGGTACTTTAGATGAACGGGCAGGTCAATTATGGGAAGAAAAGTTTGGACATTCAATTTCTTTTTTCCATTCAGATGGGCTGACGGCGCAGAGCCATAAAAAAAACTCTGGCGTAAGCTTCTATGTTTTGTACTTAGGTCCTTGCAGTTAGAAATAGGTCTTTGTAGTCCGATTGATTATCGTTTGATTATTTCAAAATAAATATGTTTTTCGGTAATGAATATCGGTTATCGTTTGTTGATCTGCAGGAACTAGGAGGGCTTTATTGATCGCGGGGCTCTGGGCACGTCCACTTAGTGCCCAGTGGGAAAGAGGGGCCTGACTGTCAATGCAAGTAGTAAACAACACTGAAAGGCAAAGTAAACTGGGACGTCATCCAAAGCGCGCGATAAATGGGACCGTTCAAATAGGTCAAATTTAATATAGATTCTATATATATTTTTAAAAATTAATTGAAACACTTCCAACAGTATTAATATTTTGTGCTATGTTAAAACGAAGTAAAAAGTGAATTTAGCAAATATAAAACATGGATGCATATTCCCTATTGTCTTCGGTGGTGTGGATTCGTTATAAGAACTTTCCTCAGTCTCCAGTATCACCATAGAATTTCCACTCATTTTAAAACGTTTTCTTAAATTGTTATTATTATTTTGTAATGAAAAAAAAAGTGAAATTTCACGTCACTTTTTTATTATCCCTGTCTTGATTGTGTTCATTACATTTTTATTTATTTGTTCATTTTAATGTAACCTAGCGATGTTGAATATTTGCGTACGTTATCCAGGTTATGTGGAGATATAACGAGATGTGACGTTTTTCGTATTAAATAATCTACGTCAAGAAGTACTTTTCTCGCATAAGTAATAAAAAATTATTAATTTGTTCAACGAAATTATTAATTTGTTTAATTTAAATTTAAATATATAGAGGGACTTTCTTGCTTGTTTGTATTGTAAATGTTTATATGATCGCAATTCTAATGTTAAAGTGCATCAACGGCATCATGTTTGTACATGAAATTATTTTTCATAACTCTCATATTATTTTCAGAACGAACATGTAAGAATAAAGACAATTTTATATAACTACGCCAATAATAAATACCACAATATAACCAATGGCACAGCACTACCAAGGACTAGAAGCCCAAGACCAGCGAATTAAGACAAAACAACTTTTTGTTTTCGATCACAACCATCCTCGTATCTCGTATCCCTAAATTCCCATGGGTTGTTTGCCTCGCACACGGGAAGTTTCTTTTCCCAGAAAAGCAAACATAAGTGTGTATATTCACGCTCTAAATCTAAAGCTTCGATTAACTGCTTACTAAGACTATTGCCCCTCGATTGTAAATAAGCTATTATAATGTTTATAACACTGTTCAAGAAACTATTACATATAAATATTCTTTGTCTCATCCTGTATTAAACGGGAATTAATTCTAATCAAATTAATTGGCATTCCGAGTTATTCATCCAAAATCCCGAGAGCAAGAAAAAATGAGTGCATTTACTATATTTTCCATGCACTTGAGGAGGGAGTCTCTACCCCCTTGATTACTACTTCCAGGGAGAGAAAGAGCAATTTATGTAAAAAATGTCGTGTAATAGTGCTGCATTCATTAGAATGGTTATTACTGTCGTTTAATCTATCCGTGACTATAGTGGAACTCTTGAGGGAGCTACAGAAACGGTAAATAAATTTTATTATTGAAACAGAGAAAAAAACAATAAAACGTATACATAAAAACAATTAAAAGAATAAATGTTTGGCTTACTGATAGAACTTATAATCATATTCGACATCATTAAAAGAATCAAACTACAAAGTGTCTCAAAAGGAAGTTTATATTTGTTTATCTTACTGCGTGGACGCAACGATTCGGAGGGGTGCGTGGGCATGTCAGTCGGTAGCCTGGCTCTTGGGAATTTAGTCGCAATGGAGCGTTTTTCGGGAGCGAATCGCACGTAGTGCGTACGCGAATTTAAAAAAAAAATGGTAATTCTGCGACTATAGCGCGAAGAAACTTCTCCAATATTCGAAGTTTTCGTCAATAAAATGATGCGCCAAGCTTTGCTCTCATTAGGAAATGGGTAAAAAAAATGATATTGAGAGGATATCTATATATATATATATATATATATATATATATATATATATATATATATATCTATATATATTGATTGCCCAAGGATATTGAGAACGGAAGAGAACGTGGAACGGGTTAATCGGTCTGTTCGTGATGAACCCGACCTCTCCATTTGGAAGCGTGCAAGTGCTTTGAATGTGTATATATCATCTCTACACCGTATTTTGCACAAAGATCTAAAGCTGCATCCCTATAAAATTCAATTGGTACAAGAAATGAAACCCCTAGATGCAATTCAGCGGTTAGAATTCTTAAACCTGGCAATTGAGTGCTACAACTTCTTGTTTTCGGATGAAGCTCATTTTCACCTCAATGGCCACGTAATAAGCCACGTAATTCATTCGCCAAAGGTGGCCGTATGAGTTGCAATCTCATCGCAAGAAATTATCGGCCCTTACTTTTTTTAAGATGAAAGGGGGCGCGCACTTACTGTGAATTTAGAGCGTTATGTGAGGATGTTAGATGAGTTTTTGTTGCCTGAATTGCAGAATTTTCCTGGCTATAAAGAACATAGTTCCAGCAGGATGGAGCTACTTCACATACGTCTGTTGTGTCTCTGCCACGAGTTCGTGAAATTTTTCCAAGAAAATTAATCTACACTAGAGGTGCCATTAATTTCATTTTTACATATAAACTTTCTATTGAGACACCTTGTACAAACGGTTTAACTACAATAAGTTATAAATTTATTGTAAGAAATATGTAACAACGTATAACAATTATTCTTATTAATGTATATAAAACCAAAAACATATCTGTTCAGAACGCAAGTTTTCCATATTAATTTAAATTTTTAATAAACAAAAGTTTACATAAAGTTGTTGACAAATTTCTGTTGGTTTGGTGCCTATCGTGCCTGCAGCATATATCGGTAAGCCAGCATTTCTTTCGGACACATTTCTTTCAAGCAAGCAATTTTCTGAGAGAGCACAAGGGAATACTTTTACCCTTGTGCTCTCTAAGAAAATTGCTTGCTTTATTTTTTATGTATTTAATTTATTTAACTTGTCCACAGTTTAATAGTGCTACAGTAAATATACGGTCCTCCAATAAGAGGTTTCATTTTCAATAGCCTGCCATTTTAACTGTTATTATGAATCAACCTGTAACTACTTGACGGATGGCAAGTAATAATTACGCCATTAATAAAAATGGAACGATATGAGTTAAAACAACGCATTGGAATTATTAAAATTCACTAAAAAAATGCTAAAAATTTCGCGGTTACAGTTCGCAAAACAAAAGAATTTTTGGGTCGTCGTGAAGCACCTTCTTGGCCAGCAATTGTGAAACTGGTGGAAAAGTTTGAGCTTTTGGGCCAAGTTAGTAATGTGAAGAACCGAACTTGTGCACGTAGCTCAAAAACAACAGAGAATATTGCTGTTGTAGTCCATAGTGTTGAGGAAAATCTAGGTTTGTCCATTTCTCGTCAATCTTTGGAATTGGACATTCTACGAACGACATTACACCCGTATCTTGCATAAAGAATAAGGTCTTAATGCTTTTATAGTTCAGCTAACACAGGAGCTTGCGCCTACCGATCACCAACAGCGTCGGGTCTGTGGTGATCGGGTCCTTGATATACATCAAACTGATCCGGAATTTCATCGAAAAATTGATCTTGAATGATGAAGCCCATTTTCACCTCGGAGGCTACGTTAACAAGCAGAATTGTCGCATTTGGGGCTCGGAAACCCCAAGAATTATTTTTGAAAAGCCTCTTCATCTTCAACGTGTGACTGTTTGGTGCGGTATTTGATCTGGCGTGGTCTTTGAACCTTACTTTTTCGAAAATGAGGCTGGAGCAACTATTACTGTGAATGGATTGCGCTATCGAACGATGATTAGTATTTAAGAATCAATATAATATTGAAGAAGCAAAAGTGCAATTTCAAAATGTCTAGAGAACTTAGATCGGCTAAAACAAGCTCCGATCTTGCTCATCTTTCTCGGAGATCATTAGTGTTTTAGTAGTTAAAAAAGAAGTTGAGCCACTAAGAGAGTGCATAAGTGAAATGAGTGAAGACTTAAAAGGTTTAAGAGAAGAAAACCACAAATTGAAGGAAAACTTAATTAAAATACAAAGTGAAATCGAGCATTTTACAGTTAAATCGTTTAATAAAGAGATTTCTACTTCAGCCGAAATAGACGAAAACACAGATATCCCCGTCGACAAAAACTCATCGCGGTCTGATAAGCCAATACTTGAAACAAAAAAACAACATCATCCTAAAAACCAAAATGATACGGAGACTCAACCAACGACAAACAACGATAAAGTCGAGGTAAATAATGAGAAATGGGAAACACAAAAGAAGTATAGGAAATCTTCCCGCCGCTCAAATATCGTTATAGGGACGAGCATAGAAAACATGGAAATAAAGGCAATATCCAGGTACGCTCATTTACATGTAACGAGACTCGAACCGCACCTAACAGAAGCTGATCTAATCGCATATCTGAAAAGTAAAGATTTTAGTTCAGTTTTTTGTAAAAAGCTTTCATCTAAACATCCAGATGATTACGCTTCTTTCAAGGTATCGGTACCGCTGGAGAATCTAAACGAAATTAAAAAACCGGAAATATGGCCCCGGTACACTTATGTAAATCGTTTTTTTTTTTCAAGGCAAGGGAAGAATACAGAGGAAATATAAGCAATTTTGATAATAAACAATCGGACACAGAAAGTCCACTAACAACAAATCTAAAACAAGGGAAACTTTGTTTGATCAATCAAAATCTGCAATCTATTGGAAACTCGATAGACATAATAGAATTCATGTTAGAGAAAAACCGGCATTGTATGTTGTTGGCATTTACAGAACATTGGAAAAGCAAGGAACAAATAAAATTATATAAAATAAAAGAATTTACTTTAATTTCGTCTTATTGCAGAAAAGAAGGAATGCACGGAGGTGTTGCTATCTTTTGCAAAGATAATAGTATGTGCAAAAACAGGGTTGACAAAAATAATTTGGCAGAAGAATACGTTTTCGAATGTGCTGCATTGGAAACCATGATCGATATGAAGCCAGTTATTATTATTGTAATATACCGAGCACCTCTTTCTTCCGACAGTATTTTTTTAGAGAAACTTCATCTCTTACTGCTTAAAATTGATTCCGAAAAGAAACAATATACAATTACAGGCGATTTTAATATTGATATTTTGAAAAACACAAGAATTAATCGGCAATTTACGTCTCTTTTAGAATCCTTTCAATGCGTTATAACATTTAGAGAAGCAAGTCATCCATCTACAGGGTCCTGCATTGATAACATCATAGTCAGGACGGAAATGTTATATTCTACAAAAACACTAAATTATCATATATCTGATCATATTGCCCAAAAAATCACTTTTGAAAGAAACAAACAGAAATCAATCGTTAAGTTCAGGCGAAGGTTTAACCAAGAATATGTGGATATTTTTAAGCTACGGCTTCAAGAAGAATCATGGCCCGCATTATTCCACTGTGATCAAACCGATGTGAACAAGCAATGGAACACCTTTATGAATATCTTCCTAAAATATTTTGGTGAATATTTCCCTCGATTGCCAACTAAGACTGGTAATAGACCTCAACCTATATATAACTTTTAGAATTATGTGCTACGAGAAAACATATAGAAATATTACAAATTTTGGGCAAATATAATGCGAACTATAAGCATCAATATAATAAAAAACGAAAAGAATATAACGCACTATTAAGAAACCAGAAAATAAATAACATCGAATATCAATTAAAATCATCTGATAATCTTAGTAAAACAACGTGGGATGTTATTAAACAAATAACGCCAATTAACTAAAATAAACAAAATTCAAATATAATCACAGATGTAAACCCAGTAGATGCGGTCACCAATTTTAATAATCTTTTCACAGATAATGCCGAAAAACTGATTCAAACTCTACAAAATGTCCCTTACCACGACAGTGTAGCACATTCAGATAGATCAATGTTTGTGAATCCACTCACGGAAAATGAACTCCACACTATAATTAGGAGCTTTAGAAACAAAAAGAGTACGGGGAATGATGAGGTACCAATTCATATAATCAAAGAAAGTTTCTACCAAATCGCAGAACCATTGACTTTTGTAATAAATAACTCTATCTCTTATGGTATATTCCCAGAACACTTAAAATCATCGACCATAACTCCCATTTACAAAAACGGGGACAAGAACAACCTCGAAAATTACAGACCGGTAAGCATCTTATCTTCTTTTGCAAAAATTTTCGAAAAGGTGTTTTGTGTTAGAATGGACGGTTTTATTCAAAAATACAATATCCTCTCTAGATCACAACATGGTTTTGTTAAAGGGAAGAGTATAGAAACTGCGTGCTTTGATTTTATAGAAAATATCTATGAACAATTAGATAAAATCTGTATACCTGCCGGTTTACTGTTGGACTTGTCAAAGGCTTATGATACTGTGGATCATCAGATATTGGCAATGAAATTGGAAAAACTGGGGATAAGAGGAATCCCTTTACAGTGGATACAGTCATACTTAAATAATCGTAAACAGTGCACCAAGCTAGAAACACCAAATGGCACCTTCATATCAGACACGAGAACTGTCAAAATGGGGATACCACAAGGTAGTATTTTGGGCCCTCTCCTGTTCGTCATGTATATTAACGACTTACCAACAGAAATTCCTAATAAGCAGATTCAAATGTTAAATTATGCGAAGGACACCAGTGGAAGACATACAAACAAATGCAACTTTAGTAATTAATTCACTAAAATCATGGTTTAATAATAATCGGTTGATTATGAATAAAAAGAAAACGAATGTGATTATCTTTAAAACATGTAGAAGCCTGAAACTATATCCCACAGACCTAAATATTGATGGTGAGGTTTTGGATGTAAGGAAATCAGTAAAGCTCTTAGGAGTTCATCTAGACAACATACTGGATTGGTCGTCTCATATAGCGAGTTTGCTGCCGAAGCTTAACAAAGCAACATATGCATTAAGAATGTTACAAGGTTACGTGAATCTTGGAGTTTTAAGAACAGTGTATTTCTCAAACTTTCATTCCCACCTTCGATTTTTAATAATTTTTTGGGGTAGTGCTAGAGACTGTAATGATGTTTTTAAAACGCAGAAACGGGCACTCAGAATTTTATATAAATTAAAATATAATGAATCCTGTAGAGACAAATTTAGGTATGCTAGAATACTAACGGTAACAGGCACTTATATCTATGAATTGTTATTGTTTATGTTTAAGTATAAAAATAAGTTTAAGAAACATCTAGTTTCACATAAACTAAACACTAGACAAAGACTCATACTTTACAACACGCCTCACCATAAGTTAACCATGAGTGAGAGAAGTCCCATATACACAGGTATTAAAATATATAACTCTTTGCCGACAAAATACAGAAGTATCTCGAGTGTAAGAAATTTTAAACAAGATATCTCTGAATATATCATTAACTTGAAACTTGAACCGTACTCTTTAGAGGAATATTTTGACAAAAATAATCAATGTACATAAAGGTATTTTGTTATTATTTTTTTTATGCATCGATTCAAGTTTTGTTTGAATTGATGAGTTTTTCTTGTATATTTTCACTAATTTTATATTTGCTATTTTTTTCATCATAAGAAATTTAATTTCATTTATATTTTTGTATAACTTAATTTAATATTATTATTACTATTGCATTTTTTCTGTTGTTTTTTTTTTCTTTTCTTTGCATATAGAAAATGTTTGTGTATACTTATTATCTGTACTGTTACTTTTTTTTTTATTCTCCTGACAAATTTCATTTAGTTTATATTTTTTTGTATAACTTAATTAATGAAATAAATTTATTTGATTTGATTTGATTATTAATTTTTTATGGCCGGAAGATATTGACGTGGATAACGTATATTTTCAAGAATATGGCGCTCCGTTCCGTACAAGTAACGATACCATCGCTCTTTTGCGTGAAAAGTTCCCCGACCTTCTGATTTCTCGAAAAGGCGATTACAGTTGGTCACCAATGTTTTACGATTTAACACCTCTAGATTCTTTTCTTTGGGGCTATGGAAACATAAGATTTATGCCAATGACCCATAATCGATTCAAGACTTTAAAGATGGAATTCGTGAAGTTATCGAGGACATACTGCCGCAAATGTGCGAATTGGTGAAAAATTTCACGAAAAGAATATGGTCCTGCAAGCGAAGCCGTGGCGGCCATTTGGCTAATACCGTTTTCTATGATGAATTATTCATACCCTCAACCTTCAACCTTCTTTACAATTAAATAAACATCCGGTGATTTCGCTTAAAATACTCGTTTTTTATTTAGTCTCTTATTGGAAGACCCTATATAAAAAATTGTAACTGCATTTTTATATGTAAATTACAACTGAATTTTTCAATGTAATTTATTATACTTTTTATAACAAAATGTGTGGTATTATGTAAGGAACTTTTAAGCTCAAATATTAGTTAGTACAAGTTAGTATAATAGAAGTTGTCAACAAAATTAATAATTTGTTTAATTTAAATTTAAATTTCTAATTTAAATTTGCATAGAGGTATTACTTGCTTGCTTGCATTTTGAATATTTACCTGAACGTAATGCTGTTTTAATATTAAAGTGCTACAACCGCTGTTTTCTACATGCAATTATTTTGTATAAATCTAATCTATATTCAAGTAGGTAAATTAATAAATTAATACGTTTCAATTCACTTATGACATAAATATATAAATATAATTACAAGTACAATTTGTTGTTGCTGCACTTTCATGCCACGAGATAACCACGTGGGTAGCTAAAAAGACTGTAACCTGATAAAAATTAATAATAATGAACATCCATAGACGCATTTCTAGGTTTTGGCTTCATCAGTATGGATTTATCATTAATCTCAATATGAATTAAAATTAAAAACAAACTACAACTTACTCTGTAATTTTTCACTGTAATAATAATAAGCCGTATTATCTTTTATCTACGACCATTATTGTAAAGTTCGTGGACTTTATAATTACATCATAACACACACATATGTAAAAATCCGCGATTAATGTTATGTAATAATTCAAAGTCACCCATGAGCGTTTGGTTTAACGTTCGTTGATTGGTTGAGAGCTGCACGCTGATACTTTTTTTAAATATAGTACTCCGTGATTTCCAAACGATCATTAAACGTCACATCATTCACATAGAAGATGTCATTCATTTCGTTTTTTCACGTTTAAATCTAACGAACACTACAAATAAGTACCAAATAAAAACTATGTAACCATTATGAATGTATTTCTTTTCATTTCTATCAAGTTAAATAAGGTCGACGGTGTTAGGTACATCAAACATATTTTTCTTATTAAGCAGAAACAAATTAGTGTGGTCGTAGATAAAGTATAGTACATGATTCGAGTTGTAAGGCAATTACCTACTCGCGGAATTACGCACACCCCGCTACGCGGGTAATTCCAGCTATTGACAGATTTGAAGATATTGTAATGATAATGTCATTTTCAACTTTATTTTTATATTTCTTATGAAACACGCACTAGAATGACATTAAAAAAATCTTTTCGCAGTCCTTTCAAACCATGCGCGTACCCCCTGTGGTACGCGTACCACACTGTGATAAACGCAGTTCTAGAACGACGATATGCCACCAACATCGTAAACTACTATTTCTTCTTCTTCTTCTTTCGAATAGGCCTACTTTGGACCACGCTTGTTCAACTGTTGGGCTTTGACCTTTGCCCAGTATTGTCGCATCTTCTGCCGGTGTAACTCCTTTCGATCTTCTGTCCAGGGGGTACCTTTCTTACGGGCTAATGCTTATAACTTATTACAATTTAATTTAAAACCGATTTTGAAATTAGAATGTATTTCATGTATAAAAATTCTCATGCATATGTGTAATTTGAAATTGTTCTTAGTTTTAAGTGGAATTATATAAATAACTTCAGAAGCAGCTAGGTAGAATCTATGTTCATATGTATCTAACCACTATGAGTCACCGGAATAAATGAGTTTTTGTTTTCACTAAATAGATAAGGGTCCAGTTTGTCTTCTGACAAATGTTTTGTGTAGTGCACGTTTCATTAAACTGTTACATTATTCTTAAAATAGAGAGTAAAAAGTTTATATACGTTACATGATGCTTTGGGAATTTAAACAAGGCAATCGTGCTAAGGCGACAGCTGAAAAAATATGTAATGTATATGTTGGAAGACCTAAAATTGATGGGGCAGGTAGAATTTTTGTTGCCAAATTCCGTTCTGGAGAAATATAAAGTACGACTATAAAGTACGAATCGTCTTTCCGACATTGAGAACAACCTTTTTATAGCCGCAAAGTAGCAAAATCTATATCAATCAATAAAACATGTAGAAAGAAGTTTGAATACATCACATTCAAGTCCACCCCTAAATTTTAAGCCAAAAATGTACTTGACTGTTTAAATTATCTTCCTTTTTATCTTCCTTACATAAAATAAGAAATTATAAAGTAAATAAATAATAATAGGATTTCAGCACTAGCGAATATAATAAAAACATTAACAATTAACCAAAAAGTTTATGCATCACTTTTTGGATACATTTTTATGGTTTTCCGCCACCCCACACTGGGACAGATTACGAATCTACGGCGACAAAAATAGAATTTTACAATGTCTCACAATTAAGCAAAACCACTTAAAATGTATTGATAGGTAACCCATCCATAATACTATAAACAAAAAACTGCGAGAAACCAATTCCATTTGTTGTGGAAACGTGTTAAACATCGCTCTTGTCCCTCAGATACCAAAAAGGAATTAGTTGCGCTGAATTTTTAACAAAGTAACTACATCTGTTTGCGTTAAAAAATTGTGAACTTTTTAAACATGAAGAATATAGCTTCAAGTATGTATTTACATGTAATACTATCAAATTTGTAGAAAGTTTTAATCAATACGGTTAAAAAAAAGTTTTTTTAACGACTATCGTAAATTATTTTTTTTTTGTTATAAACTGCAATAAATTGATTTAAAAAAAAGTTCTGCATAGTTCCGATAAATTAAATATTTTGTAAAATAAACCAAACATTGACAATTCTGGAAAATCCAAAATCCCGTCCACATCGTTCCACCTTACTGAGAATCACACTTTTTTTCAGGTAGTTATGATCACCACCATTTGATGATTATACCACGCAAGAGAGAACGTTGAATAGAAATGAACTATTTTTTGTATTAAAAAATGAAAGCTTTTATAAGTTTTCTTCGTTAAAGTGTAATGAACAATTAGTACAATACGTGTTGGATAAGTTTTGTGTCAACGACGGTTGTGAATTTGTAAAAAAATGTTCACTTTTGAAAAAATGCGTCGTGTACATCTAATATAGATTAATTTTATATTAGAATCATCAAAATGTCATCATCATAAGGTAATATGTGAGACAAAAAATTGAAATGAACTGGATTTTATTTTTTTCGCCGAAAATTCGTAATCCGTCCCAGTGTGCCCCCGGAGAAATTAGGGAAAGTTATGCCCGCTATACACACAACGGTCCACCAGGTCTACCTGTGCAGGTTTGCCTGAGCAGGTAGACCGGAGCGTGTGTTGGAATAGACCTGTTCAGTTTCTTGCGTACGGTTGACCTGCGCAGGCAAACCTGCACATGTAACCTCTCCGGTAGACTGTAGCGTGTATGGCGGGCATTAGAAGTTAGGAGTATGAGTATCAGAAAACAGTATAAAGAAGATCGCATATCAATCGTCAAAAGTGCCACCACAGGTAAAAAATTGGTTATCTATCACAGCATCGTTAGAAAAAGACAGTAAATTAAGAAAGATCAACTACCATTTACAGATCCATAAGCTAACATCTACATAAAAATGACTTTAATTGTCAAGGCTGTAAGTCATCACAAGTTTTGGAAGGCAAATTTAACGATTATGGCGAATACATACGTTCAGCCGTTACAAAGAATGAAAGACAAACTCCATGAAAAGCATACTGCACTCTCAAAATCATCAAGATTTCCATAAAGATGGCGACGACCATTTACAAATCCATTTGTAGACCAATTTTGGAATATAGACACACCTTTTGGACGAAAGCTTACAGAATGACTCGAAGCCGAAAAAACCACACTTGGACTGATAGGACACCAATATTCGTCAACCAAATAACCCCCTACACAATCCATTCAATGTTTCACTTTATGAAAAGACTAAACCCCTTTTTCATCGTAGACAGACTTGACATTCTTGGAATAAAGTTTAAACCAGGACAAAAAGGGACATTTTAGACGAATTATGTTTGAAGCGGAACAACACAACATCTAACCGACTGCATCCTTATTACTGAAGTTGTTTTTCACAAACACAAATACGTTTCATATATTATTTTTTTTTCCGGGGCGGAAAGATCTCAGGCCCTTAGCCCGTTGTAGTTTTCAGAATAACAAAATTTGTTTTTATTATTATTGGGGAAATTTTTAATTCATAAGTTATGATTTTCATGAGAAAGATTGGGGATTGCAGATGTCGGTGGTGACTTGTATTGCGACCTTTATAGATTATTTATTATTATTATATATTATTAGTCCCAATCCCCTTTTAATGAGAAATATATATGAAACAGAATTATTGTTTTATCATGATTGAAGAAAAATGTTGCTGTTTAAATTATAATTCATCATCACCATCATCAATGGCCATACAACCCTATAGTAGGGTCTCGACTTTCTCCAGCTTCTTTCGCCGTTCATTCCTGTCTCTGGTCTGCATCGTCCAGTTCGGTGCACCTATTTTCCGTACGTCTTCGCTTACACCATCCTTGCAGCGCAGCTTTGGCCTTCCTGGGCCTCTTGTGCCTATGGGTTCTGCTTTAATGGTGTCATCATATCTGCTAACATGGCATGCCCATCGCAATCCGCCGATTTTGATTGTAGTTCAATGTCCTTGTTACCGGCTTGTCTATAGATGTTGTAAATTTCTAAGTTATACCTGCGTCTCCACATACCGTCTTCTTGGATTGCCCCGTATATTTCTCGCAATAGCTTTCCTTCAAACATCATCAAAAGAGATTCATCTCATTTTGTCAGGGTCCATGTCTCCGATCCATACATTAAGACTGGTATAATGAGTGTTCTATATAGCCTGATTTTTGTAGTTCTTGATAGATTGCGATTATGAAGGTACTTAGAAAGGCCAAAAGCACCTATTTGCCAACATAATGCGTCTTCTGATTTCTGCACTGTTGTTATTATCTACCGTTATTGTAGCACGCAGATACTCAAACTCCCTCACCCCTTCGAAATTGTGATCATTAATTGTGATGTTCTGTCCAATGTCTCGCATTCTTTGGTTTTTTTGTTGCCGCCAAAAATTCACTCTTTTTTTCCATTTACGTGTAGTCCCATGTTGTTTGCTGCGGCTTCAAAAGTTGTGAATGTATCTTTGGCCTGTCGTATGGTTCTAGTAGTAATAACTACATCACCTTCATAGGCCAGGATTTGAGTAGATTTGTTGGAGATAGTGCCTCTATTATTCAGTTGGGCCTCCCGAACTACTTTATCCAAGGCTATGTTAAACAGTAGGCATGCTAGCGCATCACCCTGTCTCACGCCAACCTCCATTTCAAATGGGTTCGATATATCATTTTGTATTTTGACACAGCATACTACCCTAGACATTGTCATTTTTGTGAGGCTTATGAGAGTTTCTGGTATCACAAGCTCATTCATGGCTTCATAAGCTTCGGGCGTAATATACTATCATAAGCTGCTTTGAAAGCGATGAAGAAATGGAAGGTATCTATGTTGAATTCATTGGTATTTTCTAGAATTTGATGTAAAATGAAGAGCTGATCCGTTGTAGAGTGGCCAGATCTAAAACCACATTGATACGTTCCAAGTCTGAGTTCCGCGTATACTTGGATACGTTCTGCGATGACGTATGATAGTATTTTATAGACGGTGTTTAGTAGTGTTATGTCCCTGTAGTTACCACACTCAAGTAGATCCCCTTTCTTGTGTATTGGGCAGATCATTCCAACTTGCCACTTGTCGGGCATGCGTTGCTGATGCCATACTTTTAATATTATTTCAAGTTTCGCTTTTTCTAGGGTTTCTCCACCCTGCTTGTACAGTTCTGAAAGAATTCCATCTTGGCCAGGTGCTTTATAGTTTTTTGACGCCTTATCGCTTTCCGGATCATCAATGTTAAGGTGTCATCAATGTTAGGGTCTTCGACTTGGTCTTTGTTTCGAGCTTCAAATAGTTCTGGTGTTAAGTTTTTGTCCTAGCAGTTCTGAAAAATGTTCCACCCATCTTAGAAGAATGTCATCCCGGTCGGTTAGTATATCTCTCTGCTTCTTCTTACACATATTTACTTTTGGTTTCAACTCCTTTCTCCTTTAGTTGATTTTTTGATAGAATTTTCGAGTTTCGTTTTGACTTCTGAGTACTTCTATCTCCTCTATGACTCTGTTCTCGGATTCTCTCTTCTTCCTTTTATGTATCTTTTTTTCTTCTCTTATCATTCTTCTGTACATTTCTTCAGATTCTCTGGTTCTGCGCTGTAGTTTCCTTTTATATGCCCTGTTCTTTCTGTCAGTGACTTCTTGGCATTGTTCGTCAAACCAATAATTTCTTGGCCTCGATGTCTCAAACCCAAGAATATTCTCTGCTGCCTGTTCTATTGTGGTTTCACAGTTATCCCAGAGATAATCAACCGACTGTGTAGAATCATCAATATTTAAATGTGTTGTGATTTAGTTTTTGTATGAGTCCGCTACTGTCTCGTCCTTTAATGCAGCTGTATTGTATCTTAACTGTTTTTTTCCCTTGGTTTTTTTGCGTTGGAAATTCTTGCCCGCAGCGCCCATCCACAAGATAGTGGTCTGATTCTTCATTTGCGATCCTATAACTTCTTACGTTTATCAGGTCTGAGCAGTGCCTACTATATATGAGCACATGATCAATTTGATTCTCCGTATTTATATCTGGTGATATCCACGTAGCTTTGTGGATACGTTTGTGATCGAAAAGGGTACTTCCAATTACCATGTTTTTCGAGGCGGCTAGATTGACAGTTCTATTTCCATTATCGTTGGTATCGTCATGTAGGCTAAATCTACCAGTGGTTCTTTGGTATATATTCTCCTTGCCTATTTTGGCGTTGAGATCCCCAATGACTATCTTTACATCATACGCTGCACATTCATCGTAGGCACCCTCCAATTCATCATAGAATTGGTCTTTTTCTTCCTCCAACTTGTCTTCTGTGGGTGCATGGGCATTAATGACTCTCATAGTGAAAAATTTTCCCTTCTGTCTAAGTACACAGGGTCTTTTATTGATTGCTTTGAATCCCATGACCTAATTTTTTATTCTCTTTGCCACCAGGAATCCAGTGCCAAATTGATATGTGGTTGTATGACAGCTATAGTATATGTCATGCTTTCTTTTCTGGATTATACCTTGCCCAGTCCAACGCATTTATTAGATGGCAGTTAAATCTGCTTTGTATCTGTCGACCTGTTCCACCAGTAGTCGTATAGAAGCATTTCTGTATAGGATTCTAACATTCCATATAAATAATTTAAAAACATTGTCCTTTATTCAATGCTTAGGTCTTTTACTTTTGGTCCGCCCGGCTATTTCTGCTTTTAATCTCGTAACAAGTTAGTTTTTCTGGGAGCGGGTTGTTAGCCCCCTGCCCGACCCCCAGGCTTGGAGGACCAGGAACTCTTCTTTCGGGGTTATTATTCCTCAGCCAATGGGTTCCGATTTTAAGGCGTCGGAAGCTCGCTTTCACCCTCCCCTGTTTGCTACATTATGCACACCTTAGTGTGTGCACTGCATTGCCCGTGGTGCACGACACGGATGTGGAGGTAGGACTTAAATTTTAATTAGTCTGTTACTATTCCAAAAAGGTAACATTTTTAAAGAAAACAATGAACAACAATTTCGATAGTTATACGAGAAATATAATAGAACCAATAGAAATATGACGAGTATTTTCAAAAGATTTGAATGACAAAAAGAAATGACTTTCTGTACAAGAAAACCTGTTTTCAAAATAAATAAACCTACAGTAATCACTATTGCTTCGTCAAAAATGTGTCATAATTGATAAAGAGCCAATAAAGGAAGCTTTTATTGCTGCAGCGTAATTCAAACTTACCGATTTTCAAAACAAAAAACGAATTTATGCCCAATATTAAACATTTTCAACAATCCAGAAAGACAGTCATGACAACGGTTCAAGCATTTACTTCCAATGTCAGCGAATAATCAATAATTTGCGGATTTTCATTCATTCATGTGCTGCGTCTTGATTGCAATGCGGAAAAGCATTGCATATTTAATATGATTTTTCAAACAATCTTTTAATTTTACTGAAAGAATATTTATTAAATCATCTTGAGTTAGAGTTACATTTCCCATACAAGTTTTTCAACTGAACACCGGAAATAGGTAAGTGTGCCTTAAAGTGTGATAAATGATAAGTTTTGAGAATGAAATTCATGTGAGACCCGCAAGCTTTAATAACATTACTCTTACGAATCCCCTTCGTAAAAGTGTAACTGTCGCAGAAATTTCATAGAAAATATGTAAACCACACTGCTCAAAACAATTAGCGGGTCACTAATTTATGCTTCCATAAAATTTAAACGGGAAATAAGATGCAAATAAAATAAGGAACTTCTGAAAGACGCTCTATTTAATTGTTTTAATTGGCACATATGGAAATATCAGCATCGCATACTTCCGGAGTATCCGTATTAATTAATAAGGAAGGTCTTGTTCAGATCAATATACAGACGAAAATGTTTGCAATTGACATTCTACTTAAGTTAAGTGAACACGAGGCATCTTAACGAAGTGGAAGTTGTTCGTGCTATAATATTAATTAAAAAGGCGAAAGCCTTCGACAATTTTCAAGGAACTTCAACGTAAGTCTGTCTATTATTCAGAGATTGTGGAACGGGTACTCGGATACAGGTAAATATACCAGGCGCATACCACGCAAGTTTGCAACAGAAAAACAACTCAAAATCAAGACCAATTTTTAATGATTTCGAGTCTTCGCAATAGAGTTTCTACGGAGAAAGACCTATTAATTTCCCTCAGGACGACGCATGGGGTTACTGTATCAGACCAGACAATTAGGAATAGATAGGAAAGTCAGATCTGAAATCCAAAAAAAAAGGAAATCAAAAAGAAAATTTTCAAGGAAATAGTTAAAGAGAAGTGGGTAAAGTCCATCCTATTGTTTCATTCCAGTTTATATTTCGAAGCTTTCAGAGATCTCGCCTCTTAATTTAACCTTAGACTGGACTTGGACGTGTTAGTCAAGGTTTCTAGGATGGGTCTGCGGGTATTGTAGTCTAGCCCTAGTTCTTGTGGTACTTTGTTAAGTGTTTCTCTATCCATACTGTACTGTCTCTTTCGATACTGTATTTCCATTCACCATTTTCCGTCTACTATTACGAAAATAACTTTCGCTAATAAAAGTTTTCTGCTCTTTTGAAAACATTTTTAAATTAAATAAATTAAGTAAGAACAGTAGAAGTAACATAAAACGGCGAATTAATTCGTGTATTCCTGAAAATGGACAACACATTCAACATCTGTTGTAATGTTTGTTCTTTTTTGTTAATTATATAATTCACAACACTATAAAATAATTCAGTGTTAAATTTATGAGTAGGGAAAGATAGTTCCTTCTAGATCTTCCACCTCCACTGACCTTGACACTTCCTGTCCGGTTTTGACTTCCGGTTTCCGGTTTTGACTCCCGATCTCCAATTCCTGAATTACTGGATGCGCGGAAAATAAAAAAAAAATAGACGCGAGGCGGGAAAATTCAAAATTACATGCCGTTGAGGGAAATGAGGTGTGTAGTTGGTTGCATATATCAACAAGACTAGATAGACGGGGCTAGATACATGAGACTAGATAGACGTGGCTAGATACATGAGACTAGATAGACGGGGCTAGATACATGAAACTATATAGAAGGGGCTAGATACATGAGACTAGATACACGGTGCTAGGTATATGAAAGTAGATATAAATTCTCGAGACTAGATAAGACTGAACTAAAATATATATGGAATTGTTTTGTGTTTTAATTTAATAAATATATTAAGATTTTGATTTATCAGTAGTCGGTTAAGCGTAGCCGGATGTTTGGCAGTCATAACAACTTCTTATTATCTTATCAGCGGCACGCGAGTGAAGAAATAATAAATTATGAAGCGCGGTCTAATCAATTTCTTAGGATTGTTTTTCGTTTAATTTAATGAAGATATTAATATATTGATTTATCAGTAATCGATTAGGCGCGACCGGACGTCTAGTGCTGATAACACCAGGCAAGAACAGAGGAACTAGATTAGACGGACAAGCGGGGAAAATTCAAAATGAGTTGCGGGTGGGTAACGGAGAATCGTGTATGCACACATAATTGATTGAAAACATATTACGGATTGATTCAAATGAGATTATTGGTTTTAGGCCTGACAAGATCGGACAATACCGAACAAGGTCGAACAATAAAGGACAAGACTATACAGACCACATATTTATCCCAATAATTTGCTATGAGTAAGCGAAATTTCTTAAACTTGTCTGTGACCCAGATCGTATTAATGTTTCTCATTTATGTAAATAGCAAAGAGTTCAATTTTCTGGCATCCACTTTTCATCTACTTGCATCCACTTTTCATCTACTTGCATCCACTTTTGATCTACTTGCATCCTACGTCCTGATTAAAGCTGATTAAAAGCTGATTAAAGCTGATGAAAGCTGACTAAAAATAGACCTGACATCCTCTTTAGCGTGGGGCACCATAGACCTTACGCCCTGTTAAGCGTGGGGTTACATAGACCTCACGCCCTGTTTAGCGTGGGGTTACATAGACCTCACACCCTGTTTAGCGTGGGGTTACATAGACCTCACACCCTGTTTAGCGTGGGGTCACATAGACCTCACAGCTTGTTGAGCGTGGCGTCACATAGACCTCACACCTGTTTAGCGTGGGGTTACATAGACCTCACATCCCTGCATAGCGTGATGAAAAGTGGATGCAAGTAGATGAAAAGTGGATGCCAGAAAATAGAACTCCTTGGTATTTACATAAATGAAAAACATTAATACGATCTGGGTCACAGACAAGTTTAAGAAATTTCGCTTACTTATAGGAAATTATTCTGATAAATATGTGGTCTGTATTCACTCCGTGCACATCCGCGCTTAGCGCCCGTGACAAAAGAGACAATTTACGTAAAATACGTCAATTCTATAATAAGAAACTAGCGAGATTATAATTGTAGATTAGATTCATAATGGATAAAATTATTAAAACTGGCTTTGAACAAATATTCAACTCTATCGATTTTAATAAACAAAAAATTGTGAATGGTGTAAAACTAAGTCAGATTAACGTTGTTGATGTTGAAGAGGATCAAGGAACTACAATTAAGTGTAAGGTTTTTCGGCAAACTAATGTAACTGAAGCTCCATATAAAGTACAGTTGCAAGTAAGTTGAGATTATTTATTAAATATCTAATGAATAATATATTATGAAACTAATTAAAATCTACTATTTTGTTAGTTGGATGATAAACGACACGTTATTCAAAGGTCTTGCACGTGCGTTTCTCAAGCATGCGGAAAATGTAAACATATTTATGCACTTATTGACTTTATTAACAAGGACACAAGCGAATCGAAGACTTCTGATGAGCAAAATTTGGGAAAACCATCGAGTAGCCAACTTGCGAAGGAAATTTTTGCAAAACCATTGCTAATTACTGATGACTTTAAATGTCAGAAAAGTTATGGGCCAGTTTATGATGTACAATACTCAGAATTTGAAAACATTAATTGTTCTTTTAGATCAGTATTAAAATATGAAAATGAATGTGCAATCAAAACAACTGCTAGGATATTTGTTGAAGATTTATGTGCTGATGTAGTAAGTAACTTACACAATAGAAAATGTCAACAACTCATAAAAAGTTTAATCGAAAAATCGAAGAATAGTGGATTTCATTCATGTGAAAAATATTTAGAGATGTTGAACTTTATAATTATTATTATTCTAACGTTAAAATATATGATAATGATATAATAAGCTTATGTTTAAGTACAGTAAATCAAAGTGAATCTCAATAGTGGTTTTCTGCTCGAAAGGTGCGAATCAGTGCTTCTCAGAAATCACATTTGATTAAAACCTGCAGAAAAAAAGATAATGGAACATTAGCTACTGATTTAATAATTGGTAATAGTGAGATTTGGTAATAGTGAGACAAAATCTATGCCGTATGGTAGCAAAAATGAGAAAAAAGCTGTTAGAGTTTACATGCAGGAACATGATGTTGATGTTGTGTCTATTGGTTTATTTGTTAAGCCACTACAATCATGGTTGTGTGCAAGTGTTAATGGAATTGTTGTAAAAAATGGCGAAGCAATCAAAATTTTAGATATTAAATGTCCCTCGTCCTGTTCATCAAAACCAATTCTTGATGAACAAAATATGAAATTTAATGTAGGCTAGTTACAACTAGAAGACAACAAACCCAGTTTAAAAAAATTCACATCTACTACACTCAATGCCAAGTACAAATGTATGTTGTTGGCTTAAATCAGGGGTCTCCAAAATTTCCAGCCTTAGGGCCATACTGATTACTCCAGTAAGTTCCGAGGGCCAAAACCATATTATCACTGTTGCAGGTGGTAAAAAGTGAAATAGTCCACTGATGGACATACAAAACTAGGACAGACAAGACTAGGACATACAAGACTAGGACAGACAAGACTAAGACAGACAAGACTAGGACGGACAAGTCTAGGGTAGACAAGGCGAGGACGGACAAGACAGGGACATACAAGACTAGGACATAAAAGACTAGGACAGACAAGACTGGAACAGATGAGACTAGGGCATACAAGACTAGATAGACATTATTATACAAATCAACATAAAAAAATTTTGCTTCGAATAAAGATTTTCGTTTTTGAAGATTTGGCAATATTTGCCAATTATTTTGAGATCCAATTTTGACATAAAAAAAAAATTGCAAAGTTTGTCCACTCAAATCAACAACAACAAAAAAATTGCTTTGAATAGAGATTTTGGTTTTTGAAAATTTGGCAATATTTGCAAATTATTGCAAATAATACAAATTTACAAATGTATTCCGCACGGGTTATAATGTAGTGTTGAGAATATTGAGCGCACAATCACATCAGTTCAAAAAAGTAATATGCAGCGAAAGGGTTAAACGATGGATGGTTTTAGCGCGGAATTCAAAATGTCTCGGCTATCGGCGTATTGGCAAACTAATATCGCCGATTCCGATATATTGGAAAACCAACTATATGGCCGACATATCGGTATTGATATTGGTATCGGATGCATCCCTGCTTTATACTGTATGCAACAATAAATGATATGTACAAATTTCTGTTTCGATGCTGTCTCAGCCCAATCCCAAATTGACCATAATACAGTTGCGGTCACTAGTTTAGCAAAAGAAAGACGGTCTTATAAAATTGTAAAAGTTTCTATGCAGTACATTTCAGTTGCAACACGACCTCGTGCAAAAACAACCAATGAAAAATAAAGCAGCTTCGCCGGAAAGTTTTCCAACATCGACCTAATTAACTGAGCAATGCCAAATTAACGTTTGTGTATAACATTTCCTGAAAAATAATAAAGTTTGATGTAACTGTCATTCACTCCGAAGTTATTTAACAGTGTTAACAACAAACGATAGTTCTTATAAATACGATACGATATGATACGATAATAACGATAATTATTTTATTATTAATAAAACAAAGACATACTACATGGATATGACAAAATATTAAAAGCATTGAAAAAGATTTACAAGATTAAAAAATATAAATATGTCCAAATATAAAAATTTATAACTTTTGTTACGCATATGAATTTGTTATAAAAATAAAATAAAAAACTTACCGGATATTTCTTTAACGGTTCCATTCAATAGCTCGGTATAGCATTTTTCAGATTCTTCCTGCAGGAGCTGCTTAAGATCGTCATCACCCGCATATATATTTACCTCGGTCATTTTTAAATCACTTTGCTTTAAATGCACAAACACGAATGTCTCCTATATTTTGCAATATTATATTCGGGATATTATTCCAATTCAAACTGTTTGTTTAACACTGAGAGCTTCTAGGCGTATATTTCACCCATGGAAACGCATTAACGTGTGTATCAGTCAGCGAATAATTAATGCAATTCGGTTGACTCGTCCGTTTGTCCTGGAGCGGAAAAAGGAACCTCCACAGTCCTATAACAAAACCATGTGTTGCTTTAATTATAAACCTTCAAATGGAACAAAATATATGCAAATAATTATAGTAATGGACTAAAATATAATCAACGAGCTTGTATGTTGTTGAATTATATAAAATTGTAATTTCATGGTGATTTCATTTTGTACTTTTTAGGGAATAAAATTTACATTTTTTATCACAAAATTTTGGTCTATTGCTACTCGTTGAATGAATGTATTGTTGAGGTCCGCGCGATTTTTACAACAATGCTTTTTTATACGAATGCATTCAAAATCATAATATAAAATTTTACAATCACATTTTATTATTGGCATGAATTTGGTGGCAGAAGCTTTGGTAATTAGCAAACGATTTAATAAAACCAAAATTACGCTCAACACTACTACAACACATGCACATTTTCATTGGAAACGATTTAAATTATAATTAAAATATTATTGAATTGTTGCTGCGGTTTCAATTTTGATGTTTACACAATTTTGTGTTTTCAAAAATATATTAAAATAAAATAACTTTATTATGTTATAAAATTGCTATAAATTGCAATTAAAAAGCAAAACGTTGCGCTGAAATTTATTATTGGTTATTATTTTTTCTGCTGATTAAAATTCAATGTGCTGCCAACATTAAAACCAACATTAAATTCATTTAAAAACTAAGCCTTGCAATAAAAGAAGTAATTTTTACGTTTGATCAAGGTTTATACATACTATTACTGAAATAGTATATTAAAGGACGAGTTCAGTAAGCGAGATTTTACAGCACGCGTCCAAGTTTGGAAAACGACTGGCTAAGCGAGAAGTTTTCTAATGGACAAGTGCTGAAAAACGCCGAACTTGTTTTTTATGGTATTTTTTCTATTTTACGCCCTTTTATGGCCATTTCTAAATAACAAAATCGCCGATACAGATTGAGAAAATTGTATCGCACTCGGCGAGCTATAACCGCACGCATATTGTTGTGAACTCGTGATTTTGTTTTCCAGGAATTTGAGTCTCTCACGGGTCGGCAAAGAACCCGAAGTGGACACCTGATTAGTATTTTTTTATTTACGACCATTAGTCTGGTTTATCTCAATCATGTGGGCAGACGCTCGAACTTAGGGGTCGTGCCGAGATGCCGAGAGGATTTTGTTTTACGAGTTCTGGAAATTTTCCATAAAGATTAGCGGAGAACTTACATCAAGACCGAGGTGATGATGTAGAGGGGAAGTTAAAAATGAGTTAGTCAGAATTGGGCCTCGAAGAGAGTATTTTGAGTTTTGAAAACTAACCTCCGTATTTTCGTCGTTAAGTAAATTCCGGGTTTCGACCACAAGTTTCGTAGTATTACGTGTATTATTGTTAGTTAGTGATTATTGTAATAAGTTAGCGATTAGTTAAACATATTGTAAGGTATTAGTTGATAAGTAGTACTTAATTACATATAAAGGACATATTTGCGTATAATTAATTCATCCATTGTCCTGATCCTTAAGCAGCACCATACCAAATTACCAGTTTGCAATAATATGAGTGCTGTTAAGAGCTCATTACAGACGCAAAATAGAAAAAGGAATTAACAGAACTTGTGTGATAAGAGAAGAACTTAGATTAAAAAGTAATTTAGACCAGATTGATAGAGATATATCTATACCATGAATATATTATTTTCAAGATTCATGTTTCACTTTTCATTTCACTTCTCTTTGTGTAAGACATTTAGATATTTCTTTCTCTTTACTTATATAATAATTGCTGAGATCAAGTATAATTAGGGCTTTTTCAATTATGTAAATCAGACAAATTAATTAAATAGGCATATCAATTAAATTGTAGTTAAAATTACGAAGTACCATAATTGTTTCACACAATGTGATGAATTGCAATTAAAAAGCAATTCAGATATGAATAATGGATGTCAGTGAACTGGAATAGAATTAAAGTTGGTATAAATAAAAAGCAAACATATATCCAATAATAGTTACTAACCTTCGTTCCACAATAAATGAGCTATTTAACCTTTTTAGAAATTACAAAATAAGTGAGCTATTAAAAAAAATTAAAAACTTCACCAATGGAAACACATTAATAACTTGGAAGAAATAACGTAGAATTATTATGAACTGGACAAATTTACTAGTGGTTAAAAGTGAATTCTGCAATTCTTTGGCAGTGTTAATATTATCGGTGTTGCAATTGATACTAAGCGGAAACTGCACTTCCCTACGAAGTTTTTATTTAGACATATGTTTTTAATTAGGTTTTGGCATTTTTTCGCTAACCCCAACTCTTTCAAGAATTTTTAAACAAAAACTGTGATTGTAGCTGGTGTCAAAAATCAAGTCAAACTGTTTATCACTAGTACTACTATTAGCAAACGTCAACTTAATAACAAAAACATCCTATGTTCGTAGCGTAGTACGAAATACTATATGTTTACCGTTAAAAGTTAAAAACTTCTATTACAGTTACAACAAATACAATAAATTTCAATAAAAAAAAATATAGAAAAGAAATAGCTTACTTATTGTGGAACGGAGGTAGTTTTTTTTATCCCATTAACTGGCGAATTTAACAATTTGCTCGTTAAACCTTAATTTTATCCGCCAGTGTAATACAAACTTTTATTCAATTTTGCTTTTGATTTAACAAGCTAAACACAAAACAAAGTTAATTTTGAGATGTTTTTTGAGAATAATGTCATCATGACCATGATTGTGTTATTGTCATGACAAAATCTAAAAGAATGTGTAGGATATTAATGGTAAATAATAATTAAAAATATAATAACAATAATAATAATAATAATTTATGAGATTTTAAATGTTGCTCCTCCCGAAAAAAAGGGCGAGAAGGAGATAATAATAATGTCAACCACAGCAAAACATCTGCTGCCGTACGTACTTACTACCCGTACGATGAGATGAATGGAATCTATTATCAGCGACTCACTCGCCCTGGGCTCAAGCCCACCAGCTAAAATCAACCACGAACTTGGCATGATGGAAACACAAGCTACAATGCAACTACCACAGGACCTAGCTATGACGAGTGAAGGCAAACCTGGTCATTCGGATTCTGGGGAGCAGGACATCATGCAGGGAAGAGTTGGAGCTTCCCAAAACTCCTCAAACCCAAGAGTAAGCACTTCATTGGTAGTCTCAACGTACATACGCTGCACAGTGGGGTATTTCAGCAATGTAGCCGGTCAAAATTATTTCTTAGTTTTTAAACATTTTAAATCGGTTTTTATGTTTATTTATAGTTGTTATAGTTGTTTGAAGTACATAGGAGTATAAATAAATAGGAAAAATAGTACATTGAGAAAAAAAAATGTAACTTTATATTAAGGGAAATGAAGCAGAAACAAAATTTTTCATAAAAACAAGAAAACTTATTAGTTAACCTGAAGAGTTCCACATCTCGTCGTCAGTTCGACATTCCCCAGTTTCCTCCGCAGATCCTTCTGAAACATTTTCGTCGTTTTTAGGGTTCCGTACCGAAAACGGAACCCTTATAGGATCACTTTGTTGTGCGTCTGTCTGTCTGTCTGTCTGTCTGTCTGTCTGTCTGTCTGTCTGTCTGTCTGTCTGTCCGTCTGTCTGTCTGTCAAGACCATTTTCTCAGGAACGCGTAGAGGTAACAAGTTGAAATTTGTACCAAATACTCGGGTCTGCGGTCTCTTTCAGCTGTGAAAAAAACAAACTTGTAAGTCAACGCGATCAAAAGATATGACCGTTTATGTCGCATATTTTGCGATTTCACAAGGGAATCAAAACCTATAGGGTACTTCCCGTTGACCTAGAATCATGAAATTTGGCAAGAAGCAGTGTCTTACAGCACATGTAAAGGGAAAAATCTGAAAACCGTAAATATGTAGTTTAATTACAAGAAAAATGCGAATTTACTTCGCAGTCCGTTTATGTTCCGTACGATGTTATGATTCTTCTCTCTCCTCTTTCCTCCCACCGCAGCCGACACTTTTATGGTATTTGCTAGCAACACGATAATAAATGTAAATTCGAAATTTACGGCCGATTGTTTATTTGCATTAGGGTAAATATTTTCAGTGCTATGATGAGGGTTCTTCTAAAACTCAGTATTAGTGTGTCTTTGTGTGTCTATTAGTTTGTCAACGAATAAAAGAACCAATAACTTAGATTTGGCATTTGATGCTCTGAAAACTATAAAACCAAGCTCAGTAGCTAGTGAACGAGTATTCTCAATTTCAGGCAATATTGTGTCCAAAATAAGAACAAGACTTTGCGACCGTTCAGTGGATATTTTCTGTTTTTTAAAATCCTATTTTCTTAGGAGAAATTAAATTTAGTGAAATAAATATAAATACCATTTGAATTTTTGTTTAAGCTTTCGTTATTTTCTGTAAGTAATGTGCAATCCTTATTTTTTTTATATTATGGCTTTGATATTGATTTAGTTCTTTGTTATTTTATATAAATTATATAAAATATTTTTCCCTATTCTATTTTTTTTTGACAAAAATTCGAAAACCGGCTAAAACCGTTTTTTCGGAAAATCAAAATTCGAAAATCGAAATTTCAAAAAGTCGGTTTTTGTATAAACCCTAATTATGATAAAACTTTATTTTACTTATATATCACACTTATTATTATTTGTGGTAAAAACATACCGAATTTTTAAAATCAGTGTTTTTAAGAATGTATTCAATTTGTGATAAGAGTTACTCTTCCCGATATTTTATTCATAACGGTAAAAACTTTTCATTATATATTTGTGTAAAAAGTATGTGTCGGCACTAAGCTGTTTATTCTAAATTTTCTTTGTTTATATTCGTTATGCATTTCATCACGTACGCTTTATATACATAATATATACAGGGTATATATTATGTCTAAATTTTGCTTGTTTATAACCGACATGCGACATACTCAAGTCCCGTAACATCCTGTATATATTATATTTCGTCTAATTTTTCTTTATAATCTACATAATATGTTGATAATCTACATAATAATACTATACTATACAAGTTTGTACGGAACCCTCGGTGCGCGAGTCACAACTCGCACTTGGCCGGTTTTTTTTTATTAATGGGCTAGGCGGAAACAAGCATTTGCATTGCTTCTTTGCTGTGCATCAGTTTTCTTGGTTTCGGCCTCATGCTAGTAATTAGGGGATCAGAGCTGAGCAATAATCTGTTAATAACATCTAAATTTCACTGCTCTCTCGAGAATTTCCTGGAGAAATTCATCCGGTATGATCTAATGTACTTGTTGTGCGCCTCTGCTGCTTCTTCGGACAGTATTCCTATGGGATCTTCACCCTGGATCAGGATTTTGTGCATTGTTGGAGTCATGGGATGCCAGGAATATAATTCCACGTAAATTTTGGGGGTCTCATATCCGTATTTAGCAAATTTTTCCAAATCCACATTATAACCACTAGAAATTACTTCTAAAATCACTTTGTTTCGTATTATCAGGTTGTAGTCAATACCAGCAATTTCAACTGTCATCTCTGGATTGGCGAAAAATCTCCTGCTAGTGTTACCATCATTAGTGTTGCGGTATTCGGCTTTAGGCACATCGACGATAAAGCCCGTTTACTCTCGGAATCTCGCCTGTATCTCGGCCTTCTTCTGCTTTACAATTTCTTTCTCACCATCTGATCTTATCTGCCACTTTTGTACGGGAATCTTATACGACATATGGAGAATACTTTCGAATAAGCGTATTCTAGCGTGCAATATAGAAAGGCCAATTTGTATTGCGTTTGTGGAGTGGCATTTCTTATTACATTAAGGTCCTTAAAGTGTTTGGAGGTAGCATCACAAATGAACCATTTCATAGTTGAGGTAGTTGACCTGGCAGCATTGCATACTTTGGCATCCACCATAGTTAGCGTGAATAAATGCGTAATCGAAGTAGAGCCTTGTATGAATTCGCAATTTTGTAAAGCATTTATAGCTTCTTCTACATAGGCGATTTCGGATTTTGTCATATCCACTGCTTCTTTGACAAACCGTATTTTCATTAGTCGATAGTAGCGTGGCGAAGAGGGAGTTGGATTTTGCCAAACAACTTTTTTGTTTATGCTACATACATTGCAGTGGAACAAAGCAACTTTGAAAAATATTGCTGTCTGTGGAATCTTCTTCCTGCATCTTCTATTTATATTGTGTTTGTTGCGATCCGTCACATCCCCATTTCGAAATTACGGTCATTGATTTACGCTCTTGTATATTCAATGTAATCAATACATCCTCCAAATATATAGCCAAACGTTTTGCTGTGTGGTCCAATAAATGCTGCAAGTTATTCAGCACAATTTTCAGTTACCCGATAGGCTGCTTTTTCCGGATAACAAGACGTTTAGCCCTCGGTATTTAGAATGTTCATTGTAACCAATTGTCATTGTTTTTATAGAAAAATTCTGATTATTTATGCGCTAGTCCTTTATCTATCTTTTTTTAAATTGGTACTTTAAATGGGAGAATTTATGTTTAACTTGCTTCATTTGGCTTTCCCAATATCCATCTTGCGATAAAATATATGTCTGAAGGTAGCTCAACTTTTCGTCAAAATTTGGTAAATCTTGTTCCTGGATTTTGTCAAAAAGAAATCTACGCGTTACTACTCGAGCGCCTGAGGTACGTTCAGATACTGTAACAATACATAAACTATCGATAAAAACATCGTTTCCACGGGAGTCCGTGGCTAATTTTGATGTTTTTAGTTAGTACACATACTACTTATTCTATTATAACTTAAAAAACCAAGGGAGCGCACGCGGAAGTATAACAAAAACCTTTTTGAAAATCAATTATAAACTATTACTAATTATTCGATAAATTTACATAAAATCGATAAATATGTATGTGGTATTACCTGATATATTCGAATCCATCAGAATTTTTGTTAAAACGAAACTCCAAAAGAATTCAAAAATATTTTTTCAAGAACTGTATTTTCGAGGAGGCCGAGAACTAATCACACACTTACAACAGAGATCGAATTACGACTAATATTACGGTGCGTACTTAAACAAGTGATTAAAAAAAAGTTTGTATATTATTCTATATCTATTTAACATTATCAGGATATACTTTTTTTATGTGGAACAAATTCTCGGAAATCGATTGTTGGTCGCCTAAATAGCGTAAATACCCTAGTGTGCGCTGACCAAAACAGGAAAACTAAAGACACTAATGGACACCTGCGATAAATTCACTATACTCATACTTGCAGTACAAGAAACACGATTTCGTGCTTGTGATCACTTTGACTCGGGTGGATATCGTATCTACAAGGGAAAGCCTGCAGCCAATCTAAGAAATAGTAATTTACATATATTGGGAACCGCTTTTCTAGTACAGAACAATATACAGAGCTCTGTGCTAGATTTCTCATCACCTTCGGAACAGGTCTCCCTACTCAGAATTAAATGCGCCAACAAGGTCTACACACTGATTAGCTTACATGCTGTTGTTAAAAATGACCCCGATAAGAACAAAGTGGAGAAGTTCTGGTCACAGCTAGAACGGGCGCTCAACAAGATCCCTCAACACAATATCAAGATCCTCCTCGGAGATTTCAATGCACAAATCGGCAGAGAAAGAGAACACAGGCACATCTCTGGGAATTCCTCGGCACACAAAAAGACAAATGCCAATGAACATCGCCTAATCAACATATGTGGAATGCCTAACCTCCAACTAATGTCCACACACTTAAAGAAATAACCACGCAAGATGACAACCTGGAAATCACCAATGAACCACTTCGAGGAATACCAAATCTATCACGTAGCGATAACCAGAAAATCCATCCCAGAAATCATGAACGTAAGGGTGCGCAAGGGTTACGTGGAGTCCGACCATTATCTTTACCGACACACAAAGCGTGTCACTACAGACTGACACACATTGGAATGCGACAGGGCCTTTGAATCCCGTATGCTTGCGCGGAAGACTTCGCATAGCAACAAGACATAAGAGAACTGGCAGAATTCCTTAAAAATGCAGAGGGAGACATTCAAAACCATCAGACGCATTAAACGGACATATCATTTAAAAAAAATAGAGGAAATCGACAATGAGTTCAAAAGAAATAACACGCGCAACTTCTACAGAACATTTAGCGAAGAACTGATGAACTACAAGCCACCAAGCCTCTGCTTTCGTCGGCCTGATTTAATTCTTGAAACCAACACAAAAGCGAGCTGTGAAATTCTGAAACAGTACTTCGAGAAGCTACACAACTGTGAACCCCCTGAAGAAGGACTCCAATGCCACATAGCCGCCTCAAACCAGGACTCTGTTCCACCAACACATGAGGAAATACGAAACATCATTTTACACGTAAAAAACAACAAAGCACCAGGGAACACGGCTTAATCGCTGAAATGCCCAAGATCGGAGGTGAACTCTTGAATGACAGACTACAAGCTATCATTACAAATACATGCAAGAGCGGCATCATACCGGCGGACTGGAAAAATGCTTTGATCCACCCAATAGACTAAAAAGGGCGACAAGAGTGATCCAAACTATTACCGAGGCATTTCCCTTCTCAATCAATCCCATACATCCTTCCCATCAATCGCCTACAAAGTTCTCTCACGTGCCCTCCTCACCAAACTGGAAGAACAGACAGAACATCTGATCGGTGAATATCAGGCAGGTTTCCGACCGCACCGGTCATGCGCGGAACAAATCTGGAACCTGAATATGATACTGCAACATCGCCAGGTGAACGGCACAGTTGTCACTTTCGTAGACTTCAAGAAAGCCTATGACTCGATTGACCGCATAACTCTGTTTAAAATACTTCATGAATACGGTGTGGATAGTAAAACAACCATGCTAATCGAACAGACTTTGTCAGGCACAACATCTAAAGTAAAATTCATGGGTGAAATCTCCGAGCCTTTTCATATTAGTACTGGCGTAAGACAGGGTGATGGTTTGTCCCCACTCCTCTTCAACGTGGTACTAGATAAGATAATCAAAATATGGGAGAAAGAAGTACCTGGAGTATATATGGGAATAAAGGACAAACGAATCATTATAAAGTGCCTCATTTTGCTGACGACCTTGCAATATGCACCCGGACTATTGAAGAAGTCAAACACGCCATTGCGGTTTGTCAACAACTTCACGAAATCGCCATCAGGACCGGCCTTTAAATCTCTAACGAGATATATATGTCGTAGTCATATAGCGAAATCCGTCAGATTGTGTAAAATCGAGTATTTGCATAATCTGACGGCAGTTAGTGTATTCTTTTTCAACTACACGATTTGACTAGGTAGTTCATGAAACCACCGATTATTTACGGCGGTTTGTGTTCCACCAACTGCAATGTACACAATCTGACTTAACGTTTTGACGTTCTCGAAATGCCTAACCTTGAAAATAAACATGGGTTACCTAGGATTTCTTTGAAAATTTGTTGTAATAAGTTAATTAAATTTAATTTCAATCAAAAATTCGTTAAGTCCCTACATGTATGTTGTATAATATTTATTTTTGTTATCTGTGATTTTAATGTAATTCAAAAAAGATCTTGGTATATTATTGTTGACTAATTTTCAGTAAAATATGGCACAGAAAGAATTGGTCAACATAATTGACAATTGGGATAATGACAATAATAATAAATTTAATGACATTAAATGTATTGAAAAAAATATTGTGACTTGAAGAGAATTTAGATGAAGATGACATACTCGTGAATGAAGATATAAATGTTTTACAAGAATTAGTGAGTGTGTTGCAATTTAGTACTTGCAATAGTGATAAATCTGCAAGTAAGTATGCTAGTCATGTTGATAGTAATTCTGTGGATTCTAACGATATTAATAATAATGTCCACGTCGACAAATGCAATATTAAGTTAAACACTAAATGCAATAAAAACAAAAAAAAAGCAATCCTGTAGGAGTACCAAAGCAATTAAGTGTTAGCCAGCCAAAAAAATCTTATACTTACACTCCTCCGAATAAATTTGGACAACCAAAGTGGTGTAAGAAGAAGAAGAAGAAGAATACGGGTCAGCAATTTGAATATGAACTTGTTCCAAATTCTAAATCTATGTATGACATACGTGAAGAACTACATCAAAATATAAACAAAATTGTCACCACCTTTGCGATGATGCCAGTTAAAAGGATGTGGAAAGTCTACTTTTTACATGTGCCAAAAATGTGTGAGAAAGAATAAATTTATAACTGTAGTGTCACCTTAACTGTCTTACTTTTTACTTAAACCAATGAATTAAAACATTTATTTTACTTTGGATTTCTTATATGAATAAATAGTTTATAACAATTGGTAATTTTATTCAAATCTATTTTTTCTGTGGTAGATAAAGGGTTAGATAATTATTTATTTGCACAGGGTCTACTTTTGTGGCAACGAGAATTACATTTTACTTCTAATTTATAACAATGTGGCATATATTTGTCCTGCATTGCTGTTTAGAAGGTTGGCAGGAACATTTTGTGTACCCTTGTCCTTGGAAAAGAGATGTAAGTAAAACTGCTTCTTGCAGGGATAGTAACTTATTTTTATTAACGTTTTCTAATTTCAAAATTTTCCTTGTGATTTTTTTGAGATCTGGTTTGTTAAACTAAGACTATTATCCCTTCTGCTATTCAGACTTGGTAAACACTGGTTTTTTATATCAGTAACTACAGCTATAAGGTTTGGAGGGTCACCTGGACTGCAATGTACCTTATCAATGTTAACCAAAACACAATCTCCAATGCTTATGGGTGGCAAAATTTTTCTTGTAACGGAAAGCATTTCCTCAGCCTGAATTTTTTGACCCTCTTAAGCCTGCTCTTGATTGTTTTGAATATTAGTTTCAGTACTAATGTGTTTTCAGTACACATATGTTGCAAACATTTTCTCCCATAGAACACAATAAATGAAGAGGCATTAAACATTTACTACACACATTATTGTCAGGTAATATGTCTTTTTCACAGTTAGCACAATTATTTATCACATGAAGTTCATCAGGAAGAGATTCACTCAAATTATAAGATGTTATAACGGGTAATATCAAGATATCTTCAACTATGTCACAGTTATTGTTGCAGTCTTCAATTTTTGCGGTATAAATTTCTGTCGTATTAGCAGCGTTTATGGAAATATTTTTTTTATTTAGTTCTTCTTCACTTGTTATGGTTGATATCATGTGCTGAGGAAGATTCGTTGATGCTAAACCAAGCTTTGGGTCATTTCCAAAAACTGCCTTAAATGGACTACGACGAATAACTCGATGAAATGAGTTATTTTTTTGCAACTGAACAAAATGACAACCCATTGACCAAGCAACTGATTTATTATCCAGCATCCATGCACGTAGCATATGTTCAACATCTTGATTTGACCTTTCAACACTTCCTTGGCTTTGTGGGTGGCGAGGCCCACCATGAATGATTTGTAGTTTTGGCCACAAGATTTGTAACTCATCTATAACTTTGTTTATGAATTCTCGGCCATTGTCACTTTGCAGAATCGAAAGTGCACCGAACTGTAAAAAAAAATTCAAAAGTTCTGTAGCTACATCAATAGCTGTTTTTGCACGCAGAGGCCTAAGGCACAAATACTTAGTGGCATGATCTTGATAGTTTAAAAGCCATTTATATTCACCATCAGGAATAGATTGGTAGTCAATTAGGTCAACTTGACCTCTCGTCATAAAATCTTTAGTTATAATTGGCTTAGCAACTACTTTGGCTACAGTTTTATTTTTTTTTCAGCTGACAAATTTTACAACTGACCAAAAACATTTCTACACATGGTCTTGGTATATAGCAACTTTGCTTGAGAATGTTGATCATTTTATCACGTGAACCATGTCCACAATTAATATGCACTTCAAATAATCTATCATATATGTTTTCTTCAGCAAATAAAAAAATTAGTGAGTCAGTATTTGACTTCGACTTTTTTATCAGAGATTTAGTACCATTTACTATGACTATATCATAATTTTGCAATAAATAATATTCCCTTCTAGTTTTAGTAGTTTTTCCTTTGCAATCTAAAGAAAATAAAACAATTCACAGAAATTCATAACAGCTCTAACCTCAAAATATATCTGCAATAAAACTTACTTTTTCTAATTCAATAGAAGTATAAGGTCGTTTCGATGGTAAATTGCTATAATATTTATTAAATTCTTCATAAAAAAAAATTTCTTTTCATCCATAGCAAAATATTACAAATTTGTACTTTTTATTTGTACTGATTAAACTAATTTTGAAAGTTTCACGAAGCGTCAAAACGGTAAACAAACGTTAAGTTAGTCAGATTGTGTACATTGCAGTTAAATATAAAGCGACGCATATAAACGGTGGTTTCATGAACTACCTAGTCAAATCGCGTAGTTGAAAAAGAATACACTAACTGCCGTCAGATTATGCATACACTCGCTTTTACACAATCTGACGGATTTCGCTATATGACTACGACATATAGACTCCAAGAGTTCAAATATGGCTTATCTTGCAACCAAATATGGCAACATCATACAAGTTAAGCACTTTAAGTACCTAGGTGAAATAATTGGAAACACTGGTAAGGAAAGAATGGCTAACAAAACACGTGCAGAAAAGTCACGCAAAACCTATACAATCACCTGGAATATGTACAACAAAGAATCACTTTCTAACAAAGCAAAACTCTGGCACTACCATACAGTCATTCTTCCAGAAGCACTCTATGCAATTGAGACTTCATCATTAACCATCTACATCAATGATATTGAGAAAGTAGAACGTCATATACTGGTTAAAATATTTGGACCCCAAGGTACAAGACGGTATCTGGATGCGTAAAAGCTCACAAGAACTGTATTCTCTGACATAACGATTCTCCTTAGTTGCACGGAAAAGACGTCTGAAACTCTACGGTCATATAGTACGAATGGATGACTCTCGATTGACCAAGAATATCGTCCACATCATCAATGGAACCCAACAGTCCAAAGTACTCTGGCTGGTAGACACCCAAAATGACCTCTCAGTAATCAATATAGACCCATTGGAAACTACACGAACTAAATACAGGCAGGAAATAAATTCACATAACTTCACATCAAAGAATGCAATAGCTAAGAGTTTGAAACTAAAAAACGCATGGACGCAAGAAAGAAAACAGGCCCAGAGCGAAAGAATGAGGAAGGTTTTTTATTTGCAGTTTTACAGTTGACAACATAAAATATTAAAACAATAACAATAATTACAAAATATTGTTAATTTTAAAGTAGCAATAACAAAGAAACATTACTATCAGCATCATCAATATCAAATACTTATTAGCCGGAAACACCGCACAAACAGATCAACCACTCCGACCCCGAAACATTGCCCAAATTGGACAAGCCAAAATCAGTCGAGATTTGGTTCCTGAAGGATCTTAAAGTCAGATTAAAGAAGTCCAAATCACTACACTTGTTTCCTAGTCTGCACATTCTTGTGAGTGAATTTTTCGTACCGTAATTTGTTCGGTGATATGGTACATAAAATAACTCAAAGTCTTCTAGTAGCGCGTTGGGGTACAATTAAAGATATTAGAGAGAAGCTCTGGGGAGTTTGCTGAGCCATTAACGATTTTAAACAGTGTACATACATCAAGTGTATCTCGTCTATTCTTTAGTTCGACCAACTCAAGCAGCTCAACGTCAGAATAACTAATCCTCTCACACAGAATCCCCATTTTCGCTTTCATTGCTATAATTATTTTAAAATTTCGTTAGACTTAATTCAACATATCAGTGTGGATCTGATAATATGGTGACTAAAGGGGATTTGCATACTCAATGACGAACCTGACAAATGCAGAACACAAAGTCTTAGAACAGTAAATATCACTAAAATCTTTCGGGCCACGAGAAATAAAGCCCAACAATTAGATGGCCCTATTCCTAATATAGTGAATATTGAAGTCAAATGTAAATTCACTACTCACATACACACCTAAATCTTTAAGTTTATCAACACTTTCTAGAAGCACCTTATTCAATTTGTACGGAAGTATTACAGAACTCTTCTTCCTGGTAACAGTTAAAACCTGACATTTTTTAATATTTAGCTGCAATCCATTGTTTATGCTCCATACTGATAGGCAGTTGCAATCATTCTGCAATATCAAGCTGCAATATCGTCATAGCTATGTATGATATTGAACATCTTCAAGTGATCTGCATAAAGAGGGGAATGACAGAATTTAAGGTCGGATGATATGGCATTGATAAATATATTGCAACGTAGAGGAGCCAACTGTGCTCCTTGTGGGACCCCTGACATGAAACTGACACGTGACATGAACCTCATCTGAATAAACGTTTTTAATTTTTACAACCTGCCGTCTGTTCGCTAAATAGCTCTTACGCCATGCAAGCAAATCCCCGTGAATACCAAGTGATTCCACTCTATTAATTAAAACCCCATGGTGTACCCTATCAAAAGCTTTGGATAAATCAGTGTATACAACATCCACCTGATTTTGACATTCCAAGGGATGAGACAGGAACTCCCCGCTTACGAGCAAATTCGATGTAGTTGATCGCCCGTCAACAAAACCATGCTGATTATTATATTGCTTCATGTATGACAGAAGATATTTTATTATAGATAAGGCATCTGGTATTAATTATAAAATTTGTGATTTGGATTTAGAAAATATGAATTCGATAAATTTTGTTGTAAGTAATCGTGTGTCGGAGTTTTATAGCACTGCGGTGTATAGGTCCCCGAATGACACGCATGTCATTGGGCTCCTTGATGCCATGGAAGCTTTTCTCAGGGGAGGTACGAAAATCATATTACTTGGGGATATTAATATTGATATTCTGGAGGAAAACTTGACTCCTATAGGGCATAGATACTTAGGTATAATGCATGAAAATGGTTTTGTTAAGTGGCTTTATGGATGTACCAGGTTTACTTCAACTAGACAATCCTTTTTGGGATCATTTGTTTTTATAAAGTGTACATTTTACCATTTCTTGGTAAGCCGGAAGCAGAGTTAGCTTTTGATATGTTTAATACTAAATTACTAAACATATTTAATAATAGTTATGATCTAAATAAACCAGTGTGGGCATAATTTTACTAAAATCAAACTGTGGTTGACTTCTGGCATTGTCAGATCAATTCGTGCAAAGGAAAAATTAGCTAATAAAGTATGTAAGCAGCCTTTTAATACAACTTTAAATGTAAAATTTAAAAAATACAGTAACATTTTGAAAACGTCAATTCGAATAGCGAAAGATTTACTATCGTATTAAAATTAGTGAATGTGGTAATAATCTACGCCAATTGTGGCAGACAATCAATGAAGTGAATGATTGTGCCACAACTGCGAGGCCCATCAGTGCTCTTTTGGCTTCATCAGTGAAAAATGTTAAATTTAACACTTCATTGAACCACCGATAGTAGGCTAGTCTTTTATTATAATCGTGTGATAAAAGTTCTTGGTACATTTGTAACTTATATGGTTTCATGTGAAGATCTTGACAAATAATCCAGTGAGTGGTAGTACGACTTAAATTCAACTGTTGAGATAATCTCCTAATTGAAGTGGTAGGTTCGTCTTGGACTGCATTTCTGATATTGTTTATAATATTCTCATTATTAATACGAGGCCTTCCACTTCTTTGTTTGTTGTAAATGTTACCAGTACTTTGAAAGCAAACAACTGATCGTAATACCTGCCTTCTAAACTAATTCCTATTAAATATAGCCATAGGAAAACGTTGCCTAAATTCTTCAATGCACGGGCCGATACTGTATTCCCTTTCACCATTTTCCAGGCATCTACCATTACGAAAATAACTTTCGATAATTAAAGTTTTCTTCTCTTTTGTAAACATTCTTAAATTATATAAATTAAGTAAGACCGGTAGAAAAAACATAAAACGGCGAATTAATTTGTGTATTCGTGAAAATGCACAACACATTCAACATCTGTTGTAATGTTTGTTCTACTTTGTTAATTATACAATTCACAACACTAAAATAAATCAATGTTAAATTTATGAGAAGGCGTTTTATTTATAACTAATGAAATTGTTGATCTTAACACTAAAAACAATGCGACATAACCTCAAGACCAATGGCAGCTACTTAAAAATGACATTTGATAATTTGTTTCATCTTATGTGTCTGAATCAAGAATTGACCTACTTCTTCAAATTTATAGCAAAAGTGGATTCCAAGACTTTTGGGACTCACGTTATTTTACATTACGAATTGAACTCTTTCAATTGTATGTATATTGGAATATTAGTTGCCCAAGCCGAAAACGGGCAGTTCTAATTTGTGATAGAAAATATTACAACTACCTGTGTCAGAGTAAAAGATTGAAGAAGAAGTAAGAACGAGATCAGAAACGAGACCCGCATGTCTCGCGAGAGCGAGACTACATATGCTCTCGCTTTCGTGAAAGCGAGACCACATATGCTCTCGCTCTCGTGAGAGTGAGACCACACACAGTCTCGTTATCGCCTAAATAATTTTCAAAGCTGTCTCGTCTCGGTTCGAGAATCGAGAATCTCGTACGAGAAAAATATCGTTCTCGTGTGAAGTCCTATGTGGACCTTTATAAACTGCTAAAATCACCTTTGGTGCCATTTATCGAACTACTTATCTACTACTGGCAAAACCATTCTACAGTATAGATAATCATATAAACTTAATAAAGTCGAAACACAGCCTGAATATATAAATATTTTCAACCTTTCCGGAGCTCTATAATTTTACTGAGTTTTTAGATTTGTCTACCAAAATAAATCTCATGTGAAATTTGTCAGTTATTTACTAGCTGGCAGTCCACCTTCATGGCACTCAACAAAAACCAGAAAAATAACATTGTTTTTAAGATAATGTCTTTCTATTAAATTAAGTGAATAGCCATCTACAGACGATTTTCGATATTTATCTCTCATCAGGGATGCCTTACTTTCATGAATAATAATTTGTGAACTTAACAAAAACCTTTAAAAACAAAGTTATTTTTCTGGGTTTTGTTGAGTGCCACGAAGGTGTACTGAAAGCTAGTATATAACTGGCAAATTTCAATTGAGATTTGTCTTGGTGGTCCTAAAAAGACTCAGTAATTTTATAGAGCTTCGGAAAGGTTGAATATATTTATATATTCAGGCTGTGTTACATCTTTATTAAGTTTGCATTACTTATCCTTTAATGCATTTATAATCATCCCTTCTCTATAATTTGCCAAATTATTTTTTCGCTTTATTACACATTTGTTCGTCTGTTCCGGATTTATCGTGCCGTTGGCTTTCATCCCATTAGTTCTATCTTCCACATGCAATTTTTGAATGGTTTATGGATAGAGACATCAAGTGATAGTAATTGGCTTGAGGGGCTTTTGATTTGATAGCCAATATTGCATTCGTCTTCTTGGTTGGTTATGTTTCAAACGCGCTGAATTGATCCCACACTAATATCGTAGGCTTTAAATAAATCATATCACTCCTGTATAATTTATCCAGCATTTACCGGGTGTCCCATTTGAATCAGCCAGTAGCGAAAATTCTGAACCGGTGCATTGAAGCGAAAAGTGTTCTGAATAGAAAGTTAACGGTTTTGAGGGGGACATCTGATGCCGTCGAATTTGCCCCCCAGCACCCAGGGGGGCGGGAGCAGGAGGCAACTTTAAAATCATAAATGGAAACCCCTATTTTTTTACTGCAGATTTGGATAGAGCGTTAAAAAGTAGACAAATTTTATCCGGGTTGTTTTCCAAAATTGTTGATACGTGTAAATTGTACATTTTCAACGTCGAATTCGATTGTCTTGTTTACATTCGCAAACAGTTTTCTCTTTTTTAAATTTAGTTTTTTAAAATGAGTTCGGTCCGAAAAGTCAAGTTGAGTAATCATGGACTACTAACCGACGGAAATTGTGGACATCCTAAAAAGTGGATGTTTTAAAGTCGCTGAACAGTAGAACTGTATGGCCAATGATTGCCGGATCGTCGGTGCCCGTCCCGCAGTACAATGCGAGGGCTGGAAGAACATTTGCGCCAAGGGCACCTACAACGACACCGACCTCGAGCGAATCTTGTGGATGACGACCCCCGGAACATCGTCATACTTGGAGCTGTGCACCTCAATCCCCGCATCAGTCTCCGGGAAATCCAGGCAGAAATCGTCATACCGAAATCGACGGCTCAACGGTTACTCCGCGCGGCGAAGTTCTATCCGTACCACATCATGCGCGTTCAAGAACTGCATGGAAATGATTTCGCCAATCGCGTGGATTTCTGCAAATGGGCTTTGCAGAAGATCGACCTTGACCGCTTATTCTTCCACCGAGTCCTGTTCCCGACAAGTGCACTTTGTAGAATACCGGGTTCATCAACACCCACAATGTCTATTATTGGAGTGCTAAAAATCCCCACTGGGTTTTACAAGTGAACGCACAGCAGCGATGGAATGTCAACGTGTATTGTGGACTTCTCGGCTCGCAGATAATCGGACCATTCTTCTTCGAGGGGGTGTTAAATGGCGCGAGTTACTTGGAATTTCTCCAGAACGATCTTCCTGTGCTATTAGAAGAAGTCGACTTGCGTACCCGGAGGACGATGTGGTTCCTGCAGGACGGTGCTCCACCACACTACGCTCATGTTGTGGGCCTCGACAACATTTGGATGGTCTGTTTCCAGTGCACTTGATTGGTCGCGGGGGACCTATTGTTTGGCCACCCCGATTTCCGGACTTGACGTCGCCACATTTTTTCCTTTGGGGTTACCTGAAAGACGTCGTCTTCCGCGATCCTCCAATCACGCGCCAGAACATGATGGAGCGAATAACTAATGCCTGTTATGAAATTTATCCAAACACGTTGCGGGCGTGCGGGGAGAATTTCGCTAAACGTGTACGATTGTGTCAAGACCATTATGAACACAATTTTGAGCAGTACATGTGAATTGAAATGGCGACGGACGCACGCACACTCACATGCCCATGTAACACACGAACAACCACACAGACAAACACACAGCAAACACACCGACAATCTTCTCAATCGTATCGCTCGTCTCCGAGCCTCGTGGAAATGGTATGACCTAGGGATCATATTTGTTGTATTTGTTGTCCCCATTCACCATTGTCTCCATTTTGAGCAGCTTTTGTGCAATCGTGTACGGTTGCGCCTATGGCTTTGGGTATTTGATCCACATAGCATCTTCCTCGTGGTCTCTTAACCTCTATATTTCCTTGGACTATCAATTTGTCCTTTCCTAGCATTATGTGACCGAAATATCTTAGGATGGACTTTTGGATAGTTTTGCTCAGTCGATCGATGATGTTAAGTTCTCGTAGAATGGATTGATAAGTACGTTTTTCCGTCCATGATATCCTGAGCATGCGTCTCCAGGTGTACATTTCAAACGCATCAATTGTTGGCCAAGTCGACGGCATCAGATGTCCCCCTTTTAACCGTTAACCTTTTATTCAGAACACTTTTTGCTTCAATGCATTGGTTCAGAATTACCGGTACTGGCCGATTAAAATGGGACACCCTGTATATTAAACGTGTGTAGTAATACCACTAGAAATGTTATCTTCCTGAAAAGCTTTTCTCTTAAATAATTAAATGGGCAATTGTTTTCTTTATCACAATTTTGTGAAGTTTATCATGACTTGTTATAATTTGGTGCCTTCGAAGTCTCATTTGAAGAAACAGGTACTAAATCCATATTCGCAATTTAATTTATATCAAAGAATTTCGGTAAGAGAAACGGAACTGAAATATATTTCAGTCTGAGTACTAAATATGTAGTAAAAAAACATTTTAAAATTGATTTAAATATAATTTCGATTTTTCGAGATTTCAGAAAGGCCGGTTATATGTTATATGTTATATGAATAACATATTGTTTTTCTTTGTTGTTCATTATTGTTGTTCATATGGTTGTTATATGAATAAATTGTTTTTTCGTTTTACAACATTTCAGATTATAAAAGGTTTCTTAAAAACGCTACAGCGGAGAATAATATCGGTTAATGCATTATATACATGTTAGAATTTAATTATTTTTCTTTTGCCTCCTTTTACATGCAAAAATATGTGAGTCATTTTAACATTTTACATAAAATTTCACATAAATTACCTAAACACATATTATAATTTCAACACTGTAATACGTATTCTATCTTAATTATTAATTATTACCACTTTAATAAATTTGAATGTCTTTCTACAGCTCATCCCGCTAATGTATTTGTCACAATACATACGGTCCTAAGTATAGAACATAACATAAACGAATTATAATTATAAATCACCACAAGCCCACGCGATTCCCTATGTTAAGACCAACCTGAAGCTTCGTATATCACACCATATTTCAAGCGATTGTTCATTGTATAAATTAATTACTACGTGGCAATATTCAAACTAATAGAAGCAAATTTCAAATAATAATATATACTTTTTATATCAATAAATGGTTAACAGGAAGTGTCACGTCTGAGAGCTAAAGGTGTGTGAGATACGAAATGGAAAATACTTTTCCGATTGAATTTCAATATTCGCGTGGGACAAAACACAAGGATTCTATATATCCTGTGGAAATTAGATTTGTTTGTTTGATGTTCCATGTTCGCCCTCGATAAATAAAGTTTCATAAAAGCCACTACTTGAACGCCGCATGTGAGAGTACATTTAGGTGTAAAAAACACATTCAATGTGGTAGGTTTTAGATAAAACTGCATGGGCGATTGTGCATACCTTTTTTATTATGGTTAGCGTAATAAAGTAATTAAAAAAGAATGAAATAATAGTGCTAATGAAATTTAAGTTGCGAGTTTCTGTAAGGACTTTCCGTAACTTAATTTGTTTCCTTCCGTTCTTATTATAAAAGAATTATTATAATAAATGAATTGAATGAAAATATGATGACCGATAACTAGAGCAACAGAGAAGTAGATAAATAAAATTTGACGAATCAATAATCAAAGCTAGATAAATTAGACCGAGAGTATGGAACAAAGGCTAAACAGAAAAGGTTACAAAAGATAAAATAATAAACATCACTAAACTGACAATACTTAATCAAGTTTAGTTTTTTTAATTAAATAGTTGTAATAGTTTTAATTAAATAGTATAATAAATAGATTAAAAGTTTTAATTAAATAGTAGTTTTAGTTAAGTAGTTTTAATATTGAATAGTTATGTTCTCGCATAAGAAGAAGGTATTCCCCAGGAAAATCTAAAATTATTGATTGAATATGCAATATTTTTGAACCAATATTATCACGGCACTAATGCTGTTATGAAGAGGGTATTTTGTCTGGAATTCAGAAAAAATGCAATTATCCGGCAAAGATTCAGTAATGATCCAGAGTGAGTCTTATAAGTAATGTTCGACTTCCCAGATCTACACGTATTGAAAGAAAATTCCGAAATCTTAAAAATAAATCAAACTGTATATATAAAAAATGATTTAGTATATAAAAGCGATATTATAATCAGTTTTAATATCACAAGCATTGAATATAATCGATCATGTTACGAGTAACGAGACGTAATAAGCGAGAAATTATGTCGAGTTACGAGTGAAATATAATCATTATTTTCAATTGCTCCAGTCGTATTCGTTTCAATTATATAACGAATTCTTCTTCGTCTTTGTTAGTTTATTCAAATTTTAATGTTACACAAGCACATATAATTACATTTGAATTACAATAAATTTGATATAATGTTTTTAAACAACATTCTATCTCTTGCAGTATGGACTAGTTCGCCTATTGTTCTCAGTCCAGTCCAGTTTCGGATGCTTCTCAACCAAGACATTTGTTTCATCCCGATTCCTCTTCTGCCTTCATTTCGTCCTTCCAAAATTAGCTGCAGCAGTTCATATTTTGTCCCACGGATAATGTCCAAGATATTGTGGCTTTCTTATTTTAACCGTTTTTAAAAGCTCACTTTATTTTCCTAATCTTCTTAGCACTTCTTTATTCATTACTCTATCGGTCCTCTATCGGCATTTTCTGCAAGCGGCGGTAACACCACCTTTCGAAGACTTCAATTTTGTTTATTGTGAAAATCTTTAAGGTCCAAGTCCCCAAACCATATAAAAGGGTGGACCATACATAACATTTTACGTAACGAATACGAAGATGGATTTTGATTGCACTATTGCAGATCACTGTCTTGAATTTGCATAAAGAAGATCTCGCCATCTCTATCCTACATCTTATTTCTTTATCAAAATTCCATTCTTCATTAAGGCAGCAACATAGATATTTTAAATTATATACGCGTTCGATAGTTTTCGAGTGTAATTACAGCATCGATATATGGCAAATAATTTTTACTGATGATCATGAATTTGGTTTTCTTGATGCTCATAGTTAGGTCCGCTTTTTTTACTTTCTTCATTTACTCTATTTACCAAATATATTTTCTTTGTAAGTAAGTCTTCTATACTATCCGCTATCAATTTTGAGTCGTCAGCGTATCTAATGTTATTAATGTAAACACCATTTACTTTTATGCCTTTGTCTATAAAGTTTGTAGCTTCTTTCAAAATTTCTTCAGAGTAGATATTGAGCAGAAGAGGGGGTGAATGCTTCCTTGACGAACACCTCTTCTGATTGTCAGATTTTCACATCATCCAAATTTAGTTCAGCTTTTTGATTCCAGTATAGGTTTTTGATAAGTCGTACGTTTGTTGTTGAGACCTATATTTCTTAAGATCGTGATGAGTTCATGTTGCACGCGATCAAATGCTTTTTCATAATCGATAAAACAAAAAAAGACATATTTTTGAACATCACTACAATTTTGGACCAGAACCTCAAGACTTAAAGAGCTTCTCGTAACCCCTTAGCGTCTCTGAATCCAAACTCTGTTCCTTCCATTATGTCTTCGCATTTTTTGAAAAAAACGATTATGTAGTATTTTAAGAAATATTTTCAACATGTGACTCATTAAGGCCGATTCTCATATACGCGACACTTATCCACGCGACGTTGCACAATGAACTGTCGCGAATATCCAAGTGGCTGCTAGGTATTCTCATATATGCGACACTCAGCTACGCTAATATTTGCTGCAAATGTAAATCTGTAGTTTCTCTACATTTCAGGTTAAGTTATATTTTCCAAATGTTAAGTTCGTCTTAAAACTCAATAACCTACACTCACTACATTTTTTGGTTATTACACTTCGGTAATGCAATGAAAGTAGATTTCAGCCATTCATTTGGGCATATGCCTGTGTCGTAGATACCATTAAAGATCTTTTCGGGTATAGTAAGATTTTCAGAGTCAAACATTTTAATGATTTCGGATGGTATTTCATCTGGTCCAACTGCTTTCTTATTCTTCACTGATTTGATTGCATGTAGCATTTTTTTCTTTAGTTATTGGAAGACCTATCCAGTTTTCTTGACTTTGGTAGTCCGTGTTGATGGTTTTTGGTGAATCATCAAATAGCTTCTTAATGTAGTGCACCCAAACATCACACTTCTCTTCAGCATCAGTTATCAATTTGTTGTAGCTATCTAGTAGCATATTCGTGTTTTTTTTTTCTTCTATATGTCAGATGCCTCTTTTATCTTTTTATGTAAGATAAAATAATCGTGCAACTTTTGGAGATTATCTATCTCCGAGCTTCGTCAAGCCAGGGTGTTGTTTGCTTGTCGAATTTTGAATCTTTGGATGAGTTTTTTGCACACTGTCGTACTTTGCACCATCTTTGTTCTTGTACACTCGTCTTTCATCCATTAATTTAAGGATTTTGTCAGTTATCCATTTACTTTTAAGCTGATATCTTCTGCACCTTTTCCAATTGTATTTCTGAAAGCGTCAATTGTAATTCAGATTAGTTAACCCCTTGACATACGAATAAAATGACGTGGAGGTGTCCATATACATGTGATCTTATCACATATTCATGACGCCTTAGAGACGTAATTGTATGTCAAGGGGTTAATTGTAATTCAGAAAACGTGAATTGTAAGTCAGACAACGTCAATTGTAAGTCAGAAAACGGCAATTGTAATTCAGAAATAATTATAAATATTAATAATTCATTAATACATTTATTTATATTCATTTATAAAGTTTGAATAGTTCAAAATCCAATTTTTGCATAAACCCATAAAAATGGAACTTTATTCTTATTATAAGGGAAAATTACGCAATTTGCCAATCTGTAATGACAGGGAATCCAGTAGTACGGTTTCTGCCCCGTCTACATTTATTCCACAAGAAATTCGTACAACCTATAATCGATGTTGTAGATAGTGCTTGTCTTATCTGCAGAAAAATTATGATCGGAAAGGAAGTAATTGAAAGAAAAAATACAACAAAAATAGTGTAAAAGACCGCGAAAGGATAGTAAATTGTGCTAACAGAGGTGAGGATTGGATAGCCTTGGCTGCAACGCTAGAAATTAAATATAAAACCGCGTATTATTGTATTCAATCTGGGATTGACAAAATGTTGCCACAAGGTGGTACAAAGCCAAGAATCCTTTCTGATGATCAAATTGATTTGATGGTTTCGTGGATAGAAGAAGGCTGTACCGTCACATTAAAGCAATTAAAATAAAAGGTTATGAATAATTTCAACAAATTGTTATCTGAGTCAACCGTAGGTAATTACATATAAGGCCGACTGTTGACTATAAAAGGAGTACACGTTGAACCTGTTACAATGAATTATGAGGCGAACAACACAAAACGAGCTGAATACGTACAATCCTTGAACCAGTACACAGAGCAGGGGAAACAAATTGTTTGGATGGATGAAACAAACTTTAATTTGTTTTGTCTTCGAACGAGAGGCCATGCAAGAGTTTGGAAAAGGGCAGTACAACATCATCCAGCATCAAGAAGTCCTAACATTCATTTAATTGGAGCAATTGGAAAACTACGGAAACCGTATACATGGAACGCAGAAGGGGTACATTTACAGCCCACTTAGCAAATGATTGGGTAGTTATTTTAATGCAAATGTGGAAAGATATTGGAAATCAACTGGAAGATTTGGTGATTTTTGCGGACAACGCACCTTGTCATTCAAACCTAGAAAGAGTAATCGATGATACACCATAAATTCTCCGATATTCTATTCTCCGATGCTAAATCCCTTTGAGAATATTTGGTCTAAAGTAAAAGCCTAAAGCGGTAGTAGAGATGGAACAATCAACATCGGAAGATATGCAAATCAGACGGGGTGTTCGACAAGGTTGTGTCTTGTCTCCACTCCTGTTTAATCTGTACTAGGAAACTATATTTACAGAAGCACTGGATGGAGTCCAGGGCGGAATCATGACCAATGGAACTCCAATAAACAATATCAGGTACGTCGATGGTACGGTTATAATGGCCAACGATGTACAAGAACTACAAAGCATCATTGGTTCAGTAGTTCTCTATAGCGAGATGTTTGGATTGCATCTCAATGTCTCCAAGACCAAATTATTGGTCTTTTCTAAGACTCCAATAAATGCACACCTGCGTGTCAAGGGACAAACAATCGAACAAGGGACCTCAATAAAATATATGGGAGCTAACAATAAGAGGCAGTGCGACCCGAAAAGGGAAATACTTTCAAGGATTGAGCAAGCGAGAAAAATCTTCATGAATCATTTTTTATAAGACAGACCTCAGTTTGGAACTCAGAACTTGAATGATCAGATGCTACGTCTTCTCTGTCGTAATCTATGGATGTGAAAGCTGGACTCTAAATTCACAGACCGAAAAGAAAATAGAAGCCTTCGAAATGTAGGTGTATAGACGGATGTTGCGAATTTCATGGGTACAAAGGATCACCAACGATGAAGTACTCCAACGCATGCACAAACAAAAATAATTTTATGATATAATAAAATAAAAATAAATAGCTAATAAAACTTGTTTCATTTCTGCATTACAATTTACGTTTTCTGAATTACAATTGACTAACCTGAATTACAATTGACGCTTTCTGAATTACAATTGGAAAAGGTGTAGTTCGACCATTGTTCTCAGTTCAGTCCAGTTTCAGATTGTTGCTCAAACAGGACATTTGTATCCTTCCGATTCCTCTCCTGCCTTCAATTCGTCCTTCCACAATTAGTTATAGCAGTTCATATTTTGGCCCACGGATGATATGTCCAAGATATTGTGTCTTTCTTACTTTAACCGTTTTCAAAAGCTCTCTTTCTTTCCCTAATCTTCTTAGCACTTCTTCATTCGTTACTCTATCCGTCCACGGTCTTTTCAGCAAGCGGCGGTAACACCACATTTCGAAGGTTTCAATTTTGTTCAATGTGGAAATCTTCAAGGTCCACGCCTCGAAACCATACAAAAGAGTGGTCCATACATAACATTTTATGTTACGAATACGAAGATGGATGTTTATTGTATTATTACAGATTACTTTTTAGTATTTCCAGAAAGAAAATCTGGCTATCTCTATCCTACATCTTATTTTTTTTATCAGAATTCGATTCTGCGTTTAGCCAGCAACCTAGGTATTCGAAATTAGATACTCGTTCGATAGCATTCTTTTCTACTGTAATTACAGCATACAGATACAGAAAAATCGGTCAGGTTTTTTCAATCAACAGAAAAGTCCCGATCGCAGGGCCCGATGGGCTTAACACAGATTTTTTAAAACATGGAGGACGACTTTTTGAGTTTGGAATACTGCATTTTAAAAATGAATGTTGTCGTGAAAAGAAGATCCCACAGATTGGCAGACGGTAGAAGTTATATCAATTTATAAAAAAGGGGATCGCTCAAAATGCTCAAACTACCGAGGAATTAGCCTCCTAAGCAGTGTTTACAAAATATATTCTAAAATAATTAATGAAAGACTGAAACCTATTGCAGAAGCACTACTAGATGAAGAACAATCTGGATTCCGCAAACGCCGGTCATGCAGTGATAATATATTCATTTTAAAAAGAGTCTAAAAAAACTTCGAAGAGAATTGAATTTAGAAACCCACATGGCATTTGTGGACTTCGAAAAAGCTTTTGATTGCGTAAACAGATATAAACTCCTGGAAATAATGCAAGAAAGAGGATTGATTACCTAACCATCTAATAGAAATTATTAGCTCATTATATAGAAATACAAATATAATAATAAACAATAACGGCAGTAGAAGTAACAAAATCCAAACCAACCAAGGACTTCGACAAGGGTGTGTACTATCACCTACCCTATTTAATATCTATATTGACGACGTAGTTAAACTCTGGAAACCGCAAGTAAATCCGGGAATAGAACTACGAAAAGGAAATTATCTAAACTAACTGCTATAGCCGATGATTTAACATTAATACAGAACGGCGAAGATAATCTGCAAAGATCTATATACCATCTCAAAGTACTCTGCGAGGAATACAACTCGAGAATATCAAAAGACAAAATAAAAATAATGGCTTTCGAAGGAAACCAAATAGTGCGTTCCAAAGTAATAATAGACAATACAACATTAGAATTGGTCTCTCACTTCAATTATTTAGAAAATAAAGTTCACAAATTTCAGGCAATTTGCCGAACAATCAACAGAACCTTAAAACATAAAACGAGACAGGAGACAAGACTAAAATTTATCCAGACCTTGGCCGTCCCTGTACTTACTTACGGAAGTGAATCGTGGATAATGAATGCAAAGGACAGATCCAAAATAGAACAGCCGAAATGAGATTACTAAGAAGCGTTAAGGTTAGATTAGGTTATGCACTAGAACCGACACAATAAGAATCAAGGAAATAATAGAGGAATTAGAAAGTTTTAGTGTAAACGACAAAATAGAAGAATATACAGATAAATAGAGACAACACATTAAATGGATGGAAGAAGAACGAATACCGAAACGAATCCTAAAATACCATACAAGCGGACGCATAGACGTAGGTCGACCGAAGAAAAGATGGTCATAATAAAGATAAGTTCGGAATAGGCTGTAATGCCTAACCCTTGAAGGCAGAAGAAGAAGAATTACAGCATAAATATATGGCAGACGATTTTTGCTGATGTTCATGAATATGGTTTTCTTGATGTTCATAGTTAGCTCCGCTTTTTTACATTCTTCATTTACACTATTTACCAAACATGGCAAGTCTTCTATAGTATCCGCTATCAATTTTGAGTCGTCAGCGTATCTAGTGTTATTAATGTAAATACCATTTACCTTTGTGACTTTGTCTATAAAGTTTGTAGCTTCTTTAAAAATTTCTTCAGAGTAGATATTGAACAGACGAGGGGTAAGAATGTATCATTAACCAACACCTCTGTTGATTGTCAGATTTTCGACAATCACATCATCCAACTTTAGTTCAGCTTTTTGATTCCAGTATAGGTTTTGATAAGTCGTACGTCTTTGTTGTCGAGACCTATATTTCTTAAGATCGTGATGGGTGTATCATGTTGTACGCGATCAAATGCTTATTTATAATCGAAAAAAACAAATGAAGACATCTTTTTGAACATCTTTACAATTTTGGAAAGTAACTTGAAGACTGAAAAGAGCTTCTCGTGTCCCAATAGTCTCTGTGAATCCAAACTGTGTTCTTCCCATTATTTCTTCGCATGTTTTGAATAAACGATTATGTGGTATTTTAAGAAAAAAATTCAACATGTGACTCATTAGACTGATTAAGCTATACTCAATACATTTTTTGGCGGTATTACACGGTAATGCAATGAAAGTAGATTTCAACAATCCATTTGGGTATATGCCTATGTCGTAGATACCATTAAAGGTCTTTTTAGCAAGGTTTTTAGAGTCAAACAGTTTCATGATTTCGGATGGTATTTCATCTGGTTTAACTGCTTTCTTATTATTCGCTGATTTGATTGCATGTAGAATTTTTTCTTTAGTTATTGGAAGTCCTATCCAGTTTTCTTGACTTTGGTTGTCCGTGTTGATGGATTTTGATGAATCATCAAATAGCTTCTTAATGTGGTGCACCCAAACATCAGACTTCTTTTCAGCATCGGTAGTAGGAAAAGATCCTATGTTCTAGACCCTCCACCTCCACTGACATGCGCAAGCGCGATGACCTTTGACCCCTAACCTGACCTTGACCCCTAACCTTGACCTTAGTCTTTCATTCTTTCAGCTTTAATCTCATTGGGTTAGTTGGGTTAGCATTGGGTTAGGTTAGCATTAGGTTAGGTTACGGGAGGTTGGGAATGAAGTGCGCTTCATTCCTAACATCCCAAACCTAACCTAATGCTAACCTAACCCAACGCTAACCCAACTAACCCAATGAGATTAAAGCTGAAAGAATGAAAAGTGGACGGAAAGTGGATGGGGTGGACGGAAAGTGGACGGAGTTTAGCGTGGGGTTACATAGACCTCACACCCTGTTTAGCGTGGGGTTACATAGACCTCACACCCTGTTTGGCGTGGGGTTACATAGACCTCACACCCTGTTTAGCGTGGGGTCACATAGACCTCACACCCTGTTTAGCGTGGGGTCACATAGACCTCACACCCAGTTTGGCGTGGGGTCACATAGACCTCACACCCTGTTTGGCGTGATGAAAAGTGGATGCAAGTAAATGAAAAGTGGATGCAAGTAGATGAAAAGTGGATGCCAGAAAATTGAACTCTTTGGTATTTATATGAATGAAAAACATTAATACGATCTGGTTCACAGACAAGTTTAAGAAATTTCGCTTACTCATAGGAAATCTTGTCCGATCTTAGATTGTCTTAGTCCGATCTTGTCCGGTCTAAAACCAATAATCTCATTTGAATCAATCCGTAATATGTTTGCAATCAATTATGTATGCATACACGATTGACCGCTACCCATCCGCAACTCATTTTGAATTTTCTCCGCTTGTTTGTCTGTCTAATCTAGTCTAGTCCCTCTATTCTTGCCTGGTGTTATGACTGACAAACGTCCGGTTGCGTCTAATCAACAAGCCGTAAATCAAAATAAAACGTAGATAACACAATGAAAGTAAAAATATAAACATTATTAACAATTATAAGAAAAAACAATCGAAAATATATTTTAGTTGAATTAAACAATCCCTTAGATATTTTAGTTTTAGTCTAATCTAGTTTTATGTATTTAGCTTGGTCTGTCTAATCTCATGTATTTAGCCCCCCATTTTAGCCCCCATCTGTCTAGCTTCATCTAACTAGTCTCGTATGTCTAGTATTGTCTGTCTAGTCTTGTCTGTTCAGTCTTGTCCATTACATATAAATTGAGGGAAAAGGTCAACTGTAATTATTTATTCGTTAATCAGCCAATCAGCATCGAGATAATTAGTTTAGCAATATCTGCCGCGGCGGATGACGTCATCTACTGAGGGGTAGGCGGTCGGGCGGTATCTCCCTTAAGGCACATGCTAGAGCTGTTCTGACACCAGATTTGATTTTTCTCATCAAATGGTTGAAATTGTATCTAGCCCCGTGTATCTTGTCTCATGTATCTAGCCCCGTGTATCTAGTCTCATGTATCTAGCCCCGTGTAACTAGTCTCATGTATCTAACCTCGTCTATCTAGTTTCATGTATTTAGTTTTATGTATTTAGCTTCGTCTGTCTAGTCTCATGTAGCTAGCCCGTCTATCTAGTCTTGTGTATTTAGTCCCGTTGATGTATGCAACTAACTACACATCTCATTTGCCTCCGCCAGCACCTAATTTTGAATTTCCCCCGCCTCGCGTCTATATTTTGAACTTTCCCGCGCATCTGGAAGTTCCGAAAATGGCGGCCGGAAGTCGAAACCGGAAGTCGAAAACCGGAAACAGGAAGTCAAAACGGGAAGTCGAAACCGGAAGTCGAAACCTGAAGTTCCAATGTCAAGGTTAGGGGTCAAGGTCAGGTTAGGGGTCAAAGGTCATCGCGCATGCGCATGTTAGTGGAGGTGGAGGGTCTAGAACATAGGATCTTTCCCTACTACTATCGGTTATTAATTTGATGTAGTTATCGAATAACATATTCGTGTTTTTTTTCTTGTATATCCCTGATGCCTCTTTTATCTTTTTATGTAAATTAAAATCGTCTTGCAAATTTTGGAGCCTTTCTATCTCCGAGCATTCTTGTTCAAGCCAGGTGTTGTTTGCTTGTCGAATTTTGGATCCTATTATTCTTTGCAGCCTGTTGTACTTTGCACCATCTTTGTTCTTGTAGACTCGTCTTGTATCCATTAATTCAAGGATTTCGTAAGCTATCCATTTAGTTTTAAGCTGACATCTTCTAGTAGGGATTTCTTTTGATGCGCTTTTTAAAATTTCGACTGTTTGACTCCACAACTTCAGATGGTTTATGTTCTGACAATTAAGCTCGTTCAGCTTGTTCTTCCTTGAAATATTTTGTTGAATATTTGGATTTTTAAGCTGTTTCAAGATCAATTTTCTGTTTGTTTGGTGTTTTGCGTTCTGAAGTAATCTTAGTTTTGAGTTTCGCTATCAGTAGGGTGTGATCTGAAGTCACGTCAACTCCTGGATATGTACATGCACTGATTATTCTTGAAACAAATCTTTTATTTATTAGTATGTTATCGATTTGGTTACGTATGATATGTTGTTGGTTGTTTTGTGGAGATTTCTAGGTGTATAGTCTTCTGGGCGGGAGCCGGAACCAAGTTATACTTATTTTGGAATTCCTTTTCAAAGAATTATATTTGTAATTCCAAACAATTGTCCTTTGCAGAATTACCTATTAATTGGTCTCCTCTTTCATTTCTATCTCCTAGTCCAAACGCACCAACTATTCCATCTATTTTATCAGATCCAACTTTTGCGTTAAAGTTCTCTATAATTTAAGATCAAACGAACTTACCTTAAGTGAAGTTCGATTTTAATTATATGAGAGTCTTATTCGAGATGATTACATTGTAGTACCGCTACCTTCGCTAGATTCCACCACAAGTTCAGAATTTAAAATTCGCGGGCTCCCGCCCGCGCGTGTCTTTAACCTACCAGTCACCCTTCATGTAGTTTAAAGCTTATTTTTATATTAACGAATGTAGCTCGCATACACCAGTGCGTGTGCAAAAATCTTTTACGAGAGGAAAAGGAAATAGGGGTGTAATCCTCTGGAATGAGACTCTCATATAATGACAATCGAACTTCACTTAAGGTACATTTGTTTGATTATAAATTATACTTCGAGTCTCGTTATTCGAGATTACATTGTAGATGTTTAGAGCACAATGTTTATACGATTCAGTGTATTATGATTATAATTAACATTTACTTCCATTATATAACTACGAGCTTATTAATTTCCTTATTTATATTCAATACTAGTACATCCAAGTCTTACTTTACTGATTTACTTGGGGATGTCTCGTCTGGTAGAATTTCGGACTCTGATACGAAGTCCCCTGTCTCGAATTCTGGCTCAGAATGATTTGGCATATCTTTTCTCGGCAGATGAAGTGGAGGCATAATGTGAACCCACCATATCATTACCCATCTTCTCTATCGATTTTGCTGTTTTAATTCTTTCACCCAATTTTTCACCGTACAGCAATGACCCTGGTTTTGTTTTTTGTAGTAAATCTTTCATAGATTCTGGAAAAATAAAGGGCCTTCTAGCTGAATAGATCTGGTTATGCAGCTGTGAAGCAAGTTTGCCTGCATCGGGCAGCTTCTCCAATAACTCTAACCGATCTAATGGCTCTTCTTCGTCCTTAAAAATCATTGTAATGCCCTGTACCAAAGCAGACAGAGCTGAACCGGCAAGGTTTTGTTCAGTAACTTACAGCTGATCCCTATTAATACCTGTTTTATTAAGAGTTGATAAAATTTCGTCATTCAACTCGGGTGCTTCCAGATAAATATTTCCACTACGTGGATATTTGTTTAATAAATCAACTTTTACCTCCGCGGATAAGCCATCCGTCAACCAAGTAGACCATCTTGAAACCAGACTTTCATGTAAATAAACTGATATTACGTTAATTGCTGCGGGATCATCTCCCAAAACAAGTTCTACTTCATCATCTAGTTTTTTATTCTCCTCTAGAACCCCTTCCTGAATAATACTGGTACTGCTGCCTGGCTCCGGGTTATTTTCTTCAACAAAAATTCAATTATTCTGTTTCTCGATGTCAATATTTTCCATATTTGTTTCTTGAAGCTCATCTACAAAAGACAAGTATTTTTCCCTGATAATGCCAGATGACAGCAAGATTCACAGCACTAGTTGTTATTGCCTGCTATGTGCAAAACTCACTAGCCTGAAACGTCCATCCAGAATCACACAAACTGAGTACAAGACGTCTTGTAAATTTAAATGATATAAAATATCATTCAACATTAAAATCTCAAATACCTGTACCTTTTGTAGATTTGTTTATGATTTCTGCTAACGCTTTAACCATTTTTTCCAACCTCCGCAGTCTCTTGCTAGTACTTTCCTCTTCCCTGTCTCTGCTCCGTTGCTTACCCTTACCCATGATGCAAGCTGATATTCGACGTTTTTTTTAAATCAATCTTTAACAAATAGTTATTTTTAGGTTAAACACGTTGTTTAACACTCTTAAAAACATATGGTTTCTTCTAGCACAAAGTACGGTATGAAGGGTGACTGGTAGTGTAAGGACATGCGAGGGCGGGAGCCCGCAAATTTTAAACTCTGAACTTGTGGTTGAATCTGGCAAGTAGCGGTACTACAATGTAATCTCGAAGAACGAGAAATATAATCATGCTCAGTTCGTGCGATTTTGTGTGTTGTAATAATTTGGAGATTTTATAATAAAATTCTTCGATTTCAATAGTTATTATATAACGACCGATATAAATAAATAAATTAGCATTTATTTTGTATTGATATTTTAAACAATGTTGTCTGTCGATGAGATTGAGCTATCATAATGGTAGTGCACGGCACGGAAGAACAAAAAGCCCTTGAATTATTGGTTATTTTTATACTCTTGGATATCAATCCCAATATTCTACCCACCTACACGTGTTCATATATTAAGTGGGTTAATAAACATTGATCAATTTTTGTACCAAATTCCTGTCTACTTCCAATCCAGATTTCGAGTTAAGAATTTATTCGATTCGTTTTGATATTTAATGTTCTTTTGCTTAACATCTTATATAGTAGACACTCGACGCCGATAATTATTAAATCATTCATCACAAAAAAAATCGTCTCGAAAGGCCACAATCTATGTATTGGCGGGCCACGTGTTGGACAAGCCTGATCCACATTATTGGTTAAATTATATAGATAAGAGATAATCTAGAGGATATCGCATTAGATTTCTTTTAGGTTTTTTCCTAAATCAGGAATCAAGATCAGGAATTCTTTTGCACAAAAATAGTTGATCAAATTATATTAGGGCCATAAACTCTCACGGGTGGACATACTATTCTGTGTCGGCCACAAGCAGCCCGCGATTTACTTTTGTGCAGTCCGCAGTTGAAAGCTTGGATTCTATGATAGTTCTTGTTAATTTTCGGAAAATTGGAGAAAATGTACCACGCTACATACAAAATTATTAAGATTTGTTTATGGTGGTTAAAAAAATAATAGCTGAAAAACTGCACCTCTTCTCAAGAGTGTGGCCTATAAAACAGGCAGATGTTCATACAGTCCGTGTAGTGAAAAGTTATTTCACTCTTAAATTGTCAGTGATTTCTGAATTTATTTCTGTTTTGAGAAAGAATGTTCAAAATTGAAGCCAATAAAAAAATTTCATTTATAGATTGGTTTTATATAAGTAATTTTATACACTATTAATTTCTAATAAAACTGTTTCCTTCAACCCCAGAGAATAAATCATCTCTAAAAATATCATATCGACAACCATAAGTTGATCATTTTAGGGACCCAACAGCCCACCAATTAAAACGCAGACTAGTTAACAAAAAACAGATGTAATAAACAAGAAACTAGACCAATCAATCTAAATAGACTACAGTAAAAACATATTAAAACCGACAGGACTACGAACAGAAATTCAAAGTTTAACTACCATAGGTATTATAGTAATAAAGCGTTTATTGTGTTATTTAGTAAATTCTAATTAAGTTAATTAGTAAATTCAAACTTAGTATTAGTACGAAACTTAGGAACACACGCTATTTATAACTATCCGTTGATAAAGTTGGCAACTACATGTTTGTATCTAGAAAATTAACTATAACTCGTAGTGGTTTCATTACTTATATGTAATGAAACAACTATAAAAGTTTCTCGTTAAATTTCCTATAAAAACGATGCAGGAAGTTTTATCATTAGTTCGTGAAAATAGAAAATATGTTCCGTTAACCATGGAGGATACAATTTCTCGTTACTTTGAAGTTTTAAATTATTCAATATCATATTACATCTTTTAAAAAATGTTCATGGTTAATATGTACAATAAATACACACGTATATATAGCGCGTGTTTCAGAACTCAACCGACACACTTTTATGTTTATGGCAATGTTTCAAGTGCTACAACATGTTTGACAAACATATGGTTGTTTATCACGTGACAACAAGCAACGACTTATCCTCAGATTGTAACGGGCACGGTCAATTCGCTTTTTATTGTACGCACGGTATGAGAATGCAATTCAAGAACTCATGTAGGAAACTAATAGAGACATTTCCCAAAGGATATTACTTGCTGAAAGAGGGTATCAGAACTAGTCGCTCTAGTTGCATTTACTACTATCAACTTAACATTTCATTATTCTCCACAGTAAGAATATGAAAGGAAGATTCAACTTGCAACTCAAATGCAAAATAAATCTTATTCTGGCACTCAAAACTTTGGTTCTAAGCATTGCTTATTATTCTTTTCAACAGTCCGTACCTAGGGTAAGGTTGCTTAAGTCGTACCCCTTAAGAAAAAAATTATATACAAATTAGGATTTATCAAATAAATAGAAATTAAATATGTTATCCAAAACTTGTGTTAATATTGTTGTTATTTATTATAACGATATTAGAAAATCTAAATGCTTTCACGTGAAATAAACTCAATATTTAAAAACTTTAATCGGTACGACTAAGGTAACCGGTTTCTTAAGTCGTACCAACTATAGCCTAAGTCGTACCTTTCAAATTCAATTAAGCAACAATAATAATTAAAACGTATTGTTTATTAATCTGTTTACATAACACATAGGTACTATTTAGTACAAACATCACATAGATTTGTTTTTGTTCTTTTATGAATATCAGCACATCGTGCACCCATGATTTGCATTTCAGAAATTGAATCATGTTTTCCTTCCGATCTTCTCCACAAATAAAACGAAACCAGTCGCTTTGCTTCTTTTTAATTTGTAATGCCAATTCCTTTTTGGTAATCACCGCGTTTATTTTATTTGCAGCATTTTTTGTTTTATTTATTTTAAGTTGACGTTATTTGGACTGACGAGGTAGTGCATCCACAGAACTCATTGCTTTGGTGTATTATTTGAATAGGAGCTAAAATATTTAATTGCTGTTTTATTTGAGTCGCGTCTGTTTCTTCTTCAGAGATTTCTTCACTTTTTTGTATAACCACTGCAAAAACCTCTTCTCGATTAGATAGAACTGGTGAAACCATCCAACGCTATAGATAATCATACCAACTTTAAACAAACGGAACACAGTCTGAATATATAAATATATTCAGCCTTTCCGGAGCTCTATAACAACTTGTTCTCTTCTTGATTATTGATGTCCAACTAAAGAGTGCGTAGAGAGTCTTCAGTCGCAAATGTAGGACGGCAAAAATCATCATCATCAAATTCAAACCTGTTGCATGGCCAAATACCGGTAGATTTAAAACCATTGAAAGCTATATCTAAACGAACAGATTTTGGGTATGCAATTCTCAATAGTTCTGACACAGTAGTTTGTTTAATTGTGTTTCGGGGATTAGTTCTTAACCAAGAAGAGGAGGCTTCATTTTAATTGGGTTTAGAGATTTGAAAAAAGATCTGTCTAAAGGTTTTAGACAGTGTGTTAAAAGTGCAGGAAATACTAACATTATAATGCCATACTCACATGCTAGTTCTGTGGCTTCAATATTTTTTGTATGGGTAGTGTGTCCATCCAAAAGAAGAAGTACTTGCTTATTGTTACTCTTCTTCAGCTTTGTGTACTTTGTGTTCTAACCATTTAACAAAAACTTCTGACGTTATCCATCCATTTTTTTAGCATCCAAATACAGTACCCATTGGTGCTCCTTTCTTTAAGCAATCGTTTATCCGCACGCGATAAAATATTAACATAGGAGGTATGAATACCCCTGCAGCATTCATGCACCATACGCAGTTGTCAAATCCCTTTCACTATTTGTAAGTGCACAAATTTGATGGTTCGTATTTATCAAAGAATCCATAAATACAGTCTTTATTGAAAGCCCTGGCCCTGGCCGTTGATGTTGCCTCTGGAGTACGTACGTACGTAAGATAAACAAGGATTGTGTTTCATGAATTTATAGTATTACTTCTTCCCTGCAATTTCTTTTTCTCTATTGAAACGGTGTGTGAATTTATATTTTTCTGCCAACTGATAAGCTTAAGTCTTCTTAAATCAGTTGCAGTAATCCCAAAAAAGCTTGATTTTAAATTGAGAATGTGTGCAACCAACTCCTTCTCCATATTTTCAGTCATATCCTTACGCCTACCAAATTTGACATTCTCATTTATTCCTTGAAAATGACGCTGTAACGTTGGTTTAGGGATATTGTAGTTTCTCCTAGCTTAACTAAATCCAATAACTCCTTCCGATAAGTTGGTTAACGTCTCGTTCATATCTTCTTGTTTCAATTTATTATAAATTAGCTTTGACTGCATCGATATAATTATGTCCTACAAACAGGGCCGTCTTTAACCTATAGGAGGCCCTGGGCACATTACGGTAATTGGGTCCCAATGACCTTGACAGAGCACTATTTTCGTAGAATAAGCAAAAAAGTAGATGAGCAAAGTTCGATTTTTTTTAATTTCTTTATAGTCACATTAAATGAATATATATATATATATATATATATATATATATATATATATATATATATATATATATATATATATATAATCCACAAAAGTAACTATTTTAGAATTCACGGGTAAGTGCTTAAATCTATGTTGATTTAAGCACTAACTATGAAGAGGTATCCTCTTAGATTTAAGATGGGGAAAATCGTTAATCACTTCTTCAAAATCTAAGTTTTTGGTTATATTCCTTGGTTCCTTAAGGCTCCATAATTAGGACAAGATATTGAATTGCGAATTTTCAAAATTATGTCATGATTCCTCAAGGTTCTATAATTAGAACAATATTTTGAAACGCGAATTTTAAAAATTGTATCTTGGTTCCTTAGGGCACCATAACTAAGACACGATTTTGAAACGCGAATTTTCAAATATTTTCTTGGCTCCTCAAGACAGCATAACTGACACACAATTTTGAAACGCGAATTTTCAAAATTTTGCGTTGGTTTCTCTTGGCTTCATTATAAGAGCATGATTTTAAAACGGAAATTTTCAAAATTTTGTCTTGGTTCCTGAAGACACCACAACTGAGACACGATTTTGAATCGCGAATTTTCAAAATTTTGTCTTGGTTCCTGAAGGCTCTATAATTAGAACATGATTTTGGGATGCAAATTTTCAAAATTTTGTCTAGGTTCCTCAAGACGCCACAACTGAGACACGATTTTGAATCGCGAATTTTCAAAATTTTGCCTTAGTTCCTCAAGGCTCCATAATTAGAACATGAATTTGAGACGCGAATTTTTAAAATTTTGTCTTGGTACCTCAAAACACCACAACTAAGACACAATTTTGATACGCAAATTTTCAAAATTTTGTCTTGGTTCCTCAAAGCTCCATAATTAGAACATGATTTTGGGATGCAAATTTTCAAAGTTTTGTCTTGGTTCCTCAAGACACCACAACTGAGACACGATTTTGAATCGCGAATTTTCAAAATTTTGTCTTGGTTCCTTAAGGCTCTATAATTAGAATATGATTTTAAAACGCGAGTTTTTTAAATTTTGTCTTGGTTTCTCAAAACACCACAACTAAGACACAATTTTGAAACGCAAATTTTCAAAATTTTGTCTTGGTTTATCAAGACACCACAACTAAGACACGATTTTTGAAACGCGAATTTTCAAAATTTTGTCTTGGTTCCTCAAAGCTCCATAATTAGAACATGATTTTGGGATGCAAATTTTCAAAATTTTGTCTTGGTTCCTCAAGACACAACAACTGAGACACGACTTTGAATCGCGAATTTTCAAAATTTTGTCTTGGTTCCTGAAGGCTCTATAATTAGATATAATAGATATATAGATATATGATTTTAAAATGCGAGTTTTTTAAATTTTGTCTTGGTTCCTCAAAACACCACAACTAAGACACAATTTTGATACGCAAATTTTCAAAATTTTGTCTTGGTTCCTCAAAGCTCCATAATTAGAACATGATTTTGGGATGCAAATTTTCAAAATTTTGTCTTGGTTCCTCAAGACACAACAACTGAGACACGACTTTGAATCGCGAATTTTCAAAATTTTGTCTTGGTTCCTGAAGGCTCTATAATTAGATATAATAGATATATAGATAAATGATTTTAAAACGCGAGATTTTTAAATTTTGTCTTGGTTCCTCAAAACACCACAACTAAGACACAATTTTGATACGCAAATTTTCAAAATTTTGTTTTGGTTCCTCAAAGCTCCATAATTAGAACATGATTTTGGGATGTAAATTTTCAAAATTTTGTCTTGGTTCCTCAAGACACCACAACTGAGACACGATTTTGAATCGCGAATTTTCAAAATTTTGTCTTAGTTCCTGAAGGCTCTATAATTAGAATATGATTTTAAAACGCAAGTTTTTTAAATTTTGTCTTGGTTCCTCAAAACACCACAACTAAGACACAATTTTGATACGCAAATTTTCAAAATTTTGTCTTGGTTCCTCAAGACACCACAACTGAGACACGATTTTGAATCGCGAATTTTCAAAATTTTGCCTTGGTTCCTTAAGGCTCTATAATTAGAATATGATTTTAAAACGCGAGTTTTTTAAATTTTGTCTTGGTTTCTCAAAACACCACAACTAAGACACAATTTTGAAACGCAAATTTTCAAAATTTTGTCTTGGTTTATCAAGACACCACAACTAAGACACGATTTTTGAAACGCGAATTTTCAAAATTTTGTCTTGGTTCCTCAAGACACAACAACTGAGACACGACTTAGATTCGCGAATTTTCAAAATTTTGTCTTGGTTTCTGAAGGCTCTATAATTAGAATATGATTTTAAAACGCGAGTTTTTTAAATTTTGTCTTGGTTCCTCAAAACACCACAACAAAGACACAATTTTGATACGCAAATTTTCAAAATTTTGTTTTGGTTCCTCAAAGCTCCATAATTAGAACATGATTTTGGGATGTAAATTTTCAAAATTTTGTCTTGGTTCCTCAAGACACCACAACTGAGACACGATTTTGAATCGCGAATTTTCAAAATTTTGCCTTGGTTCCTTAAGGCTCTATAATTAGAATATGATTTTAAAACGCGAGTTTTTAAAATTTTGTCTTGGTTTCTCAAAACACCACAACTAAGACACAATTTTGAAACGCAAATTTTCAAAATTTTGTCTTGGTTTATCAAGACACCACAACTAAGACACGATTTTTGAAACGCGAATTTTCAAAATTTTGTCTTGGTTCCTCAAGGCTCCATAATTAGAACATGAATTTGAGACGCGAATTTTCAAAATTTTGTCTTGGTACCTCAAAACACCACAACTAAGACACAATTTTGAAACGCAAATTTTCAAAATTTTGTCTTGGTTTATCAAGACACCACAACTAAGACACGATTTTTGAAACGCGAATTTTCAAAATTTTGTCTTGGTTCCTCAAAGCTCCATAATTAGAACATGATTTTGGGATGCAAATTTTCAAAATTTTGTCTTGGTTCCTCAAGACACAACAACTGAGACACGACTTAGATTCGCGAATTTTCAAAATTTTGTCTTGGTTTCTGAAGGCTCTATAATTAGAATATGATTTTAAAACGCGAGTTTTTTAAATTTTGTCTTGGTTCCTCAAAACACCACAACAAAGACACAATTTTGATACGCAAATTTTCAAAATTTTGTTTTGGTTCCTCAAAGCTCCATAATTAGAACATGATTTTGGGATGTAAATTTTCAAAATTTTGTCTTGGTTCCTCAAGACACCACAACTGAGACACGATTTTGAATCGCGAATTTTCAAAATTTTGCCTTGGTTCCTTAAGGCTCTATAATTAGAATATGATTTTAAAACGCGAGTTTTTAAAATTTTGTCTTGGTTTCTCAAAACACCACAACTAAGACACAATTTTGAAACGCAAATTTTCAAAATTTTGTCTTGGTTTATCAAGACACCACAACTAAGACACGATTTTTGAAACGCGAATTTTCAAAATTTTGTCTTGGTTCCTCAAGGCTCCATAATTAGAACATGAATTTGAGACGCGAATTTTCAAAATTTTGTCTTGGTACCTCAAAACACCACAACTAAGACACAATTTTGATACGCAAATTTTCAAAATTTTGTCTTGGTTCCTCAAAGTTCCATAATTAGAACATGATTTTGGGATGCAAATTTTCAAAATTTTGTCTTGCTTCCTCAAGACACCACAACTGAGACACGATTTTGAATCGCGAATTTTCAAAATTTTGTCTTAGTTCCTGAAGGCTCTATAATTATAATATGATTTTAAAACGCGAGTTTTTTAAATTTTGTCTTGGTTCCTCAAAACACCACAACTAAGACACAATTTTGAAACGCGAATTTTCAAAATTTTGTCTTGGTTTATTAAGACACCACAACTAAGACACGATTTTTGAAACGCGAATTTTCAAAATTTTGTCTTGGTTCCTCAAGGCTCCATTATTAGAACATGATTTTTAAACGCGAATTTTCAAAATTTTGTCTTGTTTTATCAAGACACCACAACTAAGACACGATTTTTGAAACGCGAATTTTCAAAATTTTGTCTTTGTTCCTCAAAGCTCCATAATTAGAACATGATTTTGGGATGCAAATTTTCAAAATTTTGTCTTGGTTCCTCAAGACACCACAACTGAGAAACGATTTTGAATCGCGAATTTTCAAAATTTTGCCTTGGTTCCTGAAGGCTCTATAATTAGAATATGATTTTAAAACGCTAGTTTTTTAAATTTTGTCTTGGTTCCTCAAAACACCACAACTAAGACACAATTTTGAAACGCGAATTTTCAAAATTTTGTCTTGGTTTATCAAGACACCACAACTAAGACACGATTTTTGAAACGCAAATTTTTAAAATTTTGTCTTGGTTCCTCAAGGCTCCATAATTAGAACATGAATTTGAGACGCGAATTTTCAAAATTTGTCTTGGTACCTCAAAACACCACAACTAAGACACAATTTTGATACGCAAATTTTCAATATTTTGTCTTGGTTTCTCAAAGCTCCCTAATTAGAACATGATTTTGGGATGCAAATTTTCAAAATTTTTTCTTGGTTCATGAAGACACCATAACTAAGACACGATTTTGAAACGCGAATTCTCAAAATTTTGTCTTGGTTCCTCAAGGCACTATAATTAGAACATGAATTTGAAACGCCAATTTTCAAAATTTTGTCTTGGTTCCTCAAGGCTCCATAATTAGAACATGAATTTGAGACGCGAATTTTCAAAATTTTGTCTTGGTACCTCAAAACACCACAACGAGGACACAATTTTGATACGCAAATTTTCAAAATTTTGTCTTGGTTCCTCAAAGTTCCATAATTAGAACATGATTTTGGGATGCAAATTTTCAAAATTTTGTCTTGTTTCCTCAAGACACCACAACTGAGACACGATTTTGAATCGCGAATTTTCAAAATTTTGTCTTAGTTCCTGAAAGCTCTATAATTAGAATATGATTTTAAAACGCGAGTTTTTTAAATTTTGTCTTGGTTCCTCATAACACCACAACTAAGACACAATTTTGAAACGCGAATTTTCAAAATTTAGTCTTGGTTTATCAAGACACCACAACTAAGACACGATTTTTGAAACGCGAATTTTCAAAATTTTGTCTTGGTTCCTCAAGGCTCCATAATTAGAACATGATTTTTAAACGCGAATTTTCAAAATTTTGTCTTGTTTTATCAAGACACCACAACTAAGACACGATTTTTGAAACGCGAATTTTCAAAATTTTGTCTTTGTTCCTCAAAGCTCCATAATTAGAACATGATTTTGGGATGCAAATTTTCAAAATTTTGTCTTGGTTCCTCAAGACACCACAACTGAGACACGATTTTGAATCGCTTTTCAAAATTTTACCTTGGTTCCTGAAGGCTCTATAATTAGAATATGATTTTAAAACGCTAGTTTTTTAAATTTTGTCTTGGTTCGTCAAAACACCACAACTAAGACACAATTTTGAAACGCGAATTTTCAAAATTTTGTCTTAGTTTATCAAGACACCACAACTAAGACACGATTTTTGAAACGCGAATTTTTAAAATTTTGTCTTGGTTCCTCAAGGCTCCATAATTAGAACATGAATTTGAGACGCGAATTTTCAAAATTTTGTCTTGGTACCTCAAAACACCACAACTAAGACACAATTTTGATACGCAAATTTTCAAAATTTTGTCTTGGTTCCTCAAAGCTCCATAATTAGAACATGATTTAGGGATGCAAATTTTCAAAATTTTGTCTTGGTTCATGAAGACACCATAACTAAGACACGATTTTGAAACGCGAATTTTCAAAATTTTGTCTTGGTTCCTCAAGGCTCTATAATTAGAACATGAATTTGAAACGCCAATTTTCAAAATTTTGTCTTGGTGCCTCAAAACACCACAACTAAGACACAATTTTGAAACGCGAATTTTCAAAATTTTTTCTCAAAGCCATAATTAGAACATGATTTTGGGACGAAAATTTTCAAAATTTTGTCTTGGTTCACCAAGGCTCTATAATTAGAATATGAATTTAAGACGCGAATTTTCAAAATTTTGTCCTGGTTCTTCAAGACACCAGAAGTAAAACACGATTTTGAAACGCGAATTTTCAAAATTTTGTCTTGGTTCATCAAGACACCACAACCAATACACGATTTTGAAACGCGAATTTTCAAAATTTTGTCTTGGTTCCCTATGGCTCCATAATTAGAACATGAATTTGAGAAGCGAATTTTCAAAAAAAATTCTTGGTTCCTCAAGGCACTATAATTAGGACACGAAAGTTTTTCACGGCAACTTCAGATTTATTTTGGAAAGTAAATTGGTTTGTCTGTCCAAATTTTGAAAAATTCATAAGAAAATTTGTCTGTAAACAAATTGTAACTATACTAGTGTCCAGGTCCTGCTTGAGACTCTAGCACCAGTGAGACGAATAATAATAGTTCAATGATAATAGATCATTCAATTCATCCTCTTTCTAAATTTGAGTGTCTGCTAATGCCAATATTTTATCAAATGCTTTTTCCATATTCTTTTCCATCGCACTCTTGGAGAAAAGAGCTACGACATAAATTGTTTCTTTTAAGTGCAGACATTTCCAAAATCCCATGAACTCATATTCTTCAAACAATTGGAGCATAAGGTCTTTGCTTTAAAGTCTCTTCGTGGCTTCTATAACACATTGGTCCATTCACTGTGCAATACATGTAACATTCGGAATGGACATCAGCGATAAACTGACTCATTTTTTATTCTTTTTAATTTGGAGAAGGAACGAACTGAATGCGATTTCTACATTTGGAAATGTTTCTTCAATTTTGTTTTCTTTCCAATTATATATTTCCAATATACTATTAGTTCCTTCATTTTCAATATATTTCCAAGTATTCTGTTAAAAGCAGACATTCCATTTTCAACTCTTTCTCGTTAATAGATTAATCAACTCGTTTAGACATTGAAATTCTCTTTTCCATTTAGTTGGGCTGACGGCGCAGAGCCGTCAAAAAAATCTGGCGTGAGCTTCTACGTCTTGTTCTTTTAGATAGGTCCTTGTAGTCATATCCATTATCGCTTGATTTTTCCGAATTAAATATGTTTTTCGGTAATAAATATCGGTTATCGTTTTGGGATCTGGCAAGAACTAGGGAGCCCCTACGATAGCCGGGCCCTGGGCACGTGCCCCGAGTGCCCAGTGGGAAAGAGGGCCCTGCTTACAAATAAGAATGGAAGCGTCGTCAGTTGACAGTGATTAAAACAAAAAATAATTTCTTAAGTCGTACCAGTGCGACTTAGGGATCTCATATTGGTACGAATTAAAATACGGCAAAATAAAATTCTGTAAACATTTTGTTAAGTAAACATAACCAGCATCGAATAAAGTTAATACGTTTCGTTTCGACCAAACGATTATGTTAATTCTACTGAATTTATATTTAATAAGGGACATAATTTTACTTGCAATCAATAGTTTACTTGCAAGATTAGCTACCAAACATTATAAGAAAATTATAAGAAAATTGAAAAAAAACTTACTTGATGACAGGGATTTATAACGATGCTTGTTCATGGTAGACAATAATACGTAAAGCAACTTGGTTGATATCTGGTTGCCGTCGTTTTTGCTGTTGTTGCCGTAGTTGGTTCAAATTTGAAGTGGTACGGCTTAAGTACTGGTACGACTTGAGCAAACTTATCCTACTATAGTTTAAACCAGGGTTTATTAAACTATGAATAGAAAAATAAAATGATCTCCAATATTTTAATTTGTAACAACACAAAATAAGCTTTTTTATAAATCTTATATAGAAAAATATTATTTTGACATATTTTTATCAATCGTACTTATAGCTGAGTACAAAATGATGAGAACTCGAAGCGAAATTTTGAAAATATTTGATTATCAATAGAAAATAGTTTTATAGATTATCAATAGAAAATAAATTTCGTACATAGTTTGAAGAAAATTAGTAATTAGTTACATTTTGGTGATAAATGGAAAGATATCGGATTCTGAGACTCTGAGTTTAAAGCCAATAAAGTTTCAATGTCTATTTGCAAAAACTTATTTCGCTGAATGTGGATTTTCAACAAAGGTTCTTACGAAAACTTTGAAAACCGAAGCGAACTAAGTTTATCAATGTAAATCGCATTAGCTAATTATACTGAAGTGAGAATTAATCAATTGAGGATAAACAACAACAAAGGTATTAAACATGGTTGTTAATAACTGTAATTACTATTTTATCGGCTTGTTTTTATTTGAATTCATTATTCTTACATTCCCGTACTTTATCTTCATTTCTGTAATTAAAAGTTTTTCTGCTATAACAGTTGATAAAAATGTTATATAATAAACATTTCGGTTGCTCTACAATTACAAAGTAACATTTCATTAAAAAATTTGAGATAATTTAACAGAATTCCGGAATGAACCAAGTTTATCCCTATCAAGGCAGCCAGTAATCCGAGAAGACCACCCATTCAAAAATTGGTTAGGGTTCAAACCGCCCCCCACCCCCCCGAAATATACAAAACATAACTTATATATTATATTAAAATAAGCAGAGACGACTCTCTTCAAGAGAGCATTGTAAATGTGGGGTTTAGGAACCCTTGTGTGTCAGTTAAAAAGTAAATTGACGCATTTCTGTTATTGTATTTTCTTCACCACCCCGCCGCCCGGAAACTAAATCCTGGCTATGCCCGCGATGTAAACATATGTGGTCTTCCATAGTTCGAATCACTGCCGTATAAAAGATATACAAAGGAGTTATTGTGAATTTATAGGACGCAGTTGCCAGTAAGTCAACTCTATTTGTATTATTTTATCATCTGAATAAGTATTTGACATAATGTTTGTTCAATTTTTTCTGCAAATTGTAATTTTTTATGCGGTCTTCTGACAATACCACCGGGCCGCAAAGTGGTAAAATACTTTTTTATTTCTTAGAAATAAAAAACTATTTTACCAGTTTTATGGATCTGGAGAAGATGAGTTTAATCGTATTATAGACGGTAAACCGTCTAATAACGAATCAATAAACTCTGTGGAAATCGGTGTAGTTACTTTTTGATATAGAAAATAGGGATATGATTTTAGAAAACGAGACAAATTATATGTCGGATTGGGATGAAGAGGACAATATTCCACTAGCATCATTGAATAAGAAGACACGAGATAGTTTGGTTTACTGGAAAATGATGAAAGTTATGTTTCTCAGCAAAATGAATTTAAGGAACATACTGGTCGAAACTTACCTGATTATGCACAATGTTGTACAGACACATTCTATAAATTGTTTCCTTAATAAACATATTGTTTTTCGAACGAATTAATATTATGTGCAAGCACATGGAGGACATTCAACATTTGTCCCAACTGCCGAAGAAGATATGAAAAAAAATCTACTGGTTAATTCTTTGATGGGAATAAAGCAAATGCCTAGTTACAGGGACTACTGGTCCTCTCGCGATGAGCTTCGAGATAATTTCATTAGTGATGTTATTTCAAGAGCTAGATTTCATTGGCTACTTTCAAGTATTCATTTGAATGATAATTTTTGTCAACCTAAGAAATTTCGACCAGCTTTACAAAGTGCCCCATCTTACTAAACTTGAAGAGACTTCCTTGCAGCACTCAAGCCTTAAGAGTGTCAATCAATAGATGATTCGATGATTCTTTTCAAAGGGCATAGTAGCCTGCGACAGTACATGCATAATAAGCCCGTGAAACGTGGGTACAAAGTATGGGCCCAAGCAGATTCTTGTGGGCATATGAGCCAATTTCAAATTTAATCAGGGAATGTAGGCGAGTCTGCCGAGAAAAATTTGGGGAGTCGAGTTGTACAGGATCTCACTAAACCTTTGATGGGTAAATATCACAAAGGGTTTTTTGACAATTACTTCAATTCCGTTCAATTACAAAGAGCATTGCCAAATGGAATATACAGTTGCGGAACAATAAGAGGGAATGGAAGGAAACAACTTCCTGATTTAGAAATTTGAATCGCAGAGATTTTGATTATCAAATTTCTATAGATAGACTTGTAGCACTGAAATGGATGGATCATAGAAGTGGTTTGTTCTTGGCGAATCATATCAATTGAGTCGTTACTACGAGAGTTTCAATATCCCAAAAATTAGTAAAGGGTTAGCGTCAGGAAGGGCATCTGGCTGTAAAACAAACTGACAAAATCGTACAAATATGACAAGTTCTGTAAATTTAGCTTCGGAAACTGCTATGGCGTTCCGCGGAAGGAACGCGCTAGGGTCCCGCCTGTCCCTTGAGAGAAATAAGCAAAGGCTGCAGAGTCATGGGCGGGCTCGGCTGAAGAAGCAAGTCCAGATGAGAATTGGAACTCTGAATGTTGGATTTATGACTGGGAAAGGGAGAGAGGTTGTAGACCTAATGATGAGAAGAAGAATTGGAATTCTATGTGTACAAGAAACTAGCTGGAAGGGTATTAGAGCAAGAGAGTGTGGAAGTGGCTTTAAATTATTGTACAGTGGAGCAAACACTGCGGGAAGAAATGGTGTTGGAATTATCCTGCCTAACGGTTTGATTCTCTCTTTAGTAAGTGTAAACAGAAGAAGTGATCGCTTGATGAGTGTGAAGCTGTGTCTTGGGGAAGAGTTTACCATTGTAAGTGCCTATGCTCCTCTAGTGCCTAAGTTAGCTGCGAGGAGGAAGAAAGATGTCTTTTGGAGGGACCTGCAGCAGGAACTTTCTAGTATAACAGCAGATGAAAGGGTATTTTTGGGTAGAGATCTAAATGGACATGTTGGCACCAGTGTGAAAGGGGAAGTAGTGAGTGCATGGAAGCTGGTGATTTGATACGAGAAATGAGGAGGGTAAGAGAGTGCTAAGTTGGGCTTTGGCATTAGATCTAGCAATATCTAACACCTTCTTCCAGAAAAACAAAAGGCATCTGGTAACCTACAAAAGTAGAGGAAGAGAGAGCCAAATAGATTTCCTTTTGTGCAGAAGAATGCATTGAAGGAGGTTAAAAATTGTAAAGTTATTATGGTGGAAAATGTTACACAATAAAACAGAGTGCTAGTTAATGAATGCTAGTTAATATTATGCTAGTTATTGAAGTTTATAAATTCACGGGTACTAAGAAGAGCAAGGAAAGTTACTCCAAGAATTAAATGGTGGATCTAATTTTGAGAACTGAATTCAAATGAAAGGTGTTGCAAGGAACGCGGCCAGTGGAAGAAGTTCAGAGATGGTGGACAGTACTTGGAGAAGCAATCAGGAAAGCAGGTGTGGAAGTTTTGGGGAAGACATCTGGGAAAGGTGTTCCAGTGGATAAAGAAACATGATCGTGGAATGATGTATTTCAGGAAGCTATCAAGGCAAAACGACAAGCAAAAGAACTGGGATGTGTCTGGAAATGATAAGGATAGAGAACACTACAGAAAAGTTGTGAAAAGATCTGTAGGGAAAGCAAAGGCAGCTGCATGGAAGGAAGTCTATAAAGAGCTAGAGACCACAGAAGGGGAGGCCAAGCGTTTTAGAATCGCTAGGGCTATACAGGACTTCAAAAGATCTCACACACATCAGGCAGATGAAAGGTAACAAAGAATTGTAACTCAAGATGAAGAGCATATTAAGAAGAGGTAGGTGGAATATTTTGAAAAGTTGCTAAATGAGGAAAATGCCCGGCTTGTGTTTGAGGATGGTATTGTAAATCACAACGTAACAGCTGGCATATTATGCAGGGAAGAAGTTGTAATTGCTATTAGGAAAACTAAATGTGGAAAAGCAACCGGCCCCGATGAAATTCCAGTGGAGGCTTGGAAATGTTTGGTTGAAGAGGGCATTTTCCAACGGGTACTTCAAGAGGAAGTAATGCTCAAGCAATGGCGGGAGAGTATCATAATTTCCATTTATAAGGAGAAAGGTGACATTCAGGATTTGGCACACAATGAAGATCTAGGAGAAAGTTATTGAAAGTAGGCTTAGGGTGGAGACGACAATAGAAGACGAACAGTTTTGATTTATGTCGAGAAAGGGAACCTCAGATTCTATTTTTGCACTTAGGCAGGTCATGGGGAAGCACAGGGATAAGAGAAAAGAACTACATATGGTGTTCATAGACCTATAGAAAGCGTATGATCGGGTGACCCGTCAGGAGGTATGGAGATGCATGAGATGCAAGGTAGTACCGGAGAAGTATGCGCGCATTGTTCAGGATATGTACTGTGGAGCAAGGACACCAATTAGAAGCAGTGTAGGCTTTTTAAATATTATACCGGTTCAAGCAGGTCTTCATCAAGGATATGCACTAAGACCCTATATTTTTGATCTTATAATGGATGTCTTCTCTGAAAGCTTAAGAGAACCAGCTCCATTGTGTATGCTATTTGCAGATGATATTGTTTTATGCAGCACAAACAGGGAAGAGCTTGAATATAAACTGGAATGCTGGAGAAGAGGACAGAGGCCTTAAAATCGATAGGAATAAGACCGAATGCATGTGCCTCAGAGGAACTGGCAATGAAACTATTCAGATGGATTGCAGCCAGCTACAAGCAAGGGACAGTTTCAAGTTCATGGAATCCACTGTATCTGATGATGGCAATCTAGATCTGGACATTACCCACCGAATTCAGGCTGCCTGGTTAAACTGGAAAAGGTTATCTGGTATTCTCTGTGATAGCAGACTGAATATCCAAGTAAAGGGTAAAGCATGTAATTGTGCAGTGAGACCTGCAATGCTATACAGAACAGAAACTTGGCCAACAGTGCAGTCACAGTGCAAGCCACTGAAAGTAGCTGAATTGCAGATGCTAAGATGTATGTGTGGTGTTACAAGAAACGAGCACATCAAAAACACCTTCATGTGAGGCAGCGTAAAAGTGACTGAAATATCAAAAAAGGTGCAAGAAAGGCGCTTGCTCTGGTAGGGCCACATTAAGCTTAGTAAGGAGAGTGCTTGATCTGGGGGTGGAAGGAAAAAAGGAAAGAGGCAGGCCTAGAAGAAGATGGGTGGACTGCGTGCAGGATGATCTCCGAGAGAAGCGGATAACAGAATTTGGGACTCCATTTTGGACCGATGAAAATGAAAACGACTTGTCAGAAACGTCGACCCCGCATGAACAGGAAAAGACAAAGAAGAAGAAGAAACTACTACAGCTTTAAGATAAAAAAGAATGGTACTGTAGAAGATGTAAACTATTCTTAAATGTTTGTTGACTATAACAAACATATGGGTGAGTTAACAAAATTTGGCATGCTAAAAAGTCTTTATGAAATAGATCCACGAATGGTGGCACCGATTTTTTTTTCTATTTTCTTGATGCTAGCGTAGTAAATGCTTATATTTTATTCCAACAAATCACGCTCATACCAACAAACAACGAAAAGAAAATTACATTAAAAGAATTTCGATTATCGCTGATATCTGGTCTCATATGGTCAATTAAACACGCTTAAAGTGGGCGGTCATCAATAGTTATACTACTCAAGAAATACAAAAGGATCATTCAGCCCGAAATCTGTACATCGAAAGCTTGTCATATGCTAGAAAGAACTACGTCCCTAAGGTGTGCTCACTGTAGTACTATGGATAATGTAAAGCCCCCATACACGTGAGAACAATTTGCGCAAATTCGGTGTTTGTACAAACGCCTGTTTGTACATACGCTAGCACATACACATAGCAACCTATTGCGGAAACCAATCATTTCGATTTGTGGTGTTGTTCGTTGAACATGTCAGATACGGACGATTGCTGTGCCGCCATTATTCTGGCCTTAGTGACCGAGAACCGAATAGTTTCAGAGAAACGAATTCAGTCATGACCGCCTGGTCACTGAGCTCAAAATAACGTCAGCTGCAGACTACAAAAACTACCTTCGAATGGACGCTAAAAAAAAAATTACCGAAACGATAAAAATGTTATACAATAAACATTTCGGTTGCTCTACAATTACAAAGTAACATTTCATTAAAAAATTTGAGATAATTTAACGAAATTCCGGAATGAACCAAGTTTATCCTTATCAAGGCAGCCAGTAATCCGAGAAGACCACCCATTCAAAAATTGTTTGGGGTTCAAACCGCGCCCCACCCCCCCGAAATATACAAAATATAACTTATATATTATATTAAAATAAGGAGAGACGACTCTCTTCAAGAGAGCATTGTAAATGTGGGGTTTAGGAACCCTTGTGTGTCAGTTAAAAAGTAAATTGCCGCATTTCTGTTATTGTATTTTCTTCACCACTCCGCCGCCCGGAAACTAAATCCTGGCTATGCCCGCGATGTAAACATATGTGGTCTTCCATAGTTCCAATCACTGCCGTATAAAAGATATACAAAGGAGTTATTGTGAATTTATAGGACGCAGTTGCCAGTAAGTCAAGTCTATTTGTATTATTTTATCATCTGAATAAGTATTTGACATAATGTTTGTACAATTTTTTCTGCAAATTGTAATTTTTTATGCGGTCTTCTGACAATACCACCGGGGGCCGCAAAGTGGTAAAATACTTTTTTATTTCTTAGAAATAAAAAACTATTTTACCAGTTTTATGGATCTGGAGTGGATGAGTTTAATCGTATTATAGACGGTATACCGTCTAATAACGAATCAATAAACTCGGTGGAAACCGGTGTAGGTACTTTTTGATATAGAAAATAGGGATATGATTTTAGAAAACGAGACAAATTGTATGTCGGATTGGGATGAAGAGGACAATATTCCACTAGCATCATTGAATAAGAAGACACGAGATAGTTTGGTTTACTGGAAAATGATGAAAGTTATGTTTCTCAGCAAAATGAATTTAAGGAACATACTGGTCGTAACTTACCTGATTATGCGCCAATGTTGTACAGACACATTCTATAAATTGTTTCCTTAATAAACATATTGTTTTTCAAACGAATTAATATTATGTGCAAGCACATGGAGGACATTCAACATTTGTCCCAACAGCCGAAGAAGATATGAAAAAAAATCTACTGGTTAATTCGTTGATGGGAATAAAGCAAATGCCTAGTTACAGGGACTACTGGTCCTCTTGCCATGAGCTTCGAGATAATTTCATTAGTGATGTTATTTCAAGAGATAGATTTCATTGGCTACTTTCAAGTATTCATTTGAATGATAATTCTTGTCAACCTAAGAAATTTCGACAAGCTTTACAAAGTGCCCCATCTTACTAAACTTGAAGAGACTTCCTTGCAGCACTCAAGCCTTAAGAGTGTCAATCAGTAGATGATTCGATGATTCGTTTCAAAGGGCGTAGTAGCCTGCGACAGTACATGCATAATAAGCCCGTGAAACGTGGGTACAAAGTATGGGCCCAAGCAGATTCTTGTGGGCATATGAGCCAATTTCAAATTTAATCAGGGAATGTAGGCGAGTCTGCCAAGAAAAATTTGGGGAGTCGAGTTGTACAGGATCTCACTAAACCTTTGATGGGTAAATATCACAAAGTGTTTTTTGACTATTACTTCAATTCCGTTCAATTACAAAGAGCATTGCCAAATGGAATATACAGTTGCGGAACAATAAGAGGGAATGGAAGGAAACAACTTCCTGATTTAGAAATTTGAATCGCGGAGATTTTGATTATCAAATTTCTATAGATAGACTTGTAGCACTGAAATGGATTGATCATAAAAGTGGTTTGTTCTTGGCGAATCATATCAATTGAGTCGTTACCACGACAGTTTTAATATCTCAAAAATTAGTAAAGGGTTAGCGTCAGGAAGGGCATCTGGCTGTAAAACAAACTGACAAAATCGTACAAATATGACAAGTTCTGTAAATTTAGCTTCGGAAACTGCTATGGCGTTCCGCGGAAGCGACGCGCTAGGGTCCCGCCTGTCCCTTGAGAGAAATAAGCAAAGGCTACAGAGTCATGGGCGGGCTCGGCTGAAGAAGCAAGTCCAGATGAGAATTAGAACTCTGAATGTTGGATCTATGACTGGGAAAGGGAGAGAGGTTGTGGACCTAATGATGAGAAGAAGAATTGGAATTCTATGTGTCCAAGAAACTAGCTGGAAGGGTATTAAAGCAAGAGAGTTTGGAAGTGGCTTTAAATTATTGTACAGTGCATTACATACAGTACATTATCCTGACTAACGGTTTGATTCCCTCGTTAGTAAGTGTAAACAGAAGAAATGATCGCTTGATGAGTGTGAAGCTGTGTCTTGGGTAAGAGTTTACCATTGTAAGTGCCTATGCTCCTCTAGTGCCTAAGTTAGCTGCGAGGAGGAAGAAATATGTCTTTTGGAGGGACCTGCAGCAGGAACTTTCTAGTATATCAGCAGATGAAAGGGTATTTTTGGGTAGAGATCTAAATGGACATGTTGGCACCAGTGTGGAAGGGGAAGTAGTGAGTGCATGGAAGGTGGGGATTTTATACGAGAAATGAGGAGGGTAAGAGAGTGCTAAGTTGGGCTTTGGCATTAGATCTAGTAATATCTAACACCTTCTTCAAGAAAAACAAAAGGCATCTGGTAACCTACAAAAGTAGAGGAAGAGAGAGCCAAATAGATTTCCTTTTGTGCAGAAGAATGCATTGAAGAAGGTTAAGAATTGTAAAGTTAGTATGGCGGAAAATGTTACACAATAAGACAGAGTGCTAGTTAATGAATGCTAGTCAATATTATGCTAGTTAATGAAGTTCATAAATTCACGGGTACTAAGAAGAGCAAGGAAAGTTACTCCAAGAATTAAATGGTGGATCTAATTTTGAGAAGTGAATTCAAAGGAAAGGTGTTGCAAGGAACGCGGCCAGTGGAAGAAGTTCAGAGATGGTGGACAGTACTTGGAGAAGCAATCAGGAAAGCAGGTGTGGAAGTTTTGGGGAAGACGTCTGGGAAAGGTGTTCCAGTGGACACAGAAACATGATCGTGGAATGATGTATTTCAGGAAGCTATCAAGGCAAAACGATAAGCAAAAAAACTGATGGGATGTGTCTGGAAATGACAAGGATAGAGAACACTACAGAAAAGTTGTGAAAAGAGCTGTAGGGAAAGCAAAGGCAGCTGCATGGAAGCAAGTCTATAAAGAGCTAGAAACCACAGAAGGGGAGGCCAAGCATTTTAGAATCGCTAGGGCTATACAGGACTTCAAAAGATCTCACAAACATCAGGCAGATGAAAGGTAACAAAGAATTGTAACTCAAAATGAAGAGCATATTAAGAAGAGATAGGAGGAATATTTTGAAAAGTTGCTAAATGAGGAAAATGCCCGGCTTGTGTTTGAGGATGGTATTCTAAATCACAACGTAACAGCTGGCATATTATGCAGGGAAGAAGTTGTAATTGCTATTAGGAAAACTAAATGTGGAAAAGCAACGGGCCCCGATGAAATTCCAGTGGAGGCTTGGAAATGTCTGGTTGAAGAGGGCATTTTCCAACGGGTACTTCAAGAGGAAGTAATGCTCAAGCAATGGCGGGAGATTATCATAATTTCCATTTATAAGGAGAAAGGTGACATTCAGGATTTCGCACACAATGAAGATCTGGGAGAAAGTTATTGAAAGTAGGCTTAGGGTGGAGACGACAATAGAAGACGAACAGTTTTGATTTATGCCGAGAAAGGGAACCTCAGATGCAATTTTTGCACTTAGGCAGGTCATGGGGAAGCACAGGGATAAGAGGAAAGAACTACATATGATGTTCATAGACCTATTGAAAGCGTATGATCGGGTGACCCGTCAGGAGGTATGGAGATGCATGAGATGCAAGGTAGTACCGGAGAAGTATGTGCGCATTGTTCAGGATATGTACCGTGGAGCAAGGACTCCAATTAGAAGCAGTGTAGGCTTGTCAAATATTGTACCGGTTCAAGCAGGTCTTCATCAAGGATATGCACTAAGACCCTATATTTTTGATCTTATAATGGATGTCTTCTCTGAAAGCTTAAGAGAACCAGCTCCTTGGTGTATGCTATTTTCAGATGATATTGTTTTATGCAGCACAAATAGGGAAGAGCTTGAATATAAACTGTAATGCTGGAGAAGAGGACAGAGGCATGTGCCTCAGAGGAACTGGCAATGAAACTATTCAGATGGATTGCAGCCAGCTACAGGCAAACGACAGTTTCAAGTTCATGGAATCCACTGTATCTGATGATGGCAATCTAGATCTGGACATTACTCACCGAATTCAGGCTGCCTGGTTAAACTGGAAAAGGTTATCTGGTATTCTCTGTAATAGGAGACTGAATATCCAAGTAAAGGGTAAAGCCTGTAATTGTGCAGTGAGACCTGCAATGCGATACAGAACAGAAACTTGGCCAACAGTGCAGTCACAGTGCAAGCCACTGAAAGTAGCTGAATTGCAGATGCTAAGATGTATGTGTGGTGTTACAAGAAACGAGCACATTAAAAACACCTTCATGTGATGCAGCGTAAAAGTGACTGAAATATCAAAAAAGGTGCAAGAAAGGCGCTTGCTCTGGTAGGGCCACATTAAGCTTAGTAAGGAGAGTGCTTGATCTGGGGGTGGAAGGCAAAAAGGAAAGAGGCAGGCCTAGAAGAAGATGGGTGGACTGCGTGCAGGATGATCTCCGAGAGAAGCGGTTAACAGAATTTGGGACACCATTTTGGACCGATGAAAATGAAAACGAATTGTCAGAAACGTCGACCCCGCATGAACAGGAAAAGACGAAGAAGAAGAAGAAGAAACTACTACAGCTTCAAGAAAAAAAAGGATGGCACTGTAGAAGATGTAAACTATTCTTAAATGGTTGTTTACTATAACAAACATATGGGTGAGTTAACAAAATTTGGTATGCTAAAAAGTCTTTATGAAATAGATCGTAAGTCCCACGAATGATGGCACTGATTTTTTTTTCTATTTTCTTGATGCTAGCGTAGTAAATGCTTATATTTTATTCCAACAAATAACGCTCATATCTTATACCAACAAACAACGAAAAGAAAATTACATTGAAAGAATTTAGATTTTCGCTGTTATCTGGTCTCATATGATCAATTAAACGCGCTAAAAGTGGGCGGTCATCAATAGTTATACTACCCAAGAAATACAAAAGGATCATTCAGCCCGAAATCTGTACATCGAAAGCTTGTCATATGCTAGAAAGAACTACGTCACTAAGGTGTGCTCACTGTAGTACTATGGATAATGTAAAGCCCCCTAAAAACACGTGAGAACAATTTGCGCAAATTCGGTGTTTGTACAAACGCCTGTTTGTACATACGCTAGCACATACACCTATTGCGGAAACATCATTTCGATTTGTGGTGTTGTTCGTTGAACATGTCAGATACGGACGATTGCTGTGCCGCCATTATTCTGGCCTTAGTGGCCGAGAAACGAATAGTTTCAGAGAAACGAATTCAGTCATGACCGCCTGGTCACTGAGCTCAAAATAACGTCAGCTGCAGACTACAAAAACTACCTTCGAATGGACGCTAAAAAAAAATTACCGAAACTACGTTTTCAACCACGGAATAGAAAGGAAACTGCCTGACAGTGTCTAGGAGCAGGAGTTGACTAAAACAATGTTTGCACAAACCGTACCATACACGTTAAACAAGTACTCAAACAAGGAGTATTTGTACAAATTATTTCGATCCTGACCGATTTTAATTAAACAGATTGCGCAACCATTCAAACAGCCCCATAGACGGTCAAACTGTTTGCACAAACACCGAATTTACACAAATTGTTCGCACGTGTATGGGGGGCTTTAGTCGCACATTATGGGAATGTGCAACATGCAATGTTCCACGACAAAAATAATTTTGCAGTTTTCCATACAAAATAATTAAATGTTTATCGAATTTTGAAATGTTATTTTTTGAATATAAATAAAGTTTATAAAAAAACCTATTATTTTTGTTTTGCCCTACTGCGGTCAGGCAGATAACCGCGTCCTGCAGGATAACGTGAATAATTTTGTTTCATTATATTAGTTTTGTGTGTTTTATTTGTTTATATTAAACCAGTAAATAATTTTCCAAAGAAAAAATAATTCAGCCCTCAAGGGATTAAAATGTTTTTTAAGTATGTGAGGTACGTAAATTACGTATACGCGACATCTGATTAAAAATAGAGTTGAAGTGTCGCGTGTTTTAGGACGCTTCTCTACGCTAAATACAATGGTAATAAAAATTTAGCGCTCAGATAGAACGTCCCGAATCATGCGAAGGAAACTTTGAGAATTAAATCAACGATCGTGTATTCTGTTTTGTTTTGTCACTAATTATTTAATTTATTTAATTACATTTAATATGTAGAGGCAATTTGGAGATATCTCTATTTCAATAAGCATATATAAACTAACTTATTAATGAAAAATAAGCTTTATTATAAGTTTTAATTTAATTTTTTATTTTTTCCTTGTTAATTACTAACATAGTTAAACTTGAACCTCGACTAACAAACCCCCGACTTATAAATTAATACACTCAAGAGACTAATAATTTAATTTATGGAAACTTTGTAATTTCATTATAATGAAACAAAGGCCTAATCAATACCGGCTCAAATAAAAATATTTTGTTGAGGAAAATCCACAGACACGTATTATATTTAAATAACGGAGAATTCACAGTATGAAAAAAAAACAATAAATAAGTACTTCTTCTCTTTGGAATCGGATTAAAAGTGGCCGGGAAATGGTGAAATGAAAGGTTTAACCCTCCGCTGAACGCAGATTATCGTCAAGATGAAACGGGATTTTTTTGTAGAAGATAAAGTTTTTTCTGGCAGGGAGCAAGATTCACAATAGCGTCCACTGTCATTACCTTCTATCTAATGAACACATCGTTTTATTTTTTTCAATTTCTGTAATATTTCTCTTTGCATTATGAAAGTCACAGCTTTATTTTTGAATCTAAGGTTTCACTTCAAAATGTAAGCGAGTTGAAATGTATCAATACATTTCCAACACTTTTTAATGAAACTGATACCTATTTTTGTTGTTAATCTGATAAGCCAGTTGGCACTGCGATTCATGTTTTATTCAAAGAATAGTCCAAATGTCACAATTTATCAATTTCTGTAATAGATACTATATATGTAGGTATATATCACTATTTTTATCTTGTAATTACCTCTTTTGCTGTACTTCTGCTGACTTGGCTGTTTTCTCTGATAAATAAAATTAATTTTTCATTGTTTTCATTTTTATTATATTTATCAGGGGTTTTAATAACCTCTTGTATTATGTGTAATATAATTAGCTCATTCCTAATATTCTTTCAATAATAGTATAATACGTAACAAGAGTTTTAAGAAGCATATTACGTACGTGCGGAATAGTTACTGTAATTCGCGCAATTCAACGAGTAATGTACTATACTTTATCTACGACCACACTATTTAGTTTCTGTTTACTTAGAAAAATATATTTGATGTAACAAATTTATTTCTTATTAGGTACATTATTTATCATTATAATAAACAAACAGTTGTATTTTCAAATATAACTGTCACTGGACATTATTTAACTTGATAGAATTGAAAAGCAATACATTCATATAGGTTACATACCTTATTATATAGTACTTATTTGTAGTTTTCGTTAGATTTAAACGTGAAAAAACGAAATGAATGACAGGTTCAATGTGAACGATATGACGTTATGATTGTTTGAAAATCACGGAGTACTATATTTAACAATCGTATTAACGTGCAGATCTCAACCTATCAACGAATCGTAAACCAAATGCACGTGTGTGTTATCAATCATAATGTATCATTAATCGCGGAGTGTTACATACATGTGTGTTATGATCAGTGTTCCCTCTAAGCTGTGCGCGTGTGCGCGCGCACATAAATTTTAAACTTAGCGCACATGAGAAATATTCGCGCGCACAATTTTTTTTTCGTGCAGAAAATAAAATTGCAACTGCATATGAAATCCATATAAAAAAAATGTAATTGATAATCTATTATTGACAATTAAAATGAACATATCTTTACTTTCGGCTCGAGAAATGAATAACCACATGGCAAAATACTTTCATATTCCAGAAAGTTGGCGTAATAAAGACTTTGCTTTATCATTTACGGAAGTGGTGGATACTGTTGTAAAAACTGAAATAATAAATGAAGCTAAAATGGCACATTTTCATACTTGTTGATAAGAGCACAGACGTTTCAACAACCAAATGTTTAATTTTATATTGTTTAAGTTTATGTTTACAAAATCTGATAAATATAAAACTGTTTTCGGTGGGGTAATCCAATTAAAGGAATAGCATGTCTCTTCATTTTTTTCTGCAATTTTACAATTTTATGAAGATAACCAAATTGATTTGCAAAAGCTGGTTATGTTTACATCCGATGGCGCATCCGTAATGCTTGGAAAACGACATGGTGTAGCAGAAGTATAAAATAACTCTATAGCTTTCAAAGCTATTAATGAGGTCACCTCGCGACATTTTGCAATAAAAACAATTATTAAATTATGAACCATTAATTGAATACTTTAATCAAGATACAAATGATCCAATTTCCAAATTTTGTTTTAATTGAAAAAACATTTAATTTCAAATAAATTTAAAACTTTTGTTTTTAATTTTAGAAAAACTCAGTGCTTTATGTAAAATTTCAACAACAAAACGCCGTGAATTAACATTCATAGATGCTTTTCAATTTGCTTATGCAAAAATTAATAAAATCGAGGACAAATCTTGGAAACATGGCATGGAACAAAAAAATAAGCGTGCTTTTAAAAAGGCTAATGATTTAAATATACTTAAACTATAAAAACAGATGATATGTTAAAATTTATTAATTTATTATGTGAAAATTTGTAAGAAAGGTTTCCAACGGATGAAGTAGAAAATTGGATATCATTTGATGGATAGATGACCATAATTTAATCATGGTCTAGCGGAAATTGAAAAATTGTGTTTAAAATATAATTTTACTTTTATAAATACAATTTTACTATTCTTTCAGATAAATCTGTTATAAGCGAAGAGCTTGACTCCGAGTGCAATAGCACTAGCACCAAAGGTGATACTTTTAAGAACTTCATGACAGATATACGAAAAAATATATTTCCTTAAAATCATTATTTATCAAGTGAATGGAAAATTTCATGGGTAAGTGTTTTCTCTGCTGGTTGTAAATATATAAGTTGCATTTTGCTAACAGATTCCGTTCGCGATACATGACTTGGCAAAATATAATTGGCAAAATCGAGCAAATTATCGCGAAATTTAGTCACCCGAGGAGAGAACTTTTCCCAGTTCTCTCCTCGGACGACCAAATTTATTAAAATAACCTATGAATATTTTTAAGAAAGCCTGATTGCAGCCGCAGGGAAATGACCTTCTGAAAACAGTTCTCGAGATACGGACTTGACGTGATAAGTCTCGAGATAAGTAGAATTTCCGGAAAATTTGATTTCAGGATTTCTCAGTACAAAATTGAATTTTTCCAAAGGTTTACGCATCGATTTTCTATTCTTGTCGTCTAATTTCGGTGTACCGAAAATTATTTCGCTAGGATTTGTTTGTAGGACTTATTTCCAGATCTAAACGATGGATTTTTTTGGCGATTTTTTCAGAAAATTTTAGGGCTTTCAGAAAATTTTTGCTGAAAACGATTTTCCAGTTTATTCGGTTCAAATGCTCAAAATACCAAATATATAAGCTATATCTTGCTTATTTGTAACTTTACAACGAAATAAACTCGAAAATCAATTTCAGTACTGCGATTTCCTCCGGGTAACCAAAAAAAGTCGCAACAAAATTTTCCAAAATATTCGTCCAAATTTTTTTTTCATCGGCATCGGTCGAAAAAAATGTGCTTTTTTTTCTCAGAAACGGTAAACAGCAACGAAATCATTTTTGGCTTCACTACTCCACAACACGAACTATGTGTAAATTATTCGGAAAGATTCAATTTTTCATTGAGAAATTTCAAACTGAAATTTTACGATTGTCGATTTGATATATAAGTTGATATCTCAGAAACTGTGATAGGTTATTAAAGGCGGTTTGCGGCATAGTTTTCAGAAGATCATTTTCCTATTAACGCACACAGATTATCCACGGGAAATTTATTATTTTCCAAGATCTCTACTCGAATGCCAAAATGTCTAAAAATTTTACTCAATTTTAGGAGGCCATCGAGAAAGGAGAGAGCTAGCGAAATATAATTTACATATTGGTAATCTGCAGCAGAAATGCTTCCAGAAACGTTTTTACATTTTGCTAGAACGTTTTAAAATAACGATTTTAGCAAAATCGGTTTTCTTGAATTTTATTCGTTTCCGCAATCTTGACTTCCCGGTTCGATGGAATTTTTAATTAAAAGCCTCCTAGGAATATCATATACGCTTAATTTTGACATGCTGAATCGATTGGTGCCAACTAGAAGCGTCTATGACAAGGCATTCAAAAGTTATGACATCGTGAAACTCGCGGAAAATTCGAGAAAATGTATTTCCTGAAAATCATTATTAATCAAGTGAATGGAAGTTTGTCTGAAAGTGTTTTCCTTGCTGGTTGTAATTATACAAATAGCATCTTGCTAGCTGCTTTTGGATTCCGAATAAACGTAGTACAATTTGTTCGTTTTCATTGCTGGCAATAAAAAGTCCGAAAATCCAGAAAGCCTAAGTTATAACCCAACTTTATTCTACAATTCAGTAAAGAGTTTGCAGAGATCAAAATCTTAAGTTAACCGGTAAAAAAATGTATTGAATAGAAGACGTTTTTAAATATGCAGTGCGGGGAAATATCAAAATTAAGCAAATAAAAGATTTTGAGGAAATTCTTGAGTATAGTTTGAATAATGAACAATTTTAAAATCTATCCAAATTACTAGATATCGGTGGCACTTTTCTAAAACGAAACACAGAAATCTATTGCAAGAAAAGCATATGCTGATGAGAGTAAAATCATATATGAATGACGGAAACTGAAAATGTAAGTAAAGTCTATACAGATTCAGATTGGTTAAAACCAAAAGACACGAGAGAGAAGTTATAAAAAAAATGCTATTAATTAAAAATGTAATTCTTAATTCTAAAATTTTTCAATAATAAGTAATTGTGATTTGTTGTTATTGTTTGTTTGTTTTGTCAAATGTGTTAATTGAAAAATTTAGACCAAGCAACGTATTTATAAAATTTTTTCATTTGAATGAAAAGGGGAAGCCACAGTAATCAGCTAAATTCTGTCTTCACGAACTAATGATTTGACTTGATTTTAGAGTAGTTTTTTCATTGTGTTCCGTTGAAATGTTAGTAGTAAAGTAGTAAGTGGTGTGTTGTATGATCAAGTCAATGCGTATAAGTAGCTAAAAAAAAATTCTACTGATATATGTGAAAATGGCATTTTTTCAAGGCTTACCCTACATGAAAGTGACATTTTTTCATTCTAGAGATGAAAATATTTTCACATCTAGAGACGAAAATGAGCATTTTAAATTCATGATTTTCTCGATGAAAACACTAAACTAACCAAATTTGCATGGACTTTCTTATTAATTACATCAATTTCAATGAAATATTTTATGTACAAACGTAAAACGAGCCTGAAAATATTTAAAAAACCGAAATAAAGTTAGGACATTTTACTTGAAAAGTATCATTATAAGTATATATTCGATGAGAATGCAATATGTTACCATGGAAATGACCAAACCAACAATTAAATTTGTATTGACAGTTCTGACAGTTCGCTTCGAATTGGATTTATTAAAGTCGAATTATGGATTCTACAACTAAAATCAGTGGAAAAAATTGCATTTACTACTCGAGATGAAGTGTTTTTTTTTGGTTCGGTGTGATTGCTAACTCGCTGACGCCGTGAGCAAACTCCCACCTCACCAAAAAACGCCATATCTTGCTGTAAAATATACTATAGCTGAATATTAATTAATATTTATTATATTTTTTTATTATTTATTGTATTTTTTTATTATATGCGTTTTTTTAATTGCCGCACATTTTTTTTATTTTGTAAAAAAACTGCCCACACTTAAAAAAGTGCGCACACAGGTCACAAAAAATAGAGGGAACACTGGTTATGATATATTTATATTGTCCACGAAATGTACAATAATGGGCATTTACAATAATGGTCGTAGATACAAATATTTTCCTGTTTTTTTTTTAAATTAATGTAACACACACACACACACATATATATATATATATATATATATATATATATATATATACATATACATACATATATATATATATATATATATATATATATATATATATATATATATATATATATATATATATATAGACGTCTAATTTGACAAATAATACTTTCGCAGCGGTCTTCATGCCTGCTGCAAAAAGGGTACAATAAGTGTTGTCATCTTCTCGGAGCTGATGACCCGGACAGTATTAAAATCCATGAAACAAAAAACTAATTAAATATATAATGAATTTTTTTTTTTTAATATAGATACTTTTTATTGCTCCGGGCAGCTCCTAGAAAGTGTCTATTGCCTAGGAATATAGCACGAAATTTTCGAAATGTCTCATTAAAGTTTTTTAAGTTAGTGCAAATTAATTATTCGACTTTTACATGTTCCGGTGTTTAACAATTCCTATAATCCCACCATAATGAACCCATTGAGGAAAATATTCTTTCCACGAAGCAATTGCTTACAGGAATATTCAATAAGAATTCCATTACTGTTCTTAATTGGGATATTCTTCTTTTTTAAAACACGTGCCCACAATTGTTCATTATTTCTTTTCTCTTTGGTAATGGTTAACTATGTAATTGAATGAGGATTTCACGTCTAAGTTTAGGTACGAACAAATTGCAATACAATCATTTATAGTTGGAATACTTACTTTTTATATTCTAGATATATGTACTACTTTTGATTAAACTCTTTGGCACATTATAAAATAGTAGTTCTACTCACACACCAAAATGAACACATTAATAAATACATTATTGTATGTGAAGGAAGCCAGTATTATAATCGTGAGAAAAAGTATACAAATCGTGCGTAAAAGTCCAATATAAATCAAATGGAGTTTCATTTTTAAACGATTTATGTTTGTTGTTAATATGGCAACAAACAAAAAACATCACTAAACAAAAAAAACATAGACTTAGTGAACATAAATTTTCTGACGGATATTAAAATTGAATTAATTTTTCTTATTTTAAATCAAGAAGTCTCGGCCTCTCAGTCTGGATTTATCTGGCTCTAATATAACATAACCTAACTATAATCTAATCTAGATTAAATCTAGGTTAACCTAGATTACATCGAAAGATGGTTCCTTCTAGGCCCTGCATCTCCATAGACCTCGATACTTCCGGTTTCGACTTCCGTTTCCGGTTTCCCACTTTCGGTTTCTGCACTGTGCGCGCAAAAAATCTAAATTCGGTGCGGGCGGGTAAATTCAAAACTTGACCCAGGCGGGAAAATTCAAAATCGAAACCGGAAGCCGAAACCAGAAGTGTCAATGTCAGTGAAGGTAGAGGGCCTAGAAGGAACCATCTTTCCCTACTAGTCGACAACCACCAAATAGTGTACCCGTTACTGCGCGTTTTTACTTCTTAGCAATTTTTTCCACGGAGGCGCTGAAGATTCTAACCTTATTGTGTCAGTGATTTGAAGTATGTTGTCTGTCATTACAATTAATTTTAAAATTACGATTTTTACAATATTATCCGTAAGAAACAATTATTTTTTTGTAGATGCAACAGTACTTTGTAGATGCAACAGTACTACATGCTTGGTAGATTAAATAATATATGACACACGTGTGTGAAAAGCTTTTGTGCACTTACTAAAACCAGTCGCCTACGGCTCTTGCCTTAAACTCATCCACAAAAGCCCTTCTATACACACTTTTATCATAAAACGTATTTTCAAAATCTAACCAATCCGTTGTATAGTTTCTTCTTCTTCTTCTTTCGAATAGGCCTACTTTGGACCACGCTTGTTCAACTGTTGGGCTTTGACCTTTGCCCAGTATTGTCGCATCTTTTGCCGGTGTAACTCCTTTCTCTCTTCTGTCCAGGGGGTACCTTTCCTTCGAGGTTTTTCCTAAAATCCACGGACTTCCTTCAGGGTGCGTCTCACAGACTGTCTGTTTTTGAGATCTGTTATTCCCAGTTCTTCAATATCCTTCTCGGCCTCTGTCAACCAAGTGGTACATAGCTTCTTGTTTTGCCAGAAGGTGAACAGACGGTTGGTTAGTCGGTTTGGATACAATCTTGCAACGTGGCCATAGAAAGCTACCCTTCTTTTCCTTCCACAGTCAGAGAGCATCTCAATATGTTCGTAGAGCTCAGAGTTATGGCGCCTTCGGATATCCCCATCTTCCTTTACCGGGCCTAGGATCTTCCTGAGGATTCTCCTCTCTCTGATTTCCAATTTCTCTAATAGACCCCTTCGATTCAAGGAAAGACACTCCATGGCATACATCACTTCTGGTCATAAGACTGATGTGTAGTGCTTAAGTTTCAGGTTGCGTGACTGGCATTTCTTATTGTAAGTGTTCTTAGTCAGCCGATAGGCTAGTCCTAACTTGCTGACTCTCTTGGATAATGATGCTCTTTCTGATAAGTTGGGTTCAATCCATCCGCCGATATACTTAAATTTCTCAGTCCTCTTGATGTTTCTCTGTTCTAGTAACATCTCTCTGTTTGCTTCTCTGATGTTGTTGAAGAATTCTGTTTTCTCCAGCGACACTTGAAGACCCACTTTGGCAGCCTGTTTTCTGAGGCAGTTTACCTGCATTGTTGCCATCTCAAGAGAATCAGCAAACAGTGCCATATTATCTGCAAAGGCCAGGCAATCTACAACCAGTCCATCGTTCTTACGTCCCAGGTAGATACCACTCTGAGCACCCAAATTGTTCAGTTCCTTGCGCCATTCTCTCATAACCTTTTCAAGGACACAGTTGAAGAGAAGTGGGGAAAGTCCATCTCCTTGTTTCACTCCAGTTTATATTTCGAAGCTTTATGAAATCTCGTCTCTTAATTTAACCTTGGAATGGGTGTTGGTCAAAGTTTCTAGGATGAGTCTACGGGTTTTGTTGTCTAGTGCAAGTTCTTGGAGTACTTTGTTAAGCGTTTCTCTATCAATGGAATCGTAGGCCTTCCTAAAATCAACAAAGGTGACGACTACCTTGCGGTTTCTTATCTTGGAGTACGCAAGTACAGTTTTAAGATTGAGGATCTGTTCAACACAGGATCGGGTATTCCTGATGCCCTCCTGGTAATCTCCCAGTTGACTATCCAACTGATTTTCTGCTCTTGTTTGTAACGCCTTCGAGAGAATCTTGTATGTTACCGGGACGAGGGAGATTCCACGGTAGTTGTTTAGATCAGTAAGATCTCCCTTTTTGTGAAGCGGATGGATCAGAGCAGATTTCCAATCGGGTGGTAATTTCTCTGTTTCCCAGATGTCGTGGATGTTCTCGGTTAGCTTGCGCACGGCATTGTTTCCAGCACCTTTCCACAGTTCAGCAACGATAGAGTCCTCTCCAGGTGCCTTATTCTTCTTAAGAAGTTGAATGATCTGGCCAACTTCTTCTAATGAAGGGGGAAGCGAGTCCGGGTTTGGTGTGAATTATTTATAGTTTATAAGTCTTCGCTGGGTGGGTCACAGTTGAGTAGATTTTTAAAGTACTGAGCCAAAAGGTGGCATTTGTCCTTGTCGTTATAAGCCAGTTTGCCTTGTGAGTCTCTGAAGTGGAGGCTTGGCGGAGCGTATTTTCTGAGTGCTTGCTTAAAGGTTCCAAAGAAATCTCTGGAATTATTCTTAGCAAAGCTCTCTTCGATTTGGGTTAGTTGGTTTTGTGTGAAGGTTCGTTTGGTTCCTCGAATTATCTTGGCAGTAACCTTTCTTTATTCCAAAAATGTATGCCAATTTTCCTTTATCCAATTTTCGTTGTATAGTTTATTGATTTAGATCCGTTTCCTTTATTAAGTATTTTGTGAGATTTACTTCACAACCTAAAACTTATTTAAGGTTTTGTTTAGGATCATTTAGGATTTAGGATCATTAGCATCATTTTTTTTAGGTATATTTTGGAATCTGAAAATATTGATGAATTTATTTTATTTCATCATTCCTTAAATAAAAAGCCATAGTGAATTTTCACACCATGGTATACATGTGGCAACATGCATGTAATTTAAAATTGTTTCGGATTTTTTTTATATTTAGTTGAACTAAACCATTATTTTAATAATAAGTATCCTTTTAATTTGTTAAAATTCATGAATAAAAGCGCAAATTAAGCGAGGGAAATTCAAATTTGTAAAACGCGCCACCATTTGTTAAAACAAAACGTGGCGACATATACCATTTCAAAAATTTAGTATTGCTTAAATATGTATGCCATTGCAGCCTTTTGATTATAAAACATAATAATAACGTGTGTGTTATGAGCTCATTTATAGTTTCAGTGTAATTTTAGCATCCTACTGAGATTAGAAATCATTTAAGACAATGACTAAAAGTGGTTTTGTAAAATCACAATGGGGTAATCTGCGGAGAATAGATCCATTCAGGATGTCGTCTTATTTTCTTTCAAACCCAAATTTTATATCCGCGGAAGTGAAAAGAGTGAAAGCTGCAAGGTAATTATTCCATAATAAAACATTATGTACTTTATTTCAGACATAAATACAAAAAATAAGAAACGGTATATAATGGTTATACTGCTACGGTATAATTTAGCTGAATAAAAATTTAGCTGATTAGTTAAATGTTTAATTGCTTTTTGTTAATGCAAAAAATAGACTTAATCACAAAACTTTGAAAACTGGATTTAAATACAGTTATTTACTGCTTGTGTGATTGATTTTCAATACAAAACATACTTCTGATTAACTTAAATTATATTTGGTATCGAAAAACCTAAAATACTTATTTTAAAGTAATCTTCACAACAATGTAAACAAGTTGTAGCAAATACTTTATATTTTCTGATAACCTTACACCATTCCTTATGTATTTTTGCACCTATCGGGACTGGAAAAAGCACTTTGTCAGGTGCACTTCCGATAGTGCACCTCTGCATTTCTGCACCTCTGCACTCTAATGCACTCTTGCATTCAGGCATGCATAATGCAATACTTATAAATTAACTTTTGAGCTTTCTTCATGGTGAAATAAGTTAAGAGCGAGAACACATGTAGTAAACAATGGACTGGGCACTCACTGGACATAGTATTTGACGTCATTAAGACAACGAAAATGGCAGCGTCAAAAACAGGTAAAAATTATTCACTATTTTAAATATTTTTTTAAACTTAATACAGCATTTTTAAACAGTATTTATGTTTTTTATTATGTTATAGCGGTGTAATAAGTGAATTAAAAATATAAAATAAATGCATATATATATACCCTATTCAGCTGCTGAAATATCATCTAGTTGCGCACATAGCGGCGAAAAAATCTTACGTATGAATTGAAGAAACTAGAATTTTCTAGTCACTTTTAGACTTCATGTGCAATCTCATTGGTTTCCTTGACATACCTCAGGAAGAATATTCCGCGTGTTTCTTCTAGTCTTAAATAGTCCTTTCTCGTTTTCTGTTTCTGTACTTGATTTGAAATTTTCCAATACCCATATATCTATATATATATATATATATATATATATATATATATATATATATATATATATATACATATATATATATATATATATATATATATATATATATATATATATATATATATATATATATGTGTGTTGTATTTGAGGTTTTCGCGGATAGATACCGGTGTTGTATTGTTTTCTCGGGGATTCCGCGTTGATGCTGAGGGTTGGCTCTGAAAAGAACCGGATTCTCGACGTTTCGGCGAACTAACATTCGCCATTCTCAAGAGATATATGCGTCCGTGCGGGTCAACCGTTAGACGCATACTGTCCTAGAGTAACTTCCTCGTCCTTTCGCTCTGGGCCTGTCTTCTTTCTTGCGTCCAGGCGTTTTTTAATTTCAAACTCTTAGCTGTTGGATTCTGTTGTGAAGTTATGTGATTTATTTCCTGCCTGTATTTAGTTCGTGTAGTTGCCAATGGGTCTATATTGATTACTGATAGGTCATGTTGGGTGTCTACCAGCCAGCGTACTTTGGACTGTCGGGTTCCATTGATGATCTGGAAGATTTTTTTGGTCAATCGAAAGTCATCCATTCGTACTATATGACCGTAGAATTTCAGACGTCTTTTCCGTGCAACTGAGGATAATCGTTCTGTCGGGGAATACAGTTCTTGTGAGCTTTTACGCATCCAGATACCATCTTGTACCTTGGGTCCAAATATTTTTCTTAGTGTCTGACGTTCTACTTTCTCAATATCATTGATGTAGATGGTAAATGAAGTCTCAATTGCACAGAGTGCTTCTGGAAGAATGACTGTATGGTAGTGATGGAGTTTTGCTTTGGTAGAAAGTGATTTCTTGTTGTACATGTTCCAGGTGATTGTATAGGCTTTGCGTAATACGTGTTTTGTTAGCCATTCTTTCCTTACTAGTGTTTCCAATTATTTCATCTAGGTACTTGAAGTGCTTAACATGTATGATGTTGCATATTTGGTTGCAAGATGTGTTATATTTGAGCTCTCGGAGTCTATGTATTGCGTTTTCTCGTAAGAGATTTGATGAGCGGTCCTGATGGCGATTTCATGAAGTTCCTCGATGGCGTGTTTGGCTTCAACTCAGTAGTCCGGGTGATTATTGCAAGGTCGGAAGCCAAAGCGAGGCACTTTATGTTGATTCGTTTGTTCTTTGTTCCCATTTATACTCCAGGTACTTCTTTCTCCCATATTTTGATTATCTTATCAAGTACCAGGTTGAAGAGAAGTGGGGATAATCCATCACCCTGTCTTACTCCAGTACTGATTTGAAAAGGCTCGGAGATTTCCCCCATGCATTTTACTTTAGATGTTGTGCCTGAAAAAGTCTGTTCGATTAACATGGTTGTTTTACTATCCACACCGTATTCATGAAGTATATTAAACAGAGTTATGCGGTCAATGGTGTTATAGGCTTTCTTGAAGTCTACGAAAGTGACAACTGTGCGGTTCGGCTGGCGATGTTGCAGTATAATCTTCAGGTTCCAGATTTGTTCCGCGCATGATCGGTGCGGTCGGAAACGTGCCTGATTATCGCCGATCAGATATTCTGTCTGTTCTTCCAGTTTGGTGAGTAGGGCACGTGAAAGTAGTTTGTAGGCGACTGATAGAAGGGAAATGACTCGGTAATTGTTTGGATCACTCTTGTCGCCCTTTTTGTATAGAGGGTGGATCAAAGCATTTTTCCAGTCCGCTGGTATGAGGCCGCTCTTCCATGTATTTGCAATGATAGCTTGTAGTCTGTCAAATAAGAGTTCACCTCCAATCTTGAGCATTTCAGCGATTAAGCCGTCTTCCCCTAGTCCTTTGTTGTTTTTTAGGTGTAAAATGATGTATCGAATTTCCTCATGTGTTGGTAAAACAGAGTCTTGGTTTGGGGCAGCTATGTGGCATTGGAGTCTTTCTTCAGGGGGTTCACAGTTGTGTAGCTTCTCGAAGTACTGTTTCAGAATTTCGCAGTTCGCTTTTGTGTTGGTTGCAAGGGTTCCATCAGGTCGACGGAAGCAGAGGCTCGGTAGCTTGTAGTTCATCAGTTCTTCCCTAAATGTTCTGCAAAAATTTCGCGTGTTATTTCTTTTGAACTAATTGTCGATTTCCTCTAATTTTTCCTGCTAATTCTCTTGTGTCTTGTCGCTATGCCAAGTCTTCCACGTAAGCATACGGAATTCAAGGGCCCTGTCGCATTCCAATGTCCACCATCTGTGTTTTCGCTTTCGTGGCGGTTGCCCGAGTTTCCTTGCTGGATTGTCTGAAGAAGTTCGTGCCTTGTTTGTGTGTCGGTCTGTAGTGATTGTGCGAACTCCTCCGCGTGTTCTCTTAGGTATTTTGGATCTATAAGCGGGAATTTAGATTTTTGACACTTCCTTCTGTTAGGTAAGAAGCAGGTTTTAATTTGTGAAAGATAATGGTCGGACTCCACGTAACCCTTGCGTACCCACACGTTCATGATTTCTGGGGAGGATTTTCTGGTTTTCGATACGTGATCGATTTGGTATTCACCGATGTGGTTGATTGCTGATTTCCAGGTTGTCATCTTGCGTGGTGGTTTCTTAAAGTGTGTGGACATTAGTTGGAGGTTATCCGTTCCACATATGTTGATTAGGCGATGTCCGTTGGCATTTTCCTTTTTGTGTGCCGAGAAATTCCCAGTGAAGTGCCTGTGCTCCATTTCTCTGCCGAATTGTGCATTGAAATCTCCGAGGAGGATCTTGATGTGGTGTTGCGGGATCTTGTTGAGTGCCCGTTCTAGCTAAACCACAAGTAATGACTAAATAATTTATACAGTAAACGGACTAAAGACTTAAACTACATATAACAACTAATTGCACTGTTCAAACCACAGCTAGAAACTAAACAAAACCACTGATAATAATTAATCTGGTATAATTTGTACCAACCAAAAATAAATTAACACAGATATTACAGAGGCAGAGTTCTTAAACGAAAAGCAACGACACGAAAAAGAACTAAAGATGAACGCATTCATTGCGCGCTAGGAAAAAACTTAAATAGAAATAGAAAGGATATTAAAAGTGCTCGCCAATATACACAAAGAAAATAATACATTTCTTTGACAATCGGTTTGATGAACTCCAAATGGTAGTCGAATTCAGAGATAACCTTGATATTTTTGGGTTTCTCCCGGACACAAAATGTGAAACCCGAACTGCTCCGCTGAAACCCGTACGGGTGAAAACACTAGCTAAAATATTTCAGTAATTCCGCTATTACACTTTGACATTCTCTTTAGTTCTAATTTTCGGGCACTGCTTAAAAGGAATGTTTTTGGAACAAACACCACACAACAAAGCAGAAAAATGTAAATAGAATGTTTCAACATTTCTATGAGTGCTTTAAATGTCCACAAGCAGTAATAACTCAAACTACATAAAATTCTCCACATAGATTATATAGAATTCTGGAAATTCTTCTTGCAATAACAATGGTAGAGCATCATTAATTGATGAGTTTTCTTCTTCTTTCGAATAGGGCTACTTTGGACCACGCTTGTTCAACTGATGGGCTTTGATCTTTGCCCTGTATTGTCGCATCTTATGCCGGTGCAACTCCTTTCTCTCTTCTGTCCAGGGGGTACCTTTCCTTCGTGGTTTTTCCTGAAATCCACGGATTTCCTTCAGGGTGTGTCTCAAAGACTGTTTGTTTTGGAGATCTGTTATTCCCAGTTTTTTAATATCCTTCTCGGTTTCTGTCAACCAAGTGGTACGGTAACAGACGGTTGGTTAGTCGGTTTGGAGGTAGTCTTGCAACATGGCCATCGAAAGCTACCCTTCTTTTCCTTGCACAGTCAGAGAGCATCTCAATATGTTCGTAGAGCTCAGAGTTAAGCCGCCTTCGGAATTCCCAATCTTCCTTTGCCGGGCCTACACTGAAAAAAGTACACTCTAAAAATTACAGTTTAAATAGTAACATCGCTCTTACAAATTTGAAACTGTAAAAACTAACAATTGTTTTTTTTTAAATTACAGTTTCCGGTATTATTAGTAAATATGTTTTAAAAATTACAGTATGCGACTGCATTCTTTACAAATTTGTATTTGTAAGGCCGCGGCTATTATTTAAACTGTAATTTTATGAGTGTACTTTTTTCCGTGAAGGATCTTCCTGAGAATTTTCTTCTCTCTGATTTCCGATTTATCTACCAGACCTTTTAGGTTCAAGGAAAGACACTCCATTGCATATAGCGCTTCTGGTCCTAAGACTGATATGTAGTGCTTAAGTTTCAGGTTGCGTGACAGGCATTTCTGATTGTAAGTTGATTATCAGTCGATATGCTAGTTTTAACTTAATGAGTTTTATTGTTTGTAATTAGGAATGTGTAATTTAGATTTTAATTTTTGTGAAAATATTATATATATATATATATATATATATATATATATATATATATACCTTGTGAAGTTATATTAATCTACACATTTTACACGACTTTTAACTTACAGGGCTTCAACTTTTAAAGGTCTTTCAGGTGGATTAAAAATGGATGAGTTTGACTTCATAGTAAGAGTTTCGCTCAGAAGGGGTGGTCTCTGCCTGTAGTTGGCGACTTATCTCGAGACGATTGCGTTAGATTAAACATTTGTGAAAAGATTAGGTCGGTCTGCTCCATAAGGAGATGTTCAGATGGATTATGGCTTTGTTTAAAAATTTCTAATGGTTACAAGAGATTAAGCTTCGGGCCTTTGTTGCAATTATCCAGGATTTTTAGATTATCTATTTCGGGGATTTGTACTCGTAATTGCAGGCTAGACAATGGTTAGAAAATTACTGTGTTAAAACAAAAGGCACGAAAATGGTATGAAAATCGAGTTGAAAGACTTCGTTCTGTCTGACCTACGTACACGCTATTACATTCCAAACAATGACTCTCGTGTACATCGGATTTTTTGAGGGGAACGATTTTTTCTTTAGCATTAAATAATATGTGGGATAAAAGAAGTTTTAAACGCTACTTGTATATTTTGCTTCCGCAAAACTTAATTTGTTCGTATGTTTTGCCAAAATATGGGAGAGAAATGAAAGTTTTTTCTGAATTTGGAGTTATTTTTGGGTCATTTTGATTTGGTTCCGTTAGTTTTTATTAAATTTTGGATGAGTGAAACCATTCTCTTTAGCAATTGACATATTTTTGTGTATAATTCTTTAGTTCTCTTGTCAGCTATAAGAGGGATAGCAAGGCTCGGTGTATTATGGAATGATAAGCAGCTAATTGATGTGATACCCGTGAATAATGCATCAAATTTAAGGCTTACGTTCCGTCCGTAAAATTGGAATATTTCCATATTTTATCCCACTTTACCATATGTAAGGGATGGAAGGTCGAGTAAGGGATGCATGAGAAACAGAATTTCAAAAAGTTACTTGAGAAGAATAATAAAAGTTATATAAAAAGTAAGTTATTTATTCTTTCTTATAAATAACAATATTTTGATTCCTTTATAGTTTAGAAGAATCTGTATCAAAACTGGAAGGCGATTATGTATTGGACATAAAGTAGAGATATCATTCAATAACATTTTCTTGTTTGATAAATGGACATCCACTAGAAATGTTTTCTCGTGCGATGGTGAAACTTTTCCTAGAAAAACAGTCTTATCGTAAAAATTTGTTGAAAAATATTTTCGTATACAAATATATAAGAATGTATCGACACATAAAGCAGAAAAGTTTTAATTGTTTTCCGTGTCAATTTAATTAAATGAATTTAAAAAATAATTGGAATATTATTTATAACAAATAGTATTCCTTAAATTAGTCAGTTTTACACAATTACATAATTTACCAAAACAGGATTACATTCGAAGAAACCACATAAGATATACATATTAATAATTATTTATTAATTTATTTATTATTTAATTAAATTTAAATTAATTATTTTGAAAAATGAATTGAAGTTGAAATTTAGTTCTAAACAAAAGCAGGAAACGCAAATGCGGATATGAAATAAAAGCAATGCGGATATTAAATAAAAGAAATGAGTGATATTACAAAAGGAAACTGTAAGAGAATACTACAGGCATCACCTGCCTGCTAGAGAAGCTAAATAATGCTAAAGAAGAAGTTAGAGATTAAATAAAATAATATAATGTGAAACCTGGGACGCACGAGTCTCATTCGGATTGTGGGGGAGAGTCGACATCATACAAGAGGCGAGTCGGAGCAGAGCGTCTCGGTATATCCCAACCAACAAATAAACTCAAAACCAAATCCAAAACTTTTTTAGCAACGTTCAACATTAAGACCCTCCCACAAACTGGCAAACTGAAAACTTTCACAGAAGCCCCAAATGAAAACCAGATATCTATAATTGCACTACAAGAAACAGGTTACCCAGACGAAGAGACTTTCGATTCAATTTCGATTTAATAGTAGGGCTCAAAAGAGGGTCCTCAGTGGATCTATTATGCTTGGAGCTGCGTTTGCTGTGAGAACGAGAATCCTTAAATCGGTCACAAACTTTGAACGAGTAAATGACAGATTATCTGTATAAAAAATCAAATGCGCCAACAAAACCTACAGTCTAGTTAACGCACATGCCATCACAAATGATAAGAACAGATCTGACCCGGACAAAGTGGATAACTTTTGGAACCTCATGGATGAAAAGCTTCTCAAAATTCCTAAACACCATGTAAAACTTCTTATGGGGGACTTCAATGCCCAACTTGGACGAGAACGCAAGTATAGGATAATCTTTGTTAACTATCCTGCCCGCAAGAGAACCAATGAAAATGTTAAGAGATAGGTCTCCATTTGTGAAAACCATAACTTCCAGATCATTTCAACATACTTTCGCCACCTCCGCGGAAATCAGAATACATGGAGATCTTCTGTCGACACCATCGGAGAGTTCCAAATAGATCACGTCGCGATTTCCCTGAAAAACAGCCCTGAGATTATGAATATAAAGGCTAAAAAAGGAATAAACGTGGCGTGAGACCATTACATGTACATAATTAAATTCAAACCGGTCCCTGCAAACACCAATAGGACACCCAAATATATTATTCGCTTTGGCAATGACAAACTCCAGCAGAAAGTAAAAGAGTTAAAGGAAAAGGCTCGACCAATGCACTCTGTCTTTAACAACACAAGAAACCGTTTGATTGAGGCGCCAAAGAAATTGCTGAAATTAAAAGAAGCAAGAAACACGCCTGGTGGAATGATACCTGTGTTACAATTCTCAAAAAGGCTCGATGTATGGAAAACATATTATTCAACAAAATCGCAATCTGATTGGGAATCCTACAATGCCCAACGAGGCCAGACAGCTAAAGTGATCCGAGCTGAGAAGCGTAAATATGAAAAGTCACTTATTGAGAAGATCGACCAAAACTTTAACTGTAATGACACCAGAGACTATTACAGAACGTTCAAAAGGAAACTTACGGGATATAAACCTCCGTCGTTCTGCTTTCAGCGAAAGGACTGTACACTGGCGACCTCAACCGAAGAAAACTGTAACATCCTAGCTGACTACTTTAAGAACCTACTAAATTACGATCAATCCAAAAATACCAAGACCCAGGAACCCATTCACAGATACCCAAAATCGAGACCACCCAACAAAGATGAAATCAAACATCACGTTGTTTAATTCAAAAATAACAGGGCACCAGGAGAAGACTCTGTAGTTGCAGGACTTTGGAAATATGCCGCTGAAGAAGCAGTTAAGATCTTGCGGAAGCAAAGAGAACAAAATTGGACAGAAGAAATCCTACCTGTAGATTGGAAAACAGCCTTGATCCATGCATTATACAAGAAAGGCCTGAAAAACGTTAACAACTAGGAGACAACGAGGAATATCCCTCTTACAGGTAAATTCTCTCAATTGCTATCCTGGAGAGATTATAAGCTGAAGTAGAGCATCAAATAGTCCAAGGTGGTTTTAGAAAGGGTCGTGCAACTGCCGAACAGATCCACAACCTCCAAACGATCATCAGATATTGCAATCTCAGGTCCAAACCGTACGTGTCGGTCTTTGTGGACTTTAAAAAGGCCTATGATTCAATAGACCGCGGCGTCCTGCTGATCGTCCTCAACGAATTTGGGGTTGACCTAACACTGCTGGCACTAATTTGAGCCACCCTATCTGAAACATAATCCAAAGTAAAGTTCCTAGGGTGTCTATCGGACTCTTTTGAAGTCAATACGGGGGTCGGACAAGGTGACGGGCTCTCTCCAATGCTTTTCAACTGCGCTCTCGAAAATATCATTAGGACTTGGCGAACGCAATTATTAGAAGCTGAGCAGAATACCTCAAATATGGAGAAACACAACTTCACAAAGATCTACATAAACTAGTACTAGCCATATGGAAATGGGAAGCCTTGCCAGACGAATGTAACGAAGGTACTACCATCCCCATTCATAAGAAGGGAGACCGTATGAAATGTATCAACTACAGGGGAATATCGCTACTGAACGCAGCATACAAGATACTCTCCAATGAGCTATTGAGATGCATATCACCGTATGCGTAGGAACAAATTGGCGACTATCATTGTGGCTTCAGACCAAAGAGGTCAACCGTGGACCAGATATTCAGAATCCGACAACTACTGGAGAAACACTGGGAATTCAATAAAGACGTGCACCAGCTGTTCATGGACTTTAGACAAGCTTATGACACCATTATACGCGACAGTGTCTGGATATCCATGTAAAATATAGGTATACCACAGAAAATCAACACTCTCACGAAGTTATATATATATATATATATATATACATATATATATAAACAATACCAGATATCGCGTTAAAGTAGGAAACCATATAACAGAGGAATTTTCGAGAGGCCAATTTTCGACCATATAACAGAGGTCATGGATCGATTGAGACAGGGAAAGGGACTGTCGCCTCTACACTTTATCATAGTCCTAGATATGGCTATCAAGAAGATGAATATCATCACGGAAGTATTTACTAACCAGGGGCGACAGATGATCCTCGCTTTTGCGGACGACATTGATGCGGTCGGAAGAAGTACTGTCGAAGTCAAGGAAAGCTTCCTGAAAATAGAGAAGGAATGTAAGAAAATGGGCCTCAACATCAACGAGGAAAAAACCAAATAAATGCACATTACCCGACAACCAACCAGGGACATAATCGGATAGAATATAACGATGGACACCTATAACTTCGAATGTGTCAGACAGTTTAAGTACCTCGGAGCCACGATATGCTCAGACAACGACTGCAACGAAGAGATTAAAACACGAATACATAGTGGCAATAGGTGTTTCTTTTGCCATGCGAACCCTCATGCTATCCAAAACGGTGTCGAGAGTATTAAAGCTGAGAGTGTACCAGGCTGTAATAAAGCCGAATATCTGTTATGGCTGTGAGATCTGGACCCTTACGAAACACATTGAGCTTCTACTAAAGCGGGCTGAAAGGAAGAACCTGAGAAGAATATTGGGCCTCGTCAAGGACCCAAACACGAAGCAAAGGACGAATGAAGGACTATTACCATATATAACTCCAGGACCTATACCAAAAGCCGGATATAGTCAAATCAATAAAATCCCAGCGTCTGAGATGGGGTGGACATGTCCAAAGACATGACGACCGACTGATCAAGATATTATGGTAAGGATACCCAACAAGAAAGAGACCGCTGGGGCGGCCGAGAATCAGATGGAAGGAACATTTTAAAAGATCTACAGACTATGCAGGTATATGACTGGAAAAAGGCCATGATCGACCGGGACCGATGGAGGCAAATCGTTAACGCAGCCAAGACCCACCAAGGGTTGTAGTGCTACCCAGAAAAGAAATAAGAAGAAGAATATAGCCCTATGAGAATGGGAACAGAATCCAAGGGGATTGTGGTTGACTGTCTAGCATTCGCTGACGATCGCTATTCTGTCAAACGACATAGAAACTGCTAGGATTCAAATCGACCTTCTAAAAGAAATCGCGGAACAAACTGGCTTGCAGATATCATTTGAAAAAACAGAAGTAATGACCAACATCAAAGATGCTACAGAAAAACTCCAGACAAAATACGGGATGATCAATCGAGTGGAAACATTTAAGTACCTGGTAGAGATCGTGCCCGCCTCACGGCATTATGGTCTTCTCAAATGAATGGACGGAAGCAGGCTGACAAAACAGATTTTTCACCTTTCTAACTCCAAACACCACAATGCCCTGGTTTATAAATACCAAAGAAGACCTCAAAATACTGCATCTAAAACCTGACGACGCCTTCAATAGATATCTCGCAAAAAGATATTTATGAATGGGATAAACCGAAATGAACAAAAAGGAAGACAAGATACCACCTGGGCAGCTGAGCACAAGTTGGTCCATTCACAGAGTATGAGGGAATTCTGGGCTCAGAAGAAAGCGACACAAACAGCCAAGTGTAACAAGACTTAACGTAAGGTCCTAGACGGCCTCAACGAATACTAATAATATACTTTTAATAGAGATTTAAGAGTGAAAACTAAATTGTAGAATATAGGTACATCTCAAATTGGCAAGTAATTTAACAAAACCAATTAGCATTTAAGTGAGTATTTTAAAGACCAATATTTGATTATAATTAATTTTTCGAATACCGTAGACCAGGCAAATCGATTGATTATACAATATAATTTGTGATGCATCAATAAGTTTCCACATCCACTAATATTTTCCTAACCGCGATTACATATTTGAAGTAGAGCTAAGGTAAACATATTCTGTGTACTTCTATTGTACTGTAAACTAATTAAAACTTCAGTTCTTCGTAAATCACTGGTTTTTAACCGGTTTTCGACGAAACGCCGCATAATATAGAGTACTCTGTGAGATTGTTACAAAGATTCCCCAAAAGTATGAATACACATACAAGCTAGGAAACTAGCTTGAAGAAAAAAATATTAGCTGTTTTATTACACATCTGATATCGACAGAATTCAGAAATGCTTTCAGTTTTACGATCTTAGAGACTTTGGTGTTGCGCAATTTCTGTTAAAACTAAAGTGTTCCTTGGCAACGAAAAGGCAAAAAGTCACCGTTTTAAACGTAATCCTTATAGCACTTTCGACTTTCTAATATTGCGCAAAAAGTACTTCTTGACATACGTTTTTTATACGAGAAATGCCACTTCTCGTATGTTCACATAACCTGGGTAAGGCACGCAAATGTTCAATATCGCTAGGTTTCATTAAAAAAAGAAATAAATAAATAAAAAGAACACAATCAAGACCTCGTTATTAAAAAACTGACGTGAAAGTGTCAGAAATTTTTTTCATTACTAAATAATAATATAAATTAAAGAAAACGTTTTAAAATGAGTGTAAATTCTATGGTGATACCGGACACTGAGTTCTTATGACGAATCCACACCACAGGAGACAATTGAAAAAGCAAATTCTTCATTTTTGATTACATTTTTTTTGGATGGCCCCTAGATTCCAAACTTGAAAATTTATTGCAAACTTAAATATTGGACGGAATATTCCTAAGGTCCAGTGTTCTGGAATTTTCTCTGTGATCCATATTTCAATTAGATGTTGGTGGAGATTTATGACCGCAGGATTTCCAGCATTCTTCCAGCTTTTTTAGAAATACATTTTCTTTACCACACGCCTTGTAATCTTTTAGTTCCTGAATTGCTACGTCTACCTCATTGATAGTTGGAAGATCTATTAGATCTGGGGTGGTTATACTAGTGTCTACTTAAATGTTTCCAGTGGATCATCACAATTTAAAAACTTGTTGAAAGTCTCTGCAAAGAACTCTGATTTTCCTTGATTACTATGAGCCAACTTTTCTGACTCATCTCTCAGGCCTAGTTCGCACTAGGCTTATAATTTAGTAGAGTAGCGAGTAATTTAGTGGCTAAACTACCCGCTACTGCACAGAAATCGTTCGCATTACGGTCCAGTACAGTACGGTCCCGTTACGGTCCAGTAGTGTTTTGTAAGATGGACGGGCTACAACGCAATAGAGTGAATAAACTGATATATTCATTGCATTTTCTAAATCCAAGCATGCCGATTGTTTGTTTTTATAGTGCGGGGACTTAATATTCAACAAGCATTCATGTTCGACGTATTTGGAAACAAATTTTAAAGTAGTTTTTTTTTTGTCCAGCGAAACGACATTTCTGCGGCCACTAATGAACTCGACTAATCTACAGGTTCGGACTTGTTTAGCCGGTGAACCTGTGAACACGGACGCGTGGTGGGAGTCGGACTCACCCGATAAAATTGAGTAAAATGGATCGACTCGACGTAATCATTCACTAAACTACTTGACTAATTTTTTGTGGTTCGCACACAGTAAGCCACTAACTTGCTCGCTACTCTACCAAATTACTAGCCTAGTGCGAACTAGGCTTCAGCGTCAATGTTGGGGACTCCTAATTTCTAAGATAGCTGCCAAAAGTTTTGCAATAATCTCTTGACTGTTTCTTCTGGAAGTTCTCTTCTATCTTTTCTAGGGTATTTTTAAGATGTTTGCTTTTTGTCTGTCTGATGATTTTATAGGTGGCCTTTCTTTGCTAAATTAGTTCTAGGTGTGATTCTTCAGAATTTTGGGCTTGATGCTTTATCCAAGCTTGGTATCTTCTTCGGCGTATTAGATTTGATAGATCCTTTATCTGATTTTTGTATTCTTATTTTTTTTAAGACAGTAGGGACGAATTTTTCTGGGATATTTTCTTAACCATTGATGTTAATTTTATTTTGATATTCACAACATAGTGGTCTGACCCTGAGTCTTCACCCGTTAAAACTTTGACGTTGTAGATTTCACGTTGGTGAAATTTATCTATGCATACATGGTCCAGATGCCATTCACCTTTTCGAAAATCAGGGTGTTTATGGGTTTTTAATTTGTGAGGTTTCATTTTAGAATATGTTTATTTTGAGACCAGGTTATGGTTTCTACAAGTTACTTAACTTTGACCATTTTTGTTGGTCCATTTATATGCTGGCCTTTTTTTAATGATGTCTTTGTGTCTTCTTTCTTGCCGCAGTTGAGCATTGAAGTCGCCAAGGAGAATTTTTATGTCTGATGGAGGAATGTCGATTAAGACTTGATCCAGTAGAGCCCAAAATTTCTGTGTTTCTTCTTTGTACTCCAGAGTATTATTTTTCTGAATGGCGGGAGCATGTGCATTGATAATTGCGTATGTCTTACTTACAGATTTCAAAGTTAGATTTGCAAGTCTAGGGGACTGAAATTTGAATTCTATGATACAGGCGGTAATTTTGAGATCTATAAGAAATCACATTGGTAAATTGTCGACAGTTTTTAATTACTATTTTTCCAGGCATTACTTTATAAAGTCGGTATTCCTGTGATTCCTTAGGGTCTTGATCACTGTTTCTGATTTCTGGAAAAGGCATACTTACAATTTTGTGTTTCCATGATGTCAGTGACAGTTTTTAATTTTCCAGTTTGGCACAAGGAGTTAGGACTTTGTGTGTCGAGAAGAATGAGATTTGTTAAGTTTTAATCCTTTGATCCTTCATTATCTTCTGAATGACAGCCCACCGAATCCCACTGCTCTCTTTCCTGTAATTTGTGGTTGTTGTCGGTGGAATTCTTCTTCAAAAGACTATTAATGGTCGACTGTCTAAGGCAGTGATTCTCAACATTTGCAACATTGCTGCCTCTCTTAATCATTCTCTCAAATTCAACATCCAATCGGGAGGCTGGTCGGGTGTTGAATTTGTACAATTTTTATACATCTTCCTTCTCCACTCCACTCCACATTTGAACTATTTGGCCATTAATGAACTCGAGTAATGTACAGGTTCGGACTTGTTTAGCCGGTGAATCAGTGAACACGGACGCGTGGTGGGAGTCGCTACTCGCCCGATAAAATAGAGTAAAATGGATCGACTCGACGTAATCATTCACTAAACTACTTGACTAATTTTTTGTGGTTCGCACACAGTTATCCACTAAATTACTCGCTACTCAGCTAAATTACTAGCCTAGTGCGAACTAGGCTTCAGCGTCAATGTTGGGAACTCCTAATTTCTAAGATAGCTGCCAAAAGTTTTGCAATAATCTCTTGACTGTTTCTTCGGGAAGTTCTCTTCTATCTTTTCTAGGGTATTTTTAAGATGTTTGCTTTTTGTCTGTCTGATGATTTTATAGGTGGCCTTTCTTTGCTAAATTAGTTCTAGGTGTGATTCTTCAGAAGTTTGGGCTTGAAGCTTTATCCAAGCTTGGTATCTTTTTCGGCATATTAGATTTGATAGATCCTTTACCTGATTTTTGTATTCTTATTTTTTTTAAGACAGTAGAGACGAATTTTCTACTAGTTTTTTTCTGGGATATTTTCTTAACCATTGATGTTAATTTTATTTTGATATTCACAACATAGTGGTCTGACCCTGAGTCTTCACCCCTTAAAACTTTGACGTCGTAGATTTCACGATGGTAAAATTTATCTATGCATACATGGTCCAGTTGCCATTCACCTTTTCGGAAATCACTGTGTTTCTAGGTTTTTGATTTGTGAGGTTTCATTTTAAAATATGTTGATTTTGAGACCAGGTTATGGTTTCTACAAGTTTCAAACTTTGACCATTTTTGTGGTCCATTTATATGCTGGCCATTTTTTAATAATATCTTTGTATCTTCTTTCTTGCCGCAGTTGAGCATTAAAGTCGCCAAGGAGAATTTTTATGTTTGATGGAGGAATGTCGATTAAGACTTGATCCAGTGAAGCCCAAAATTTCTGGGTTTCTTCTTTGTACTCCAGAGTATTACTTTTCTGAATGGCGGGAGCATGTGCATTGATAATTGTGTATGTCTTACTTACAGATTTCGAAGTTAGATTTGCAAGTCTAGGGGACTGAAATTTGAATTCTATGATACAGTCGGTAATTTTGAGATCTATAAGAAATCACATTGGTAAATTATGGACAGTTTTTAATTACTCTTTTTCCAGGGATTACTTTATGAAGTCGGTATCCCTGTGATTCCTTAAGGTCTTGATCACTATTTCTGATTTCTGGAAAAGGCATAATTACAATTTTGTGTTTCCATGATGTCCGTAACAATTTTTAATTTTCCAGTTTGGCACTAGGAGTTAGGACTTTGTGTGTCGAGAAGAATGGGATTTGTTAAGTTTTAATCCTTTGATCCGTCATTATCTTCTGAATGACAGCCCACCGAATCCGACTGCTCTCTTTCCTGTAAATTGTGGTTGCAGTCGGCGGAATTCTTCTTCAAAAAACTATTCGACTAGGTCGACTGTCTAAGGCAGTTATTCTCAACATTTTTTTTTTGTAGGGGTACACTTCTAACAAATTCAAAATTTGGCGGCACACAAACAATAAAATAGGTTTTTTTTATAGGAATTTTTTTATAAAATAGGTTTAAATTTTTTTTACTTATTTAGCGATCATTATTTCGGGAACGTTGGAGGGTTCTTTCCAAATACATGTATTTTTTTTAAATTCGAGGTTGTACGTGTACCCTTCTATACCTCTAACTTTTCCTGCATCTCTATCTCTATCAACAATTCTCCTACAATCATTTCTTAATTGCTGCCTCTCTTGATCATTCTCTCAAATTCAATACCCAATCGGGAGGCTGGTCGGGTGTTGAATTTGTACAATTTTTATACATCTTCCTTCTCCACTCCACTCCACATTTAGTTTTCCCAGAATTACGTATACCTTCTTTTATAACCGCTTTAAACACTTCCTTCGCGATCCATTCATCTCCCATTCTTTCCACTTTACATTCATACTACAACGCAAACGTGGCACTATGTACCACGGTGTCCATTTTTCCAGTTGTTACGCTCATTTCAACATTTGTACTTGCATTCTCTCTATTTCTTTCTCTTTTCTTCCACTTTCACACCCCATACTACTGAACCATACATTAAAATACTACGCACAAACGTCTTTCATATAACCATTTTCTTTGCATTCAGTCTTTCATATACACCAGAAACCGTTTGAAGCCACCCAGGATTTCTCTACTATGTAATTTATGTGCTCTTTAAAAAAACTATCCTTGCTAAATGTGAATCCAAGGTATTTGAAGTTGCTAAATTGTTCTATTCCCTTCACTCACTATTCAAATTTTGCACATTTCTTTTTTCTCTCTTTTGAAAAGCAACCATTTTCGTCTTCTTTACATTCACCACAAGCTCTCGTTTCTCCAGGAACATTCATCCTTCCTATCACCTCTCTCATTTCTGCAAACGTGCTTGCCAATACAACCATGTCGTCAGCATAAGCCAGACTCCACATTTTTCCCAATGATTTGCTCACTTGCATCTTGCGTAACATTTTCCATATCTGCTATGTAGATGTTGACCAGCAACAGAAACCCCTTGAAACACTTGGAAACCTTCTCTTCCACTTTAAAGGTGCTCACAGACCGGCGCGAAAGTTTCCTTGCCGCGACCGCTGCGATATCGCGGCGGACCGATTGATACGGCGGCTTATGTACATGTTCAGACCAACAAGCGACGAAAATCGCGCATGTTGGTCTGAAGATGTACATAAGCCGCAGTATAAATCGGTCCGCCGCGATATCGCAGCGGCCGCGGCAACGAAACTTTCGCGTCGATCTGTGAGATCCTTAACTCTGCAATATGTATACCCATACAAGTTTCTAATACTTCTCGTAACTTGACTAGATATGGCACTGCCACATTCGTTTCCTAATGATCGAGTCATAAGCTGCCTTCAGGTCAACGAAATACACTTTACTCTTTGGTTTTGTCAATTCTATATGCACTATGAAGTTAAGTGTAACTAGGTGCTCAGTTGTTACTCGTCCTTGTCGGAACCCAGCTTGAACTTCCGGTAAAATACTTTTATTTTATCTCTCCCTGCAGCTTAAACTGTAGAACCTTGGCGTATACTTGGTTCGACGCGTTTTTGGCGGCAATTGATTCGGGATAACACTATTTCAGTTGACGTGCTGTAAAAATTACGACACACCTCATTAGACATCTTTTCCCGTCTCGTTCCGTTTCCAATAAATAGTTTACATTTCTAAAATTTGGCGGCACACTTTAAAAATTTGGCGGCACACAAAAGTGCCGCGGCACAGTGGTTGAAAATCACTGGTCTAAGGTATCACCTTGATGAGAGGATAAATCCTCGAATTACAATTCTGAATGTTGTTCATAAAGGTGGTGATGAAGGATGACAGATGACAACATGAAATTGTGAAGACGGAAAAAATAGAATGGGTTCGACACTTCGGCCAAATCGGCCAAAGAAAGACGAGGCCATTAAAGGGCGTAAAAATGAAAGAAACCCTTAGCCTCCATACATAATACCTGCGGGGTCAGAAAAGAACAAGAGTTAACCAAGAGAGGTTAGATAGGATAGATGAAAGGGAGGTGCCTGGCACAAGTAAGTGGAAACAATGCCAGATATATTATTTACGACAAATATTATATATGACTTATTTAATTTTATAAATTATTTAATAAGATAAATAAATATTTTAACTTTTCACAAAAAATAGAATATTTTGTAACTAGGGCGGTAGGTTGTCAATTGGACACGAGAGCGCAAATCGGCGCACGAACGAAGTGAGTGCGCACATTCGCTCGAGAGGACCGTGTTACAAACAATATTTTTTAATACTCATGCAAGGGGATGTATCTTACAAATTTGGGATCCAGGTGCCATCCAAAATAATAGAATCAAAAATGAAGAATTTAGTTTGCTTTTTCAATTGTCTCCGGTGGTGTGCATTCGTTATAAGACCTCTGCTCTGTCTCCGGTATTACCGTAGAATTTACACTCACTTTAAAACGGTTTCTTTGATTTTTATTTTTATTTTGTATTGAAATAAAAATTCTATCAATTTCACGTCACTTTTTTAATATTGAGGTCTTGATTGTGTTTATTTTATTTATTTCATTGTATTTTTTTTAATGAAACCTACCGATATTGAATATTTGCTAGCGTTACCCAAGTTATATGGCAATACAACCAAAAGTGGCATTTCTCGTACTATAAAACGTGCGCCAAGTTAGTACTTTTAATGCATGAGTAATACAAAAGCATTTATTTGATTACTCATGTTACAACATGATATATTTATGAATCAATAATGAATAAACTACTGGTATAAAAAATATATAAAATATCTAAGATATATATTATAGTTAACTATGTAATATTAATGTTAGTTACAAAGTAAATAAGCTATAGGTGTAGAAATGGTCTTGAGTATTTTCGGTTAATATTGTAACAGAACTTCGGTTATCAACTAGCCTGTTTTCACAGGCTGTGGATTATCTAATATTTTGTGGACGCTTTATATAAGAATAGAAACGCACATCTGGTTTGTTTGTAACTTTTCCCAACGACTGAAAATATTTTACAATTACAGGAAAAGGTACGCACGGATTTCTTTTTATTATAATTTTTCGCAACCGACAAAAAGTGGAGTTTCCACAGAGTTGAATATAACGAAGGCTTTATTCTGTGTCTCAAGAAGAACTCCTCGCAAACTAACTTAAAGCCCCATATAAAGTCCAAAGCATATTCCAACTTCGTTTAGCGAGTTTCATATTTCATTTATACTTTTACTGCATTAGAGACAATTAACTGCTGATTTTATGAAGGAAGTTTTGTCTTGTCGGAAGTTGTTTTTTACGGAAGACTTAATATATGTGAGTCGAGATGTAATAAAGCAGGAAGATTTGTAATCTAAATTAGTTACGAAAATTGGACACTGACATAATTCTCGGAAGAATACGGATAAAAATAATCTGTCCTGATAACTTCCAGTAACAAGCTTTCTGAATATAAATCAGATAATATAATATTGAAATCTTATTTTAAATAAACAAGTCAATTCAACTATTTATAACATATTAACTAATAATAACATATTAACTATTAATAACATAATTACTAATTATAACATATTAATAATAAAATGTATAAAACAACTTAATTTCACAAATATAAAATTACTAATTATTTAAAAGTCTTGTATAGTCCTATAGACTTGTATAGTCCTACTTTGTCCACCAGATTTACAAAGCAAGGTATCCAGAATACTATCCAGGCTTAAAATTAGTTTATTTTTTAGGACGAGTTATTCTGAACCTGCTTATGTAATCGTATCTAGTTCATATTAGTTACTACAAATGAATCTAGACCAATTGGCATTATATACTGCAAACCAAATAGTGCTAACTAACCTAGACCAACTATTGCAAATTGAACTCTACTAACTACTGCAAATGATCTTACTTAAACTATTGCAAATCTAAGCAAATAAACATGTTTTTTAACCGAATTAATTATCTTGTCTAGAATTTTATAATCTACGTTGGTATGTCCTCTTCTAGTCTCATCTGTTCTTGTCTAGTACATATACACTTGCTCTGTGTTGTTTGGACCAATATGTACATAATAAGGACTTATATCTGGATTTGTATAACCCTTAATATTCATGTTGTATAAACATCGTTTATCTTGACTCATTAAACTAATTGGTTAGACTTCTTTTTATACATTGTTTAGTTTATATAGTCACGTACAATCTAGTATTTTCTAATATTATATAGTTTTCTTGTTTAATCCAGATCTATAAAATTTAGCACCATTTTGTGTAGATTTGTATACTACCGCCTAGTCATATCTATTCATCAAAAGTCCTGACAAGTCTTGTTTAACGTTAATATTGCTTTGTTTAGTCTTGAATAAGTTGTCGAATAATATCTGCTCTTGTCTCGTTTTATTTGGTCTTTTTTATCTTATTTGGCCGTGAGGGTTCTTGCGTGGTCTTATATTGTCTTTTGCAAAATTCTCTAATGTAATTTTACATATTACAGTTTTGTACACTTCTTCGAGGCGTATACATGTTTGTCAAGTTTCGTCGTGTCTTGCCTAATCTTGCCAGCTTATTCTAGTCTCGAACAATTTTGTCTGGTCTTGTTCAGTTTTAAACATTTTTGTTCTGTCTTACCTAGTTTTGTTCAATCCTGTCCTGTCTATTGAGTCTTGTGAAATCTTTTACACTCTAGTCCAGTCCTGTTCAGTTCCAGTTGTATACTATTGTTCCATCCTGTCCAGCCTTACCATATCTTGTCAAATCTTTATTATCTTATCTTGTCTAGCCTTGCACAGTTATTTTTCATGTAGTTTCTTCCATGTCTATTACAATTCAGTCTTGTTAAGATTTTTTAGTACTGTGCCAGAGTGTAGAGTTAGTTCGCCTCCACGTGGGGTACCCTGGGTAACGCTAAATGAACTAATACAAGAGGCGCCAGACAATCTTTAGATCATCTTCAGATCTCCTGGCAAGAGAATCACAGTCGCAACAAAAGATGGCACCATCAATAAATGGTTCCTCTAAGGACCAATTGACAAAGGAGCTCGGACCTAGTATACGAGTTTTGCCACTTCAATATAGAAGGCATAAGAAGAGCAAAATGCCAATTTCTGCACAGATTTTTAAAAGAAAACGATGTTGACCTGGTCGCAATTCAGGAAACGTACACTGAAAATGAAGCTCAACTCAGCTTAAGAGGAAAGATTCCAGGTTTTATATTGGGCGCTACCTATGACAGAGCCTATGGTGTGGCAACCTACGTACGCACAATCATAGAAGATGCATCCCTGATTTCCACCTCCACTGAAAATAACATCCATGAGGTAACCGTAAAACTTGGCGATATCACAATAGCTAACATTTACAAACCAACAGCTCTCACCTGGCCTGCCCATGTACTCAACCTCTACGAGCATCCAGCCATATACGTAGGGGATTTTAACAGCCACCATGAGTAGTGTGGAAGTACCGTGACAATGACATAAATGGTACGTCCCTTTTGGAATGGTCAGAGGAACATGGTATCCATCTTCTATTCGACGCCAAAGACAGAGGCATTTTCCGATCTGCAGCCTGGAAGAGGGAATATAACCCTGACCTCTGTTTTGTTACCACTGACAACAGAGGCCAACCTTTACCAGCATTAAGAAAGGTCGTGCCCGACTTGCCTCATAGCCAACACCGCCCTATTTTAATTAAAATCGGCATTAGCCTCTCAGTCATAAAACCGTTCCCACGCCCCAGATGGAACTTCAGAAAAGCTAACTGGCCTGCTTTCTCTAATAATCTCGATAAATGCTTGGGATGGATTCCACGAAAGGGCGAAAACTACGAGAGATTTACGGGGGAAATAATGAGAGCAGCAATAGCAGCCATACCTAGAGGTCACCGAAAAAGTATATACCTGGGTGGACTGAGGAGAGCGAGAGACTGTATGAAGAAATTTTTGAAAATGAAAGGCAGGAAATTGCAGATGAACTACTCCACGGCATTGATGCTGCTAGACGCGAATAATGATCTGAATCAGTTGAAAATCTAGACTTTCAAAAATCAAACAGACAAGTCCTGGTTCCTATTGCGAAAGCTAGGCAGTAGCAACCCACCAGATCGCCCAATCAATCTAGTAACGCCAAACTAGGTGGCGTCCCACATAGTGTCTACCTCAATAGCAGCCCAAAACCGTGCACGCACAACTAAAGCTAAAAAAGATCTCAAGATCATCAAGTCCACTTGTACCCTTGATACTGAGTATGCCAACCCCTTCACCTGTGAAGAAGTCACGGGGGCCCTGACCAACCAATCCATGCCGAATTCCTAAAGTATAGCGGCAAAAAATGGCTTGCAAAATTTTTCTCAAGACGGGCAATGTACCTAATCAACTAGAGAGGGCAAAAATCGTCGCTATTTTAAAACCAAAGAAAGCTAATTATACACCAAAAAACTACAGTCCAATTTCCCTCCTAAGCATGGCCTACAAACTTTTTGAAAGACTGCTATTTAACAGCATTGGTCCAACAATACTGCAACATATACCTGTGGAACAAGCCGGATATCGTACTGAGCGCAGCTGCACAGACCAAGTACTCGCACTAACTAACTACGTGGAAATTGGCTTCCAAAAGCAACTTAAAATATCTACTGCTTTCATAGACCTGTCAGCGGCATATATCACTGTGTATTGACAAGAAGTTATATATAAATTATTGCGAGCTACCCCATGCAGAAAGATGGCTTATATTACCAATGCCATGTTATCCAATAGATCTTTTCAAGTCATTATGGGCGGCAAGACCAGTACAAAAATGAAACTGAGTAATGGCCACCCACAAGGATCGGTGCTTGCTCCCCTGTTCGTTAGTCTTTGCATAGCAGACATGCCCGGAACTACATAAAAGGAGTTCGGCTACGCAGATGACTGGGCGCTCGCTACAAACCATAAAGAGTTTGGGATAACTGAGAATTCTAACAAATGACTTGGATACCCTTGGGAGATATTTTTCGCGACTGGAGAATGCAGCCCAGTGCCGCAAATACGGAAGTATCGTGCTTCCACTTAAATAACAGGATGGCCAACTAACAACTAAAAATCAACTTTAAAAGCAGACTTCTTAGTCACAATATGCACCCGAACTATTTGGGTGTCATACTCGACAGAACGATAAGCTTCAAGAAACACCTTATGAAGACAGCTGCAAAACTCAGAACCCGAAATAATATCCTGCAAAAGCTATGCGGCACCACATGGGGTTCTACAGCGTCTACACTCAGATCGACAGCACTGGGTTTAGTGTACCCCGTCGCGGAATACTGTGCACCGGTGTGGATCAACAGCCCACACATCTAACGTGTTGAAGCCCAACTCGTTCAAGCTATGCTTACTATATTAAGCACAATCAATGCCATGTCCACTTATTGGCTACCCATACTGAGCCATAAAGCTCCTCCACAAATTCGCCAAGAACAAGTTCTGGTCAGAGAGTATGGAAAAATTAACGCCGACCCTGTGTTCCGCTCCCACGTTGGAATAACCGGCAGAACCTTAAATTGGCTACGTTCACGAAAACCCCCTCTAAGAACGGCAGTAACTCTTACCGAAGAAAACATAATTGAGCGGTGGAAAGAAGAATGGGAGAAGAAGGCCACACCTGCCAACCGTGATATGCTATGCGTTACAAGCAAGCCCGAGGGTTTTGTTCAACCAAGACGAATCTGGACAAAACCTAATAGAATAAGAACTAATTGCGGCAAGTGCTCCGATTCACCTTAAAAATACCTTACCCAAATTGTGACTGCGGCGCTGAAAGAGAGACTATTAAACACCTGGTAGAGGACTGTCCAATTAATTCCTACAGTGGCAACCCTTTCGATTTGCTGATTGCGACAAAATCAATAAAATATATTTGTAACTTCAGTGTTTGTTTGTGCAATTTTGTTATTTTTGATAAAACAAATAAAATAAGTACTGTGCCTTTTTGTATAATCTATTATTGTCTTGTTCACTCTTGACCAGTCTTAACTAGTATTATTTGACCCTATCTTGAGTCCTGCTTGGTCTTGTGTATTCTTGAGGGGTCTTTTCTACTCATCTTCAACCTTCTCTAGTTTGATTTTATATAGTACAGGATTTCCACTCGTGTTCTTATTTTTTTTTTAATTTCTAGTCATATCCGTATTTGTTGATTTTTTTCAGTCTTGTCCAATGTTGACAGCTTTATGCAGTAGTCTCCAGTCTCGTACAGTCTTTTTGTACAATCTTAAGCTATGTCCAGATATGTCTAATATTGTTTCATCCTACCCAGCCTTGATCATATAATTTGGGATGTTTTCGCAGGTCATTATTCTCTTGTGCGGCCTTGTCCAGTTATTTCCCAAGTAGGGAAATTTTTCCCCCATAATTCAGTCCTGTCCAGTCTTATTCAGTCTTGTGCCTACTTGTAAAATCTATTATGTCTTATTCACTCTTGTCCAGTCTTACGTAACTTAACCACTTTCCTTCTTTTCGTTCAATTTTGTCCAATCTTTTTCAGATTTTTCCAGTCTTATCTAGCCCTGTCCCGTTCTCTCTAGTCTTGCCAACCCAATCTAGTCTAGGCAAGCCTTATCTATTCTACCCTACTTTTGTTAAGCCTTATCTAATCTACAAAAAAAATCTACAAAAAGTTACGACGTATCCGATCGAAAAGAGTAATATACAAAAAAAATAAAATCATATTAATGAGCTCTATTTAGAAAATCCAATTGAATTAAAAAAAAAACCTAATATCAGTTATAGAGACATAAGAGACATATAGAGACTATAGGGATATAAACATGAATCACTAGTTTTTCTATGTGGAATCCGTATCTGCTGAAGAAATATTCATTGCGATAATGAATTTTAAAAACACAAAAAGTCATGGAGATGATGAAGGCTCTCGCACAATTTTATAAAGCATTAATTTCTATTACAAACAACTCAGTCGAATTTGGAATCTTCCCGGATAGTTGAAAGCATTCAATTTTAATATCATTTTATTACATTTATTTTTTAAAAAGGAGACAGAAAATTGCTGGATAATAATCACACCACCAATAATAAGACCAATAATTACACATCGTTTTCCTAGATTTTAGAAAAAGTTATTGCGAATATCGTTCATTCCTCACACTTTGGACCACGCTTATTCAACTGTTGCGCTTTGATCTTTGCCCACTATTGGCGCATCTTCTGCCAGTGTAACTCCTTTCTCTCTTCTGTCCAGGGGGTACTTTTGCTTCGGGGTTTTTCCTGAAATCCACGGACTTGCTTCAGGCTGCGTCTTATAGACTATCTATTTTTAAAATCTGTTATTCTCATTTCTTTAATATCCTTCTCGGTTTTTGTCAAGCAAGTGGTACGAACCTTCTTGTTCTGCCAGCAATTGAACTGACGGTTTGATAGTCGGTTTAGAGGCAATCTTGCAACGTGGCCATAAAAAGCTACCGTTCCTTTCCTTGCACAGTCAGAGAGCGTCACAGTCTGCGAACGCATTTAGAGATGTTCGTAGAGCTCAGAGTTATGTCGCCTTGGGAATTCCCCATCTTCCTTTACCGTTCCTAGGATCCTCCTGAGGATTCTCCTATCTCTGCAGCCTGTTTTCTGAGGCAATTTACCTGCATTGTTGCCATTTCAAGAGAATCAGCAATCAGTGACATGTCATCTGCAAAGTCCAGGCAATCTACAACCACTCCATCGTTCTTACGTCCCATATATATATTCCAATCTGAACACCTAAGTTGACTAGTTCCTTGCGCTATTCTCTCATAAGTTTATGAAGGACAAAGTTGAAGAGAAATGGGAAAAGTCCATCTCCTTGTCTTATTCCTCTTTTTATTTCAAAGCTTTCTGCGATATGGCCTCTAAATTTATTATTGGAATGGGAGTAGGTCAAGGTTTCTAGGATGAGTCTGGGGAATTTGTTGTCTAGCCCTAGTTCCGGGAGTACTTTCTTAGGCGTTTTTCTATCAAGAGAATCGCAGGGCTTCCTAAAATCAACAATGGTGAGAAAGTACTGAACCAAAAGGTTACAGTTGTCCTTGTCGTTATAAGCCAGTTTGTCTTGTGAGTCTCTGAAGTGGAGGCTTGGCGGAGCGTATTTTCTGAGTGTCTGCTTGTAGGTTCCAAAGAAATCTCTGGAATTATTCTTAGCAAAGCTCGCTTCGATTTGGGTTAGTTGGTTTTGTGTGAAGTTTCGTTTGGTTTCTCGAATTATCTTGGCCGTAACCTATCTTTGTTCTAAAAAGTTATGCCAATTTTCCTTGGCTTTTTTGGCATTCCACTTCACCCAGGCTATCTATTTTGGGCCTATTGCATTGTCACAGTCTTCAGTCCACCACGGATGCTTCCATCTTCTAGCGAGAAGGGCGAGTTCATTGGCCGCCTTGACAAGAGTCTTCTTCCGTTGGTCCAAGCTGTTTTGGTCTGTGTTGTTCAGTCTCTGGCTTACTTCTTGACTGTTCTTGAATCGCTCTACGTCAAATCTTACCATTTTGGAAGTTCTGTGTAATCTAGTGTTTCTAGGCTGGCGTCTTATTTTGATCTTTGAAAGGTAGTGGTCTGAGTCCAGAATGGTGCTTCTTAGTACCTTCACGTTTTGTATTTCCTTTTAGATTTTCGTGAAAGGGCCACATGATCTATCTGGAATTCACCCAGGTTGGTATTAGGTGAAATCCAAGTCTTCTGCTTCCTTGGCAAGTGTTTGAAGGCTGTAGACTTCATGAGCAACCCAAAAGTCTTACACAGATCCACCAATCGTTCTCCGTTGCGGTTGGTACGCTTATGCACCGGATAATTGCCCATGTTTCTGTATTTTTTCTCTTTTCTCAATTGAGCTTTAAAGTCACCAAGCAGTATGACGGTGTGCCTCTTTTGAAGTTTAGAGATAATATCTTCTAAGTCTTCCAAGAGCGTCTGTTGTCCTGCTTGATTGGAGCATTTACATTGAATATATTGTAGCCCTTGTTTATGCATTTGAGAGAGAGGATGGATACACGACTACTCGGGGAGATAAAGTCGGTGACTGAATCAAGTATCCTGTGACTGATTATAAATCCTGTGCCTAAGTGGGGTAGGTACGTTATTCATTACCCGCTGACCCACTTTTCCTTTGAGGATTCTGTAGCCATTGGGACTCGAACGCATGTTCGTCCGTAAATCTAGTTTCCTCGAAGGTTCCAAGTAGTTTCAGGAGGAAGTAGGAAGGTTCCAAGTAGGTTCAATCAAATGTTTCAGTTTACCCACTTTTGGCAGTGAGTTGGCATTAAATGTTGCAAAGAAGGACTCCCCATAATCCGAAGGTCCGCTAAATAGGTGACGGTGGATTGGTTACCACCTGGAGTAGTGCATTTAGCGAAATTTTCCCTCATGCTTAGTGGAGGAATGGTCTTCGTGGGACAGTGGCGAGCCACTGTCCAAGATACTACCCAAGTTGTTAGCTTTGGAGACTTATTATTCGGCGTTGTCACCCCTAGACAGGTCGCCTTTACTGCGGCTAAGTAGTCCTGTCCACGCCACTCTTCCCAGGTGCTAGGGTCCGTGCCATTGTTTCAAAAGGTACGTATTATTACTAGGTCCAGATCTGTTTTAGATTTTTTTTGTTTGTTCATAATTTCTAGTAGGTTTCGTTTATAAAATGTCAAATTAATTAAACGTCAAATTTAGATATTCTCTTCAAAATGGAAATCACTAATTCACTTTGTTAAAAGCATTCAGTTATAATAATGCTATTTTAAAACAACATTTATTTTTAAAAAAGGAGACAGAAAATTCTTAGATAATTACCGACCAATACGCATACTATCTTCATTCTCCTAGATTTTTCAAAGAGTTCTTTCGTTCTTTAATAAAAATAATTTGTTCTGTGAAATCCTGCATAGCAACACAATAGGGAAAACCATACAAACAGCTTGCTTCTATTTCGTAGAAAGTATTTTAAAAAAGTCTGGATGCACACAAAAATTCGTGTGGAATTTTTATTGACCATTCTAAAGCGTATGATATTGTCGATCACAATATACTTCTGAAAAGCTGGAGCAGTATGGTGTTAGAGGAGTTGGACACAAAATATTTAGAATTTATCTATTGCTTAAAACCCAGTAAACAAAATTATGTACTACAGAATATGGTTCTATAAAATGTACTACATCTACCATAACAGTGGGATGCCACAAGGTAGTATAGTAGGTCCAATTTTAATTTCAATTAATTTAAATGACCTCCTGAATTCAATATATCATATAACTCAGTTAATATATTTTGCAGATAACACTATATTCTTGGTGACTGGAAAAAGTATGGAAAAAGTCATTATACGTGCTAATACTACTTTTATACTTGTAAAAACTTAGCTCGATACGAATAAATTGTTGCAAAACAAAAACCAATTTAAAAACATTCAGAACATAAAGACCAGGTTCTTTTAAGAAAAAATCAATTTGTTCTTAAAAGAAGTCGCAATAGGCGAAAATATGATATATGTCAGTGGAAATTCTCTCAAAACTCATTCGCAAAACTCTTCGGCATAGATTTAGATATGTATTTATGCTGGGATACGCAAATTAAAAATCTAGCACTAAACATGAACACAACGCGATATGCTCTGCGTATCCTGCAAACCATGTGAGAATAGAAGTTCTAAAAATGGCGTACTATGCAATTTACTTAATATTGTCTCACAAAACATTTAAAGAGAGAATTAATCACGGGTAGTCAGGACTTAGAAATCAACTTCCTCAGCAACTCAATGATAGGAAGTCCTAATAAAAGGACGAAACGTTCAACTAGAATCAAAACAAAGTTCTGATTTCCATGTCCTGACTACCTGTCAATAATTCTCCTATTATTTAATAATTTGCTGGTCGTGTTTCAATATATCTATCTAATAAGACTATTAGACGAGATTCGACGCAATGAAATAAGATAGGTCAGCCAGGACCAGGCCCGACTAAACATGGCTAGAGTAGAGTAGATAGAATTTACTTAGCGAGTCTAGGGACCAGACAAGACCTGGCAAGACTTAACAATACCAGACAAAACCAAACAAGACTAGAGAAGACCAGACAAGACCAGATAAGACTTGACAAGACCAGACAAGAAGACCAGACACGACCAGTATATAAGATATCTATTCTCATTTTCTTTTTCATTTCTAGTCATTTCTAGTCGATTGAACAAGACACGAAGTCTTGTCCAATCTTCCCAGATTTAACCAATCTTGTGCAGTCCGGTCCAGTTTTGACCAATTTGGTACAATCTTTTGTAGTTCTGTCCAGATATGTCTAATATTGTTTCATCCCATCCAGCCTTGCTCACATAACTTGAGATGTTTTTTCAGGTTATTATTGTCTTGTCTGGAATTGTTCAGTTATTTTTCATGTAGGGAAAGTTGTAGAGTAGATATCAACGACATTGTCTTCTCTTATCTATTCTAATCTAGTCTTGTGTCATTAGCTCTAGTCTAGTCAAGTCTTATCTATTCTACCGTAGTCTTGTTGAGCCATTACTAACCTAACCTAGTCTTGGCAAGTCATATCTGCTCTATCTTAGTTATGTCAATTCTTATTTACTATACCCTAGTATTGTCAAGTCTTATTTACTGTAATAACTTACTCCTCCTTCTTACTCCATAATCTTCTTAAGTCTTATCTACTCAACGCTACTCTTGTCAAGTCATATCTACTCTACCCTTGTTTTGTCAAGTCTTATCTAGTCTACTTTAGTCTTGTCAAGTCTTATCTACTCTACCGTAGTCTTGTCAAGTCTTATCTACTCTACCCTAGACTCGTCAAGTCCTATCTACTCTACTCTAGTCTTGTTCAGTCGGGCCTGCTACTGGCTGGCCTGTCTTATTTCATCGCGTCGACTCTTGCCTAATATTCTTATTAAAGGTTTTGTGAGAAAATATTAGATAAGTTTTAAGTCGAATAAATCAATATAGTAATTGTGTATGAAATCATGAAATGGTATCACATGCTAGAATAATGTAAATAAAAGAAATAAGGTATCGAATAAAGAGAGAACTGTACCAAAAATGACCCTTTCTGAGTTAGTGTTTTATATTTAGGGTTAGAGTTTTGGGATAAACGGATTAGACATATATCTTGTTATTCCCTCTAAGCTTGGATAAATCCAACACGAGAAATGCAATAATTTAGCAAGAACCATGCAATGCAGTCTGTGAAATTGTAATTAAAATTTAATGGCGTAGATTAATTAATAATCACAATCCAATTTCGAATCTATCAATAAACTCACTAAGCGTAAAGCTCACAATATTTTCAATTTGAAATTTGACGTAAATAAAAGAAAACACATAGAAATAATTATTTCCACATATAACTATTTTTATGTGCGATCAAAACACTCTTACGTTATACGATCACGACACTTATATTATACATTATTAATTCTAAAGTTGATTCATCCCTCCTAACTCATTTGTATATGATCCAGTTCTCGCATCACATGTTTTCAAATAAACATAATTTTCTCCACGTCGTCCTTTGGAAAGCTATCTCCATATTTATTACATGGAGGAAGCACGTTAAATTGCATTGCAAAATATTTAAATATGCATTAAGCGTTGAATAACAATTTTTGTAGCTTATGAATTTGAAAAGAAACCAAATATATGCACGCAACAGGAAATGAGCTAATTTCTGGAATATAGCGATAAAATTTATTTGCCTAGTCTTTAAGATCAACATCGCGTTGTATAACGTCTACGTCAAATCTGTGGTGTAATTTATTTTCTGCCATAAAACCGTTTCAACTTCGTAATATAAAAACGTCCAATCTAAAATAATTTATGAAATTACATGACATGGTTTGTACATCCCAACGTCTAGTTTATAATGCAATGAAAAGTTGTAAAAATATTTATTACTCATGAAATTCTTAGCTATAATATATACATAAAATATAAAAATGAATATTCATTCATTAAAAGATTCTCTGTCCCCAGTTTCCCACAATCTATCGTAACAAGTTTCCTCTTCTAAATTTGTAGCGTCCATTGCTTCTTTTATGTGATTCTTCTTGGTCGTCCTCTCTTCCTTCGTTCCGATGGTATCTATTCCAGAACTCTCTTGGGCCATCTGTTCTCCATTCTTTTGGTATGTCCAAACCATACTAGTTGTCTTCTTGCGATTTCGTCTACTACAGTCTGTTCCTTGCTCATCAGTTCCCTTATTCTCGTGTTCCGTACCCTCTCCAGTCTGGATTTTCGGCAACTACTTCTTAAGAAATCCATTTCCGTTGCTAGTGGTTTTTGTTTATTCTTTTTGCTCACATCCCTCACTTCTGCCCCATAAATCATCACGCTCTCCACTATGCTTTTATATATTCTCTTTTTTGTTTCCCTTCTGATTTATTTCTCCCAAAGGAGTGAGTTTAATGCTCCAATGGCTTTCCTACCTTTGATAATCCGTTCTCTAATTTCGTCATTCCTGTTGGCCTGTTTGTTTAGGAAAACTCCTAGCTATTTACTCTTGTCTACTCCTTTAATTTTTCTAGATTCCAAGGGTAGGTCGTTACACTCGTTGTTACCGACTAACAGATATACACACTTACTCATATTTATGGTCAGTCCAGCTTTTCCATATTCTTCCTGAAGTTTACTAATCATTTAACTTAAATCGTCTTCTCTGTCTCAATAAATTTTAAATCGAGTGGGTTATAAGCAGCATTCTTGCCTTAGGCCTTTTGTTGTGATAAATGCCTCTGTTAGTGTGTTGCCAACTTTTATTTGAGCAGAATTATTTTTGTAGTACTCTCTGGTGGCGTTTATTAGAGTAAGTCTTATACTAAATTGTTCCATAGCTTTTAAAAGTTGTATCACGGGGCCGCTATCGTAAGCTTTGTCAAGGTCGATGAGAGCAATGTGTGTTTCTATGTTCCGTTGTGGATTGGCCCGCTCGAAACCTCGCCTGTTCTTCCGGCTGTTTATCTTGAATATCTTCTTCTAATAAGTTTCTGAGGATCCGTAAATATATTCTGCAATTGTTGGAGTAACTGCTATCCCTCTGAATTTTTTTTGGTCGTTCTTATGTCCTTTTTTGTAGATTGTTGAAATATAGGATGTTCTCCATTCCGTTGGAATATTTTCCCCATTCAAGCATCTTTTGTAGATATTTTTCAACATTTCTATGAGTTTCGGTGAACCATACCTGATAAGTCCAAGATAGAATCCTAGGGATTTCCTTAAATTAGTGATTCTAATAGCTTCCCCAACCCGGGTACTCTGTAAATGTATTATATTCCCGCTTCCTTGATATTGATTCTCTTGCATAAACTGCGGGCGCCTTTCTTCCAGGAGATATCTGAAATATCGTATCCATTCGCTGTTTGATATACTATTTAAGTTGGTTCCTGGTTTCGTTGTTGCTCGTATGAATTTTATTGTTTTCCATGCTTTAGAGCTTCTGGTTCCCCCAATGTTTTGAACTTTTTCGCATTTTTTTTAATGAATATGCGTATATATAATATACGACTGTCTCCGTGCCTGGGTAATATCATTCTTAGCCCAATAACGTCTCTTTTGGTCTTCTCAAGTCTTGTCTCAAAAAAAATGAGTGAGTTATCTGATTTTATGTTGTCCGGCAATCTATTGTAAGTTCCGATGCCTATTTTATCCAGAGCCTTACTACTTATTGTCAAATTTATCTTGTGGCAGTAGAGCTTTCCACGATTTCTTGTAACGTGGCTGTGTAGATCCTTGCTGTTGGAGAATTGAGTTGTGTTCTTGTGAATGTAGCAGGATAATTCCCATATGCAATACGTGCAAGAGGCCGTTAAAATTCTCAATTCTATAAAGTGGCGTTTACAGGAGTTTCTAATAGAGATGCCCGTGAATCATGATTGTATTTTTGCGTGGAAGATCTGTACTTGTATGGGTTTACTGATTATGTGGCGTATATATCTTAGTAGATCTCTCTCATTAGTCCATAACTAGTCCACGTTTCGCAGGAGTAAGTTGCAATGCAGAAGACCAGGCTCTGTATCAGCCGAAGTTTTGTGGTTTTTGTAATGGCTCCATCTTTCCAAACTTTCAACAGTTTTGCCACGTTCTGGCAATCGCTATTCGTTTGCGGATTTCTTCCTCCGATTCACCTTTGTTGGTAACTACTGATCCTAGAAAATAAAATTTTTCCACCACTGCAAAACCAGCCACGGTGTCGCCTTATGGCAGGTTTTCATTTTGTTTGTCTATTATCATGATCTCAGACCCGCTGGACAGAACACTTCCAAGAGCTCCTAAACACAGCGTTGGAAGAGGTACCACAAAGTCCTATGACACCAAGCGGAAACAGAAAATTTAGAGACGACCCGCCAAGCATAGAGGAGGTGAAGGCCGCCATCAAACACCTTAAAAACGGCAAGGCGCCTGGCGCTGACGAGACATACTCGGAGATGTTTAAAATAGACATAAAGGGAATCACCGAGATTATAACACCTATAATTCGAGAAGCATGGGAAACAGAAGTAATACCATCGACGTGGAAAGAAGGCCTAATTATCAAACTGGCGAAAAAAGGAGACCTGAGTATATGCTCCAATTGGAGAGGAATAACTCTTCTTAACACCATTAACAAATTAGTTTCCAAAATACTTCACGACCGGATCAGCAATGTGGTTAAACCGACACTACGTAAGGAGCAAGCGGGATTCAGGCCTGGCAGGTCCTGTACCGACCAGATAAACACCCTCAGAATCATCGTTGAACAGTCGGTCGAGTGGCAGTTACCACTCTATCTACTGTTCATCGACTTCAAGCAAGCGTTCGATAGTGTGGACAGGGAATGTATGTGGATAATACTAGCCAGTTACGGGGTGCCTACAAAGTACATAAACATAATCAAATTACTATACAAAGAAGCAAGCTGCATGGCAATCCACCAAGGACAACGCGGCACACCTTTCACAGTGCATTCGGGAGTAAAACAAGGATGCACGCTCTCCCCACCTCTGTTTACCATAGTTTTAGACTGGGTCATGAAGAAAGCAAATAAAAAAACAAGGGGAATTCGATGGACGCTCGTGAGGCATTTAGAAGACCTAGATTTTGCCGATGATATCTGTCTCCTGTCCCACACGAAAGTAGATATGGAAAAAAAGTTGGAGGCTTTCAAAAAGTACGCAATGCAGGTGGGAATGAAAATCAATGTCGATAAAACCAAGCTGATAAAGATCAATGCGACAGCCCCCTGCAACCTGGAGATAGATGGCAGGCAAGTACATGTAGTAGATAGTTTTTGCTACCTTGGAAGCCTTATTTCACAGGATGGTGGTGCTGATAAACACGTAAAACAACGGATACAGAAGGCGCGACAGGCATTAGGAATGCTTAACAATCTGTGGAACTCAACAAAAACTTCCCGTAACTTAAAGCTCCAAATTTTCAAATCTAATGTAGTATCAGTTCTTCTTTACGGTAGCGAAACGTGGAAAGTGACTACCACCATAGTATCACAACTTCAGGTATTCACGAACAAGTGTCTGAGAAGAATACTTAAAATATTTTGGCCCAATACCATAGCAAATATTGAACTTTGAGAAAAAGCAAATATGGAGCGTCTTGAAACCCAAATAAGAAGAAGGAAGTGGAAATGGATCGGACACACACTTAGAAGGCCGGAGGGGGATATTGCAAGAGAAGCTCTTGACTGGAACCCCCAAGGTTCAAGAAAGAGAGGCCGCCCAAAAATCACGTGGCGGAGGACAGTCGTACAGGAAGCCAGGGCAAGCGGAAAGGAGTGGCGCGAGGTAAAGGCCCTGGCTCAGAATAGAATCAGATGGAGAGCGTTTGTTGATGCCCTATGCTCCCACGAGGAGTAAAGGAAATGATGATGATGATGATGATTATCATGATCTTTGTTTTGGCTCTACAAATCTGCAGTCCATATGAGCTACTCTCTTCTGTCAATCTGGCAACTATAGTCCATTTCGGCTTTCCGAAGCCAGAATCACAGTATCATCTGCATATCTCAAATTCGTTATCCGTTTGCCTCCAACAGGTATCCCTCCGTTCCAATCTTCTATTACCTTTCGCATTATGTATTCTGTGTAAATGTTAAATAGTAATGGCGACAATATGCATCCTTGCCGCACTTCCACTAGTATTTTGAATGATTCGGAGCAAGTGTTACTCACGCTGACGCATGCAGTACTAGTCTCGTAGAGCTGTCTAATTAATCTTATTAGATGCAGTTGTGTTCCCATTTTCTCTAGTATTTGACATAGTTTGCGCCACTTCACTTTATCAAACCCTTTAGTATAATCCACGAAGGTATGCTTTCACTTGGAATTCTCTGGCCTTTTCTATTATTTACCTTACGTTTAAGATCTGCTTCCGTGTACGCTTTCCCGGGACAAATCCTGATTGTTCATTTGCAATCTCTGGCAGCAGGATGTATTTTGGTCTGGCATTAAGTATGTGTATCATAATCTTGCTGGCATGTGATACCAGCGCTATGGTTCTATAGTTAGCACACTCTGCAGGGGAACTTTTTTTGTATATGGGTATTGGCAGAGATTTTGCCCACTCTTCTGGTCATTTCCCGAATGTCCATATGTATTGTCCATATGCATACTGTCTATTCCTGCTTCTCCCATTGCCATTGTTTCAGAATTTATGTTGTCTGGTCCCGTTGGCTTTCTATCTCCAAGTTTCGCTATAGCTTTCTCTACCTCGGTCTTAAGAATACCCGGCTCCATTCCATACTGTTTATTCTCCAATTCCACATATGTTGTGGAGTTATCATGGTACAATTTTGAATGGTTTGGTCTTAGGAGATACGATACATTATTTAATTTACAAATAATGTTGTTCGCTGTTGTGTAACACGGATATGTTGTGTAACACGGATGCTTGTTGCACTTGTTGTGTAACACGGATATTAACATGGATATTTGTTCTTCCAGGTATATTCCAAGGAATTTGACTTGAATTGCTCTCTGCAGCTGTTTGAGAATTAACAATTAAAAATTATGGACTTATTAAAACTAGTCCATAGCGATATTTCATAACAATACAAAACTAAGCTTTAATTGAACATATAAAATAAATTGAGAATTGTAAATTGAGAGAATAATTGAACAGTTGCATTGAGAACTACATGAATAGTATAATTTGAGAATTAGTCTTTTTTTTTGAGATATTAAGTCTTTGCCCAATGCGTGACCGGTGGATTCTATTAATCGCACCGGTCTTTCTGACACATGGACGCGTGAAGAAGTCTAGCGACGGGTAGTAAGGCCGCCGCTATTGCGTCGGGTTGTAAGGCCGACGCCATTCTTCTCGCGACCACGTGTGGTGAGAATTTCGATCTCCGGTCACGAGTCATACAAGATCTCGTGATCCAAAGAGGAGGGCCTAATGAATTGTAATAGATTGAGGTCACGCCGCAAGGTTGTAAGGGCACCGCCACGAAACCTAATTGAACCCGTCATTTCGAAAAGGGCATGAGTCAATTACTTAAAACTTTTCAGAATCAACAAAAATATGTTTTTAGGGTTCCGTACCGAAAACGGAACCCTTATAGGATCACTATGTTGTCCGTCTGTCTGTCTGTCTGTCTGCCTCTACTCGAGTCTGCGGGATCTTTCAGCTGTGAAACAATCAAACTTGTAAGTCAACGCGATCAAAAGATATGACCGTTTATGTCGCATATTTTGCGATTTCACAAGGGAATCAAAACCTATAGGGTACTTCCCGTTGACCTAGAATCATGAAATTTTACAAGAAGCGGTGTCTTACAGCACATGTAAAGGGAAAAATCTGAAAACCGTAAATATGTAGTTTAATTACATTTACTATTAGAAACTTATGAAAATACACTAATGTTGTCGTAGTGGTATTGTCAGGCTCCAGAAGCATATGGGTTGCATACAGTTAGGTCCTAAGGTTAAAAAGTATGTGTTGGCAGCAAGCTGTTTATTCTGAATTTTCGTTGTTTATATTCGTTATGCATTTCATCACGTACGCTCTATATACATAATATATACAGGGTATATATTATGTCTAAATTTTGCTTGTTTATAACCGACATGCGACATACTCAAGTCCCGTAACATCCTGTATATATTATATTTCGTCTAATTTTTCTTTATAATCTACATAATATGTTGATAATCTACATAATAATACTAGATTATAATCTACATAATATGTTGTAGATAATATTATTTAAGTATATTATACTTAAATCACGTTCGCCCTATATTTTTTGGTAGTCAATTGCCCAAAAAGCAGTCAATTGAACAACTGAATGTTAAGAGTATCGAAATAGATCTAGAAATAGTTAATATATTAGTTTATATTAGATCTAGAAATAGTTAATATATTAGTTTATATTAGATCTAGAAATAGTTAGATCTTAATATAAGTTAGTGAATAAGTGTAATACTGAAATAAAGTTTTATTTTTATAAGTTTAAAAATATTCGCGTAATTAAAAAAAAAATACCCTGTATACCTTTATACAAGGTATATAGGTATACAGGCAGAATTGAGCAATAAAAACAAATAGTGAAGCTCCAGAACTCCTAAACACTTATAGTGAATGGGGGTTTTATGGTTATAAAATATAGGGTAGAATTCCATCGTACGACAGCGACATCTTGAGGTTGTGCTTGCAGCGGTACTAAGATGGTCGTGATTTCATGAGGGCCACTTGTCAAGTTAACTGAATGTGCTTGCTACGTCCTCCACAAAAAAGCATGTACCTTACTTACAAGTTTGTACGGAACCCTCGGTGCGCGAGTCACAACTCGCACTTGGCCGGTTTTTTTTTTGTTAAAAAAGTAATTGATGCTGAAGAAACTGATTATAGAGGTTGTTAAATAAAACACATACACGCTTTTTGGAATATTTATTTATTAAAAAGAATTTTCAATTTTCATCAAGATATTTTGAATTAAAATATTTGGATTTATGCCTTTTTCGAAATGATGAAAGGATCATTTCGAAAAGGGCACTTCTCCAAAAAATTTAGTTAGTTAATTATCAATTTCCAGCAATTTTGACTTATTTTATTTTATTATGTTTTTAGTTTTCACTATTCCTGTCACCAGAGACTCTTTTTCTAGGTCTAAAAGCATTTTCGGCAAGCTCACGATAAAGTGATGTTATGTGGTGTATACACATGCACACTTTTCGCATGGAATATGTAAAACGCTTTAGTGAATGGTGAAAACTGTGACTCGTGCCCTTTTTGAAATGACGGGTTCAATTAGCAAAGACTTACATGATTAAACAACTAACGAGCCGAAATTGAGAGCTTGAACTTGAGTAGTACTTTACACGATGACGGTTGAACCAAGAGAGCGATTGAGGATTTTCGCAGACCGGTGTTGCGATGGATATGCGCGCTGGGGGAAGTTTTTGCTAGAGCGGTAAGAAGCTTGAAATATAGATGCCACTATTCTTTTTCCAACACTGCCCAATCTGTAGTTCCAGGTTATCCGTGATAGCTCTTGTTTTTTTAACATTAAGCACATGTTGTTTCTACTAAACAACTCAAAGATGTCTTGAAGCAGCCTATTGGTTGACGCGTCTGTAATTTGTCTATTCACCTTAGATACGGAAAAACTAGACCCATCAGCATATAGGACACAATGATCTGCTTCAGTGTATTTTATCATATCGGCCGTATATAGGGAAAACAATGTCGGTGCCAGAACACTTCCTTGCGGGATGAGGATATTTTTTTTATTGGTTTATTTTCACAAACTGTTTCCTGTGTTGCAGAAATGACTCGAACCATTGCCCAATCTTTCCCCTCATCCCAAAGGAGTTTAATTTATTTAGAAGTATACTCTGAGAGACACAGTCAAATGCCTTTGACAGGTTACAGAAGATGCCCACTGGAAAATTGCCTTTGTCTATTTCTGACAGAATTATATTATAGAAGTCAAAAATTGCTGTTGTTGTGGATTTCTCATTTCTAAAGCCATACTGTTTTCTAAAGCCATACTGTTAATTAGACCATATTTATGAATGAATGTGATCAGTCCATTTTCCATACAGTATTCAATAATTTTACCTATAACCGATACTAAGGCTATGGGTCTGTAATTATCAATATTAGTTCTTTCCGCTGTTTTAAATATCGGAATAATTACGGACGTTTTACACACTGTAGGGAAGATTTAATTATTTAAACAGCAATTGGCGATGTCAGTGATAGGTTGTACTAGCTCCTTTTCAAATTCCTTTATTGTAGAGCATAGGAGGAGATCTGGACCACAACTATTTTTCGTTTTTAATTTTTTAAATATAAATATTGTCTATATATATATATATTATATATATATATATATATATATATATATATATATATATATATAATAAAGTTGGTCTTGTCCAGATCTTTATACTTAAATCACGTTCGCCCTATATTTTTTGGTAGTCAATTGCCCAAAAAGCAGTCAATTGAACAACTGAATGTTAAGAGTATCGAAATAGATCTAGAAATAGTTAATATATTACTTTATATTAGATCTAGAAATAGTTAGATCTTAATATAAGTTAGTGAATAAGTGTAATACTAAAATAAAGTTTATCGGATAGTAAGTTATCGGATAAATTAATAATTATTAATAATTATCGTATAATAGTTATCGGATTTTGACTGTTCTTGTCTGTTCTTATCTGCTCTTGTCTGGCGTTCTCTGATCGTCTTTGGTCTTGTCTGGAATTCTTTGATCATCCCTTGTTTTGTCGGTTGTGTATGACCTTGTCCCGTCTTGACCAGTTTTGTTATGATCTTGGTCAGGTTATTTATTTAATTTTATCAAATGTTAGTCTAAGTTAAGCCATTATTTTGATACAAAGTTATGGAGTTTATCCATAGGAAATATATTTTAAGACGGAATCCGCAAAAGAGGGAAACCTGCATTAAACGGATTTTTTTTGCTAACCGTTGATTTTCCCATTTAAAACAACCCGTGTAAAACGGAAAATAATTCTTTCGACGGAAACGGATTTTGTCATATTTAATTGTAGTGGTAGGCAATTTTCAATGCTGGAAGATTCGTTTACCGATAAGGGAGTAAGGGGTAGGAGTTATCGTAGTCTGATTCAGGTCTGATTGGTGTTTTTGGGTAGTTATCTTCTGAGCAAACATATCAGCGATAACCTAATAAACATTCTAAACCGTTTTCCCGACAGATTTCCCGAAAGAAGATACCGACAGCTCGTGTAAACAAAATTGTTACATAAAATTTGGCAGAGTTTATGGGGAAAGCGCGGGTGTCTGTCAGCAAACAGCCGAGGATTAGAAAACAAGATAAAGTCATAGCAAACGGAGATGAAATGTGTTTTTTTTTCCGTGCTTTGCTAAATAAAGCAATTCAAAAAAACGAGTCACGTTATTTTTTGTGCTTTTGCTAATGGAAAATTCGCGAAATTCGGAACCTTTGGTTATTAGTAAATCTTTGAAACTCAGGTTTGATTTGATTATAAATGATTTACCTATTGAATGGCATGCAAATAAGAAAGGTTGGATGGCAGTATATTGTTAAGGTAGCTCAGGGATTTCAATTTAGGAATGGAAAGGAAAAACAAAATTTTAATAAACCACATGTATTACATAGAAGTCCATACATTAAAAATTGAGAATAAAAGAAAAACATTATTAACCCGTGTAAAACGGAAACCTGTTTAAGACGGAAATATTTCCCAGTCCCTTGAGGTTCCGTCTTAGACAAGTTTCACTGTAATAATAAATATAATGGAATTTACAAAATTGGTGGAGGTTCGAGGTCAAACAGGATATATTTACTCAACCCAATAACAACTTTTATTGCCATGAGCAAATATGATCTAATGTAATTTATTTTCATCTAACTATAATTTTATGATCATTTAAACACACTCGATAGCCAGTGTAAACATTAGTGAAATATTTATACGTTCTGCGCTATAACGCACATGTTTATTTTCGGAGTGTTTGCTGTATTGAGTATTAAAGATATTACATTAAGCAATTACAAATATCGCAAACAGAGATAAAAGCGAGTTGCGCCATTGAGTACAAAAAAATAAATGACCGGTAAATAACAACGTTAATAAATCATCAATTAAATATTTAACAAGATAATACTTAAACATAAAAATGTTTTTATTGACTCTATTAGGAATGGAATGGTTCACTAAAATGTTCAATGGAGAAAATAGTGTAAAATTAATCGAGTGCTGATCATTAACATAAATATTTTCTTGCCTTCATTCCGGCGAATTTATTAATAATATATTCGTAATCTAACAATGTATAGCACCATTTGTTATAAATATGAGTGATTAATTGGTCATTTCGTAAATAATTCTTAACCCGTTTAAGAATGGAGAATTAATGTCCACCGATTGCATCTCAGATAGGCGTTCTAAAAATGATTCTCAAGATGGTTTCTATATTATAAAATATAGACTACAGTCCATCAAATAATAGTTTATTCATATAGACAAGATGGACTAAGTTTTCTTTCTTAGCATATATGATAAAATTGAGAACTTTGTTTATAAAATATTTAATATCGATATCATTCTCATATTTCAACATATTCAATAATTTCATCCCTTCTGATTATCTCACATTATCACATCTCACATTATGTACAGCATGTTAACTTTATAATATTGACCTATCACAAGTGCTTCAAATATAAATAACTTTTTTGTAAACAAAGCTAAGGTCCAAGCTGATACACTACCTGTTATGCAGTATAAAGACAACATCGATTTAAACAACAAATAGTTATTCTTAATGCCGGTCTTTCAGGAAAAGCTTGCTGATTCCCTTATTAATCTCAAAAACTTGAATAGTGCGGATAGAGATGATATCCCTTCCATAGTTATAAAAAATGTGCTCCCCTCTTTATTAAACCCTTTACAATTCATTATAAATAATGTCTTAAAGATGGACAAGTTTCCGGCAAATCTAAAAACAGCGATTATCACCCCTATACATAAAGCAGAGAATAAGTATATTATCGAAAACTACAGGCCTACTTGAGTCACGTCGAGTCTGTCGGCTGTGAAGGTTGAACTCTCAATCGTATAGTGATACGTGGCTAGTGACTACACTTAAAGTCGAAAACAAATCTTAAAGTTAATTCTAAGAGTTAATTCTAAGTGTGTTCGAGCAATTTCAAAATCTGCATTTATTCGGAAAGCAGTAGCTGGCCGATTTCCCAAGCAAATCTTGCCAAAATGTTCTCCAAGTGTTATGACCTAAATTCAAAAGGAATACGAAGAAAGAAATGATTTTATAGTTTCAAGAATTAAAAGCTAATGGACAAAAAATTAGTACTAAGCTATGGAGAAAATTCTGTTATTGCAATTTAGGCTTTCTGCGAATTGGAGGAGCTTGTTCTGCAACTAATATCGTAATAAGTGTTGAAAAACATTTAGATTCATCCATTTACTATCAGAAATGATATTGTGCGTGGCTTGGATTAGAAAGTTGAAGTTCGCGGTGACGTCGCGAGAATGTCTCAAAATTCGAAATGCGACTTTTAGCCGCGCTTTATCAAAAGCTTTCCCTTCACCAAAACTTTACATTTTTTTCGCTATCTGTCAAATTGCGAAAACTACAGCGGAAAAATCACCGCGTGTTCCCGAAATTCGACCTAAATTAACAAGTTGAACTTTGAAATGCCCCTGTCAAAGATTTTGCAACGCGCTTTTCACTATCGCTTCCTGACACGCTTTCCCTAACACAAAACGTCAAACTTATTTCGCTAGCTTGAAAATTACGAAAGCTACGGCGGAAAAACCACCAATCGCATTAGGAAATTGAACTCTCCGGTGGCGCCTCCCATATTATTTTTTCACACAATATTTTTTCTTATATTGGTTCAATAGAAGACCACCTTGTCTTGATGTCCATTGCTAATTCAATTTCCTATTCAATATGAGATTTTACGTTTCGGTGTAGGAAACTGAGTTTATCGGAGATAAACGAAAAAAGTTTACAAGTTTTCTTACCATTTGTAAATTACTTTTAAGTTTAGCATCTTCTTGGGTGTAATACTCCTTATCGACATTTTCTTCGTGCGATTCTCCAGGAAATAAATTCTATAGGAAATAAAAACACCTGACATTTTGGCAAGATTTGATTGGGAAACCGGCCAACTATTGCTTTCCGAATAAATGCAGGTTTTGAAATTGCTCGAACAATATACCATCGATGGTTGCCATTTTTGCAACAACAGTTTACAATGTTTGAAAGAGCACGAATTCAATGTATTTTATTTTTATTTAGACCAAACCGAAAACCGCGCTTCTTTATGACGGTTATGCGGTTTCGGTTTTTGCACAGGAAACCGCGGTTTTGCGGTTCGGATATATCCGAATCAGAAACCCTATATATATCCTCTATGCCATGTAGTAGTGCAAATGCACATATAATATATGTAGCTGTTCCAACATGTTCTTTCAACATTCTTTGTAATCCGGTGTATTGACTAGATATGTTAGCTCTTTCTTATATCCATACCTAGATTATGCCATGATTGCAATATAACTTTTTCTAAATGTGCTACATAATGCTTCTCGATTTGAAAGAATCTAAATATTCAGCGCGATAGTCTAGCCAATTTTCCCCATTGAATCGAAGTTTCCAAAAGTTTTAAAAAAGTTTTTCCGAAGTTTCAAAGAGTTTAACTGCTGCAATTTCTCGCTTTAAAACTTCAACCAATATTTCTGTTCCACATACCTATATATGTCTCTTGTGTGAATTGATACGGTCAGAAATTGATAATTGTTTTATTAGAGCAAACACAGATTTGAAATGACCTTCGGAAGAGATTTGAAAAACTGTTTACATACATAAGAGTACCAGTAAAGATATTTACTCGCTTCTGAGAATGGTAATCATTCTCGAAATACTTTGATGCCCACCGTTTGCTTTGAAACATAAAGTTGGACTCATAAATATTTATATAGCATGATCGTTTTTTCTGGATAAATGGGTTTTTAAAGAGATATTAAACTCAACCCACCAATTATTAATTCCCTTATTAATTCATATATTAACAAACAATTAATTCTGGTTTTTGAGGTTGAGACACCTGACTATTATGAGGCCCCAATGCCCCCCGTATGTGCCTGTGCGATAATCCGCAATTGCACGTGAAAAGGATACCAGACACCATTCGGAAAAGAAGGATTAGTTTCTATATATAACACGTATCCGCTCGCTGAGACTCACAAACCGGAACTTTTCATATTTTGTAGACAAGAAAACCAAAGGATCATGGTTCACCGAAGTTGAAAAGGACCTTTAAGAAATTGAGATGACGCATGAAGACATCCGGGAACGTGTTACTCTGTAAAGGAGACTTTGAATACCGGCGATTCCAAGAGAAGCCAAAGTTGAAAACGGACAAGAAGTGAACTAATGAAATGGGAGTCTTACATAAAGCGAATGCTAGAATACTAGGGAAGACTTAAAGTTTAAAGTTGAAATAGCTTCGTCAATAGCACGTCCACATGAAAACTTATGGACGCAAACTTATATAAAATTCAATTTAAAGTCAAGTGCAATTTATAAAATTTCAAAATATAAGATTATCAGATTTCAAATTTCAGATTTCAAAATATATTATTATATATATTTGTTAAAACAAGCTTGAAATAACTATACATTGTTAATCTCAGTTACCAACATCACTTTATTATACTATAATAAATTCGTCACAAATAGGAGAATTGTGCAGTTTTCGTAATTGTTGGCAACAACACATATATTTCTTGTAGGTTAATTTAGTATTGCTGTAGCTTTCTGTTATTGTTACAAATAATTCTATTACAGGAAATAATGGCAGCTACATAATTTATCATAAATTACGAGGCGATGTTCAGATATAATTTTACATAATTTACATAATTTATGGTAAATTACGAGGCGAGGTTCTAATATAGTTTCAAACTATAAATATAGAAAATATTTTCCACACAACTTAATAATTAAGATAGTAGTAACAAAAAAAATATTTCTCTTGAAAGGAAACTCGCATTTTCTCAATAGCGCTCCAACTTTTCATTCTGTCTATAATCTTTGTCGGGTCTGGCGTTGTATTCACGACTCGTATAAATTGGAAAAAAAACTGGATAACACGCTTGAAAAAATACACTGCAATATATTGTCACTCTATTGATGTATAAAGGTTTCATAACGGTTAAATTAAAGTTAATCAAAAGTTGCATGTTGCACGGGATGGTATATTACATTTTAATAATTTCATTAAAAACAAAAACATATTTAACTGAGAGTCGGGAATATGCAAGTGATTCAAATTTACTTGATTTTATTTCTCTCGATAACTTATGGTATTCGATTTAAGGTCGATTCCCATATGCGCGACACTCAGCTACGCGACGTTGTGCGACATCGCCTGTCAAATAATGATTAAATTGTTGTAAATGGACACGTCGCGTAGCCATAGTGAGAACGTGCCCATTTAAAACAATGTAATAATTATTTGACAGGCGATGTCGTGTGACGTCGCGTAGCTGAGTGTCGCGTATATGAGGATCGGCATTAAACCTAAACAATTATTTTCTAATTTAGTTGATATTTAATTCCATAAAACTTGAATCAAAATTTGCAAAATAATAAATAATAAATAAAAATAAATAATATGCGAGTGAAATTCGTCACCATTAGTCGAATCGAAGTCTGACGTCACATGGCATGTTATGAGATTTATCGCGGCGATATTCATACTGCGCTAGTCGTGTTTGAAAGAAAATTTGCTTTTATTTATATTTCGGTATTGTTTTCCTTTACCTAGAGCGATTTTGGTATATAGTGAGGTTACAAATAATCAAGAACAATGAAAGTGGTATTGTGAAAGCTTTGTCTTATATAATATCTTGCCGAATCTCGTTCCTTCATTCCGCCTGATCGAATCTTATTTGATCTTAATGCCTAATCTTGGATAAACAAAACTAAGCCTAACTCCTTTCTCTCTCTCTCACTCTCTGTAGCTCTTACAACCCATGGTGGGTCTTGGCTGACTCAACAACTCTCCTCCAATGGACTCTGTCCATCATTAGCTCCTCCGCTTTCATGATATTCAGGGATCTAAGATCTGATGCTATGTTGTCTCTCCACCGCAGTCGCGGTCTTCCTGGCGGTCTTCTACCGGTCGGGGCCTCTTACCATACCAATCTAACAACTCGTCCATCCTCCTGTCTCTTTACATGGCCGGCCCATCTCAGTCTTTCCGCCTTTATTGTTCTTACAATGTCTGGTTGGTCATATAGTTCTTATATCTCCCTGTTTTTCCTACTACGTACTGTTGTGTAATTTCATCCCTTATAGACCCGTATATACACCGTAGTATTTTTCTCTCTGCAACTCTCAGTCTGTTTTCGTTCTTTCTTGTCATAGTCCAGGTTTCGCAGGCGTAAGTCATAATCGTCTTATAATGGAGTGGCATATTCTTATTTTTGTCGTCCGAGATACATTTTTTGATTTAATTATTCTCTGCAATGCAATACAACATCGATTGGCACTTTGTATCCTGTTGTTAATTTCTTTGCTCATATCATTGTCCGACGTGATAGTGGCACCCAGATATTTAAATTCCTTGGCTCTTTCGAAGTTGTATGGGTTCTTCGTCACATTTTGTCCTATCCTATCCCCACGTTTAGTCCTCGATTTGGTCATGTACTTGGTTTTACTCTCGTTTATTTTTAGGCCCATATTTTCCGTTGCAGATTCTATTTTTTAAACTCTTTTTTAATGTTCCTGGTTGTGTTTCCAATGATGCTTATGTCATCCGCAAAGGCCAATATAAGACGCGGGCCCAGATTTCTAAATAGCAGTGTCTCCGTTTGTCTCCGCGTTCCTCACCACCTGCTTTAGGGCTAAATTAAAGAGGAGTGGGGAGTAGGCGTCTCCCTGTTTCAGGCCATTATTTATCGTAAAAAAGGTTGACAACTTTTCCCCGATCCGTACTGCACTTTTGGAGCCTTCCATGCTGATCTTTGTTAAGCTGACAAGTTTTCGCGGAATTCCCAGTTCCATCATAGCATTCCACAGCTCTACCCTCAAGACGTTATCGTACGCTTGTTTGAAGTCGATGAAGAGTTGATGTACGACTTTTTCGTATACCAAGAAGCACTTCTCCATTAGTTGACGTATTGTGAAGGTCTGGTCTACTGTTGATCTTGTTTTCCTGAACACACATTGGTAGTCGCCTAGCTGGTGTTCAACTTAGGGAGTTAGTCTTTCTAGTAGTACCAGAGACCAGACCTTATATTCCGTATTCATCAATGATATTCCCCGATAGTTGGAGCATTATAGTTTGTCGCCCTTTTTGTGTAGGGGCACGATGACACACTTTTTCCAACTACTTGGTATTTTCTCTTCCTTCCAAATCTGGTGTATGAGGGTGTAGAAATATTTTATAAGAGTTTCTCCTCCATATTTGAGACACTCTGCCGGTATTGTGTCCTTACCCGGCGCTTTGTTATTCTTTATTGTCATGATTGCCTTCGTTACCTCTTTAAGGGTTGGCTCGTCGAACAGTGGATCTGCGGTGTAGTATGTGACCGTACCTCTTCTTTGGTCCTGCTGCGCGTTCAGTAATTGGTCAAAGTAGTTTCTCCAACACTTTTTTTAACAACACTGTTTTTATCTGTCACTAGTGCTCCGTTATATTTTTTAAGAAACATGTCAGTCCTCGGTCTGAAGCCTGCTTTAATGTTTCTCACTTCTGGAAAAAATTTCCTAGTTTGGTTATTTGTTCGACTTGTTTCCGACTAAGTTCGACTAAGTTCGACTAAGTTTTCTCCGTGCTGCTGTTCTTGTTTGGCTGTATTTATCCCTAATATGTTCGTTTGGTTCTTGCAGCGCGTTAATTCTGGCTATGTTCCTTGCGCTTATCTTCTCTTCACACTCCTTATCATACCACGAGTTCCTTCCTTTAGCCTTTCTTTTCCCCACTATCTTTTGTGTACTTGCGATTATGGACCTCTATGTTCGTCCATATTTTCGCAACATCCTCTTGTCTGGACGTTGTCTCCAGTTACGCTGTTAGACTCCTCCGGTATTCTTGTTTCTTGTTGTCGTCTTTAAATGTTTTAATATTCCATGTAGGGGGCTTGACTATGTTTTGGTATTTTTGGCTAGATATACTGGCTCGCACCTTAGCTCTAACCAAAAAATGATCACTATCAGAATCCATGCTTCTAAGGCTTCTTACGTCGGTTATATTGCTGCTATACCTTGTATAAACCAATATATGGTCGATTTCGTTCTTTGCTACTTCATCGTTGGATATCCAGGACTGCTTATGGATATTCTTGTGTTCGAACATTGTTGATTTTATCAATAGGTTGTTGGATGCTGCCATGCCCACTAGTCGGGTTCCGTAATCGTTATAGTATTCATGCAGGCTATGTTTGCCAATTACTGGCCTAAAGGCCTCCTCTCTTCCTACTTTAGCGTTGAAGTCTGCCAACATTATTACCATGTCTTGTTTGGGTATTCCGTTTATAGCTCTTTCTAGATCATCATAGAAGGATTCCTTACTTACGTCGTCCTTTTATTTAGTTGGGGCGTGTATGGATAACATCGAATAGTTATACCACTTACCTGCGAATTTGATTCGAGAGATCCGTTCATTCAGAGGTCTGAACTCGATAACAGATCCTATCAGTTCCTCTCGCACGACAAAACCAAATCCAAATTCGTGGCGTTGGTTTCGACTTCAGCTATAAAATACAGCAGATTTTCCAATCCTCTGGTGTCCCGACTCCGTCCATCGGATCTCCTGTACTGTCGTGATATCCATCCCGATTTTCTCTAACTGTTCTATCGTCCTCTGCGCTGTTCCTAGCCTGTGCCAACTTAGTACATTCAGGGTTCCAATACTCATATCCGTCTTACCTAGTCATGGCCGTCGTCTTCTTTCCGTCCTGTTCCGAGGCGAATTGTTTTTCATAACAGTATCTCTTTTTACAATATCGGGTTGTTAGCCCTATGCTCAACCCTTCATGCTCAACACCCCTTTTTCCGGCCTTGGGACCGCTAGTGATGCGTCAGAGCTACTCAGTTCAGGGATTTAGGGATTCAAAATAGTTAGGCTAGTGGAGTCCTGGGTCCAAGAAAAAGAATGGGAGACCTGTAAAAAGAGACTTCCCAAGGAGTACAAATGGAAGATGCAACCGGCGCTGAGGGAGAGTGGCTACGGAAGGGCAAAGGAGGGGATAGTAACAGGGATCAGGTGTGGTATCAGGGCAGCGGAGAGATTACAAGATGAGGTGGAGGGTATAGTATTCAGGGAGGTAGAGGTGAAGGGAGGCTGGTGGCAGATAGCCACGGTGTATAACAATAAGGGGCTGGAAAGAATTAAAGAGTGCATAAGGTGTAATATAGAAGGTACCGCATCGACAAACTTGCTGTTAGGAGGTGATTGGAATGTGAGTATAGGAGAGGAGCAGTTCAACACGGTGGATAGAGCTGGTAAAGTGCTACGAAGGAAATCTAAGGACAAAACGAGAAATGCGGAAGGAAAAGAATGGGCAGAGTGGGTAAGGGAAAGTCAATGGGATGTCTTGAACGGGTGTGTGGAAGGGGACTGGGAGGGGCAGTATACGTTTGGGAGTTGAGGGGTGTCGGTGATAGACATTGCAGTTATTAACGACTCCGCGAGACAAGAAATTAGAGGGATGGAGATCGGAGTGAAAGATGAATCTGACCATATGCCAATACTCAGTTCACTCATCACCATCACAGGCGGAGTATTTTGATGTGGTTGGCATTATTATTATCTTTTTTTTTGGGAGGAGCAAAATTAAAACTCTGGCACATGCCAGAATTTCATGGCCAACCTTAATGGCCATATCTTTTAGCCTTCTATTATTTATTTAACCTTTTTTTGAATATTTACCTAAAGACTAAATACAAGACAATAAACTGGTATACATTTTACATTCTACTATTCTCCATTACCTATTTGCTCTTTCCATTATTTCATGCGTCTCAGCAATTTCAAACTTTTTAGCCTTCCATTTAAATTATACCATATTATAGTTTAAATACATAGCAGGGGTACATGAAGTGAGCCTCCTCGAAGATTGCAATAGTGATGATGAATGATAAAAAAATCAATCGGGCGTACCCTGGAAAATGGCAGAGAATTAATAAAAAATCTCCGACGGCTGATCCGTTCGAACCAGAAACTTCAACCGAGTTCTTTTCAGGGCCACAATTAACGATTATCTCTGCAAATATATAGAGCATATCATCCGCCAAAGAAGACCTACTGCAAAACCTTTATATCCGACATGAATGCAATGTGCTATGCATACAGGAGACACATAGAAGCTATAAAATGCACAGACCAAAAGTAAAGAGAATTGATCCTTGCAATAGAAAGACCTCATGATAAGTATGGAAGTGCCATCTTTGTCCATCCAAATGTTCAAGTCCTCTTCACGGCGCTCACGGATGAAAAACAACAACAACATTGAAGTTCTCATTCTAGAAACAGCCAACTGTACGATTTCATCCCTTTATAAACCACCTGGCGCTGATTTCATCATCAATAAGCCATCCAATTTCCAAAATAAAAGCGCACAGATTGTGACTGGCGACTTCAACAGCCAAAACGGCATATGAGGATATGGTCATGAAGAACAGAATGGAAGAGCAGTGCAAGAATAGGCAGACATAAATCACCTTGCCCTGATCCACGATGCAAAACAGCCTGCATTATTCAATAGTGGTAGATGGAAACGAGCTTACCAGCCTGACCTTATTATCAGCAGTAACAGAATCAACTATGTGTAAAATCCGTCGATTCTACAATACCTATTACACAACACCGGTCAATAATGTGCCAAATATTTGCTGCCGTTAGACCTCAGAAGCTACCATTCCGCAGAAGGTACAACTTCAAGAAAGCTGACTGGCCGAAATTTGCAGATATGTTGGATATAGAAGTGTCTTCAGTATAATTCACACCAGAATCCTATGGCATCTTTACCACAATTGTTAAGAAGTGCTCCAGAAGTCAAAAGAATTATCAAATCCCTAAGATATGGCAAAGATGGCTCTGCCGAAACCTGAAAAAGAAGAGAACAACACGAAGAACTTCAAACCAGTTACACTCTTGTGTCAGCTCTAAAAACTACTAGAAAGAATGATTCTGAATCGCCTTCTACCTGAAATTGATGCAGAGTGCTCATATCCGAACAAGCTGGATTTCGTCCCGGCAAAAGCTGTACTGGACAGTTGCTGAACCTTACGCAGTTCATAGAAGATGTTTCGAAGCAGCTAAGGTAAATGGTGTGGCATTTGTTGATTTATCGTCAGCCTATGACACTGTTAACCATCAGCTCCTAGTTGCTAAGTTCTACACGTTGACTAAGAACTCCAGTCTAACCAAGTTCATTGCCACTCTCCTGCAGAATCGGAGGTACTTTGTGGACTGCCAAGTGCAACGTAGCCGATGGAGACTACAGAAGAATGTTGTAAGAAGTGTTCTCGCTCCTTTTCTGTTCAATGTGTATACAAATGCCCAACCCATAGCTACCAACACCAGGAGTTTTTTGTAAGCTGACGATCTGGCTCTAGTCGTACAGTATAAAGATTTTCAATCAGTGGAGAATAACCTCACGAGTGCCCTTAAGGGTCTGTCAAAATACTATCTCACAAACCAACTGAAACCAAATTCCTCCAAGACACAAGCATGCGAAAGGCACATGAGAAATTGAACTTGAGAAACAGGGAAGCCATTTGTGAATTAAAGGTAGTATTATCAGGAGTTGGTCTGCAATACTGTTACACCCCAAAATTTTTTGGAGTGACATTGGACTGAGCTCTTATCTACAAGAAACACTGTCTAAACACCAAGTAAAAAGTTTCCATGAGGAATAATATTCCGAGAAAACTGGCTGGTTCAAAATGGGGTAGTCAACCTGACACCATTCGACACCAACATCTGCAATGGCATTGTGCTATTCCACTATAGAGTACGCTTGTCCGGTTTGGTATAACTCAACTCATGCTTAACAGGTGGACGTAGCTCTCCATGAAATACGCAGAACTATAACTGGATTCTTAAGATCAACATCAACTGAGTGCCTTTATCAGCTCGCAGGAATAGCACCACCCTCTATTCGACAAGAAATAGCTGCAACCAAGTAAAGGGAGAAAGCTGAGCAAGAAGCAACCCATACTCTACATGGGCATGAACTACATGCTCAGAGGCTGAAGTCTAGGAAGAGTTTCCTAAGAACATCCAAAGAATTGAAGATTGCATGCCAACAAGCCTGGCTACGATTATGGAAAGCTAAGGAATCTCTTCCCTGGGCTGGAAAAGGATAGCTAAAACTTTACCTCCTGGTTATGATCAAGGTTAACATGGAAATCCTTCAATAGATTAAGATCAGTAGTGGGCATATCTAAGGCCAAAGTGGGGCTACATTAAATAAGGTAGCATTCAGTGGAGAAAACTGTGAAGAGAACCAGACTGTGAAACATATGCTTCAGTAGTCTACACTACTGTCCGCCCTTCTGCACTCCTGCACAGAAGATGAACTTTATAAAGCATCACAGAATGCAGTGGAAGTGGCCAAGTTTTGGTCAAATGTTATATAGTGTTTCTAGTCACAGTTTTTGTATCTGTGTTTTATTTTATGTTTTCTGGCACGAGAATAATAATAATAGTATAAATAAATTACTAAGTGCAACAAACAAACTAATTAATTTTTATTTTCAAAGACATCAGTAAAGTCCGTCAATCAATAGACATCAGTCAAGCTTGTCAGTGAATAGACATTAGAAATGTAGGGTTAATGAAATTAGTAGGTAATTTGGCTAAATTCAGTTTTAATCATCTATCAAATTAATGGTTTTGTTTAGTCTGATTTAACATTATCTAGTCTTGTTTAGACGTATCTATTCTTGCGTAGACTTACAAAAATTGCCTAATCATTGATAAACAGGTCTAAATGTAATAATTTCTAACCTTGTACAGATTTATCCAATTTTGAGCAGTCTTGTCCAATATTAGTAAAACAATTAATTGTAAGTGCTTTCCATTTACAAAGCCATCATTAAAGTCTATCAATATTAATAGACATAAATAAAGTTGCCTAATATGGATTAATTCAGCATTAACCATCTATGAAGTTGAGATACTACCTTTGTTATTCTTAATGTTGTCATACCGGTACTAGATATATCTATAAAATGTTTTTTAGCTCTTCCCTTTATCGAAATAGCGATTAATACTGAAATCTTTTACTAATAACTGTATATGCATATAGTAAATAATACTAAACGTGCGCTGTGACGTCATCCAAACCACGCGAAAAATGTGTCGTTCAAATAGGTAAAATTTAATCCGTGTTTTATACATTATTTTAAAAATTTATTTAAAAACTTTCGACAGTAGGTATTTATATTTTTATTGTATTATAACGAAGTAAACAATAAATTAAACAAATAAAATTAGTAATACATATTCCCTATAATAATTTATCGATTATGATGTCAACCAGATGACATCATTAGGCTCATATTGGCCTCTCTAATCCTCGTAAATGCAGGGAGAGTCGGGAGTAATTGTAAAGCGGCAACCAAACGCTTGCATCGCACTATAGCGTGTTTGGAGGTGTTATCACAGTACAATGTGGGTCAAGCTTTGGCCTGTCTACAGCAGAACTCTATTCTTCAAATGTGCGCACTATAAATAGATAGTAGCAATTATTAACACGTTGTTTCAGTCAAAAATTTCTGAAATTTTCGTATGATTATAGTAACCGACCATCCTTTAACCAAACTTTATTAATTTTTTATTGAAAGTTTTGGCTTCTTGATTCTTCAAAAATCATTTCATAGTCGTCTAAAAACTATCAAAACTTGGTATAGTTTTGATAGTTTTTATGTGGTAGTAAATAGTGACCTGTTGATAGTATACCTATATCCATTCAACACCGATTATTAAAGATAATATAATAATTAATCTTTATTGACAAATAGGAAAACCCTAATAATCATTACAAAAGAAAATAAAAAATAAAAAGTTTGAACACTAATACTTATACATTAGTAGATTATTTCTACCGAAACATACATATTAAGATGAAGATTACTTGTGGATATTATGTACTTATGAAAGATACAGATTCAAATAAAATATTTAATAAAAACAACATACACTACAACACATTATTAGTAAGAATTCTTCAGGACTCATGTTTTATTTGATGTGACGGATGTATTCCAATAACTGTTTTTTAAAAATGGTTAATGAAGAACTTGATTTAATTAAGCATGGTAATTTATTGTACAAAAAAAGCCTTTAAAAAATAAAGAATTTATGGTACTACTTCTATTCGTTCTGCATACATACAAGTTGGCGTTATTTCTTGTGGCATAATTATGAACAAATAAATTTAAAATAATAAATTCTCGAAAGTATGATGATGCTAAATTAGTCAGTATTTTATATATGAAGATCATTGTTAAGTAATGTAATCGTTGGTGAACTGATAGCCACTGTAATGTTTGCAACATGACTCCTATTTTAGTGTATCTATTTGCTTTTAGGACTATGCGCATGCCTCGATTTTGAAGTTTTTGCAATTGTGATGTTTGATTTAGATTAAAAAGGAAAATAATTGAAGCACAGTAGACAAAATGGGGTTGGATGATAGCATTATAAACTGTAATTTTTGTCTGAGTGGATAAATTTTTAGAAATTCTTGAAAAGAAATATAGTTTTTTAGATATTTTTCTGCATAAATAATCGAAGTGCATGTTAAAAAGTAATATATTATCTAACTGGAATCTCAGATATTTAATACACGACACAATTTCAATTTTTTCATTATCAATTTGTAGATTTATTACATTTAAGTGAAGAGTGCTTAACTTATATTTGGTTGTTCATGATCATTCCTTTAGTTTTTACTGTATTTAATTTCAATTTATTTCCCATGAGATATTCATTAACCTCCTCAAGTGCAGCATTCATTTTTTCAATGGCTTTATTTAAGTTAGTATCATAGCATGCCAATAGCGTATCCTCTGCAAATAAATTTACAAAGTCTACATTAACAAATAGGTTTATGTCATTCAAGTATAAAATAAAAAGCAGAGGTCCTAGAACGCTGCCCTGTGGGACACCAATATTTATATCCAACTCCTGAGAGATGGTATCATGAACCCTAACTTTTTGCTTTCTATGAGACAAGTAGTTAACCAACCATTGATAGACTTCACCATGCCATATGCCATATCCCCTTAACTTCTTCAAAAGAATATTACGATCGATCGTTTCGAATGCCCTTTTCAGGTCAAGAAAAACCGCTACCACAAACTTCTTATTATCAACTTCTCTTTTGAATGTAGACAATGTAAGTTGTAATCCAGATTCACATGAATATTTTTTACGAAAACCTGATTGGTTGTTTATTAGAATTTAATTTTTTTCAACATGTTCTAGTACCTGATTGTACACAGCCAATTCAAGAACTTTTTCTATTGGTGGCAATGTATTTATAGGACGAAATTCACTGGCATTGCTTGTGTTGTTTACTTTTGGTATAGGAACTATAGTACTAACTTTTAAAGAATTGGGAATTTTAGAAGTTTGAAGAGAAGTATTGATCAAATTTAGAATTATATGGCCACAGGTTTCAAAAATGGCTTTCAGCATTTTGGAATTCAGGATATCATGGGCACTATATTTGTTGTCCAAGGAATCAATAATTCGACGCAGTTCATTCAATGATAATAAGTGAAACTTTGAAAAATTAGGATATAAGTTATAATTACAGAATTTCAAAATATCGACATTATCAATACTATCCACTAGTTGCTGAATACTAGTAATGAAAAAGTAGTTGAATTTGTTTACTATTTCAGTTTTATTCTTTATAATATTTATCTGGTTATCTAAGTTAAATTCAATATATCTTGGAACGTTTTGACAATTTAAGCTTATCAGATTTTTTAATGTTTTCCACATAAGTTGAGAATTGTTTTAATAAATATCTACTTTTTCGAAGAAATATTGGTCTTTTTTCTTTTTTAATAAATTCACTATTTCATTTCTTTGTTTCTTAAATTCTTCCCATTTAACATTTTTATTGACGTCAAGAGTTAATAAAAAATCCTTGTATGTTTTATCACGTTGTTTTATTTTTTTATGAACTTCATTATCAAACCATGGTATGTGGTTTTTATACTGACAAACTTGAATTGGCGCTACCTTATTAATAACAGACTCATAGTTATTGAAAAACTTTGTATATATAATATTTACATCTGTCGAATTTAAATCCCACTCACATGAGATTAAATCTAGTTTAATTTTATCGATATTCTTCTCACTAAGATTTCTATAATTTCTAATAGTAGTACTTTCGTTGCTGTTCTTATTTTTGAGACAAACAGATATCAAAGAGTGGTCACTTAATTTGGGAGTAGAATGAACAAAACAATTAGCAGAATTATCATTAACTAGAACACAATCAATTAAAGTTTTACTGACATTAGTAACTCTAGTAGGGTTTAATACTAGTTGATCAATTCCGCATTGAAGAAGCATAGTTTTAATTTTTCTTACATAAAAGCTGTTACTTGAAAAATCTAAATTAAAATCTCCCACTAAAATGCAACGACTTTTTCTAGTAAAGATTTCATCACTTATATCTTCAAAATTTTCTAAAAATAAAGCATCCGAGCTAGATGGAGAATGATAAAGGCATCCGACTAACCATTCGCATACACCAAAATTAACCATAACTATTTTACACCAATAATTATCCCGCAATATGTAAGTCTTCTTTGTTGAGAACTGCAGACTATCCTTCACATATATCACCACACCCCCAGTTTGGCGATTAGGAGAATCACATCGGATATGATTATAACCGTTGAGTTTGATTTCAGAATCTTCAATTTCACTTGGTATTCTTGCCTCACTAACTAAGATTACTTTTGGTAAGTAGCACAGAATGCTTATTTGAATTTGATCAATTTTATTCAGTAGACTATGGGCATTAATGTAGATGATATCTGTGAAGTCATTTATATGTTTTTAGGGTTCCGTACCGAAAACGGAACCCTTATAGGATCACTTCTGTCTGTCTGTCTGTCTGTCTGTCTGTCTGTCTGTCTGTCTGTCTGTCTGTCCGTCTGTCTGTCTGTCAAGACCATTTTCTCAGGAACGCGTAGAGGTAACAAGTTGAAATTTTCAACAAATACTCGGGTCTACGGTCTCTTTCGGCTGCGAAAAAATCAAACTTGTAAGTCAACGCGATCAAAAGATATGACCGTTTATGTAGCATATTTTGCGATTTCACAAGGGAATCAAAACCTATAGGGTACTTCCCGTTGACCTAGAATCATGAAATTTGGCAAGAAGCGGTGTCTTACAGCACATGTAAAGGGAAAAATCTGAAAACCGTAAATATGTAGTTTAATTACAAGAAAAATGGGAATTTACTATTAGAAACTTATGACAATACACTAATGTTGTCGTAGTGGTATTGTCAGGCTCCAGAAGCATATGGGTTGCATACAGTTAGGTCCTAAGGTTAAAAAGTATGTGTTGGCACCAAGCTGTTTATACTGAAATTTATTTGTTTATATTCGTTATGCATTTCATCACGTACGCTCTATATCAGGGATGTTATGGAGATCCGTAACCGTAACCGAATCCGATATAAAAGTTTCGAATAATTTCGGATAATTTTTACTGATATGTTGTAATAATTCCTATAAATATATTTCAATATCTAATAGAAAATATATAATAGACAAAAAGGAATAATGTTGTTTTTGTTTATTATAATTATGATTTTGCATTTTTATGTAGATAAAACATAAATATTAATAACTTATATATCTTATATGACATATAATTGTAGTACCTACTTATATTGTTGTACTTAGTTGTATGACATATGATTGTAGGTAGTACAAATAATAACATAGAAATAAAATCAATTTTTTTACAAATTAGCATTCTACTTTTATTATTCCTTAGAAATCTGATATCCGTAACCGAAACTATCCGAAACTAACGGATTATCCGAAAAAAATTCTTATCCGTAACCGTATCCGAAACCGGTATAACATTATTCCTATATCCGTATCCGCATCCAGATCCGATATTTCATATCCATAACATCTCTGCTCTATATACATAATATATACAGGGTATATATTATGTCTAAATTTTGCTTGTTTCTAACCGACATGCGACATACTCAAGTCCCGTAACATCCTGTATATATTATATTTCGTCTAATTTTTCTTTATAATCTACATAATATGTTGATAATCTACATAATAATACTATACTATAATCTACATAATCTACATAACATGTTGTAGATAATATGATTTAAGTATATTATTCTTAAATCACGTTCGCCCTATATTTTTTGGTAGTCAATTGCCCAAAACGCAGTCAATTCAACAACTGAATGTTAAGAGTATCGAAATAGATCTAGAAATATTTAATATATTAGTTTATATTAGATCTAGAAATAGTTACATCTTAATATAAGTTAGTGTATAAGTCTAATACTAAAATAAAGTTTTCTTTTTATAAGTTTAAAAATATTCGCGTTATTAAAAAAAAATACCCTGTATACCTTTATACAGGGTATATAGGTATACAAGCAAAATTGAGCAGTAAAAACAAATAGTGAAGTTCCAGAACCCCTAAACACTCATAGTGAATGGAGGATGTATGGTAATAAAATAGAGGGTAGAATTCCATCGTACGACAACGACATGTTGAGGTTATGCTTGCAGCGGTACTAAGATCGTGATTTTATGAGAGCCACTTGTCAAGTTAACTGAATGTGCTTGTAACGTCCTCCACAAAAAAAGATACCTTACTTACAAGTTTGTACGGAACCCTCGGTGCGCGAGTCACAACTCGCACTTGGCCGGTTTTTTTTTTGTTGTGAAGTAACATTTTTATTGACTATGGTTGGCTTCTTGTTGATGAACTTTATTGTTTTTGAATCATCACCATTTGTTATGTATTCTTCAAGTTGGGCTTTAACGCGTTTAAAATATTCTTGTTGCACTTTTGTTTGGTCTCCTGATATTTTTATTCCTGTGATTTTAGTTGATTTGTTTTTCAACACAAGTTTAGCGTCCTGTGGAGAGCTCAGAACAACTTTAGTTGGTCTTATTCTTGATGCAATAAATTTTCCGAGTCTAAATTGTTTAACATTGATTTTATTGAAATTATAATCATCTAAGATGTACTCCACTGCTTGTTTGTCTTCAGAGTTGCGATCATGTTGTGTATTTTTATGAGATTCATTTATATTATAAATTATTATATTTGAGGTTCTACTTTGCCTATCTAGCATTTCTCAAATGATTTCTTCCATATCTGGTATCTGACATACACTAGTTGCATTCGATATTTGTGAGTTTCTTGACAAGTTCTTTAAGTTCAGATACTTCCTTGATGAGGGCTGGTACTTTATAAAAACCATCCTCACACTGCTCACAAAAAAATTTTAGTTTTCTCCTGGTTTTCAACTGCATACATTTTATTTCGGATCCTGTTAAATTTCCACATTCACTGCACAATAATAATTTACAACTATCACATGCAAATAAGTGACTAATGTCAAACTTTTTATTGCATTTCACACAAGTTTCCATAATTTCAGCTTATTGTGTTGTGTAGGCAAATTTACTTTGCTCCGCCACTGCTCCAGAAACAAACTGGGATAAAGAGATATAAATGGATTTTATTTTGGAACCGCTTTTACTAATTTTTCTTCAAATTATGTTCGAAACTTTTTATTCTATATTACTTTACTTAATTACCATTCTTTTACAATCACTTTTTGTAACATAACTTTTTTCTTAAAAAGTGCATGTAAATCATGACAAATTATTATTTTAAAATTGCTTTTCGATAATTTCACTGATTTTGTTATAGTATATTACTATAACAAACAATTATTACTATAACAAGGGGTGATTGAATTAGTTCTAAAACTACATTAAATTACATTTCTGAAAATGATAGTGAGTTGAACCCTCTTGATAAAGTTTATTGAATTATTAAAATTAGGTACTTAAGTATTAACGCTACCACCGCTACATTTTTAAATACCGCCAATCTACAGCTAAAGTTTTTGTAATAAATCATAAAATAAAACACTTTATTTCAAATTAAAACATTTTCAAAATAAAAAATTTATCAGAATTTTGGTGGAAAATGGGTCGATATAGTATGTAGTTTAACATGGATTCTAAATTATCTCTATTTTCATTCACCTAATGCTGTCGCCATATGAAATCTGATAAATAAGATTGCAAACGAAAAATCGCTATCCCCCTATGTTGTAGATTGTAGATTGTAGATTGTAGATCCCCCTATGTTGCCCCTATGTTATTGCATTTAGCACTGCTCCACATTCTCTTAACTGTTTGTGTATGTACTCCTATATTAGGATCAATACCAATACCATCACTACATAAATTGCATCCACATTGTAGTGGAAACACATAGGCCTTGTGAAAAATTATTATATTTTGAAAATGGTTCGTTATATAACTAGAAGGTGTAATATTTTTTCTTATTTCGGAGAAATATTTGGGTTTTTGTAGAAAAAAAAATGGACGTTTTCTACACAATAATTCTGACTTGATGTAAAATCTAACGTGTATGACTGGTCACAAAACTAAGAATGTAGATACAATCGGGTAAGCGTTGCCAAATTTACTTTTGACAACATATTATACATTATTAAAATTTTTCTGTCACATATCTGTGTCAAGTATATACAAAATTGTCTTCCAAAAATTATTTGTCCTAAACTAACCGGGGTTAAACCAACGGTCCTTGCCACATTGTCCTATATTGGTACGAGAGTTCGCGCTGCCGAGCGTATGTTGTCTTGATTTATCTGACCGCTCCGCGGCGGGCAACCTAATCTAACCGGGGTTTAAACTAACGGCCCTTGCCACATTTTTCGATATTGGATCCAGAGTTCGCGCTGCCGCGCGTATGTTGTTTTGATTTATTTGTCCGCCTCGCGGCGGGTAACCTAGGTTAAACCAAAGGTCCTTGCCACACTGTCCTGTATTGAATCGAGAGTTCGCGCGGCAGCGGACAATATGGCAACCTAATCTAACCTGGGTTAAACGTACATTCCTAGCCACATTATGATATATTGTATGGGAAACTAATCGGCGGGCAACCTTATCTAACCCCTTAAGCGGGCAGATAAATCAAGAAAACATAAGCGCGGCAACGCGAACTCTCAATCAAATATAGGACAATGTGGCAAGGACCGTTGGTTTAAGCCGGGTTAGATTAGGACAAATACATTTTGTAAGCCATTTTTGTATATAGTTTACACAAATATGTGACAGATTTTTTTTAATAATTTAATACACGTCAGAATTATTGTGTAGAAAACTTTTTTTTTTATTACAAAAAGCCAAATATTTCTCCGAATTAAGAAAAAATATTACATCATCTAGTTATATAACAAACCATTAACTACATATATTCATTTTTTTACAAGGCCTATGTCTTTCCACTACAATCTGGATGCAATTTATGTGGTGATGTTATTGATCCTGATGAACAGGAGTTCATACACAAATAGTTAAGAGAATGTTGGGCAGTGCTAAATGGAGGAACAAGAGATATAGGGGGACATTGAGACATTATTTGCAATCTTATTTATCAGATTTCATATGGCGACAGTATCAGTTGAAAGAAAAGATAATTTTGAATCTATGTTAAACTCTATATCGACCCATTTTCCGCCAAAATTCTGAAAATTTTTAAATAAAGTGTTTTGAATTTTGAAATTGTTTTAATTTCAAATAAAGTGTTTAATTTTATGATTTATCACAAAAATTTTAGGTGTAGATTGGCGTCATTTAAAAATGTTGCGGTGATAGCGTTAATCAGCAAGTATCCAAAATTATAAGCAGAGCGCTTTGGGCTTAAAATAAGCAATCTTCGGTGCTTAAAAGTACATTAAAAAATTAATAAATGGTAAATTAAAGAGTGAATCTCAAAAGATAAAGGAATAAATATGTTTTAGGTCTTACCGGATTCACAGAGAGATAACTTACTACTAAATAAACTATCTTACTTATAAACTATCTTACTTATATACCGGCGAAACCGGGATATAAATAGTAGTTACATAATTTGTTAAAAGGCTTGCAGATATAATGAACAATATTTGATGAGAACAGCCTAGATATAATTAAATACAAAATAAAGTAAAATAAAACAGAAAACAAATTAAAAAAGGAGCTTAGTGACTGTTGCCTCGGCATATTGGTACAAAATAGTGGTTGTAAAATTAGTGGAGATTAAAAGTTTAAAAAACCGGCCAAGTGCGAGTTCTGACTCGCGCACCGAGGGTTCCGTACAAACTTGTAAGTAAGGTATCTTTTTTTGTGGAGGACGTAGCAAGCACATTCAGTTAATTTGACAAGTGGCCCTCCTGAAATGACGACCATCTTATTACCGCTGCAAGCATAACCTCAAGATGTCGCTGTCGCACGATGGAATTCTACCCTATATTTTATTACCATACATCCCCCATTCACTATGAGTGTTTAGGGGTTCTGGAACTTTACTATTTGTTTTTACTGCTCAATTTTGCCTGCATATCTATATACCCTGTATAAAGGTATACAGGGTATTTTTTTTGAAATAACGCGAATTTTTTTAAACTTATAAAAAAAAAATTATTTTAGTATTACACTTATTCACTAACTTATAGTAAGATCTAACTATTTCTAGATCTAATATAAACTAATATATTAACTATTTCTAGATCTATTTCGATACTCTTAACATTCAGTTGTTCAATTGACAACTTTTGGGCAATTGACTACCAAAAAATATACGTACGTGACGCATACGTGATTTAAGTATAGGGGAGGTGGGGTACAATGATACAAGGGGCACCTAGATACACAAGCATTATTTAATAATCTATTGAATGTTTTCAAGTGACGACATCTCTAAAACGGTCCTATAAATGTTTGAACGCATCCATTGCGATCGCGCAGTCAGCCAATCAGTCGATGGCATTTTACAAGTCCTAACGTGTTTCGAGTGCGGCCATCTAAAAAAATACTTTAAATGTAAAGCTGTTTCCAATATCTTCTTTACCATCTTGTTACGATTTATATATACCAAAGGTAAGTTAGGGTATCAAGTATTAAGGATTTAGTGCATTTTTTTAAATAAATAAATTAGTTTCATCAGTATAATTCGCATTTTGAAAAAAATGTTTGGGGCACTTAGACACAACAAAGTACGGGGCACAATGATACATATCATTGTGCCCCGTACAAATATCAAAGTGCCCCAATAAATTTTGCACAATATAAATTTGTTCTTAAATAATATAAAATATGTTTAAATTATATGTTCTGTTGTTGCCATCAGAAAATGATCAAATGATCAAAAATAAAAGCGCCGGGAAAGATTTAGAAAAGGATTTAGAAAAAGAAATCAGGAGCTCAACCTAGGGAGACCTGAAAACACAAGCGCCGCAAGAAGTTTTGCATTTAACTGCGGTTTTGCCCCTGCGGTCTTACAGTGGCTGAACTTTTAATAATTTTGAGCGTGTAATGTTACGTTATAAATTCACACCTAACCGTATATTAAATATAGACGAAACAAGCATTAACACGGTCATACCAACGCCTAAAATTTTGGCTGAGACACAGAGGCAAGAAGGACAAATTGTGTCTGCTGAACGCGGGGAACTCATAACTTTTTGTGGAATAGTAACAGCAACATGTGGTGCTCTTCCTCCTGTTTATGTTTTTGTCCCATTTTTTAATGGGGCTCCCCAAGGCAGTCTTGGTTTAGCAAACAGGAGCGGGTGGGTGACACCTGTGAACTAAAGATAACCCAATTCTTACTATTTCTGACAACCACGAATCACATATTTTTACTAAAGCTGTTAACTATTGTCGTGATAATGGGATTATCTATCTTTTAGTGTTATAATATAACCATTTCATACAATTTCCATTCTGTATTAAAGCGCCCCACGTGATGTATCTAAGTACCCCGTTGGCGGGGCAGAATGATTCAAAATCCATTTTTTACAAAACACGTAATTTTCCTTTTCTATAATAACTTAAACAATTTTGATCCTTGATATAATATTTATACAATTAGCTAGACGTTGAGTTGAAAATAAATAAAAAATATTACGTTTATACTTATGTTATTTGATTTTCAATTTTTATGAATCAATCTGCCCCACCTCCCCCTATGTAGATTATAAAGAAAAATTAGACGAAACATAATATATACAGGATGTTACGGGACTTGAGTATGTCGCATGTCGGTTATAAACAAGCAAAATTTAGACATAATATATACCCTGTATATATTGTGCATATAGAGCGTACGTGATGAAATGCATAACGAATATAAACAAAGAAAATTCAGAATAAACAGTTTGGTGCCAACACATACTTTTTAACCTTCGTACCTTACCGATTAGGACCTAACTGTATGCAACCCATATGCTTCTGGAGCCTGACAAAACCACTACGAAAACATTAGTGTATTTTCATAAGTTTCTAATAGTAAATTTGCATTGTTTTTGTAATTAAACTACATATTTACAGTTTTCAGATTTTTCCATTTACACGTGCTGTAAGACACCGCTTCTTGCCAAATTTCATGATTCTAGGTCAACGGGAAGTACTTTATAGGTTTTGATTCCCTTGTGAAATCGCAAAATATGCGACATAAACGGTCATATCTTTTGATCGCGTTGACGTACAAGTTTGATTTTTTCACAGCTGAAAGAGATCGCAGACCCGAGTATTTGATACAAATTTCAACTTGTTACCTCTACGCGATCCTGAGTAAAATGGTCTTGACAGACATACAGACGGACAGACAGACAGACAGACAGACAGACAGACGGACAACAAAGTGATCCTATAAGGGTTCCGTTTTCGGTACGGAACCCTAAAAACAGGAAAAGCAGGATGGTTTTTGTGCATTTTAACAATAAAAACCAACCCGCGTCGTAAAAATAGTAAAAATGGGGGGAAATTTGAAAGTTTGACAACAAGCAAGGTAGCGTAACTTCAAACAATTAATTAACATTTAAACTATCATCAAAGAATAACATAAAAGAAAACCAAAGATATTAAAGCAGAGGGAGATAAATCAGACTGAGAAGCATGGATAAATTAACTTATTATTTTAATAGGGTTGTGAGAATGGGAGTTGAGAACTTGGTGACATCATTCAGGAAGGTCAACTTGGGATTTAGAAAAGCTTTGTAGATTTCAAGTGCCACAAGTTGAATAAGCTGTAAAATTTAGGGCAAACATGCAGAAGTTTGCCGTTGTCGTTGGAGGAACGATGGCCTCGTGTTGGCCTATATGGAGAAGGAAGGTGGTCAAAAACCTAACCTAACCTAACCTAAAGCGGAGTTAGACAAGATAATACCTGAATTATTATATTTAGGGAACTGATTCAAATGTTATTTTACACGTAGGGATATGGCCCTACCAGTTTGGCCAGATACAATGAATTTCAATTGTTACATGAGAGCGAGTAAACAAAAAAGGGCATGTGAAAGTGGAGGCAAACTGTCTTTTGTACGGACCAAGGTACAGGATATAGTTGTAGGATGAGAAATCAGGAAGCAGGTCATTGGATGGTTGGTGCCCACACGCTGGGTATTTTCTATGTGGGATTTTTTTTTTCTGAAGGATAGTTTGTATTTAAAAACATTTTTAATGTATACGCTTTCAATAAGGTTGATGGGAAAGTTATTATTGAACGCAATTTGTAGAACGACACCCAATTCCTTCTGTCAGGGCTAAGGGTAAACTAGAAGAGTCTGTGGAAAAGAGCGTTAAATGAAGCAAACTTATGGGAGTAAGGATCTAATGAGTGGAAACTAATGACGTTTTCAATAGAAGTAGATTTTCTATAAACTCCAATACTAAAGAAGAAGACTTTCTATCATGTCTGATTGATAAATCTAGGAAAGTGATTTTATTTTCAACTTCCAACACGTGTTTATCATGGAAAGGAAATTGTCAAGGTATGTGTGTTCGTCTTCAAAGAGGGAGAGGATGTCATCCACATTGCGGTACCAAAATCGGATTTGAGGGGCTGCTAAAGCGGTGTCTAAAGGTTTTTGTTACAAGTTATTCATGAAAACTTCAGCAAGGAGCGGGAGAGGGGAGTCTGCTTCAGAGGGAAGACCATGGCTAGGCCTGACACTTGTGCCCTAATTTGCCTATTGAAAATAAATAAATTCATCAAGATTAAATCATTAATGACAGTAAGTGGTAAATTGGAATCAAGAAACAATTTGTCTGATTAAGAAAACCCCACTTTTAGTTATTGATCGATTCACCTTTTTTCAATAAATTCCCTTTACCTGGCACCTTCGCCATTAAATTAATAAGAAAAGCCATAAATAATTTAGTAGTAAATGAAATTGTCTAAATAGACTAATATTATAACAAATATACTGTATCTACGACCACTATTGTAAATGCCCATTATTGTACAGTTCATGGACTATGTAAATACATCATAACACAGTCCGCGATTAATAATAAGTTATGATTGATAACACACACGTGCGTATGGTTTACGATTCGTTGATTGGTTGAGAGCTGCTGCTACGTGCTCATACGTTCAGCGCCATCCATACCACAATTCAAACTAACGGAAATTGACATTGCGTACATTGGGTTGCCTATATTCATGAGCACTCTTATTCCAGTTTAACCCAAATAAGTACTAAATAATAAGGTGTGTAACCATTAGGAATGTATCTATTTCTATTTCTATCAAGTTAAATAATGTCAAGTAACGAGTTGTATATCAAAATGATTAAAAATGATATATGTATTCAGAAACAAGTTTTTCAAGGGTCATTCCACATAAACTCAACACAGAGTCTAAACCTCACGATCTCAGATTTTCCTGAAATTTGGCACAGGTGTACTATTAGTATAGACTTGGACAAATCTGAAATTTTATTGAGACGTGTCAACACGTTTTTGAATTACAGAGCTGTAAAGTTCTCATAAATGGACCCAAAAACAGGGAACAACAACTTTTTGAATTGCTGTAGAATCTTTCCCAATTGAGCTAGAAACATAAAATTGGTGGCATTTTACAGCATTTTTTATGCTCCTTTCTATAATTTGCAACACTATCTAGACGCAGTTAAGCCAAATATCCTTAAAACCCATTTTAAAATTTTAAATCTACAAACAAATTTCAAGACTAGTATTGTAGTAAACCACAGGTCAATATATAAGTTGGGGCAACTTATAAGTTGGGTTGATGGCTTCATTATTAAGAAAATTAAAGCCTGAACTTCCATTTCCATTAATTCAACTCTGTATTCATAGTCCAACAATGCTGTATTGACATATTAATGAAAATAAACAAAAGTTACTATAGCTACTATTAATAAAAGTTATACTATTAAATAATAGGACAAATGAATTCTTCTCAAACTTAAAATGATCAACAGGTCGATAATTTTAAGTTTGAAAAGACTTCACTTGTCTGACACATATCATGTTCAAGTTTTCAAAGGTTCACTTTCATCAGGACATCCATTACTGAGACTTCAAATTCAAATTCAAATTATTTATTTACCAAATGAGATACATAAAATATCTATAGGCTTTTTCAAAAAATAATTAAATTATTAAAATACAATATTAAAGTAAGTAAAAGTAATAAGTTAGTTAAATTTAAAATACATAAAATCATTAAGACAGTACATCGGGTTCATTAATAGAACTTTTTTCAAATTATTTCTAAATTTTTTAAGTGACATTTCGTTTTTTATTGTGTTTGATATTTTATTGTAAATTTTATATCCTTGATTCTCAAGCCCTTTTGAACACAAGTTTAAATTTGTTTTCCTGGGATAGAGGTGGTGTTTTCCTCTTGTGTCATATATATGGATATCTTTATGTTTTTGGAGAGTATCGCGAATTTTGTGGATATATGAGGCAGTTTCCAATATATATAAATTGACTACTGTCAAGATATTTAAATTTTTAAAATGTGGTTTGGACGATTCTGTTGTTGTTATTCCCACTATATTTCGGACAATTCTTTTCTGTGCTAGAAGTATTTCTTCTATAAGTGATGTAGCTCCCCATAGAATAATGCCATATGTTAATATGGATTGCACCTCGGCAAAATACCAACTTAGCAAGTCTTCCTTGTTCACCAGATTGCGCAGATGTTTAATTTGGGATGTTTTCTGATGTAGTAACCGACTAATTTTTTGTATGGTGGTTGTCCAGAGGAGATGCTCTTCCAAGTGGATTCCTAGGAACTTTGCTTAAGCTCTTTTAGCTCTTTTTAAACAGTGGTTTTGTATTTTCAAATCAATGTTCTCAGCATAGGCGCTTCTAGCTGTCTGAAAAATGACATACTCTGTTTTTTCTTTATTAAAGAAAAGGTTGTTTGCTGAGAACCAAGTGTTGATTCAACCTAGTAATAAATTAGCTTTGTCTGCATTTTGTTTTATATTTTTTCCAGTTATAATAAAACTGGTCTCATCTGCGTACAATGTACAATGCTGTCCGTGTATATAACTTATTAAGTCGGCGGTGTACAATAAGAAAAGTGTTGGTGCAAGAACGCTCCCTTGAGGGACCCCATATTGGTACAAATGCTGTTGGACTTTCCTGTTTCATTTCCACTTCTTATCTTAACATATTGCTGACGGTCTTCTAAGTAGGATTGTAGCCATCTCGTGGCTTTCCCTCGGATTCCATATCTAATTAGTTTGTTTAATAGTGTTTCGTGGGAGACACAATCAAACGCCTTACTTAAGTCGCAAAATATTCTTATAGGTTTATTACCCATGTCTACTTCTTTTAAAATAGTGCTGTGGAAATCTGCTAGCGCTGTTGAAGTTGATTTCCCTTTACGAAATCCATGTTATTAGACTGGGATAATGTTATATTTTTCTATGAATGGGATGATTCTACTATGTATGGCGTATTCAATGATTTTTGATAGTACAGAAATAAGAGCAATCGGCCTGTAATTTCCAATATCCTTTTTTGGTCCCTTTTTATGCACTGGAATAATTTTTGCTATTTTGAGGATTGCTGGAAATTGTTCATCCGCGATGGAGGCATTGATTATGTCTGTTATAGGAGTCAATAGGTAATGGCTGAACTCTTTGATAATTTGACATAGAAGGTCATCCGGTCCGCTTGTTGATTTGTTTTTTAGGGAAGCAATTATAGATAGAACCTCATTTTCTGAGAATTCCTGCAAATATATTGTATTGGGATTAAACTTTATGTGTTGATCCGAAATGTCTGTAGCAATAATATTACCAACAGTTTTCTTTGGGGCTTCCTCAAAATACGTATTAAATGTGTCTGCAATTTCCTTCGGACTTGTGATTAGCGTATTTTTTTCGATTAATATAATTTGATCGGTAGTTTTTGATCTGTTTGTTTCTTGTTTTATGACATTCCACAGCACTTTCGATTTATTAGGTGCCTGCAGTATTTTTCGTCTAAAAAAAGATTTTTTCAATGAGGTGACTAATTTCTGGTGTTGATATTTTTGTTGAATATAATGGTTACGTAAAGCGGGATACGTTTTTTGTAATATGTGCATATCCTTTAGTTTTGCGGATGAGACCTCTATTTCTTTTGTTATCCAAGTCTTTCTATTGGAATTTACTTTTACTAGAGGAAAACATGTAAAGAAATAATACTGCATGATTTTGATAAATGTAGTTGTCTTACTGTTGCTGCTAGTTTTGTTGAGTACTTCTTCCCATGCTTCCTTTTGTAGATATTCAGAGAAACGAACTTTACTGGTTACCGAGAATCGTCTTATTAATTTTGGCTCCATACCTGTGACTTTCTTGCAAATGCCGCTCAGCCTTAATATACGATGGTCAGATATCGGAGTGTCTTCCACAGAGGTATTTAATTCCATTCCCGATGTTATCAATTTTTGTTTCAGTGGTGGTGGTTATTCTGGTAAATTGTTTAATTTGTTCCTCCATTCCATATGCTGCTAGTAGATTTTTGTAATTTTGGACTTCCTTTGATGTTTTGGCAAAATTGATATTGAAATCACCAACTAGGATAATTTCTCTGTTTCTCTTCGCCCATTTGTGTAGAATATTATCTATGACTTCCATAAATGTACTTAAACAGCCTGTTGGTGGTCTGTACACATTTAAGATTATGGTGTCTACTCCATTTAATTTCATGTGTAGTCCACATATTTCAATAGTTTTTTCAATGGCATAGTTTTCCAACTGCAATCTTTCAATGTCAATACTATTTTTGTATAGTAAGGAATTGACCCATATCGCTACTCCTCCTCCCCTTGACTGGGTTCTGCTATAGTGACTAATCAGTTTATAATTATTAATATGTATGAATGGAATATTTACAGAAGATATCCAAGTCTCTGCTAGACAAATAAAATATGGGTTTACATTATTAATTTCCACTTCCAGTTGACACAGTTTCTAACGTAGTGATTATATATTTAGATACATTAATATGTTAGTTTGATGTGTCTTACAATTAGATAACGTTCGTGGCTTTGTTCTGAATTTTGTGTAATTTTTTATAGTCTTTTGTATACCGAAAAAAACGGTTTATGCAAGTATTCCTTGGCCACATTTCCGGCTTTTTTAACTCATCAAGATTTTCTTTTGGCACAGAGATTTTAAAAGAAGAGTATTCCTCTGGATGCTTAGACGCCAGCTTCTCACATTTGACATTGTTGAATTTTCGATCCTTCAGGTATTGGATTAGGTTATCCGTTGCCCAAATTCGTTCATATCTGATAGCCGCTCTAACTTGGGTGATATCATCATTTGTGCCATGTATAACGCTTTCCTTCCAGTTTCTCCGTTTTTTGTTTCTCTGTGTATCCCAATTTTCATTATCAATATCAATATTTTCGTTTGTATTCCGAACATCTGTGTTTTTGGATTCCACTATTTTGTTGTTGGTTTTTGTTCCAGCGCGCCTTTTCTTTACGGTATAATTTTTTGTTGCCCCTGCAGGTAGATGATTTGACTCTTTATCGCTGATAATGGACACATTTATTTCGTTTTAATCTTGATTTCATTGAAATGAATTTACAGATGTTGCTCTAGTAGGACTTGTACCACATAATAACTGCTGCTTAATCACTTTTAGTTCTTTCACTTCTGCTGTTAAGTCGGTAATTAGCATTTGTAAAGGCTCGACATGTTTCTGAATTATCCTTGACAAGAGATTTTCAAATTCTGTACTTTTTAGAAAAGTAGTCAGAGAATTAGATTTATTATCCGTAAGGTTATAGGATCTTAGTTCCATTGGCATTATGAAACACAGTTTATCACAGAAATTAACACAGAATTTCACTTTAAAAAGGTTTTAGCACAAAGCTTTGAATAAACCAAATTTTATACGTCCGCTCACGCCGAATGCTCGCACGAGACGCACAGAATAGCAAAATTTGTTGGATATGAGAAGGATTTAGAGGATGCAGCTGGACGAAGTGAAGTTATTTTTACTTCGTCAAGTTCTCCATTCTTCTATAAAACATATCCAAGTCATCAGTTTATTTCATAGAGAACAGTGATATAACCTGATATGTCTGCTAATTAAAGCTTATCATGCGGTTTTGACAGCTACTTGCACTGATAGACAGTGCTTGATCAAAACAATTTTTGAAAAAACATGCTGATTCAATATAGTTGCTCAACTCTTTCGAAATATTTCTAGATTGGTTTCCTGTTTCCTGTTCTGTTCCAAGTAAAGTTTTTTAAGGTAATCGTTTAATGGTTCAACGGAAAGAGGAATATCTTTGGAATTGGACAAAGTAAGAGCATACAGCGAAATTTTTTGTATGATTGTTAATTATCAAGCACGTAACATAGCTTCAATATCTTAATTTGATTGCTCAACAGATCCTTGACTAGGTGGATGTCTGGGCCCATCAATTACAATTTTGAACGTTGGCCACAGACTTGTTAATTCTTGTATGACAGCAACCGTAAACTCAAAGTCGTTGTCGCTTTGCAGTATCTTATATACGTAGGTTGTCCACAGATAATCTACTTTAAAAAATATTTTTGAGCTCAATTGCAACATTTCCTAGCGAATTTCCTAGCGTGGCCCTGATAGTTTAATAACCATTTGTAATTTCTATTTGGAGTCGACTGAAAGTCAACTAAATCGACATTTCCAGGATTATTTGCCAAACATCGATTCCTTTTCGTGATTTTTTTTTTACACGGATGTACCTTACACAGCATTAAACATTCCAGAACAACTGAAGAAGGTTTTTCGATTTCAAACTGTACAGCATTTTATATCTTCTTCCGGTACCAGTTGACTCCGGGATTCTCTTCCCGGATTATGTGCTAAAAAATTTCCGTTGGAACTATTTTCACAACTGGATCCGAAGTCAGCCTTTTTCTTCATTTTTTTAGTACCTACTTCCATAACATCGTATTTTTTTCATAATAGTTCCGTATATGTGTCCGTTGCAGTTTAAGTAGTGGTACTAATTTAAAATGTTCCACGACTTTTTCAATCCTCTTAAGAGTCCACAAAGTTATTTCTTTATTATGCCGCTTGTTCCAAAACGCCCTGATAGTTTCATTATACTATTCTTCAGATATAAATTCGGTTAGAGTTTGATTTTTTTTTATATCTATGTAAAGGGGAGTCGATAACCAACGAAACATAGAGCTGTAAACTTTCTGACTTACATTATTTCATCTTTTCACTAAAACAGTTCAGAAGTTTGATAAAATCACTTACTACCTTTAGGGAAATCACCCACGGGGTTTTGATCAAATCTCTATTTTTATTATTTCCCTGCGAACGTATAGATGAAATTTTATATACCTACATACAATTTCGTTTTCTTTGCAAAATAAAGACAAACAAATATATCGAATATTATTTTAAGAATCCAATCTCATGAACGAGTAAACAATTGCGTATTGAGTGAACGTGGGAAATTCAAAAGTGTCGGTCCAAACTGAATAATATTATACATTCAATTCAACGTGAATGTGAAAAACAAAAATATTTTGTATAGTATATTTAAATTTATTCTGTCAGAAATTAAAATAAATTTCAACATAACCAGTTATTAAAACCCAAATATTTTACTATTTTTTTTTTAACAGAAACTTGATACCAACTACTGAATTTATAGTTATTTCAGAAATACTGTAATACAATGTAGTGCGTGGTGTGTATTGAATTCTCAAGTATAAAGCTTTGACAATGGCGTCATTATGTATACCTGAGAAAGCAACTACAACGGGGAGGCAGTAAGATCACAGTCACAGATGTGACGACCCTATTTCGGAGCTCATTTTCTACAAGTTCTATATCGAACATTTAGTTTATATAAAGAAAGTTTTCAATTTACACATAATATTATGTATGTATTGTGCGAATAAGATTCGCACATAATATTATGACTTTATTTTCTAACATTAAACACCCCTTGAAACATATATTTTTCACTTAATAAAATTGGAACATAACCTGAATATATAGATATATTCAACATTTCCGGAGCTCTATAACATTACTGAGTATTATTATTATTACCTTTATTGGCATATTTACAACAATTACTATAAGACTAACAATACAACATATCAAAACAAAACAAAAAACAAACAAAAACACATGGAAACAATAAAAAAAAAGAACAAAAAACAGAACATAACAAATAACCCGACCCAAAAATACCCCAAATACTCAAACTTAAAAAAAACTACACTTTAAAGAAACAAAAAAAAACAATAATTCTTCGCCCGCACTAACTTTTCTCTCTCCCTAAACTCTTTCCACAATCACTCCCTTCCGCTCTAAAATTTCCCGCATTATGGGCCACCCGCTACCTGACTCGTCCATGCACGCTTCCCCGTCTTTACATTTATTTTTCTTTCCTTCTTCCCATGTTAGCCCTTTGCATTCTTCCATCCAATGTGCCCACCTGTCAGTACCCTCTCCGCATATGGTACACAAATTCTCCCTTTCATTCAGCCAGTACCTTCTTCCCTTTTCTTCGTTGCCGCACCGAAACCTGGCTATCCTATTTTGGCTACCGCTGGACCCTCTGCTTAGGTACAAAGGGAGTCTGCCGTACACTTGTACCTTGTTGTACTCCCGATTGTACCTGCTTTCGTCTATACGGCTTTGTCGTATCTGCAGCTCTATCTCCCTACTCCTTTCACCCAACAATTTTTCACACTTTACGCCTTCCCTTTTCATCCTTTCTACCTCCTCTTTCGACAACCCTACTCGTTCATACATTTTTTTCCATTCATTTCCCCATTTTGTTAGTCTAATCCCTCCGACACATTCCTTCCTTAAACTATTGAACACCTCTTTCACTATCCTTTCATTCCCTAACCTATACACTTTCCTTTCGTATCTTGCCACTCTCACTGATGCTTCTACTGCAACTTTATACGCATTCGCTTCTTGTAGCACCAGGTACCCTGGCGTACTCCTGTAAAACGCCCTCTAATAATTTCAACGCCCTTTTTATAAACTGGAGTTGTACCTTTTCTACTTGTTCCATTTCGTTCATACCCCATATTTCCACTCCATACAACAAAATACTCCGAACACACGCTTTCCATTCTATCATTTTTGCCACGAAACTATCTTCAAATTTATCTTTCCAAGCATTCCAAAACCTATTAGCAGCCACCCATGCTTTCTTACATACGAACTTAATGTCCTCATTATTGGACCCATTACTACCAAACATAAATCCCAAGTATTTGAACCTGCTAACCTGCTCTATAAGCTCTTCCCCCCACATCAAGCTTTCCTCTTTCTTACCAACTTTCTTTCTAAACACCATCCACTTAGTCTTCTCTACATTCACACTTAACATTCTTTTCTCAAAATATCTTTTAATCCTTCCAATCATCTCTTTCATTTTCCCTTTTGTTCTTGCTAAAGCAACTATGTCATCCGCGTAAGCTAGAGACCACACTTTCATCCTACCTCTTACCACTCCTCCTGCCTGCCCATTTTTTAAAACCTTTTCTAAGTCATTTATAAAAACATTAAATAGGACAGGGCTAAGTGGACACCCTTGCTTTAACCCTTTCCTAACCCAGAATCTTTCGGATTTTTTTTCACTTATTCTAACTCTGCTGCTTGTCTTGCCATATAGATCTGTAACTGCCTTCACTAGCCACCCACTAATTCCTTTTGCTCTCATCATTTCCCATAGCATGTTTCGGTTTACTGTGTCATATGCCGCTTTAAGATCTATGAATACAGCATACACCTTTCCACCTTTCTGTGCCAGCTCTTGCTCTATTATGTATTTTAAGGTAACCAGCTGGTCCGTTGTTCCCCTCCCTTTTCTGAATCCCCCTTGTACTTCCGGAATCACTTCCTTTTGCTCAATTTCTTCCTGAATTTTCATCTCCACTACTTTTGCATATATCTTATATGATGTATCCATCAGTGTGATGCCTCTGTAATTTTCTGCTTCTCCCTTATTTCCTGCTTTGAAAATTGGTACGATGTCCCCTTCCCTCCAGCTTTCTGGAATTGCTTGCTGTCCTTTGAAAATCTTGTTGTATAATTCGTGGAGTTTTTTTTTGTATTGACACCGGCGCTAGTTTCCACGCTTCATTTGGGATTCCATCCGGACCTGTCGCTTTTCTTCTTTTCAGCCCACCCAGCACTTGCTCCATTTCCTCCCACATAATTTCTGGTCGATGGCCTTCTTCTTCTTTTCCGTCCTCTTCCACTGTCTCCTCTGCTCCCTTATCTTCTTTTCCGTCCAGCAACTGCATAAAATGTGCTCTCCATCTTTCCATCTTAATTTCATTGACTTTCCGGTTTGCTTTTTCCACATTTTTGGCAATAAACTTCCATATTTCTCTTTCACTATTGAGCTTCCTAGCCTCCTCCATTTGTTTTCTTTGCCACGTTCCTTTTTTGTTCTTCACAGGTTCTTTCATTTGATCCTTCATATTTTTTAATTTATCTGGAGTTCCTCTGCTCTGTCTCCATCTCTTGACATCCTCTCTCAACTGTTTTTTCTTGGAGATATATTCTTTATCAATCCATGCGCTGTTATAATGATCACTCCTGACATTTTTCCATATTATCACCTCATGGACTTTAGATACCAGTTGTTCTAGGCTATTTACTGATTCTAGCTGACAGTCTTCCAGGTTGCGCTTAAATCTTTGTACCGCCTCTTTATTCCATATCGCTACTGATTTCTGCTTCTCCGTCTGTCCACTAACAACCGTTTTTCCTTTTACCGTTACTTCCAGCGGGAAATGATCCGACTCTATCCTGTTCCCTACTTCCATGCTGATTATAGCACTTGTTGCTGCCTCGTTTGCTACTACATAGTCTATCACTGACATCCCTCTTCCCCCTACATACGTTGTCTCTCCACTCCAATCTCCCTCTCTATTTCCGTTAATAATTCTTTTAGTCTTTTATTATTATAAACTGTAATACATTTCCATTTATCCCCGTTTAATTTTATCTTTTTTATTTGAATCCCTTCGCCGTAATCTTTTCCCCTATAAATTTTCTCTTCCTCTATGTTCTTCTTTACTCCGGTTATTAAACCGCCTCTTGGTTGCCCCATGTTGAAATCTCTTTTTGCCCATTGGCACTTCCGCTCGAAGTTATCTGGCAGTTCGTTCTTCACCTCCTCCCAATCCTTTCGTCAATCCATGTTTCCACTATTCCAATTATATCGAAGCTCTTCAGGTAAACCAACAAGTCATCCTTATAATCCGCTCTTAATTTCCTCTTCAAACCTGCTACATTCCAACACAATATCTTCGTTTGCTCCGTGACCTGCTGGTTTTCCATCTCCCTATTCTTTCTTACTGAAATTTTATATCCTTTATTCCTGTAACATCATTGTAGTGGTACCACCTCTGGTCTACTTCCATTTTTCGGTATCCTACTCTTACAAACTTGCCTCTTTCCCTGAATTCTTTAGCTTTCTGTCTTATCTCCCTCTGCACCTCTCTTTCCTTCTCTGTGAGATCATTGTCCACGTAGACCTGCGATCCTTTTAATTGGTTTTTCATTTCCATTATCCTTAGTTTTTCCTCCCAGTTATTCATTTTAATTAATATTGCTCTTGTTTTTCCATTTGTCGGGCTTCCTATTCTGTTCATGTTTTGTACCGCATTTATTTGAAATTTGTCCCTTAGCAAGTCCTCCACTTCCTTTTCCCACGTAGCTTCTTCTTTAGTTCCATTCATAACTATGTTTAACTTTCTTTCTTTCTTATCCTTTTCTTCCCTAAAATTTTCAATTTTAGCCAATTTCTCTTCCATTTGCTTTTTATCTGCTTCTATCTTACATTCGCTGTCTGCACTTGCCTCCTTTAAGTCTCTAATCTCATTCTCCAAGCCTATAATTTTCTCTCTTGCTAATTTATTTTCTTCCCTCATTGCTTTTAGTTCCTATGTTAATTCCATTCTCCACTTTTTTCTTCTCTTTTATCTTCTTCTAATTTCTTCGTGAATCGCATCAGCTCGAGTTTTATCTCCGCCATTTCCTGGACCACTGAGAGATTTGCTTCAATTAGCGATCGATGCGATTTGTGGCCCTCCTTCGGGCTAGCCTCTTTTGGGCTGGTCTCCTTTTTTCTCTTAGAGCAGGGGGAACGGCCTAGCCGTTTTTTAGATTGGAATGGGTTTGAACAGGCCTCACTATCGGAACTGCGTTCCTGCTCACTACACTCCATGTTATCCTTTTTTTTCTCTTTTTTTTCTTTCTTTTCTTGCTACCGTTATCTTTGCTTTTTTTCTTTTTCTTCTTTCTGTTTCCTTACACTCGGCCCCCTTTTCTGCTTCCTGTTCTCCTGGTATGATTTCTTGGCTTTTGAGGTTTTCGTGGCCCCTTCTGTCGTAGGGCTGAGCTGGAAATTCGACGCTAGCGAACTACCAGCGGTTATACTCGCAACTAAACTTTTTGTCAAACACTCGCACGTCTTAATTACTCGAACTCTCGAACCGAACTCACATTACATTACTGAGTATGAGTCTACTCTGAGTTTTAGGACTAACAAAACAAATCTCATGTGAAATTTGGGTACTTACGTATTAACGCCATCACCGCTACATTTTTAAATGACGCCAATCTACACGTAAAATGTTTATGATAACCCATAAAATAAAACATTTTATTGAAAATAAAACATTTTTTAAACTCAAAATACTTTATTTTTTAACCCCGGTTAGATTAGGTTGCCCGCCGCGAAACGGACAGATAAGACAACATACGCCCGGCAGGGCGAACTCTCGATCCAATATATAGCGGTGGTGGCGTTAATACGTTAGTTCCGAAATTTGTTAGTTATTTAATAACTCTCTGCCCACCTTCGTGGTACTCAACAAAAACCATAAAAATAACATTGTTTTTAAAGATTGGGTCTTTGCGATAATTTGGGTGAGTAGCCATCTGCAAACGCGTTTCGAGATTTATCTTTCCTCAATGCAGCTTTGCTTTTTATTAATAACAATTTAACACTCACCTGAAACCCACATGGTAATTAGGGGTTAGATATTTTTAATTTGACATTACTGACAACTGACAAATTTCACATGAGATTTGTTTTAGTAGTCCTAAAAAGACGCAGTAATGTTATAGAACTCCGGAAAGGTTGAACAAAATTATATATTCAGGCTGTTTACCAACTTTAACCCTTTAACTTTTAACCCTTTTCAATCTGCCGGTAGCTATACAATATCTATCAGTATTTTTACTATTAATCAGTGGATGATTTTTATATCTAAGTTTTCTTTTATAATTCCCATACCTATGAATAAAATAAGTTCAAATTTGGTATTGGAATTCATGATGAGCTTACGATGAGCTTACCATCATAATATTACCATCATACCATCATAATCATTCATACATCACCTTACTACCATCATAATCATTTCATTTCATTTCATAATTATTTTCAAAAAAAATTATTTTCAAAATTAAAATTTCAAGGCCGAAAGAGTTAATACACGTTCTTAGAAAATATGTTGCTATACAATTCAAATACTGTACTGATGTCAATTTAAAATTGTAACTTCCATGTTTCCCGCAAACAGCAAACTCTGATAGCGACCGTCCATGAAAAGTAGCTTATGACTCGGCTATTTCCGGCGGAAGAGAAGAAAATTACCAGTACTTCAATAAATTAATAAAATATCGTATCTTCTTCTTAGGACGTCGTGTCCCTACCGAAGGTTGGCGATCCAACTGGCTATAATGGTGTGTCAAACCGCATCTCTGAAAATCTCTATAGATGTCCGTCCGAAACATCGATGCAGATCTTTGAGCCATGAGTTCTGCCGTCTGCCCACAGATGAGGAGTCGGAGGAAGTCGTACCGCTCCCCCCTCATAACGTATCCGATGTATTGGAGCTTTCCTTCTTTGATGGTTATCAGCAGTTCTTTACCTTTGCCTATTATCCTTAACACTTCCTCGTTATCCTGTCTACCCAGGATATACGCAGAATACGGCGATACAAGTATATCTCGAAGGCGTCAATGCAGCTCCCCATTGATTGGCAAAATGTCCAGCTTTCGGAGCCATAGGATAGCACTGGGAAGATATAAAAGCGCAATATGCGTATGCTAAGCTATAGGTTTAGGTCGTGATGATATTCAGCTCTCCCGCATCGACGCCGGTGTATTTTAGGATCTCAATGAGCTTCTGGTGCGAGACACAGTCGAAAGCTTTTCTGTAGTCAATAAAGCAGGCGTATATGTATATCAACATTCATGTCTCTACATCGTTGCGTTAGAACGTTGATAGAGAAGAGAGCGTGTTCACTCCGTTCTTAAATCCAAATTGCGTTTCTCCAGCCTGTCCCTCACTTCAAAAAATATCGTATAGGTTCAAATAAATTCTAATTATTTCTTCGCTGTTAAAAAATTAACGAAAACCGCTAAAAAATTACCCACTAAACGGTTTTCCTCCCTTAAGCGAAAGTGGTCCCGACAAAAACTAAAAGACCTATCGCGATTTTGATGAACGAATCAAAAGATTGTTAGTGCATAAGATGTGATTTCGTTCATTTTCTAAGTAGAGGCCGCCGGATTACAAAGATGAATTCATGTTTTCTAGGTCACATTTGCGACTCATGACCAATGTTTCAGATGCGTACAGGGTTTCTGGTTTCATGACTGTATTATAGTGTCCCACTTTGGTGTTATGTGATAAGCATGACTTATTGTAGATGTCCCCAGTCTTACAGAATGCTCTGGTCATCTTCTGTTTCCTCTGTTGCCTATTCCATTGGCCTGTATCATCTCTCCGAGGTAATTCAATTTGTGAACCCTCTTTATATTCCCATACTTGGTTGTAATCATTTCCGGTGCATCTTTCTGCTTTGACAAATATTCCGTTTTCTCGAAGGACATCTGGAGTCCGACCTTTCCAGCCATCTGTTTCAGAACCTCGATCTGTTTCGCTGCTGTGTCTGTGTTCTCGTTAAGTATAGCTAGATCATCAGCGAATGCTAGACAACCGATATCTATTCCCTTATTCTTTCTTCCTAACCTGATGGGTCTGTGAAGTCGCTGTGCCTTTAGTTCCTTTTCCCATTTGCTGACGACTTTATCTAGAACTATGTTGAACAGCATAGGCGATATACCATCATCCTGATTTACTCCCGTTCTAATTGCAACTGGATTTGACAGTTCTCCAATGAATTTAATTATAGATTAAGTGTCTGTTACTATCTGTTTGATGAGGTTCTTCGTCTTCTCGTCAAGTCCTCTCTCTTATAGTTCTTGGATAAGTGCTGTTCTATCTACAGAGTCGTAAGCCTTCTTGAAATCTACGCAAGTGCACACGGCCTCTTTGTTTCTCGTCGCTTGATATCTTAGAACTGTTCTCAGATTGAGTATCCGTTCAGCACAAGATCTTCTCGGCCTGAAGCCTGCTCGATATTATCCTATTGTGTGTTCTAGTTGGGACTGTACTCTATCTAGTAGACACTGTAATGGAATGTTGTATGCGCATGATATTCCCCTGTGGTTAACTACATTGGCTCTATCTCCCTTCTTATGAAGAGGATATATGACTGCATACTTCCAGTCGTCAGGCAATGTTTCTTCAATCTCAAATGTCTTGTATGATTTTCGTAATTTCAATGGTTGTTGACGGTCCGAATACCTCCTTATGATCTTAAGATCTTATTCTTTCTTATGATGTTCTCCTGCAGCTCTGCCGTTTTTCATTTTCATGATTTGTCTTCTAACCTCTGATACATCTGGTGCTGCTGAATTGTCGTTTCTTATGATCTGTTCCATCTTTAGGTATCTCTCTGCGGGTTTAGGACAATTCTCGGGTTCTTTAAGTGTTTGGAGAGTATTTTGCAGTTCTCTTTGTTGTTTAGTGCCAGTTCACCAATAACTTTTCGGAAACAAAAGTTCTGTGGTTGGTACCAGCCATTCTGCATTTGAACGTCTTGTAGAAGTCTCGTGTATTGTGCTTTCGAAAGTCTTCTTCTACACCTGTTAATTGATCCCTTAAGTAATCTCTTTCGACTTTACTGATGTCTCTTATCGTTTGATTCCTTGTCTCCAAGTACAATAATAATTTGGTTTCAGTTTAGTCGCTGTTCCAAAATTTATATGCTGTTTTAGGTTCTCTATTGCCTTTTAGCACACGTCATTCCACCATGGGTCTTTCTTTGTTTTGGTTAGAGGAATTTTCTTTTTAGCTTTCCTGGTTATCTTTTCTTTAAATTCTTCCTAGGTTGCAGCGCTCTCCTCTCCCATTCCTCTTTTATCCCAGATGTTTTTAGTTTAGTCATATCGAACTTCGGTATCCGTGAAGTCTTCTTCTTCATTCTCTTTGGTGTCAGTTTAATTTTGATTCTTGTGAGGTAGTGGTCGGAGTCGATGTTTGCCCCTCTTCTGACTTGAACATTCATGATTTCACTCTAGTTTTTGTGTGTGAACGCTACGCGATCAATCTGGTACTCTCCTAAAGATGTTATATGTGATCGCCATGTCTTGATTTTCTTGATGTCTTTCTTGAAGTGTGTTGACATTATCTCCTTGTCGTGTTGACAACATAACTTGACTAGACTCTGGTCATTCTTGTTGGAGAATCTGTGTCCTGAATATTGCCCTATTGGTCCTCTCAATCTTCTTTCTCTGCCTAATTGTGCGTTGAAGTCACCTAGCACAATTTTTACATCTCCTTTAGGTTTTTTTCTCATCGCTTTCTCAAGTGTGTCCCAATACAGTTCGACTCCTTCTTTGTCTCTTTTGTTGTCCTGGTTTACTGGTGCATGGACGTTAACTATTGTATAATACTTGTTTGCAGATTTTACCCTCAACGTCATCAGTCTGTTTGACTTCTGTATATATACTTCTGTATTGGTTTGACTTCTGTTACTGAGTCGAGTATGCTCTTATTGACAGCGAAAGCCATTACCAGAAGCGGTGTTCCTTTACCTACTCTGCTATCAGTGTTGCTCTTGAGTAGTCTGTAATTGTCGAAGTCTATCGTGTCATCCTCTGTTATGCGTGTCTCTTGTATTCCCTGTATCTGGAATTTCTGTTCGTCTAGCATCTTTCCTAAATTCAGTAATTTTCCTGCTCTAAGTAATATGTTGACGTTTAGCGTCCCTCTGTATGTCTTTGTCTTGATGGAAAATTTGCTAAAGGCGTCCGACTCTCTCTATTCTCGTGGTAGGCCAGAATCTCCAGAATCCCATAGTCCGGTTGCGATACTACCGTGGGCACCGGTTCGGTTGGTTACAATCTGTTATATCAACGTTATTCCTCTCTCGATTCAGGTCTACGCTTGTTGATACATGTGGGTCCAGCTCTTGCTGGGTGCTTATAACTGGAGTGGTTCATTCCAGGGCTTTGACAGCAGCCGCGACAACTAGGTGAATAGAGGACTAACTACAGCTCGTTCCGAGTACAGACGCTGAGAGATTTGTTTTCTTGATTTCTTCCGCTCTCTCTTCTTTTTTACGTGTCATGTCCTCCGAGGACGGCGGCGATCATCATAGTGATTTTTATTTTATCTGCAGCGGCACGAAACAGGCTAGTAGAACTGATACCATACCACTTTCTCAGGTTTTTCAGCCAGGACGTGCGTCTTCTTCCTGGACCTCTTATACCTAGGATTTTGACTTGCATGATACGGTACTTTTCCCCTCTCATAACGTGTACAAAATATTCTACCTTGCGTTTTTTCAAGGACCTCGGTGTTTCGGACTCTGTCTACCCATGATATTCGCAGCAGGCGGCGGTAGCACCACATCTCGAACCCTGCCAGTTGGTCACACATTGCCTTTGTTAAAGTCCATCCTTCCATTCCACAGTACAAAATTGGAAATACATAGTACCGTAGTAATCGAATAGGAAAAGGTATTGACAAGTCTCGGGATGTAAGAACCCTCTACGTATTGCTAAATGCTGCTCTAGCCTGCTCGATACGGGACCTTATTTCCTGCTTGTTATCCCAGTCACTACTCAACAAGCATCCCAGATATATGAAGCTCGAGAATTACTGGATCTGTTGGTTGCCTGTACTCAGGTTTGCTAGAAGCTCTCCATTTTTGCCAATAACCATAGCTATGGTCTTGCTAATATTTAACTTGAGATCTCTTTCTTCGCTTCTAGGCGCATACCCTATCCAGTAGCGCGTGCAAATCTTCGGCACTTCCTGCCAGCAGTACTGTATCGTCCGCATAACGCAAGTTATTTACTACTTTTCCTTTGATAACAATTCCTTCCCGTCCTTCGTCAAATTCTTCGGCGAAGATTTGCTCAGAGTATATGTTAAAGAAATCACCGAGATAAAGGGAATCACCGAGATTATAACACCTATAATTCGAGAAGCATGGGAAACAGAAGTAATATCATCCACGTGGAAAGAAGGCCTAATTATCAAACTGGCGAAAAAATGAGACCTGAGTATATGCTCCAATTGGAGAGGAATAACTCTTCTTAACACCATTAACAAATTAGTTTCCAAAATAATTCACGACCGGATCAGCAATGTGGTTGAACCGACACTACGCAAGGAGCAAGCGGGATTCAGGCCTGGCAGGTCCTGTACCGACCAGATAAACACCCTCAGAATCATCTTTGAACAGTCGGTCGAGTGGCAGTCACCACTCTATCTACTGTTCATCGACTTCAAGCAAGCGTTCGATAGTATGGACAGGGAATTTATGTGGATAATACTAGCCAGCTACGGGGTGCCTACAAAGTACATAAACATAATCAAATTACTATACAAAGAAGCAAACTGCATGGTAATCCACCAAGGACAACGCGGCACACCTTTCACAGTGCATTCGGGAGTAAAACAAGGATGCACGCTCTCCCCACTTCTGTTTACCATATTCTTAGACTGGGTCATGAAGAAAGCAAATAAAAAAAACAAGGGGAATTCGTTGGACGCTCGTGAGGCATTTAAAAGACCTAGATTTTGCCGAAGATATCTGTCTCCTGTCCCACACGAAAGTAGATATGAAAAAAAAGTTGGAGGCTCTCAAAAAGTACGCAATGCAGGTGGGAATGAAAATCAATGTCGATAAAACCAAGCTGATAAAGATCAATGCGACAGCCCCCTGCAACCTGGAGATAGATGGCAGGCAAGTACAGGTAGTAGATAGTTTTTGCTACCTTGGAAGCCTTATTTCACAGGATGTTGGTGCTGATAAAGACGTAAAACAACGGATACAGAAGGCGCGACAGGCATTCGGAATGCTTAACAATCTGTGGAACTCAACAAAAACTTCCCGTAACTTAAAGCTCCAAATTTTCAAATCAAATGTAGTATCAGTTCTTCTTTACGGTAGCGAAACGTGGAAAGTGACTACCACCATAGTATCACAACTCCAGGTATTCACGAACAAGTGTCTGAGAAGAATACTTAAAATATTTTGGCCCAATACCATAGCAAATATTGAACTTTGGAAAAAAGCAAATATGGAGCGTCTTAAAACCCAAATAAGAAGAAGGAAGTGGAAATGGATCGGACACACACTTATAAGGCCGGAGGAGGATATTGCAAAAGAAGCTCTTGACTGGAACCCCCAAGGTTCAAGAAATAGAGGCCGCCCAAAAATCACGTGGCGGAGGACAGTCGTACAGGAAGCCAGGGCAAGCAGAAAGGAGTGGCGCGAGGTAAAGGCCCTGGCTCAGAATAGAATCAGATGGAGAGCGTTTGTTGATGCCCTATGCTCCCACGAGGAGTAAAGGAAATGATGATGATGATATGTTAAAGAGCAGTGAAGAAAGGACACACCCTTGCCTCAAACGTCGCTGAAGGGGAACGTGCTCAATGGTCATGTCCTCAACTTTGCGACTTGGCTATAATATAGAGATTTCTTATAATGCGGACGTCTCTGTCATCTCAGTTCATATTCTGAAGAATGCTGACAAGTTTCCCGTAGTCAACACAGTCAAACGCTTTCTGGTAATCGATAAAACACGCGTATAAATCGGTGGACATGTCACCGCTCTCTCGGCCATTGGGAAATGGAACACCTTTTCCGCCTTCGGGACCGTTGACCGAAGTCCTTTTCGCTTCAGTTGATGCTTCAGCTGCGAGTGTTTATTTGGCATTGCTTTTTTCACACCTTCAATCGTCTTTTCCGGTATTTAGGTCGAAAGAGGAGGGAGAGCAAAAAATATGTGTATCAAAATATGTATTAAAATGTGTGTTCTAATGAAGAACCCTCCACGCGTGCATTTTCTCCTGTATATGCAGAACATGCCGGCGCCCTGGTAACACGGTCCCATCAGTCAGTGGCCAATCCTTCTACCACCGGAAACCACCGGACACGAAAAAGGAAAAGTAAATTTGTTACTAATTAAAATGAACTATTATTAATGGTTTCGGATTTCTCTTATTTCTTGCCTGGTTGAATGCCTGTTTATGTGCCTGTTTCTGTAAGTTTCTCTTCACTCCTTCGACTCCTGCGATTTGGAAGTCCAGGAGTCTGTCCATTTTTTCGGTGGTCTTCCAGGGGGTCTCGATCTCTTGGTTTTTGTGTCATGGCCTAGTTAGCGATTCGGTGTAGCGCCATCCCTTCCACGTGATCCCGCCAGTATCTTCGACGGGCTCTTGTCCAACGCATGACGTCCTGAATTTCTAGGTCAGCTCTGATCTTAGAGCTCCTGATATGGTCTCTGTGTGACTCCTGTGACTCCTCTTATTGCTCTCAAGTTCCGCATTTCGGTCGTTCTCCGCGCTTTTTGGTGGCTGAAGTGTCGGCCCTTGTTTCAGCCGCATATGTGAGTATTGGCCTTACTGCTGTCTTGTATATTCGGATTTTACCTTCTTGCGATATGTGTTTGTTTCTCCAGATTTTGTTATTTTGTGCGCCAGATATTCGTCGAGCCTTGTTCGTTGCTGCTCGTACCTCCAGCTTGAGGTCTCTGGCGCTTGAGATCTCTACTCCAAGGTAGGTAAAGCACATCACTTGCTCTGTAACCTTGTTGTCGAGTTCTAATTTGCATCTAGTTGCTGATCTGCTGGCTACCATGCACTTGATATTTTGATGGGAGATATCAAGGTTTTGTATCTCTTTGCTGTTTTGGAGAATGTCTGTAGAAATCGTTGCCGGTCGTTTTCGTTGTCGTCATCCGCATAGCACAGATTTTGTTTTTGATTTACATACATTCACATACATATTAGCACATACATATTATCACATACATATAATCACATACATATTATCTAAACTTTATTTAATATTTTAAAGTTACATTAAAATAAACGTAACATAAATATGGCCACCAACCACATCGAATTAGGAAAATATGCATATTTTGGTGTAGTGACGCGTAAAGATAACAATTTATAATGAACGACATCAAGGAACGGAACTTATATTGAGGCTTGAAACGACTAAATTTAAAATTTCCTGTACCGTGTAACTGTATAAGTATAAAAAATACAAAAATACAAATCTATCGACAATATATATATATATATATATATATATATATATATATATATATATATATATATATATATAAGGGCAAGGAAGTCATGTAAAATAAAATATCATTACACGATTAGAATTTAACAAAATACTTGGGATCTTCCAAGATCTTGGTTAGAAGGGTGGGATTTTCACAAATTAATCTAGTGCGATACTAATGTATCTTAAGTGTGTTGCGTGTTCAAAGTAATAAAGGACTTCTAAAATATTTGTGCAGCGTTCAAAATGAATTTATTGTTTTCATTAACTTCGTATCTTATCAGAAATAAAAATTATTTCCTGAACCAACGCAACACATTTATCATCACCCCTAAACTGAGACGCTTTCAATAATAGTGTAATAAAGAACGAGTTCAATAAGCGCGGTTTTTCAGCACACGTTCATGTTTAGAAAACGACGAGCGTAGCGAAAAGTTTTCTAATGCACAAAAGCAAAAAACGCCGTATAAACGAGCTTATTATAAAAACAAATTCTATTTTGAGCCCTTTTACGCCATTTATATATAAAGAATCGCCGATACATTGTTGAGAGGATGCCACCAATGTAGTGAGGCTGCCAGCAATGTTGTGAAGCTGACACCAATGTTGTGGGGCCGCCACCAATGTTGTGAAGGGAGTTATGGTGTGAACTACCGGCGACTTCAATGTTGAGAGGGAAGGACTGCGGGCCAACAATTCTTCGGACTCTGAGATATATCTAAATATCTCGGGATCCTGTAATGTAATGTTCACCGGGATTCGCAAGGCACGTAGTTTGTCGAATAATAGTCGAGTTGGTTTTAACAATTTAATTAAACAATAATACAACGAAATAACTTAAGACTTAAGAACTTATAGTTTACCTCTCTACTCTCTTTTCTCCTACTTCTTACTTACAACTGGGGAATGGTATTTATACGATTCCTAGTATAATATATCTGTAAGAAACGTTAAATCATCCCACTAATTCAAATAAGGGGGAGATTTAATTTTCTTGGCTCCTCCCATTAACAATCGAGGCTTAATCTCTAGTTAAGATCTGGTTAAGCTGGTTAATCTCTATAAGAAGGTTTTCATAGGCTTTCGCACGTTTTCTTATATGTTTGGGGGAGGTAGTTTTTGTGTAATAATAAAAACCTTTAGTTTCTGGACAAACTATAAAACTATAAAACAATTGCATTTATCCAAAACGTGGAACAAAGGGCACGTTTTGGAATGTGCGCTAATGGCACAGATGTCCAGTCCTGGTTTTTATTACAACAACAAATTGAGAAAATTTTATCCCACTAGGCGAAACATTAACTAACCCATATGAGTGCTTTAATGACTTCATTTATGAGTGCTTTAATGACTCTTTAATGAGTCATAATAGACTCAAAATAGAAAAAATCCTTTTGTCACACACCCTTGTGTCCTCAACATCTGACATTCATTTCAATAGTTAATATCATGACATACATAATAGTTCACGAATCCACGAACAGCAAACTATCCTCGAGTATATTCATAGTAATTTTAAACGACGATGACTAATATTATCCAACAATCTTTTGCTTTTCTTTGCAGACTATTTTTACCGCAAAAAAATAATACAAGGTGTCACAAAAGAAAGTTTATAAAAATATGTAAAAAAGGGATTAAAAGCAAAATAAGCCGCTCGTCGATAAAATGTTTATCAATTATGAAAATACACTCTTTGGGAATTTATTTCGTAAAAATAATTGTCGTTCAAATGTCTACCCTCGCCTTCACGACACTCAGTCAATCTTACACTAAAATTCCTGATTACGGCTTGGCAAGTATGCTCCGTGATGGCTCCCAGTTCGTCGCGAATATTTTGTTTTAACTGGACCAGGGAAGTTGGTTTACTAACGTAAACTTTAGATTTAAGAAAACCCTACAGGAAAAAGTCCATAGGCGTCAAATCAGGACTGCGGGACCATCATAATCAGGACTGTAACCTCTAAATGGCATCTTGGGATTCAATTCTTGCAGAAATTGAATTGAAAATAAAGTTTGATCCAAAATAAATGCAAAACTTCAATTTTTCCAATAATCTGTTCCAATCTTCCTCATGGTCTGATCAAAACTGTAAGTATAGATTTTTTCGAAAATCTCTATAGTGAGAACAAATCTTATAGGGGTGCAGCTTTAGATCCTTGTGCAAAATGCGGTGTAGCGACGATCTACTCACATTCAAAGCACTTGCACACTTTCGAATGAAGAGGTCGGGTTCATCACGAACAGACCAATTAACCCGTTCTACGTTCTCTTCCGTTCTCAATAACTTTGGACGTCCGGGTTTTGGTTTATCTGGTGTTGAACCGCTCTCCTTAAATTTTTTTACCCATTTTCGAATGAGAGGAATGCTTGACGCATCATTTAATTGAAACCTCGAATATTGGAGAAATTTCTTCGCGCTATAGTCGCAGAATTACCATTTTTGTAAAACTCGCGTACGCACAACGCAGCATCCGCTTCCGTGAAACGCTCCATAGCGACTAAATTCCTAAGAGCCAGGCTACAGATTGACATATACCTTGCCCCTCTGATTCGTTGCATTCACGCGGTAAGCTAAACAAATACTGCTATAAACTTTCTTTTGAGACACCTTGTATTTGCTGAAGAACTTCGGATCGATAACCAGGTATTTGCAATTGTGACAACAGACATTTGTTATAATGCTCATTATAAAAAATAATTATTAAATCTTTTATATTAATTATAATTATTACTGGAAGTTTTGTTAAATTTAAATAAATAAACAATTTATTAAGTCGTTTTAGATCAATATATTTTTAATATTCATTAAAATTATACATTCATTATATGTAAAAGTAATGGGAAAATATTATTTATAGCTTGATTTATATGTTTGACGAAATATTATATTTGTAATTTTTAAGCAAATCGTTAATAAATCATTTTCATATTAATAATAGAGGTAATTTATTGCAATTGGTTAATAGAAATGGTTAAACATATTTTAAAGATAAATTCGGGTTTGGTGAATTATTATTTAATTACTAGCAATTTACATGTTCCAGGGAAAGGTAGCCTAATGCGACACTTAACACTATTACCACCGACGATTTATGTACACCTATACATACCGCAACCGGTCAAATGACCTCTATTTGAAATAATAAAATTGCAAGTTTTTTCTTGAAGATGAAACAATGCTTCTATTTGTTGCTGTTTCTGTTACGTTTTTTTGTGTACATGTTTTTTCAAATGGCGCAATGAGGTCAAACCACCGCTGGCGGTGGATAAGCACAACTACATAAAATTTTTGGCAAATGGCAAACAAAAAAAGGTGTAAATACTGCCAAGTTGTTTACAAGTAGGTATAAAGTTTAAATACGGTCATTTCACTGGTCGTGGTAGTAATAGTGTTAAATAGCATAGCCCTGTATTGTTTTAGATTTATTATTTCTTATTATTATTACTTATTATTATTACTTATTATTATTACTTGTTATTATTAGATTTACTAGTACATGAGGATGGAGTAGTTGAATAGGGAGTAAAAGTTGATGGTGAAACGATTGGCAGTATAGATGAAATGATTGTAAGGGTTACATAGTATGTAGAATCTTGAGGATTTTGTAGCTGGACAATAGTAGATTTTGTAGCTAGGGCGAAAAGTTGTCAATATGAGTCGAGAGCGAAGTTGTGCGAACGAACGAAGTGAGGGCACGAAATCGCTCAAGACGAGAATGGACATTTTCGCCCGTGCTACAAACAATATTTTTTATCACTCATGCGAGGGGATGTATCCTACAAGTTTGGGATCCAGGTGCCATCCAAAACAATGGAATCAAAAATTAAGAATTTGTTTTTTCTCCAGTGGTATGAATTTGTCACAAGAACTCTCCTCAGTCTCCGGTATCACCATAGAACTTGCATTCACTTTAAAACGTTTTCTTTAATTTTTATATTTACTTTGTAATGAAAAAAAATTCTGACACTTCACGTCACATTTTTAATACCGAGGACTTGATTGTATTCATTTTGTGTTTACTTATTTGTTTATTTTAATGTAAAATGGCGAATATTGAATATTTGCCTGCGTTATTCAAATTATGTAAAATACAACTAATATTTTACATTTATCGCACTAAAAACGTGCACCAAGATAGTAATATTGTGCCTGAGTGATAAAAAATGAATATTTAAAATTTTAAATATGAACTCCTTTCAAAAAAATTATGTGTCCAGGCTATCGACCAAGATACAAAAATAGTAATTTCAATAATAAAATCAACGGTCTATGCAGGACTGATTTGTTCATATAATTTTCTAGCAGAAGCTCCTTTAGCTAATAGCTAATTTACTTAATTTAGCTAATATCTATTTGATTTAATTCAGTTCCGCTTTGATTCAGTGAGGTTCCTGCCACCAATTGACAAAATATTTTGCAAAACTGATATAGTGATTTCATAGTCTGATCCTTTCTCTACAAATGTGTACAATTTTATTTTAATATTAAGGCTATTTTTTTAGTGAATCCAGATATGTCAATCAAGTATTCTAACCAGTACTGAACACGAAAATTTCAAAGTAATCAAAAATTTCAAAAAAATGTATTAGCGCTTGAAGAATTTCCATGAAATTTTTACTAAAAATGGTTATCCATACGAAGTACTCCCTGATAATATTTGAACGTTCCACCTTCGTGGAGAACGCCGTGAATAATTATTCTTTCGAATGTTTTATGAAAATATCTCATCAATTTAGATTTTAGATCTTGTAGATCTTGAGTGCGGATTGACATCCTACCGGTTTGCTTTTATAGGCCGTGGCGACCTCACAGCTTTTGGGATTCAGCACAACGTACGCAAGGAAGAGTCGAGCATCAACGAACGGTGTAGAAAAAAATCCCAACTACTTCCGGTTCGTCAGCCTCAAACGTTCGGTTTTGCAAGAACATTAGCGCACGGCCATATTTGCAAAAATTCGCACGCCCTTTTCGCAGACCCAGAACAGAAGAATGCTATAAAACCGGATCGAGAAACCGGAAGCAATTCTGTTCAGCGCTCGGCTCTTAATAGATCGTCAAAAAAGATCGTTGTTTTGCAACAAAAAAAATCGGATTTTTTAAATTATGTCCAAATTTTCATCGAAGGCTCGAAAATTCGAGATGATAGTTTTACGCGTAAAAAAATCTGCGCTACCGATTTTACTCCTTTTGTCGCGATTGTTACAAATACGGCCCAAAAACCGAAATTTAGGTTTCGCGTCGCGCCGCCGCCGCCTCCGGCACCATAATATTTCAAACATTAGTTAATTTCCTGGGGTATTCTAAACATTTTACTACTTTTGCCCGGCAAAATTTCTTTCGAAAATTACTCAAAACATCTGTTTTCATTCTCCAAACCCGATTTGACATATTTGACATAGTTTCAGTCAGACAAAAAGACAAAATTTCATCCGTTCTTGTCCAACACACAAACACTGGCCAATGGATGAATTTCAGAAACTCAAGGACTCTTGCACAGATTCACCATGAAATGTCACGGGTATACAGAGAAGCCTTAGAAGAGAAAAACTGAGAACTAGAGAGAGACTACTGCCCGAACACGAGAGATGATTCCTTGCGGCTCCCTCCAGCATGGCGACCGATCATAATCCCAGACACCCCAGACACATATATGACCAACAAGCCAAACAAACAAGCGAACCGAAGCACAGCACACAACGCGCATGACCCGAAGCCAGACACATAGTAGACACATAAGTAGTCGCGCCCCACGAATGAGCGCTCAGAATGCGTCTACCGGTTAATCAGTCTTTGCACTGTCTCCTCCCATGATTTCCTTGGTCTCCCTCGTCTCGTTTCTCTTGACATTCTGCTTTCCCATACTCTTTTCACTAGCCTTCTCGTCTATTATTTGTAGGTTACCCCACCATTCCAATTGTATATCTTCTATTAACTCTTCTATTCCTTTAAATTCCAGTTCTTTCCTTATCTCTTCCCTTCTTATTTTGTCCATTATTTTTACTCCATATGCTCTCCTCAAGTACTTCATTTCTGTGGCTCTTATTTTCCTTACTTCTTGTTGTGTTAATACCCATGATTCGCATCCATACGTTAGTGTTACGTGTACATATTACGCCTATATATTACTATATTTTATATTATTATTTTATTTTATTTATTTATTTTATTTCCTTTTTTGTAAAGTATAGTATAGTATTAGTTTATTTAGTGCATGATATGACTTGTTTGTATGAATAGGATGAGTAGAATAGGACAGTTACTACGTGGTTATTCATACTAAGATTGAATTGAAAAATTCACTATGTTTTTACCACACTTATACTATGTAAAAATGTTATACAACTTGTTATTCACAGTTATATAAATTTCTACACATATCACGACTTAAGTTTCGACGTTTGACCACGTGTTTTCAAGTTCATTCATTGTCATTTTCAAGTGACTTAACAAATTGATGACGTTGAATGACTTGTTTGTGTTACTTATTCGTGTGTTTATGTCTACATTTTGGCATCGATTTTCATTTATTGTCACTCGCAAGTACTTTGCAATTCCAAGTACTGGCAATTTGTGGATACGTTGCACGCTAATAGAAATGTTCGTCTTTTGAAGCAAACCAGACACCAAATTTTCGAGTTCTTCGTAGGAATCGAAATGCTGCTCAGCCAATGAGTGTCCAATCGATGAAAACAAATGGTAGTCCGAAGCGGCCAAGTCTGGTGAATACGGCGGTGAATAAGCCAAGTGCTTTAATTATATCCTTAACCGGTTTTGCGTTGTGTGCAGGCGCACTGTCGTGTAACAAAATTACTTTGCCGTGTCTTCTGGCCCATTCTGCTCGTTTTTCGATCAATGCCTGCTTCAAATTTCATCAATGTCTGGTTTTTGCTTTTGACTCAAAGTATCATCTTCATCCAATATTGCTTGCAATTCGGCGGCTTAAAACTTTTTTGGTGGTCTTCCACGTTCTTCATTTCTCACATAAAATTAATTATCTCTGAACCGTTGAAATCATATTTTACATGTTGTTTCTCATAGAGCATGATCACCATATGCCTCGACAAGCATTCGATGGCACTCTGTAGCACTTGTCTTCAAATGAAAACAAAATATTAAAGCTTTCCGGAAATCATCACTTTGTGGTATAAAATTCGACATTTTTAAATGAAAAAATATGATGTTGTTTGTTCAATCACTTGATGTATACTAAATATGTTTAACAGATTTCTTACCAACCAAACAAAAAAAAAATTAAGGCTCGTTTGCAACAAATGTTCCCTATCGACGCATTTGTATCTTAACGCTCACTTCATACCGGTATACCTGATATTTATGTATACCCTCATAGCGTTCTTGTAGCCAATGTGTAGCCCTTTTGTTTTGTTTTAAATTCTTCAGATTTGTTCTTTTATATATACATTTACACATTTGTCTTAGTTTGTAGTCGACACCTTTCTTAACCCAGCTTTCCCATATTTTTTGCCTAGGTATCACATCAAAAGCCTTATTCATATCCATGGATGTATAGCTTTTTGCCCGTTGTTTTTGCGTTTATTAACGTTTTTAGTGTAAAGATGTGGTCTTGGGTGCTTTTTCCCGGGCGGAACCCACTTTGTGCTTCATCTATTCCGCTTTCAATTTCCTTCCTTAATCTCTTCTCTACTAACTTTTTAAAAAATTTCATTATCGTCCCTATCAGTGATCCCTCTAGAGTTGGCTATCTACTAGAGTTGGTTATCTCTAGAGTTGGTTACTTCTTGTCGCCTCCTTTGTAAATTAGAAGAATTAGTACAACTACCATTGCTGTGGTATTACTTTTTGCATCCATATTTGATTGAATAGTCTTGTGAGGTAGTCCGTCGCTTCTTTTTCCAAACATTTTACCATTTCGGTTGTTATTTTACCGATTCCTGGGGCTTTCCCATTTTTCATACCTCTAATCGCCTCTTCCATCTCTGCTGTGTCTATTGTGGTTTCTTCTTATTTTTTAATGACCGTTTGTTCTCTTGTCTCTTCTTCCTCGACCGATACATACGTAGATACATAAGTAGATACTCCATCTTTCCATAACTTCCTCTTCTTTCATAATCAGTTTTCCAATATCTTCCTTTAGGTTACTTCGAAGGTTCTTTAGTGTTCGGCAAAATACTTTCTGATTCTCCTTAAACTTATCTTCCATTTTCTGTCCGAATGCTTCCCAGGACTTTTGTTTTGTTCTTATTTGCTCTTAATTATGTTTCTCGTTTTCTGTCTTTCTTGTTTGTAGTCGCTACAGTTTTATTCCATTTTCTCGTTTAGATATTTCTTCGATTTTCGCTTCTTTTCTTTAACCTGCTCTCTTACTTCTTCATTCCACCAAGCAAGCAAAGCAAGTTTGGTTTTTGTATCGGTTTTGTTTATTTCCTCCACATACTTTTCTGGTCGCTTCGCTTATTATTGTTTTAAATACTCTCCACATTGCTATGTATGCATAATATATTACGAAAGTGTATATATATATATATATATATATATATATATATATATATATATATATATATGTTGTATTTGAGGTTTTCGCGGATAGATACCTGTGTTGTATTGTTTTCTCGGGGATTCCGCGTTGATGTTGAGGGTTGGTTCTGAAAAGAACCGGATTCTCGACGTTTCGGCGAACTAACATTCGCCATTCTCAAGAGATATATGCGTCCGTGCGGGTCAACGGTTAGACGCATACTGAGATCATAGACGCATACAGACGCATATATATATATATATATATATATATATATATATATATATATATATATATATACACTTTCTCAATCACAACAGTGAGATTATGTTCGCTAAAATAATTTAACTATCTATTGTTGTTTGTCTACTATCTATTGTTGAGTGTATTTGTGGTGGTAATTCGGTGTACAATTAATCAATACCTTTCCATAATGGAATCTAAACATTATTGTGATATATTGAATAAATATTTTGTTTAAAAAAATTATTTACCCAAAAACAATGCGTAAATCACTGCTTATTACTATAGATCGGATTAAATTAGTCACGAAGCTTGAAATATGCATGCAGATATGCATGAAAAATAAAACATGCATACAAATTTTGAAAATAAGCAATATTAAATAATAAATAAAGTTAGATTTAGATTATTTATTTTCAATCAGCATATATATGAATCAATAACTCAACTATCATAACAATCATAAACTATCGATATCGACGATAATATAATTAAATTAACACTTATTCGCCAATCTGTTATTCTTGTAGACGTTAAAAACCTGGTACTGTTCTAAATGTTCGGTGTAGGATTGTGTGTTCGATCACTCAACATATTTTTATAAGTGGAAAAGGATCACTCAACTGTGGTAACTGGATAATATTTGAATCTGGGTTATATGTTAGCATAATTTTCGGATAAAAGTTCTGCCGTCCCATTAATAAAATTATCAATTTGGCACAAAATTTCAAAGCAGGGGTTATTGTTCAAAATGTTTTGAAACTTTTAGTTTATGCATGTTTACGTGTATACTTTAGACTGAGACGATGACACGACATACTTCGATATAATTGTTTAAATACCATTTGGTAATTTATATTTATTTTATAAATGCAACAACAAATATACCAGGCCGTGTTTATTATAGATTTAAACAATATCTCCGAGTCATAATTACGTAAACTGGATGGCAATAACGACTTTACACTTAAAGGTTTAGGCACAGTAGCAGTAGATATGAATGATTTTGTAGGCAGTGATTTAATTTATTACGCAGTTTGAAGTTAATAAATCTGTGGTTTGGCGGACAAAAATTAAAGATTTAATTCATTATCTACCCTACCGAAACATTATTTGCCTAAATATAGCTAAAATATGCATCATCACTAGACCTTAGATAAAATATGCAATGACCGCTGAAAATGGACTAAATATGTCTAAATATGACAATAATGCTTATGCAAATATGTAAATGCATATAATCAGGTCTCTATGTCATTACTGTAATTAACCATTGATCCTACCAATGGTTTAATATATGTTAATAACAACCGAATATGTTAGATTTAACTAAAGTTTTGCTAAAGGAGTAGTATATTATTCAACTAGGGCGGTAAGTTGTCAATGAGACACGAGAGCGAAATTGGGCACATTCGCCCATGTTGCAGATAATATTTTTTATTACTCGTGGGAGGGAGCGTATCTTACAAGTTTGGGATCCAGGGGCCATGAATTTTCTTTTTCAATTGTTTCCGGTGGTGTGGATTCGTCATAAGAACTCTCATCAGTCTCCCGTATCACCATAGAATTTACACTCCTTTTAAAACGCTTACTTTAATTTTTATTTTGTAGTCAAAAAGAATTTGTCACTTTCGCGTCACATTTTTAATATTGAGGTCTTGATTTTGTATATTTTATTTATTTAATTTTTTTTTTTATGTAACTCGGCGATATTGAATTTTTGCGTGCGTTACCCAAGATATTTGGTAATACAGCCAAAAATGGCATATGTCGCACTAAAAAACGTGCGCCAAGATAGTACTTTTAACGCATGAGTAATAAACAATAAATTGTAAATATATTTTGCAATTTATTTCATTGAAAAGAAAACACGTTTAAAAGTTCTCAGGTACTTTTCTAAAAATTGATTCGATGTTTTTGTTTAATGTAGCTAAATTTGATATTGAAATTCACATGCAAACATTGTTTTGTAGAATTATATAACATGCAAGGTAGCGATTATATTAGATTATATCCTTATTGCGGGAAATAAATCCATTTTCTTATTGTTTGACTAAATTTTATTAAAACATATAATATTTATATTAATGCTAACGTTTAAATATAGATACGCTAAAGTAAAAAACATAATCGAATATTATTTTATAAGAAGGTAATATCATATTTTCCAGCGAAACAGTAAGCGTTTGACAAAAGGCAATTTCAACAAATCTTAAAACTGAAACGTCAAGATATCTACCCCTATAGCCAATTAAATATTTTGTCAGATAATCTTCCTTCTTCTAATTTGGAGTTGTGGTTATTTTCTCATATCTGTAATAATTTGGAAAACATTGGTTATGGAAACTATTTAAAAAACAAACATTTAATTTACAATAATAAAACTATTTGAAATAAAACTACTTATGTGACTTGTTTCATGAAATCGTTTATTAACGACTATAGTTTCACCAATACAGTGACATCTTCAGATCTACTGAAAACATTTTACAATAATCGATATTTATACAATTTTAAGATGGGGTTTGCCATATTTTTAAGGGTAGAGATTGATGGATAAATTAGATTTGTTCATTGAGACAATTATTCGAGCTGTCGTTAATCGTTAATGGTTTTCCCGATTTCTAAAGATTCCAGCACGTCCAATTTTAATCCTTTTTCCTGGAGGTGTAATATTGTCGGCTAGTTGTGTGCCGAAATTTGATGTCCTGTTGTTATTTATTTGTCACATTTCATGTAAGAGCTTCATTGCAACCTTATTTAAAATATTTTTATTTGTGTAAATAAGTTTTAAATTACAGAATGCCCTTTTTATACAATTGTTTACATGAGATTTTAAGCGTAACTCAGTATCCATTTCCTAATTTTTCCACAAAGATTTTCTTTCCTTGCCTCTTCTCGCCATTCTCGCTTCTTGCACAATTCCCAAAGATACTATATTATTTCTTAGTTCTCTTATTAATCTCTTTTATTCAATATCTTCTAAACAAATCACTTCTTTTCTCAGCTCACCACTTTCCTTTTTCTACCTACACTAGGTCTTCCAAATTCCATATCCTATTCTTCATTTCATTATCCTCATTCCATATTGCCTTCAATTTCCTTAACAATTCCTTACTTCAGTCCTTTTCCACTTCTTCTTCCTCTTTTTGGCTCTTCGCCACCCTTTCCATCTTTTCTTTCAACCTTGTAATGTTCGTTCTGATTTCTTCTAGTTTGCTATTTACCGTTTTTAATTACGTATCTTTTCTTCTCCTTTTTCTCATTATAGGCAGGCGTGCCTGTTCATCCATCACTATGGTCGGTCAAGGTGGGGCTCTTCCTTTCCCTCTTGGCGAATCAAGAGGGAAAGGAAAAGATTCTTTCTTTCTTTTTATTTTATTTTCCAAAGTCATTCCACTCAAAACGGAAGGACAGAGGGACCGCCAGCGATGGCATTACTGCCTCTGCCCACCCTTCGAATAAAAATACAACAGTATTTACTCGAAAGTAAAAAAAGTAAAGTAAAATATGCTATACAATAGCATTTACAATTGCAACAATTACAACACAAGTAATAAAAAAAAAAACAGAGACAAACAAGAAAAAAACAAGAAAAAAACTCTACCGCCCTTGTTCCCACACAGGCAACTCCTTAGCCCGCATGACTGTGGCCGCGAATCGGCTTAAGGCCGCCCACACGCCCCGCCCCACCTCGCCGGCGAGGCCACCCGCCACGGCTTCGACCGTGACTTCCCGTTCCAGGGCCGAAGCCAGGGCCTGTCGCTCCTTCTCCCAACGCAGACACGCCACGAGAGTGTGCTCCGCGTCGTCGCGCACGCCCTCTCCACAGAATATGCACCCTGTCGTCTGGGGCTTTCCCAATCCTATGGAGATACGCTCGGAAGGACCCGTGTCTGGTAAGAAGCTGGGTGAGAAAGTACGAACCCGCCTCATCCAGCCCTCGCCCCATCCACCGAATTAAATCAGGGATGAGACGACGAGTCCACGCGCCGTTTCCGCCACGTGACCACCTCTCCTGCCAGCAGGCAAGTAGTTGCTCCCGAGCAGCTCTCCTTGCCTCCCCGCGGTTCCCACCAGAAGTTCTTGCGTCCCTCACCGACGCGCGCTCCATAACAAGGAGGTCCGCGGGAGGAATCCGCAATATGACCTCCACGGCATCACTACTAACAGTGCAGTAAGCCCGGGCGACCCTGATGGCCACCGGGCGCAGTGCCCGTCGCAAACGCTCCCTGTTACGAGCGTTACTCCTCACCGCCGTTGCCCACACCGGTGCCGCGTATAGGAGTCTACTAGTGGCCACACTGGCCATAGGCCTCCTCCTAGCCTCACCAGGCCCGGAGGTCCTCGGCATGAGACGCGCCACCTGTTGTGACGCGCGTGCCGCGTTGCCGGCGGCATGGCACACGTGTAATCTCCACTGACCCGCCTGGAGGATCACACCGAGGTACCGAATCGACCGTTCGACCGGTATCTTCTCTCCCAAAATTTCGATCTCCAGAATACCTCTGCCTGACCTTCTAGTGGAGAGCAGGGCCGCCTGTGTTTTAGAGGCGGCGAGCTGAAGGCCCGCCGTCTCCATCCACTCCCGAACGAGTTCCCCCGCGCGCGTGACCCTCAGACGCAGCATATCCCAGCACCTGTCTGTGAAGACGAGTGCCAGGTCGTCTGCATATGCCACAATACCCATCCCTGTGGGCAGTAACCGTCTCAGCGTCCGCAGAGGGCCGTCATAGGCGACATTCCACAAGAATGGTCCTAGAACCGATCCCTGTGGAACCCCGGCAGACAACCCCCGCTCACGCCAGTCCTCCCCCTCGCGGTAACTGATGGTTCTGTCGCGCAGGTAATCGGCAGTAAGCCTCAGCAACGTCTCCGGTAGTTTCCAACGGGCTAGGGCCTCAATAACGAACCACCATTGTACCGTGTTGAAGGCATTGGCGACGTCAAAGCTGACGACCACACAATGCCCCCTGGTACGGTACGGTCCGCTGTTGGCCCCCTCCGCGACACGAAGGACAGCCCGAATGGCATCCTCCGTCCCAACCCCTTTACGGAAGCCGAAATGTTCCGGAGCGAGTCCGGCCCCTTGCTCTATAGCGGCTTGTAACCGCCATAGGAGCAACCTTTCAAGAACTTTTGCCCCACCGTCCAGCAAACAGATCGGTCTGTACGCACCAGGCGTCGAGGGATCCTTACCCGGCTTTGGAATAAGAGCCAAAATGGCCTTTTTCCAACACCTGGGAAACACTCCCTCTTCCAGACATCTGTTGCATACGTCGGCAAGTCCTTCGAGCCCCCCCCCCCTGCTGCCAGCCGGAACAGCTCGTTAGGCAGCCCGTCTGGGCCGGGTGCCTTTTTCGCAGATAGTGGGGCTACCGCTCTGCAAACTTCATCCACGGTGAAGGAGTCCACCGCAACGTACCGCCCCACGACAGCGCGTCCCACCCCCTTCGCCGTGGCGGGGAAAAGTTGCTCAACCACAGCTTCGGTTCCACCCAACACGCACGCGTCAGGACCCTTCCCTCGGTGCCCAAACCGACCGGTGACTATGCGGTACGGCAAGCCCCACGGATCGCGGTCGACCAGAAGGCAGAGTTCCTGCCACCGCTGGGATTTGCTCCGCGCAATCACTCGTCGAAAACTACCACGGTCCTGTTTCGCCCGCTCCTCCGCAGCCTCACATGGCTCCCCTCTGCTGACGCCTAAAGTTGACGCCTAGACGCCACCGCCACGCGTCTCGCTTCCGCCACTTCAGGCGTCCACCAATAAACCGGCTTCCGCCCCCCTGAGGACAGGCGTCTTTGAGGGACGCCAGCCCTGCACGCGTCAACCACCCTGTTCACGAATGCCCCGGTAAGATCCTCCGCGGCCAGCCCGTGCGGTGCATTTCCTCGAGCCATCTCCCGAGTAATAGCTTCCCGGTCAGCTCTCCCAAGTATCCAACGAGCGCGCTGCTCGCGCGGCTGCCCCTCGATGCCTTTACTGTCCAGGTGAAAGGAAACGCATTGGTGGTCGCTCAGCGACTCCCAATCGCCCCTCACCTGCCAATCCCTGACTCTTCCCATCAGTCCCTGCGATGCGAACGTCAAGTCCACGATTGATGCTCGCGGACCTCTCCTGAAGGTCCAGTGCCGACGCCCAGTCCAGGACCATCCTCTTTCTCGCGTCCGTGACGTCGCCGCCCCACTGGATTCCCCAAGCACGCCTTCCCGCTATGCGCATGGATGGAACGCGACACGCCGTCCAGGCAGTCCGCAAAAACCTCATCTGGGTTGTTGCGTTAGAAGTAACAGCTGTAAGCTAACCCCTGCCCCCCCTCTCCACAAACGCCACCCAGGCAGCCCCCCAAAACGGCGAACCCCAAGCCAGGACGCCCAGCGCCCCTGGATACAACCAAATGGCCGCATCCAGGTGCGCATCCGCGAACCAACCGGGTCGCCGCCTCGCGTAATTCGGCTCGCATGTCAGAACCACGTGAACCCGGTTTTCCGCCGCGTACTCCTCGAGGGAGTCGTGCGCTCCGCCCGACCTGTTCAAATTTAGCTGAACGAACTCCGCCATTTATTGTTTTTTGCAGCCCCATAGTGCGGGCAGTTAGCCGCGTCCGCCCTGTGCCCCTCTTTATCGCAGAAGGGACAGTAGGGTTTGGCCCTGCATTCCCGCGCTAGATGCCCTGGCTTTGCACACCGGTGGCAACATTTACTACGGTCCACGCCTTCGCAGCGCGCCGCCTTGTGGCCGAGTTCCCAGCAGCGGTGGCAACGGTCTTGGCGAGTGCGCTCGCCCATGCGCGCCACTGAGAGCCCCAACCGGACCCTTTCGACCTTCAGCAGACCGTTTTCCTGGGTTCGGGGGCCGTGACCGCCACATCGCGTAGCTCCTCCATCTCCTCTCTCGCCATGGCGTAGATCCTGTCCATGTCGCGCGCGACCGCCTTAATTTCAACTTTGGTGTTCCTGGTGTTCCAGGCGACGAGGTCCAACAACTCAGCAATCTTCTTTCCCAATTGAGCGAAGTGGTTCGTCGCCTGCCTCTTCGTCACAGGCTGTGAGCAACGAAAACGTGTTCAATGGAGGAAACCTAAGCATGGCGGACCCGGACTTCGAAGTTAGTGACGCGACCAAGCGCAGGCGGTGCTCATTTGTGAAATATAAACACATATACTACGATAACAAATTATATTGTTATAGGAGTATATATTATTATTATATTATTATATATAGGATGGTTGCGATCGTTACTACGTGGTAATCGATACTTAATCTGAATTGAAAGATTCACTATGTTTTTACCATTAATTTTGTGAAAATATTATCTAACTTCTAAAGTTCTATCAATCTACACACTTTACACGACTTGACATTCGACTGTTAAAGGTCTATTGTAAATGAATTACAAATTGCTGAGATTGATTTTATTTTATTCAATTTAGAAATAAAATCAATCTCAGCAATTTGTAATTCATTTACAATAGACCTTTAACAGTCGAATGTCAAGTCGTGTAAAGTGTGTAGATTGATAGAACTTTAGAAGTTAGATAATATTTTCACAAAATTAATGGTAAAAACATAGTGAATCTTTCAATTCAGATTAAGTATCGATTACCACGTAGTAACGATCGCAACCATCCTATATATAATAATATAATAATAATATATACTCCTATAACAATATAATTTGTTATCGTAGTATATGTGTTTATATTTCACAAATGAGCACCGCCTGCGCTTGGTCGCGTCACTAACTTCGAAGTCCGGGTCCGCCATGCTTAGGTTTCCTCCATTGAACACGTTTTCGTTGCTCACAGCCTGTTTCGGGCTGTGCCCGAGCGACATTCGCGCCTCGAAAGGGTTAAGTTCGCCGTCTCCCTCACGTGCACCGTCCCCGGCGGAGGTCTTGCGTTGCCTGCCACTCATATGGCCGGGTTACCGGGAAGAAAATCTAGTAACGCGAAGGAAAGTCAAGAAGACCCCAGTACCTTTATGGTGGAGGCGCAGAACGAAAATAGAACGACGCCGGGCGTCGGCGCACTAAAAATATAGGTACGGATCGACGCACTGGTCCGCGGGAAGTCTAAAGACACCACCCTCAACCCTATGCGGGCTAGGATGTCGCGGATGTCGACGGATAAAGTTATGGAGATTTCGCAACACGTTTCGAACGAAAGTGCAGAAACTCACCCTGGGGGTTTAAAACCGGTGTCAATCGCCACACAGGTCATCTGTGGACGACAAGGGGGGACAAGGCTGATAAAAAGTCACTTGGGGGCACTCGCGGGCAGCGTCAATATCGCACACACAAAAAGCGTCAAATCGCGAACAAAACCAAAAACGCACAAGCACAAAAATTGGACAGCACGTTTGTCTTTGGACACAAAGCTTTCGCTGTAAATGGCACGAATCAACTCTTTGGACTTTCCTAGAAAAACTCAAAAAACTGCGGAGCACCAATAAATACGTCTACACATTGTCGTGTACTACGGGACACTCCTCTTGGCGAATTATCCCGTGCTATTCGTACCAGCCTGGTGTTCGCCATCCGATTCACGAGTCTGCGCCATATCTCTTTTTGTTCTTCTATCCAGTCGTTTATGGGTTGTACGTCGGATATTTGCCTTAGCTCCGTGCTCCTCATCCTGCCCATTAAGGCTTTATGGTTGATCTTTCGAATCACCAATATTTCCACGCTCTCCAGTATTCTTTGTGTTGTTGTTGTTACAGGGCGAGTTTTTGCTGTGTATGTGGCTATTGGTCTGATTACAGTGTTGTATATGCGTGATTTCGTGTATGTTTAGGTATTTGTTTTTAAATATGACCCCGTTCGGGCATCCAGCAATTCATGGCTTGCAGCCAAACGCCTGCTTCTATATCCCCAAAGTCCGATATCTCGTGCAGCCTGACGCCTGCTTCTATATCTCCCAAGTCGGATATCTCGTCCCCCATGGAGATGAATTTCATCACCTGTTGAATGATTTGACCATCTACCTATAATTTACACTGTATTGGGACATTTAATGTTGTCATGCATATCGTTTTATGTGTTGATATGGCCATGTTTAGTTATTTGGCTCTCTGATTAAACGTGTGTAGCAGTTGTTGGCGGTTGTCCTCACTACCGACGATGATCGCTGCATCGTCTGCGTAGCAGATAATTGAAATGTCTTTAGTTCTCATTGGGTTCCACTTACCTTGGCTGATTTTTTTATGATGTCGTCAAGCATTATATTAAACAGTGTTGGGTTGAAGGAGTCGCCTTGCCTTTGTAGTGTACCATAACCTTTAATATTGTTCGTGTGTCCTTCTCCAGAGTGCATTGTATTTTAAGTGATAACAGTCAAGTCAGGTGATCGCAGACGAGACTTCGGACTGTCTGCTCTCACCCATCGTTGTGTCAAGATGTACTCATACAAGGTCTTAGTCTTGTTAATATATACGTTGTTAAGCATAAATAGTTGTGTTATATATCACTCCACTGGACACCCAATTGACCACCTCAATACATATTAGCCTTATGCCCTATTCTACTAGTATTGCCGCCGTGGATTTGTTATTAACCCTTGCTCGTACTGAGTTCGATGAATATATTAGTTTTATCAGGTCGAAGGGTATTTGCCTTTTATGCAGTATATCCTCGACATCCCCGAGTTGCACTCTATAAAAGGCTTTCCCTAGGTCTACAAAACATATATAAATGGGCCGGTTGTATTCTATCGACTTTTCAACTATCTGTCTTATTGCGAATAGGAGGCGTTGTAGGACCTTCCAAATTTAAAACCTTGCTGTTCTTCGGCTAATTGTGTCGATGCATTGATCTTATCTGTTATGATCTTTGTCTGCAGCTCTAACATGCTGCCTAAGAGGTCGATGGCTCTGTAGTTGGCCGGGTCGGTTTATTGTCTTATTTTTATTTTTAAACAGTAATATCGATGTGCTTATGCTCCGCTCGTCTGGCATTTTGCTTTCGATCAATATTTATTTTATCAGTTATTTCGGGTCGTAGGGTGTCGTTTCCATATTTTAGGAGCTTTTTATTTATTTCGTTCGGGCCCGGACGCCCGGACTTTCCGGTTTTTTATTTTTTTTTAGGGCTGCCGTGACGTTCTTGTTCTTGTGATGATGGTTCCCTCTTCCACTCTTATCAGCGGTGCATCGGCGTTTTGTGGTTTGTCTTTCCTCGTTTCTTTGTACAGCTCTGTCAGGTATTTGTGCCATGATTCTGCTGGTATCGGGTTTTTATCTGTTTGCTCATTTATTTATCTGCGTGAGCTCCTTATTAGTCTCCAGATTTGTTTTTGCAATCCATAGAAATCTCGCTCCATTGATTTTGTGAAACGCTGCCAATATTCCTCCTTGGTTTCCATTACAAAGTTCTTCGTTTCATTTCTTATTTTGTTAAGGTATTTGAATGCTTATTCTGTTTGTTTGTTCTTATATTCAAGGTCTGCTGCGTTCTTCTCCTTGCATTTAGTTTTGACTACTTGGCAGTTCCACGGCGTGTCACTGGTCTTTGTCTTTGCGGCTACTGCGGCTACATTGATCTGGTGGTTCTCGTCCTCAATGCCTCTTTTGTCACTTCTTCTAAGTTTTGTTTTAGTGTTGTCCAGTTTTGATTCCAATCTTGATCGTTCCGCACTGCGTGTGCTCTTATTTTTTCACTAAGTCTCTTCTTGTAAAATTGTTGTGTTGACTCGTCGCATATGCTTTATATACTTATTTTTATGCATTAGTTGGCTTAATTAGGTATTTTGTAGGTCTTGTCTTGATGCTTATCTTGGTCATGAGTAATATGTTTAACATTCAGAGTTCAATGATTTCACATCAATCACTTCCGTTGGGCGAATCTTCCGATTCGTTATTACAGAATCTTGGAGTGCTGTCTCCTGGTGATTGCAAACGTTATTTTTTATTGTGCTTTGTGTGGAAAGAACGTGTGTTGAGAGCACAGTTCTATTAGTAGCACCCCATTAGAATTTAAAGCGTCTTCGTTAAATCGCTGTTTCACTTCTTGAATTGCATTGTTTCCAACACGTGAGTTAAAGAGTATCAGCCTCTCGTGGTTTGGTATTTTCTCTGTTACTCGCTGTAGTTGATTAAAGAATTCCTGTTTTTTCTTGCCACAATGTGTACTTTTGTATCATTGGTGGTCATCGATACTTGTAGTATTCAGGAGTTTATGTACTAGCATTCTGTTATAGCATCCTTGTATTTTGACTAGAGCAGTATGCCAACTGCTTCTTTTGCTAGCTCCTCTTTTCCTACCCCGCTGTGCACTAAAACAAAGTTGTTAAATATTTTAATGGCCATTACCTTTGATTTTTGTTTCCTAGATTGCGCATATATTAATTTTATGATGTTCTACCTCGAGTCGCAGTTCTTGATCTTTATTATTGAAGGAATTGATATTCGATGTCCCTATGCGTAATGCATCTCCACGAAGACATGGAAAAAGTCTTCGTCCGTTTTCTCGCATGTGTTGTCGTATTCCGGTTCATCCTATTCTGACGCTCATTCGTGCCACAATAAACAATGCTCAAATTGCCATGAATCTTTTTTACTTTCTTTTACTTTTCCTGGAATATTTGATCTACCTACGCAGTACGTCCTGAGCTGTACTTTCCTCTTCTTTTATCAACAATCTCTTCCTTTTTCGATCTCTTAGCCGCGTGAGTTGGTGAGCGGCTACATTTTGAGCAACTTTCGAATGGACTCTTATGCCAGGTTCACATTATTCCGGTCCAGTGCTGGACTGTATTGATTATATCGTTTACATTATTCCTGTATTTCACAAGCTGTTAAATTGGAAACACTATAGTGACCACTATTTTAAAAAGGGAGTTCGAAAATTGTTTTAAAACTGTTCAATTACTACTGTTAAAAGAAGTAAATGATATAGTGAAAGAAGAACTAAAGAAAGAAAACGGATTTGGGTGAGAAATTGGATACGCGAAAAAATATAAAGGGAGCTGGAATGACACAGTAGACCGTCAATCCGTCACTGGAATCAGTCTCTGGACTGGATTGCTAACTGGAATGAGTACATTCCAGTGCTGGTATATATTATTCCACTGGCATTCCAGCGCTGGATTGGATCGCGGGAATGGAATAATCTGAAACGGGCATTAGTTTCACTGTATGATCTCTGTCTATTCTCATATTCGGCTATTCTCGACTTATTAGCGCTGAGATAATTCCAACCCGCATCTATATCATCTATAATAATCTATCTATGTATAACCAGAACAGCTTCAGACGCAACACATACTAAATATTACATAATAGTAACATTTACAAAATAGATTTTACTTATGCTTGCAATATTTTTTTTATTTTTTTAAGCAATAATATCGAGCTATTCATAGCGAATTTGTTGAGCACTAACGAGTCAGAAACTACGGTCGAGTTACAAAACGCACTTAATCATCAAATGTCTACCTATAGCCAATTATATATTTTTGGTATTAGTTGTATTGTTGTTCTATAATTATTGGTAGTGCATTGAAATAGATATTTAAATATGATAGTAGTACTTATTATTTTTCATTTAATTGCATACTCAGATATATCTAAAAACTTATTAAAGCGAAATATAGCTTAAATATGGACCTTAATATCTTCAACCTGTAAAATATTTGGCAAAACCTCTCCTTAATCTAACTCTTCTTTTGATAAGGAAGAGTTTTCTATTTTAACCCTTTCACTGTCATGTGAATTATAAAGAATAACACTCAGCGCTTATATTTATAAAAATACTGGTAGTTATGCAATCCCTTTCACATAGATATGTCACCTATTGATCAAAATTCACAGAACAAATAAGGGGGCAAAAACATGATTTTTTGAAAAAAAAATTATCAATTGTTTAAAGACTCTAAATCTAACTCAACTGATTTGCAAAAGATTCAAGTATTTCCTAAAAATAATTTCACTCATCTGCCGTCTCCGGGGGCGGCTGGGCGAATTTGTCAAGCTTCCTCACGTTTCCACCCACAAGGACAGTTTCCGTCGCACGGACATGGTTCCGTTGTTGGTGTGTCCGTGACATCACCACACGTCTGACTGCCATCCCACTTTTCGATATTTTTGCTTAAAATTTTTGGGAAGTGCGAAAAACATTTTCTTGCAACAATTTTTGTCACATTTGGTCGCCTAAACTACGCAAACCGGAATTCTAATCGAAAATCGCCGTACATGGGTTCGTTCGTCTATTCTTTGGCTACAAGAATCTGATGCACCGACTTTTTCCAGACCGCGGGGCCGTTTTAGTCGGAGGACCCCGATTCGCGGAAAAATGTGAATAACGTTGCCGACAAAAGTCGCGCAGCAGCGAGAGTGGTGTCGGAGGACGCGTGTCGAAATTTTCTACCGGAATCCTTGCGGGAATTTCATTTTTCCTGGACATCTTCGCCGTGACCTCCGAAAAAGTTGTTCTCCGAAAAAGGAAATTTTTGTAAAGTTAACTTTTGGGGTACGTGTGGGGAAGCCATCGGCCTGAATCGCCAGGTCACGACGGAATCTCAAATTTCGATCAATCCTAAGACGACTGACGTGTGGCGTTTTCCGAATTTCACCTGGTGTACCAAATTGTGCACCAAATTCGGCTTTTTTATGCCGCCAGAGGCGGCAGACCTTCAGGTTTTACACGCACGTCTTTGATGCTCTAATTGCAAATGTCCGTTTGCACGTTGTGCATCCCCAGCTTTCGTCCTCCGTCCTACCCCGCCCCTCCTTAGGATTGTACAATTTTTCGGATGTACAACCGAGAGCACCGTTGAGCGGTTCCATTTTCGCAACTCAACTCCCCCAGGTTTGGACGCACCAGACCGAAATCTAAAATCACGATTGTTTTACCTTCGAGGCGCATTTTTCGTCGGATCTCAAAAATTCTTCCCGGACGCTTCGAGCTGCCGCCGCGCCGCGTTTTTACAGCTCATTCTCGCCGTCCTTCGACGTCCCATTCACCTGGTGCAAGAGAAAATACAACTTTTATTGCCGATTTTGCAATCACTTCCAAGGACGCCCTACACTTATTTAAAGGGCTCCAAGGCGCTGATATGCAACGACTTTTTGCGAATCTGTGGCAGTTTAAAGAGAAAAAAACCGGCCAAGTGCGAGTTGTGACTCGCGCACCGAGGGTTCCGTACAAACTTGTATAGTATAGTATTATTATGTAGATTATCAACATATTATGTAGATTACAAAGAAAAATTAGACGAAATATAATATATATAGGATGTTACGGGACTTGAGTATGTCGCATGTCGGTTATAAAAAAGCAAAATTTAGACACAATATATACCCTGTATATATTATGTATATAAAGCGTACGTGATGAAATGCATAACGAATATAAACAAAGAAAATTCAGAATAAACATAGAATAGGACCTAACTGTATGCAACCCATATGCTTCTGGAGCCTGACAATACTACTACGACAACATTAGTGAATTTTCATAAGTTTCAAATAGTAAATTCGCATTTTTCTTGTAATTAAACTACATATTTACGGTTTTCAGATTTTTCCCTTGACACGTGCTGTAAGACACCGCTTCTTGCCAAATTTCATGATTCTAGGTCAACGGGAAGTACCCTATAGGTTTTGATTCCCTCGTGAAATCGCAAAATAAGCGACATAAACGGTCATATCTTTTGATCGCGTTGACTTACAAGTTTGATTTTTTCACAGCTGAAAGAGACCGCAGACTCGAGCATTTTATACAAATTTCAACTTGTTACCTCTACGCGTTCCTGAGAAAAAGGTCTTGACAGACAGACAGACGGACAGACAGACAGACAGACAGACAGACAGACAGATAGACAGACAGACAGACAGACAGACAGACGGACAACAAAGTGATCCTATAAGGGTTCCGTTTTCGGTACGGAACCCTAAAAATGCCCAAAAAGTGATAAAAAAGGCGTTTTGCGGTGGTACCTAGAACGTCCGAAACAACTGACGAATCGGAACGGAATCGGCGCTGTTCGGTCGGGTATAGAACTAGAACATAGAACACGGGCATAGATTGTTTGGGAATTTAATTCCGATTTCGCTGAAGATGGTGCCACGACGCCATAAGAACTACGTTTTTAGAACCTCCAGGAAAACGGGTATAGAATCACCAACTTAAGCTCTGCGGTAACGGTTTTACGCGATACTCGCAGAGAATTGAACGTTCTATCTTTTGGTGCAAGCGGAATCGCGCTGCGTCATTTGCAACCGTAGCGACGCCCGCCCAAACTCGCCCTATTGCAAGAAACTAATCACGGTATAACGTCCATATTTTTGTAGCCCTCCGGTGCACCTTCTGGATTATTCAGTGGATTGTAGAATGGTCTTTTGACTTTTCGCACCCATAATTGGCACGTGGGTCCCGCCGAGAGGCGCGTTTTGGTACCGGCGCCGCTCCACTGCGACCACGGAGTCGCCCGACACAGTTCGGAACGTATCGGCTCCCGTTTGCCGGAAGGTGCGGTCAGTCTAACCCATGCAAAATCCGAGCCATCCCTGCCGAGCTGCCGACGTTGAAAAACTACCCTTTTTTTGCACGGATTTTTACATTCGCCTCCCTCACCGCGTCCCCGAATCCGACTTTTGCGGCACGGGGCGTTGCCGCCCGCCGCTACGCGTATTTTGGTACCACTCTCAGCTTCCTTCGCTCGGTACGTCGGAAATGCCGAAAAAAATCCGCAACCGTCCGTTTGGCCGGCAACTTGCGAGTTCGACGGTCATCGACGAGAATTTACGTTCGCATGGCATAGTATAGATGCGGGAAACTCAATCAATCAAAATAAATGTATTTCTTTTAAATATACAAATACACAATAACAAATATTTACAGAAAATACTGGCAACAGAGGCAGTGCCCGTGCGTAGCCAGGAGTCTTTTAAAACAAATAAAATGTATCTTCTTTTACCTTAGAATGAAAATAAAAACAAAACTTTACTCTGATATAAAATTAAAAATAAAATAATTGAAATAAAATAATTCTTCTCACTGTTATTAATTTTTGGAAAATGTATATAAAATATATATATATATATATATATATATATATATATATATATATATATATATATATATATATACATATACATACACACATATATACATATATATATATATATATATATATATATATATATATATATATATATATACATATACACATACATATACACACACACACATATATACATACATACACACATTAAGAAGTTCTGCTAAATGTATTCGCAACCAGTCGTTCTATTGCACCGCAGTAACGGTTATACTCCATAGACAAGGAGACCTCCTCAGGTAGGCGATTGTAAAGTCTGGGACCCCAACGTGCAACGTGCCTCTCAGCCAAGGAGGTTCGGCTGCGAGGCTCGTACAGGGGCATGCATTGTTGTCTGCGAGTCGCGTGATTGTGGGGCGGGCTTACAGGGAAGTCAGACTGGTGCTTATGAATGTATTTTACAGAATTTAATATAAACAAATTTTGAATATTTAAAGTCCGAAATTCAGTAAAAAGAAAGGATATTTGATATTGAAGGATATTCAAGTGGTTTTTTTAGACAAATTTTTAATATTCTTTTATACACCAAATTTAGCGGTTCTAGCACAGTCTGACCACAATTGCCCCAACCCACAATCCCATACTCAACAATAGACTTGACCAACGCCAGGAAAACCATTCTCACCTGCTCCCCAGATAGTACATATCGCAGTTGGACAAACTTATAAATTGTCTTCCTGAGTCTGCAGCACATGTACGAGATATGACAGTCCCACCGCAGGTGTCGGTCCACCATAATGCCTAAATATTTAACGCCATCGACCAAGCGGATTGAATCACAGGAGCAAAACTGTTCATAACAACATGTTCTGTGAATCAACAGGCGAAAAGTTTTTGCTGGTTGTCCAGCAGCTGTTAAGGAGAACGGAAGTGCCACAGTCTTACTTACATTAAGAGTAAGTAAGTTTGAATCAAGCCATTTTTTTATACTTTTCATTCCCGCTGATGCATTACCAAAAGCTGCATTCCAAGAGGAACCTGAAAAAATGGCTACTGTGTCATCAGCAAAGGAATATAACTTACAATTTGTAATATACAAATTTAATAAGTTATTAATATATATTAAAAATGAAACAGGCACAAGAACTGATGCTTGTGGCACACCCGTTTCCATTGTCAATGCATCACTGTTGGTTTCCCCAAATTTAACTACCTGAGTCCGTCCATTCAAGTAGGATTCGAAAAATTTGTTTGTAATACCTCTTATCCCAATTCTCTCCATTTTCCGTAGTAGCAAGTCGTGGTCAACTGTGTCAAAGGCTTTTTCCAAATCTAAGAAGACCCCGAGACATTTAGTTCCATCATCTAGACAATCGATAATTGATCGAGTTACATTAAAGATTGCATCTGTTGTATTTTTATCATTTCTAAATCCAAACTGATTCTCAGAAATAATTTTAAATCTATTAAAAAAATCAACCAATCTAGCTTTGACACACTTCTCCACAATCTTAGCCACACTTGAGAGGAGAGAAACGGGACGATAATTACCTAGAATTGACTTGTCATTTGCTTTATAAAGTGGAATTCCTGTTGCTTTTTTTAACTCTTGAGGAAAATATCCCTGTTGATAACAGAGATTTATTATATGCGATAGGGGACCGACAAAGCACCCGAATTTGAAATCAACAATTTAGAGGAGAACCCATCCATTCCAGGAGCTACATTTTTCTTTAATTTATTTATTATTTTTATAATTTCATTTTCACATACTGGCCTAAAGAAAAAAGAATTTGAGTAATTGTTCTGTTTACTACAATATTCAAAAGTATGAAGACTATTGCTGTTATTATTTGCTTGTGATAAATTAATTTTATCTGCTATACGATTCCCCACACCAACAAAATGTTTATTAAACTCAAGGGCCATTTCAAATGGCTGATTTGCATCAAACGAGCGATTATCAGCAGTGATAATCTTTGAGATAGTGGGCCTAGCAGTTGTGGCACAATCAGTCACCTCATTGATTGTCTGCCACAATTGACGTAGATTATTACCACATTCATTAATTTTATTACGATAATAAATTTCTTTCGCTATACGGATTGACATTTTCAAAATGTTTAAAATGTTTCAAAATGCATTTTTTAAATTTTACCTTTAAAGTTGTATTAAAAGGCTGCTTACGTACATTATTAGCTAATTTTTCCCTAGCACGAATTGATCTGACAATGCCAGAAGTTATCCACGGTTTGATTTTAGTAAATTTATGCCCACACTTTGGTCTCTTTAGATCATAACTATTATTAAATATGTCTAATAATTTAGTATAAAACAGATCAAAAGCTAACTCTGCATCCGTCTCCTCAAGAACCAATGCCCATGATTCACTTTCAATTCTCCTCTTGAAACATTGTTCATCAAATTTTTTAATTACGTTATTTTTATTCAAAATAAATTTATCAGCGACCCCATGGACATGGGATTCACTAGGACACAGAAAAACTTGTCCCATAGCTACGTCATGATCAGTCGTAGACCATGTCAAAATGGCAGTTTCGAGGGAAAAGTGTACACTTTTAAACACAAAAACTTTTAAAAACAAATGATCTAAAGATTGTCTGGTTGGAGTAAACCTGGTACACCCGTAGAGCCACTTAACAAAATCATTTTCATGCATTATATGTAAGTATCTATGCCCTATAGGAGTCAAGTTCTCCTCCAGAATATCAATATTAATATCCCCAAGTACTATATGATTATCGTACCTAACCCCCCTGAGAAAAGCTTCCATGTTATCAAGGAATCCAAAGACATTCGTGTCATTCGGGGACCTATACACCGCAGTGCAATAGAACTCCGACTCACGATTACTTACAACAAAATTTAGCGAATTCATATTTTCCAAATCCAAATCAAAAATTTTATAATTAACACCAGATTTTATGTACAGTACAATTCCATCACATTTATTATATTTACCAGGTTTAATAATTTTCTCAAAATTTGGAAGTTCAAAACCATCGTCATTATAGCATATCCAAGACTCTGTGAGAACAATAATGTCAAAATCAACCTCTAGCTTACATAAAAGTACACATAACTCATTAAATTTTTTTCTAATACTTCTAATATTTAAATTTAGGATTTTTAAAGAATTAAAAATAAAAAAATTATGAACTTTCTCAAAATTTTGAAATACTAATGATTTGTTTGAAATTGGATTTAAATGTTCTAGTAATTCACCTATTTCCATTTACCTTAAAAATATACCTTTGTTTGTACTATAAAGTTGATTAATTCAAAGAAGAGTTTACAGTTTATCAAGATCACTAACACACTTAATTTGCATTGAACGGTGACCGTCAGTCTTTTTTACAAATATTTTGCCATTTCGGGCCCATATGTACTTGTAGCCCTTATCCAGAGCGAGTCTTCTAGATGTTTTTAATAGTAGTTGAACATCGGGAGCTAGGTGATCATTTGCAAAAACACGGCTTTCAGGTAGATTACCATTAATTAAGTGTGCTGAAATTCCAGGAATATTTTTATTAAGGCTAGAGACCTTTTTAAAGTCTGACAACCAAAGGTCCTTATCTTGACGTCTACAGAATTTAGCAATAATTGGTTTGATTCCACCTTGTACTTTAGAGGGTAGCCTATGAGCTGTACTTAGACTACTTGAGGTGAGCTTATTGTTTATGGCTGCCGAGATGCAGTTAAAGATTTCAAAAACTGACTCATTTGGGGTCTCAGGGATCCCTGTTATGATTACATTGTCAATACGAGTGTAGCTCTGGAGGTTATTTAATTCACATTTTAGGCTGGCGTTTTCTTTTTGAAGACTTAGGTTCTCTTTCTTCAAGCTTTGAATTTCTTATTCATTATTGTCTAATTTCTTCTCAAAAAGATCAAATTCAGCTGATATGAACTCTACAGATTTTTTAAGTTCACCAAAAATTTTTTTGAAATCTGGAGAGATTTCATCACGAATCATGTCCCTGAGGACGGCCCCAATGGCCTTCAGATCACTTTTTGTTAAATTTGACTTATTATTCTGTCCAACTTCAGCCTCTTCTTCATCCTCATCAGAAAATAGATTCTTAGGAATGTTGGGATCAAAAGTAACTAAGCTTTTTCTCGGGTTTGAGATACACTTAGGACACTTCCATTCATTTAAATTATTTGTTTTTTAAGATACTCTAGATCCTCCTGCTTTGTATTTGAGCACTTAGATGCCGCATGTAAAATGTTTTCACATGCTGAACATCGAATTGATTCACTCCTAGAAACTTTTCCATCACACTTAGCACACTTGGTAACCATACTTTATGATAGTATATAAATCTTATTTAAACTAGATGTATTTTTTATTAAGTTTTACATCTATTACGTAATTCCACCTAGATTTTTTATCTTTTTTCCTTTAACTCAAGTATTCAATATTTCGATCTTCGTTGGTTATAAACTCACTGCACGTAAATATTCGCGTGTAAGTCGAAGGTTTTAAATTAAAATTCACGATTAAAGAATACAGTGATAAGCCAGGTCGACTGTAGATAAAGACACCACACGGCTTCACACCGACCGGTATACAAAAACTAATTTATGATAAGTTATTAAAGATTTGAATAAAACTACTCACAAAATTTATAATGTATAAGTATATAATCCAAGAAATTTATATATTATTTATATTATTTTCTCTTGGAAAACAAAACATTAAACGGCACAAAAGCGGTGTCTCTCGGTTGAACTCTCGAACGAGACTGATCTAAAAAAACGATCTAAAAAACTGATCTAAAAAAACGATCCGCATAGTAGGGCCCCCGAACCGGAAGTAGCCTCATAAATGAGCATGGTGTACTGTAAAACGGTGTTCAAGGTGCCGCAATTTTTCGGGGCAATTCTTTAGATTGAAGATTTGCTTTGCGGTAGTGTAACTGGCGCCGCTGCCGGGCGTCGTGGCGTCGAGTTATCGACGAACAAAGACGTGCAAATTTCTCGCAATTTTTTTTCAACACGCGCGCAAACCACTAAGACGTGGTCTATACAGAAAACTGACACCTTCACCGTGTAGCCGGATCTTTTTTCTATACGGACTGCGAGTTTCGCCGTTTCGCGGCCTGTAGTCTGCACGCGGCGATTTTTACAAAAAAACCTCTAAAAAATCAAATTTCACGGAAATTTTTCGCCAATTTCTTTGATATTTATATAACTCTAAATAATCTCAGCGTTTTTTCACTACATGGCGCTGGTAAAAAAAAGAAACCCCGGTCTACATCGCCCGGGACAGCGCTGTATATTTTCAGGACCCCGGGTCACATTTCCCGGAATGGCGGTGAAAGGGTTAAAGGAGCGTATCTATCTCAAAAACGAGACAAGAGGATTCTTAACAACTACAGACCTATTACCTTCATTTATGTGCTCTCCAAAATCATTGTATTGTATTATTACACAGACTCAAACTATTTATTCCAAAATGGAAAATCCACCAACACGATCTTAGGCTTGTACAAAAAAATTCTTAGTGAAATGCATACAGGACATTATCCAATAGGAGTTTTCTTGCGACCTCAGCAAAGCCTTTGACTGCGTAAATCACTAACTACTGCTCGACAAGTTATATAGGTACTGCTTCAGGGGGAAAGCGGGAAAATGGCTGATAACATTTTTGAATTACCGATCCCAATTCGTAAGAATACCCAGCAAGGCATAAGAGAGACGGAATGTGAAAAAAATAGTCACACAATTAGCGGTACCCCAAGGAAGTGTTCCTTCACCGACACTATTCATTCTATTCCTGGCAGTTTTAGTAGCGTATATACAAGGTTGTAACTGTACGTTATATGCCGATGATGCCAGCTCCTTAATTTCGCAAAATACTGTGCAAGCCTCTGAATTAGAAGCAAACAATACAATGAAATAAATTTCTTAATTGTTTTCCGCTTATAAGCTGTTTTTTTAACTTGCAAAAACAGAATGCATGGTATTTCAAACTAGCAGGAACGATTATGCAGCAACATTTTTATGCAAGTACAAATCGTAGAGATCAATCTATGAGTCCAAACATCTAAATTTCTGGGTTATGTAATTGCAGAACATCTGTTATGGCATAACTCTATCGAAAACCTGGGCAAATCGCTTAATAAAAGGGCGTTTTGAAATCGCTACCTAGGAAAACTTCTGTCACCTGAAGAACTACTTAATTATTACTTTGCGGAAATTCAGTCGCTACTCGCGTAAGGGATAATGCATTGGGGTTACATCTTCAGAACCACTACCGAGAATCCTGATAGCCCAGAAAATAGTTATTCGTGCTTTAATTGATACACCTATATATGCCTCATGCGGAATCTATTTCAAACAACAAAATATACTAGCGGTATTGGATTTTCATATACTAGAACTAACATGCTATATACACAAAAAAAATTAAAAATACCCAAAATGAGGATAAGCACAAATACCTCATAAGTGAACACCTGCAGCTTAATACCTAAAAACAAGACTTGTTATGTGCAGCAAGGCACCAGAAGTTTATGGAATTAATATACCGAGTGGGCCATTTAACATGACCAACCCAAATATCTCCGTTACCTTTAGAGCCCTCCGAAATCAATAAAATTCCCTTTTGACATTTTTTCCGTCACTCTAAAGGCAACGCAGATATTTGGGGTGGTCATGTTAAATGGCCAACCCTGTATATGCTCCCTCTAAGTGTCACGCGAGAAACTTCCTATAAGCGCTTAATAAGAATAAGAAAAAATATGAGAAATCTCCTAATTTCAATATGTCTATGTAATCATCAATATTTTGTTGCTGTTTAAATCAATATTTTATAATGGCATACCCAAATGTATCTTTCGTATATATCTAGTGGTTAATAAATTAATTTAATTTGTACGTAGCTCTATAATATTAAGTTTTATTAAAACAATGAACAAATCTCATGTGAAATTTTGTTTGCTACATATAAAATTTCTCTTCTAATAAATAGGATACATTTTGTATTTGACTTTGCCTAATAACTACTTCATACAGACATTTAAATAAATAGGTAGATTTTTTTAGGAAAAAATGTTTCGTCATTACCAAAGAATTAGTACAACTAATAAAAGAGCATTATTTTTAAAAACACTTGCAGCGTTATATGTTGCAAGAACATTCACACCACTCACATCACTCACATTTCACTAGTACTCAGATCTCACATTTTTCATAAAATATTTTTCATACGTTTGAGTTGTTGGCGTTTGGCGTCTGTGGTTTAGTATTATATTCAGAGCGCTTTTATTATTCCATGCATGAATAAGCGCTCCTTTTATTGTTTTTATCAAAAGAATGAATCTTGTTATAACAACATGTTTTATATCGCAAGAGAAAATAGCTTCTAATTTAATTCTCTAATTGAAAGTTTCCATATTTATATCTTCTATCTATCATTCATTCTACACTGCTCAAATGTGTGCCTCCATAAAATTTAAACGGAAGATTACATGCAACTAAAATTAATAACATCTGAAAGACGCTCTATTTAAGTGCTTTAATAGGCACATAGGGAATTATCAACATCGCATACTAGTGGAGTATCCGTAATAATTACCAAGAACTACCCAAATAGAAGTGAAATAATGTATCCCAAATTTGATTCAGAGCTAGGAAGGCCTTGTTCAAATCAATATACAGACGTATAAGTGAAAATGATGCATCTCAACTAAGTGGAAGTAGTTAATGCTATAACATCAACTGAAAGTGGTGAAAGCCCTTGTAAAGTTTCAAGAAACTTCAACGTAAGCCTGTATGTTATACAGCGATTGTAGAACAGGTAATTGTATCAAACGCGATGGGCAAAGCCGCAAAATAAAAGCAACTCAAAATGAAGACCGATCATCATTTACTGATTTCGAGTTTCGAAAGACCATTTAATTTCGCTCAGGCCGATGCTTGGGGTAACTGTATCAGACCAGACAATTAGGCATAAGTTGAGGAAATCAAATTTGAGAGAAAGGCGACCCGTCAGAAAACCTCCTTTGACACGACGCCACAGAATAGCAAGGATTAATTTTGCTCGTGAACATTCATCGTATGGCAATTTCGACAATGTAAGTATGTACTACATTTTCGTCCTTCCTTCCGTATTACTCGATGCCCGAGTAGCTGCTTACAGACGCTGCTTACACAGTAGCTGCTTACTTACCCTCTCTATCTTGACATTGTATTAGTAGAATAGGTTGTGTTTGTGGCATATGGAATTGGTCCAATTTTTTGTTAATGCAGGACATGTGAGACTACATAGTAAGCGAATCACTTTAGACTTCCTACAAGAACTGGATATTCAAACAATGGTGTTACCCGCTATTTGTTTTGAGCAGTGTATTTTAAACTATTTAATTATTTTCTACTCGCACACTAAATTATGGTGTGTGAAGGATGCCATTATTTTAATTGTGTGTTAAGTATTCAAATTGTGCGTAAAAGTGCAATGTAAATCGAATGGAGTTTCATTATTAATCGATTTCTGTTTGTTGTTACTATGGAAAGAACTCGCGTCACTAAACAATAAACATAGGTATAGTGAAAATATATTTAAAATTCAATTAACCTTTCTTATTTTGAATGAGGAAGTGTCCGTCTCTCAGGCTAGAATTATCTGAACCCAAGGGTTGGCAACCTTATGAAACGGGAGAGCCAAAAGTTAAAATTTACAAAATATCCGAATTTATAAAGAGCCACTAAAAGTTTATTTTCTATATCATATCATTTGCTTACTTATTGAATAGTAATATCAGTGTGAGCATCGCATGCCATTTTGAAACTTTGATTCAATCTGGCTCATAACTACTTGTTTCAAGCACGACTCTAGATTTTGCTAGTTGACTGCTTACTTTACGTTTTATTATATTAATACAAGAAAACGCTTGCTCGCACGAATATGTCGACGCGGAGATCGTCAGCACTCCAAATGCCAACTTTTTCATCTCACTACAGCATTCTAGAAGGTTATTCCATGTGCCGAATGTAAGTCGAATGAGCTGTCCACTTGTGGTGCGCGACGTGCATGCATTTCTCCAACTCATCTAACTTGCTCTTTAGTTCTGAGGGCTTGCCACTCCACAAGTCCCTCAAGTTTGCTTTTCTGATTCATAAATTGCATTTGAACATATCCAGCATCAATTCCAAATGGTTCAATGTTGATCTCATTTGCATTTGCATTTGAGAAAAAACACTATGATCGCGAGGGTCGTTTTGTTTGTTTTGAATTGCTCAAATCTCATAAAAAATGCTTCCTCCTTTAACTTTAACTCGTTTAAATAGTTGCATTGGTTTTTCCGCTTTAGATTTAAAAGAAAGTAATTTACCACTCTGCATGTTTTCAACAAGAGGAAGTAATTTTATTTTCGAAACACACCACTTCTTCCACCAAGGCATACGCTGGGTTTATCCTGCCTTGCGGATTTCGCTGATCCAGTTTCATTGTGATATCTATAAGTTGAAAATTTCAAGGCATTTGTCTTCCTCCAAATGGGAATCGTCAACCACAAAGCAAAATGTTTCAGTACGTAACCTCTGTACTCCTACTGGCTCCCTATATCTTTAAGGAATTACATTAAATTAAAAACTGGCGATGATGGAGTGCTTTTGCCAAGATGATGTTAACAATCTTAGTTACCAAGTTCAAGACTTCATCTATCTCGCACGGAAATATTTTGGCACAAAACTCCTCTTGATAAATTATGCAGTAAAACGTTAGAATGTCACCAAAAAAACAACAAAACACCGGGAGCTGGTAGGCCATGACGTAGTGGAGAAGGATGACAGATACAGATTCTGCGGCTCAGCAGAGGAAACCGCCATATATCTGCTCAAATATTGCAGAGCACTGCTCTTTGAAGTACCTTGGCGCCCACCTTGTGAAGATGTACCTTGGGGCCCACTGCTTGAACACAGAAGAGTTGGACTAGAGGAGGCGTTCTAAATGAGTAACTATAGGAACGATTAGAAGTAGAGGGTGAAGTACAACAGATCTATGAGGTTTGCTGTACGAGTCACTACAGAAATCTACAAATCTACAACCAACCAAACAGCAATTCGTTCGGAAGGAATATGAAAATAGGGCTTCATCCAGGCAACTTTTTGCATTGGTTTGTAAACACTGTTCGAAAGCCGAAAGAAAAGAAGGAGTTATCAACGAACGATTATTGATTATTGATTTTGCAAGGAAAAGAAGGTATAAAATAAAAAGGTAAGGTAGAAGGTAATATATATATATATATATATTAGGTGTGAGAAACTGAATGCAATTGATTAACAGCAGGGAGAGATGGTAGGATGTTGTAACTCAAGCCAAGGCCCACCCAGGGCTGTAGAGCTATAGAAGAAGAAGTTCGTATCTTAATTGTTGCATAATTTAAAATATCTCCTCTGTTCCAATAAATATTTACTCCAACACTTCTCCACTCTTTTCATGTTATACCTACTGTGTCTATTTTGTTTCCTCCGTTTGTTCGCCTTCTGGAAAAACAAAAAGTTCGTACCACTTGGTTGACAGAAACCGAAAAGGATATTAAAGAACTGCGAATAATTGTCAAAACAGACAGTCTGGGAGACTGGGCCTGAATGAAGTCCGTGGATTTCAGGAAAAACCCCGAAGAAAAGGTACCCATTTGAAAGAAGTGAGAAAGGAATTACACTAGCAGAAGACGCGACAATACTGGGCAAAGATCAAAGCCCAACAGTTGAACAAGTGTGATCCAAAGTAAGCCTAATCGAAACAAGGAGAAGAAGAACGATTAATGAGCTTGCAACTCGAAAATGAATGGCAAGGAATAGGACCTAATTAATCTCGTAAAAGCATAGAAAAATGACGAGACAACATCCAGGGAATGAATGTCGATAGAAACTCGAGTGGCTAAGGCGCATTAGGTGCAGTGGAACAGTTTGAAATGGTTTGATGGAATCCTTCACCGTGTATGCGATGAAGAAGATGAAAAACATGTTTGGAAATTAATAGTTATTTCCAAATATGGGAATTAATAGTTGGGAATGTTTATATTAAAGTTATTACCAAATCCGGAGGGAATTTGGGCGTCACATTGGGCAAAATTAAGCAATGGTTTTACTGGATTTATTGCCACGAGTCAGTTGTTCATTGCATCCGTACCTTTTTTTTCGGGAGGAGGGGTAAATATTTTACGTACGACCTCGAGGTTTCCTTGGAGAGTGTGGGACTCCCCATCCAGGTGCTCGGGATAGGTTTACCCACTAAAAAACCCTCCTCGGTTACATGGAAATCAGTGGAATTGCCTTGAAGCATAACTACGCTGAGATCCTCAAATTCTCATCATCTTTCATTTATCATTTGCCTTTCTTCCTCCTTCTTCTTTCGGATTATTTCCATGATTGCTCCTTTTACGGCATCTCATTTATTCTCGCTTTCTAACATTATCTTTATTATATTGTTCTTTGTGGGTTGTTCTCCTACTTTGTCTACGGCTTCTTCTCTTACAGTGTGCCACCTATAACACCACAGGACCATGTGCTCTGGCGTATCTCGTTGACCGCAATATCTGCACTCTTCGCTTGGGACTAATTTAAATCCAAATAGGTACCTTAATTAAAATAGCCGTGTCCGATAAGGAACTTGGTAAGGTCCCACTTCTCCGTGTTCCCTTTCGATCCATGGCTTTAGTTCGGGAATTAGTTCCTTCGTCTTCTTAGCGGTAGTAGTACTATAGTACGGTAGTACTATTGCATCCGTACCTATGACGTGGCATGGCAGCCAAGGGTCTGAAGGCCAGAGGCAAAGGAAGAATGCAGCAATCTAATGCGTGTGTAGTATTTAAAAGAGTGGCTATGGATGTGGCGGGTCCATTTACAACCAGTGATACGGGAAACAAATATGTTCTACTAGTGGCAATAGCATACTACATTATAGATAATCATATAAACTTAATAAAGTCGGAACACAGCCTGAATATATAAATATATTCAACCTTTCCGGAGCTCTATAACATTATAGAGCGCCTGAAAGATTGAATACATTTATATATTCTGGCTGTATTCGGACTTTATTAAGTAAATATTTTCTAGTTTTTATGGTCTACTTCAGCAAGTTTTCGGAAGTGCGCCAAGCAACCAAGGGTAAAAGATTTTGCTGAAGTTTTCAATCAAACCTAAGTAACACAGTTTTTTGGAACCCATTGAGCTACATACACACCATGTCGGCGGAAAGGGAGAAACTTTGAGAGTGACGTAGTTAGTGAAATGTGCAAGATAATGAGCATTAAGAAGACTCGGACAACGGCCATACATCCCTAATCGGACGGTATAGTGGAAAGGTTTAATCGTACTATGGAGAAGCGTTTGATGAAGGTAGTGAACAAGGGCCAACGAAAGTTGTACAAGCACATCCTCATGTTCCTATTGGCATATTGTGCTGCGGCACCGCCTGACTTATCTTTGGGAGAGACTTGAGACTTCCAGCATATCTCAAACTTGGAATAAATCCTTCTCGAAAGCAGTAGATGTTGGTGAATACTGGGATGAAATAAAAGATGATATAGATGAATTGTACCATTACGTAAGTCGAAAAACACAGCTTACGAGCGATAAAATGAAATCATGAAATAAAAAATAATAATCAGTTTGAAAAAATAATCAGTGCGATGCTGTAGCATACTCCAAGGGTTTTAAAGAAGGCGATTTGGTATTAGTCCATAATCCGTAGAGAAAGAAAGGATTGTTTCCGAAGTTGCAAATATCCTGGGAAGGGCCACACACGGAGAAATGTCTGAATGATGTGGTATGTGGTGAAACGCATGCGTTGAAGGTTTACGAAAACGGAGACCTAGTAAAATTAAAATTGCTTATTTGGAGAGGCTGGCTCCTTATAGTTTGAAAGGTATTGGCTCTGATCGGGAAATGATCAAGTGGCCTTGAAGTCAATTTACATGGCAATGGAGGAAACAAAATATACACAGTAGGTATAACATGAAAAGTGTGGAGAAGTGTTGGAGTGAATATTTATTGGAACAGAGGAGATTTTTCAAATTATGCAACAATTAAGATACGAACTTCTTCTTCTTCTATAGCTCTACAGCCCTGGGTGGGCCTTGGCTTGAGTTACAACATCCTTCCATCTCTCCATGCTGTTAACCAACTGCAGCCAGTATCTCACACCTAATATCTTTAGGTTATCGATGCAGTCATCTCGCCATCTCTTACGTGGTCTACCCCGAGCTCTTCTTTCGTGTGGACTCCAGTTCGTCAGTATTTTCGGTCCTCGAGATTTCCCATACACATAACATGTCCAAACCATTGTAACCGTAGTGTCTTTACATGCCTTACGATGACCTCTCCTCCAATTAGTCTGTCAAGTTCATGGTTCATTCTGCATCTCCATGTACTACAGTTTTCCTGTACGGGACCAAAGATTCTGCGTAATATGCTTCTTTCGCAGACTCGTAGTGCGTTTTCGTTGATCGTAGATATGGTCCCTGTTTCACACGCCTATGTTATGACGGGTCTTATGAGTGTGGTATAGATCTTTAACTTTGATTTGACACTTAGAAGCTTCTCTCCCAGTACACTTCTCTTGCTACAATTCTCGCACTGATTTCTTCGCTGATTCTGTTGTCGTTAGTTATTTTCGACCCTAGGTAAGAGAAGGTTCTGACTTCTTCGAAATTAAATGCGTTGACTTGTAGTGGCTCTGGCCAGGGTGTTGGATCCCTGGTAGTTCTCATGAACTTGGTGTTATTCACGTTTATTACTAGTCCGGCTATGCTAGATTTCTGTTCTAAGGAAGCAGTAGCTTCTTTTAGGCTTTCTGCTGTTCGTGCTGATATAATTATATCATCGGCATATGCGCATAGCTGCTGAGATTTTGTGTGTATGTGGCCTGTTATGTGCAGGTTTCTAATAACTGATTCAAGTACAAAGTTGTCATATGCTATGATGCATATATATGCATCATAGCATAGCAGATAGCGCATCACCTTGCCTGACCCCTGTCCTTATGTCGAATGCGTTCGTGAGTTTGGATGCTACTAGTACTTGAGCACGTATATTGGTTAGAGTTAAGTTTACCATTCTTATAAGTTTTTGAGGAATTCCAAGAGCAAGTAACTATTACAGTAGTTCTTCTCTAGACCCACTATCAAAAGCTTGTTTGTAGTCAACAAACAGGTGGAACAAAGTTGAGTTATGCTCATAACATTTTTCAAGCATTTGCCTTATTAGATGTATTTGGTCCGTTGTTGTCCTTCGAAAACCTCCTTGGTAGTCCTCTTCTATCTCCTAGTATCTCCTCTTCATATATTGAAAGTCTATTGCATATTACGCTGGATAATATTTTGTAAGTGGCGTTGAGAAAAGGAATTACTCGGTAATTAGAATATTCTTTCTGGTTTCCTTTCTTGTGTATGGGAAAAATAATGCCTTTTCTCCAGTAACTTGGCATAATCTCTTCATTCCACACCCTGACAATAAGTTTATGGATCCTTTCCCGCAGTGGTGTACCTCCATTTTTCAGAAGTTCCGTGGGAATTGTATCACTTCCTGGAGATTTATTGTTTTTAAGATTGTGTATTATCTCGGTAACTTCCTCATAGCTCGGTTCGAGGATTTCGGGTTGTGCTTCATGGTGCCATACGATTTCCTTTTCTCGTTCACCCCTTTGGATTTCAGTGGAGAGTAGCTCGCTAAATTTCATGCCATCTTTGGAGTATTTTGTTATCCTCGGTTAGTATTGTCCCGTTTTTATATAAACACGCGATGGTAAAAGATACGAACTTAGTAATACGTAATTTTATGATTTTAAAATGTATGTAATGCCAGCTCTAAACTATTCTCTAAAAACAATGTTTACAAAACATTATAGTTAAATTAATACAACGGGTAAATATAATTCACCAAAAATAATATATGATACTTCTCATTAAAAGTTTTAAACAAAACAGAAACTGTAGGTATGTAGTCAAACCAAAAACAAATAAATAAAAAAAAAATAATGAGAAATATCTTTCCGCGTTCTAAAAATATACAAAACATTTTAAAGTTTGTGAACTTTCTTCATCCTTCGCCGATTTACTTCAAAAGCCTGAAAGATACTGTGCACATAAACACACACATAATAAGAATAGGGAGGAAATGGGCGCACATTTTCAAAGCTATATAAAGATTAATTCGTGAGAGATGAAACTCTGACGCCCACCTCGTCCCAAGTACAATTTATAAACTGCTTACATTAGTGCCATATAAATTCTCACTAAGAGGTGAACCAAATACAAACTAACTTTAATAACTGACTGAAAAAGTTTCTTAAGACTATTACAAAGAAATTAAATAGAAAGTTTATTGGCAATCATATAACGTCTATGTCGCTAACATAGACATTAACTTCCTATAAATTATATGAGAAAAATCCCATTCTGCTTTAAGTACACACTTAATAAGGATAATAGGTATTTAAAGCATAATTATGAATATTTGAGATTGTAATTTGCAAAAAATTTAATCCTTAACTAAAAGGGATAAATTAGAACGTTGATAATAGCCATTTGTGTTAATAAAATGATCCAACACAACCAGATAACACTTTACGTTTCTAAACATTAGAATAATAAATGGTTAAATAAATCTATATTTACAGACGGTTTCTTCCCAAGTAATTACTGGTAATGTTTTTGTCCTAATGGCTTCTAATAAATTGTTAATTACCCTCGGTTAATTTAATCAGAATGTGAATATAATCGAGATTTTATACTTGACACTTGAAAACCTTTTCCCTAAGGAACTTTGGCCTTTGCGTTTGAATTAATATCAATTTCGCTAGCTGTAAACCTTTAATCTGCGAAACAAAGCCAACTAAGCTTTTCACCTACATCTTTTTTCCAACACATCTTTTATTTTGTGTTTCTAAGAAACGTATCGTAGTTTTGCACAATAGTTTGTAAGCCGTCGTTTCTCGTGCTTTGTGTGTCATTTATTATTGTTCGCTTGCAATCAAATGCTTTCTATGAATCACTTAATCACAATGTGTTCATTTGCGTAATTTTTAATAAAAAGAGAATGGTTTCAATAGAACCAATACCCAATTAAGTATTGAATTGGAATTTTTATTGAAACATTTTACACTTGATATTAAAAAATTAATATCGGGACACAAAATCAATGACGCCAAATGGTACGTAAATTTTGATAATTCCGTAACATACATAATAAATAATAGATATAAATTTAATTACAAAATAATAGATTGGACTAGATTGATTATATACATTTATTCTACTGATACTAGACAGGTAGATTAACAATAGCATTATTTTAACGTTCATTCGATAACAAATCGTTTAATTATTTTTTGCACGTAGTAGTTGCCTAAATAGGTTTGCTAATTAGTTATAGCAAATATTGCGCGTACCTGTTCTCTTGTTAATTTGGTATTTGGAAGGGGTATTTTCCCAATAAATTCTCTCTCCCGAATAAGATAAATAAAGTCTTGCCCGAATATGTACCTTAATAAGAAAAAATATTTGGACCAATTCTTTTCTTGTATTGATATTTGGAAGGAGCATTTTCCTAAAAAGTACCCTCTCCAGATAATAATTAGTCTTACAAGGGGACCGTATGATAAGGAAATCACCGATTCGATTCATTTTTACTACACAAGTAGGTGATGACCAGTAGTATAACATGTGCAAGTAGTAAGACACAATACTAATCCGTTTCCGAGAAATTAATTAATTTAGAAATTAATAATTTTTATTGCGTTCGTCTGCATTATACGTTAACAAAAAATCAAGATGCGAGTGGCGCAATGGTAACAGTCGCGCTTCGAAAGCGCCGGTTCGAACCCGCCAGCGTTTTTTCTTCAAATATTTCACATTTTTTACAAATTCATGTGTCTTGAATATTTTTTATTTTGGAAATAATTGTAATAACTGTTTTTTCTAGTGGGAAAAGGAATTTTCAAAAAATCTAAATAATGTTTATTCCACCTTTTTTTATCTGTATGGTATTCGTCGTCTGATTCCAATGCAGATTCGTCGTCTGATTGTAGTGCAGATTCTTCGACTTCTTCAAACAGACCTTCTTCGTCGAGTTCTTCAAACATAATAAGATCGTCTTTACAACTATTATATGTTCCTCCAGAGTTTTCATTATTGCACTATACAATTTTTTCCCGATTTCCAAAAGTTCTTCTTTAATCACCGCAGAGGGTTCCCTCGCGATTTTATTATTTTCGAGAAGGAGCTGTTCACAATAAACTAGCGCTGTTTTTAAGAGTATTTTCCACTCTTCACTAGTCTGGAAATTGGAATCAGGTTCACTTTCTTCGGCCATCGAAGGCCCCACCATATCACTGCCACGTGTAAAATCAGACATCTCACAATTATTAATGACCGAAAGATAAAAACTGTAAACTTGATGACGTATGACGTGAAACAATGACGTATCGTAGTCGATGTTGAAAGATGCTTGAAGAGTCACTGATTACTGTAAACTAATAACTGATCTTCTTGGCGAATTTGTTACAATTTATATTCCCTTCCCAGGTACGATTTTTTCATGTGTCCTGTGCTGGTTTGGCGGTTTTGAGCTTTCGCCCAGCTATCCCGCCGTCGTGGAGTTTGGTTGTCGTTGTGTTTGGTTGTCGTATTTTTTTTTTTTAGTCTGTTTGTTTGTCTGTGTTTCGTTTGGCTTTACTTGGCTATAGTTGGGTCTTGTTGTCCTGGTGTGGTTGTCGGTTTTCTCGGTTGCTTCTTCAGTGTTTCGTCTTCTGTGGTTGTTCTCCAGGGGCCTGTGGTCCTGATGTGTTTGGTCTTCTCGTTGATGGTGATGGGTTGCTCTTCTTCTTGGTCGGGTTTACGCTTGGGGGCGGCTTCGGTGGGGCTGTGAGTGTCCATTGGTGTATTTCTTCTCCTTGGGGCGGTTTCGGTTGTCTTTTCTGCGGCGGCTCCGTTTGTCTTCTCGGGGGCGGTGTCAGTTTTCTTTTCCGGGGCGGCATTGTTTGTCTTTTCGGCGGCGGCTTTGGTTTTCTTTTTGGCGGCGGCTTCGGTTTTCTTTTCGGCGGCGGTTTCATTTGTTTTCTCGGGGGCGGCATCAGTTGTCTTCTTGGGGGCGGCTTCGGTTGTCTTTTTGGCATCGGCTTCAGTTTTTTTTTTGGGGGCGGCTTCGTTTGTTTTTTCGGCGGCGGCTTGGTTAGTCTTCTCGGCGGCGGCTTCGTTTATCTTCTCGGGGGCAGCTTCAGTTGTCTTTTCGGTGTCGGTTTCCAGGGGTTTCTCGTTGGCGGTTTGTTTTTTTTGTCTTTAACAGTTGTGTTATGTGATTCATCATCTGGACGAGGACGCTGTCGTCCACGGTGTCCAGATAGTCGGGGTCGAGGAATTTTGCTGCGAGAGCTTCGTTGGGCGTTGTCGGAATAAACATGTTCGTTTTGTGACAGCGGAGGAGCGAGTGACTGGCCCAGGTACGATCTACGAATTCATTTTTTATACTAATTGTAAGGGATTAGGATTGTAAAACATCCATCACGTTATCTTTATATGTTTTACAAGAAACGTGGGTATTTTTGTAAAGTCCTATACCCGGAAAGGGTTCGTAATCCGGCTTGGTTCCTAATTGCACGACACAAAAGATTACTACAAAAGATTTGTATAATACTTTTTTTGCAATGCAGATAACGTAGAAATTAAGAGATTAAAAAAAATAAATTGAAAAATTTCCTGCATGATTTTTTCAAAATTCCTTTTCCCGCTAAAAGACAGTTATTACAAATAATTCCAAAATAAACAATATTCAAGAGACATGAATTTGTAAAAAATGTGAAATATTTGAAGAAAAAAGGCAAGCCCGCTGCGGGTTCGAACCGGCGAACTCGCGCTTTTGAAGAGCGAATGTTACCGTTGCGCCACTCGCGTGTTGAATTTTTTTTAACGTATAATGCAGACAAACGAACTAAAAATAATTAATTTCTCAATTAATTATTAATTTCTCGAACACGGATGAGTATTGTGTCTTACTAGTTGCACCTGTTATACTAATGGTCATCACCTATGTGTGTACTCAAAATGAATCGAATCGGTGATTTCCTTATCATACGGTCCTCTTGTTAGTATAAGTACGAGGTTCGTATATGTACCCGTTTATTTACAAACTATCGTTCAATAGAATTGAAACTGTTACGGATCCATTCAATTTTACTAGTTAACGATAATCACTCTTAATGAAATTTAAAAAAAAAACAAAATCTCTGAGTTAGATGAGTTATATGTCAGATTATAGCATGTTATGAAAACAGGTGTACAAATGATAAGAATAATATCATGTGTATTATTTTTGCTTTCAAATAAATTAACAATTTATTTTTAACCCCAACACAAAAAGAGGGGTGTTTTATGTTTGACGTGTCTGCCTCTCCGTCTGTTAGTCTGATCGTCCGTCCATATATGTGACTGTTTATGGAATGTTTTTTTTTTAAATCTGACGTGATCGAGACGGTTCTTAGCTATAATATATGAAGATATCTTAATCCATTATCTACCAGTAATTAAAAGATGAAAATTTATAGATAAAACAATACTTCTAATATCAATTACTACTTATTTCTGATAATCGACAAAGCATTTGAAGTGCATATGCTTATTACATTTTTGGCAAATGTAATACTTTTCACATTTTTCTGTCCTATTGTTCAACAAGCATATGCTTACCTGATAAATGAGTTAAATTGTCAGGTCTTATTATAATTATTTTTATTTATCTCTACAGACAATTCACTTTCTTCTGACTCTGATGTAGCAAGTAAATGCTCCGTTATGATAACTCAAAAGTTTTTTATGACAAAGGTAACCCAAGAGTTTTAAATCAATAATTTTGGATAAATTTATTTATATTTATATATAATTTTGGAGAGAGATACAAGGAAAAATTAGGAAAGCTGCCCAAGAAGAAGGGAAGAAGGGGAAGAAAACTAAAATAGGGTACCAGAAAGAATTTATTGATGACCAAGAATGGAAATGGTGTGAAGATGAAGAAAGGCTAGTACTAGTAAAGAAGGCAGAAGATAATACTTCAAAAAACGATTAACAGAAATTAACGATAAGGGAAATACGGCAACGACACGGCATGTAAATGGTTTACGAGGAATAAATTTGGCAACATGGAACATGGAGGACTAAATGGAAAAGAAAAAGATCTAATTGAGGAATTTAAAGAAAGAGATATAAACATCTTAGCAATAACAGAAACTAAAGATAAAGGAAAAAAGGTCACAGAGCTAGAGGAAGGTCATATGAGGAACCTAAGCGGCGTCACGTATGAAGTTAGAGCAAAAGGAGGAGTTGGGTGTATAATACACAAAAATGTAATCAAGTACTTAAAAAAATGGGAATGCATATCTGGAAGAATAATGAAAATTGAATTAGAAATAGAAAGAAACAGCAGATTACATCTGGTAATTCTGTATGGCCCAAATGATAACGATAAAGCAGAAACTAAAGACAAATTTTGGGAAGAAGCATCAGAAATAGTGGAAAATTGCAACGGAAAAATTGTGGTGCTACGAGACTTAAACGGTAGAGTCGGCATAAAAGATGAAAGGACAAGTGATGTAATAGGACAGTTTGGAGAAAAAACGAGAAACAACAATGGACACAGAATTATTGATTTCTGTGTACAAAATAACCTATTAGTAATGAACTCATTCTTTAAACACAAAGACGCCCATAAATACACAAGAGAGGTCGCAAGCAAAGGGGAAAAATCCATAATAGACTATGTACTCATAAATAGGAACTCTAGGCGGGAAATAAGGGATGTTAGAGTTATAAGAGGATCCGAGATAAATAGTGATCATTATCTACTAAAAGCGAAAACGACAATAAAGCTATCAGAGAGCGGGAAATAATAAGAACAAAATAGAACTGCGAAACAACAATAGTAAGGAGACGATAAAAAACTACAGACTAATGATAAGAGAAGTGGCGAACAATTATGCAAAGAAAGTTGAGGAAATGTTAGATGAGACAAGAACTAATAAATATTGTAATGTGGAGGAAGCATGGGAAACATTCAGAAACACCCTAATTAGCGCAGCAAAAGAAACATGTGGAACCACGAAAATAAATAGAAACAAAAAGCAAACGGCTTGGTGGAACGACAATGTTAAAAAGGAAGTTAAACTAAAGAAAGAGAAATGGAAAATATATCTACGTAAAGGAGATAATACCACTTACCAAGATTATAAAAGACAGAGAGACACAGTCAAAGAGATAGTATTAGAAGCAAAAAGAGAAACCTGGGAAGAGTTTGGACGAAAAATCGAAGCTGACTTCCATACAAACCAAAAGCTATTTTACAAAACTCTGAAAAACATAAGATCTGGGAAGAAGAATGAAGTAATTAAGCAAATTAAGGATGAACATGAAGCAATATTAACGGATGAAGAAGACATAATAGAAAGATGGAAAAGATACTTTGAAAATCTGCTGAACAAAGAAATTATTGTGGACAGAACCGAAAGAACCTACAACATAGAAGAAACAGAACAACAAAGAGAGCACATACAATTAGAAGAGGTTAAGAATGCCATAAATAGACTCAAAAGAGGTAAGGCTGCTGGGCATGATAATATAACAGGAGAAATGCTGAGAAATAGGGGCGAAAAAGGAGATCAGTTATTATCAAAAATATGCAATATGGCTTGGGAGGAAGGCAGAGTACCAAAAGACTGGGAGATAGGGGTCATTGTGCCAATATATAAGAAAGGAGACAGAAGAGACTGTAACAACTACCGAGGAATCACCCTGCTAAGCATAGCATCGAAAGTGTACGAGAGAATATTAGAAACAAAACTGAGTCGGGAACTAGAGCCACAGCTAGAAGAGTCACAGAGTGGTTTCAGGAAAGGCAGAAGTATACAGGATCATATATTTACGATTAAACAGATGATGGAACGAATAAGCAATACAGACGATGAAATATATCAAGCATTCCTTGACCTGGAAAAGGCATTCAACAGAATATCAAGATCAATTATAGAAGAAACCCTGATCAAAAGGAAAATTAACCTAAAACTAATAAGAGCAATAATGGGCATGTACAAAAATAGTAGAAATATTGTTAGAACAGACAACATGCAATCACGCGAGTTTACGGTAAACGAGGGTGTACGGCAAGGAGGCGTTTTGAGTCCAACTTTATTCAACCTAGTTATGGACGAAGTAATGACAGAAACGAGGAAAAGAACGTCTTCATTTAGTGTGGGGTATAGAAACCTAGAACCAATCCGTATAAGGGAATGTGCGTTCGCCGACGACCTTATTATATTTGCGAGAAATGAAGCTGAACTGAGGAGAAACTTGGAGATATTGAACGAGAAATTAGCTGAGAAGAACCTCAAGATAAACGAAGAGAAGACAAAAATCATGGTTAGTGGAAAACCAGATACAAAAGTAAACATTGAGCTAAATGGAAAGGTATTAGAACAAGTTGACACCTTTAAATATCTGGGAGTACGTCTAGATAGCAAGGGACACCATGAAATAGAAATTAATGATAGAATAGAGAGTTCAGCAAGGGTGTACCACAGCCTCAGAAATAGTTTCCTGGGAAAGAAAGAAGTTTCGCTAAAAGCAAAAATGAGTATATACAGAGCTGTATTCGTACCTATACTAATATTTTGCTGCGAAAGCTGGGTGTTAACGAAGAGACTAAAGAGCAAGATCCAAAGTATAGAGATGAAATACCTAAGAAGAGTGTTAGGAGTCACAAGGCGAGATCGCATAAGAAATGACACCATCAGAGAACAGTTAAATGTGCAACCAGTAGCAAAGCGAATCGAGAACTGCCAACTGAGATGGTATGGACACCTCAAGCGAATGGAGGACAAAAGACCAGTCAAGAGAATATGGGAAGCTAAAGGTCAAAAAAAGAAAAGTAGAGGAAGACCAAAGACAACATGGAATCGTAACATAGAGAAAATAGTAGAGGACAGAGGACTCACAATGGTTCAAGCATCAAAAATGGCAAAAGGAAAAAGGGAGTGGAAAAAGTTCATATATGGCGAAAGAAATGTATTGTAAAATGTATATAATGTATTGTAAAGATTAAATGTAGGAATTAGGATATGAAATGTAACACCTTACACCTTAGGGTACACAAGGTTACTGATTATATATATATATATATATATATATATATATATATATATATATATATATATATATATATATATATATATATATGTATATATATATATAATTTTGGATCAAAATTGAGAAATAGCTGGAAGTGTATATACACTTCCAGCTATTTCTATCCTTTTTCCTTTTGCCATTTTTGATGCTTGAACCATTGTGAGTCCTCTGTCCTCTACTATTTTCTCTATGTTACGATTCCATGTTGTCTTTGGTCTTCCTCTACTTTTCTTTTTTTGACCTTTAGCTTCCCATATTCTCTTGACTGGTCTTTTGTCCTCCATTCGCTTGAGGTGTCCATACCATCTCAGTTGGCAGTTCTAGATTCGCTTTGCTACTGGTTGCACATTTAACTGTTCTCTGATGGTGTCATTTCTTATGCGATCTCGCCTTGTGACTCCTAACACTCTTCTTAGGTATTTCATCTCTATACTTTCAATCTTGCTCTTTAGTCTCTTCGCTAACACCCAGCTTTCGCAGCCAAATGTTAGTATAGGTACGAATACAGCTCTGTATATACTCATTTTTGCTCTTAGCGAAACTTCTTTCTTTCCCAGGAAACTATTTCTGACAATAGTTACACTTCCTGATATCAATAGTATACCTAAAAATCATTTTATCTCAACTTCAGTCACCATAGTTTCTAAATTATGTTGTTGCGTCTATAAATTCGATTGATCAACGATACATTTTAATACAAACATTTTGCAAATAATTCAGATGTGGTGACAAATTTTTTAAATTTTGATTTAGTTCTTCAGGTACGTCGTCGATAGGTTTAGAATTTGGAGCAGGATCATATTCAAATTGCTGTGCCTTATTCTTTTTCTTAATTGACTTTGGTTGTCCAAATTTATTCAGGGGAGTGTAAGTATGAGATTTGTTTGCTGCTTTGGTACAAATTTATTACAATTACAATTCCTTCTTACATTCTCTGAGATACCTAGCTTGCCCAAACACTCGTCAAGTCTCCTTCTGTTCACCGAGTCATATGCGGATTTCAAATCAATGAAAAGAGCAAACAGGCATCCCTTTCTTATTCCTTGGTCTATGATGACTCTCAAGGTCACCAGGTGTTCCACCGTGCTCCTTCCTTCTCTGAACCCCGCTTGTATTTCCGGCAAAAGCTTCCTTTCATTGATTTCCTTCCTCAAGCGACAATCCAGGATTTTAGCAAATATTTTGTATGAGGAGTTAATCAAAGTTATACCTCTATAATTTTCTAGCGCGTCCCTCGTTCCACTCTTAAACACCGGTTGAATTATCCCCATTTTCTAGCTGACTGGTATCCTTTTCTCTCCTCTCCCTATCCTTCTCAATTCCTCCGTAAACTTCTCCTTACAGATTCCAGGTGCTTCTTTCCACGCTTCATTTCCCAGCCCAACCAAACCTCCCGCATTTCTTGGCTTTAGGGAATCAATAACATCCTCCACCTCTGTTACGGTGATATCCTCGGCGAGCTCTTCCTGCTTTCTCTGTCGATCTCCTGAACTATCCTCTCTTTCTGACCGCATCTCCACCCCTCCTAGCATCCTCATGAAGTGGTTTTGCCATTCTTCTATCGCAATGCTCTTGGGTAATCTTTCCTTCCTTTTCCTATTCTCTCTCACGTATTTCCACAGCTCAGCTTCCGTCTTGATTTCTCGTACCTGCTGCTTCTCCTTCTCCTCCTAAAGCTCCCTTTTCTTCTTCTTCATTTTTTGCAATTCTGTTTTCGATTCCAGCACGTGCACTTTGAGCCCTTCTCCCTTTCTCCATTCTCTCATAGCTTCTCGAAACCTTTGCTTTGCGTTCCGCACTTCCCCGTCGTACCATGTTCGGCCTGGAAACGCTTCTTTGATTTTCTTTTTCACAAGTGCAGATTCCATTTTCTTTGCCATCATGTCTATATCCTCTATGGCGTTCCACTCTACCTCTTCTAATTTCCTTCTGTGTTCTTCTGTCGCCTCCTTATCCCATCTGGCCACCCATTTCTCCGCCCTAACATCTTTCTCCCTTTGCTGCTTCAACGACACCACTACCGGCATATGATCCGACTCACTTCTTATTCCGATTTCCATCAGTTTTATTTGCCGTCTCGCCGCATCATTTGTAATTATTAGGTCAATAACTGAGGTACCCATTGCACCCACAAACGTAAATTCTCCCTCCCAGTCGCCCTCAATACACCCATTCAAAATATCCCATTGGTTCTCTAACACCCACGCCAACCAAACATTTCCCTCTGCATTTTTAATTTTGTTTTTAGAATTCCTTCTTATCACATCACCCGTCTTATCCACCGTATTGACCTGCTCTTCTCCTATCCTAACATTCCAATCACCTTCTTGTAGCAAGTTTGTCGTTACCATATCTTCTAAATTCCTCTTTATACCCTCTTTAATTTTTTCCAGTCCCTTATTATTATAAACGGTTGCTATCTGCCACCACTCCCCCTCCAGTTCTACCTCCCTAAAAACTAGACCCTCCACCTGTTCTAGAATTCTCTCCGATTCCTTGATGCCTCTTCTGACCCCTGTTATTATTCCCCCCTTTGCCCTTCCGTAGTCACTCTCTCTCCGTGCCGGTTGTATCCTCCAATTGTACTCCTTGGGGAGTCTCTCTTTACAGGCTTCCCATTCCTTCTCTTGAACCCAGGTCTCCACTAACCCAACTATTTCGAATTTCCTCAAGAATTCTATAAAAGACCCGTCCACCTTATCCAATTTCTTCCTGAGCCCTGCTACATTCCAAAACATTAGCTTTACATTTTCCTTTTCCGTTCTGTCGTTGTGTAACTGTCCCCTTTCTTTGGTCGTTTATTTGTTTTTTGCTACCTTGTCCCATGGTACCCATTTCCCAACTATTTACATTCTTTGGTATCCTACTTTAATCTGGTGGCTCCTTTCCTTGAGTACCTTTGCCTTCCTTAACAGTTCTTTCTGGATTCCTTGTTCCTTAGGGGTGAAATCATCTTGAATAAATACGTTTGTACCTCTAAGCTTGCGTTTGTTTCTCATTATGTCCTTTTTTACCTCCCAACTTTCTAATTTTAACATAATCGGGCCTTTACTTTCTTTATTATCCCTATTCGAGCCAATGAATAGCCAATATAGCCAATGAATAAATGTTAAAAAAGTTTTCTATTATGATAAATAATTTTTTGTAAATAACTCTATAAAAAGGACTTGATAACTATTGATTTACCAATTAACCTATTATTAATAAATAATTATACAAGTTATTTTCTAAAAGTATAAACTTGAAATAATAACATGATGATAATGATTATATCTATAAATTAATAATTATGGTAGATTAAAAAATTGTCAAAGTAAGTGTTCGAAAAATCAGACACTCGGTAGATAATGGGTTAAGACGTCTGATGAACATCAGATCATTTTCTACTTGCCAAAACTTTTTTGTAAACAATCCCCACCAATCACGTATTTGCGAACGAAATTTTCGAAAGAGGTAACATTGCGTATTACATTATTATCATGTACAAACAAATAATTAAGAATAGAAATTAGCCATGGTAGTATAACAATCAAAATACACGAATGTGCACACTTTCTTCAATGAGATAAGACAACAATACTAAAAAGAACGAATACTACTATTGTTTGTATAGAAAAATACTGAATAAATAGACTAAATGGCAACACTTGTAATAAAATACAAACAAATAATTGGAGAAAATCGCAAAAAATCTAAATGATACAAACAGATCAGATGGCAATTGTGAATTGACACTGAGTGAATTGATTAAATATCGTCGGTGTGAACGAACTTCTCCACGATTTAAGCCAATCAGAAAACAACGGCAAATAAGCCCTATCTTCCCTGTACTGCATTCTTAAAAAAATGGTCTATAGTTGGTTCAGCTGGACGGCGGTCCCCGCTAGACAAAATCCCTAGCTACGCCCATGTCTATATAACCAAACAAGAGTGGAACTTGCTCGTAGATTTCTTGGCAGAATTTAACGGCGTTTAAATCTCGCTCGTAATTTCGAGCCAGAATACTTCATTCTTTTGCAATTCTCCAGTTGACATTTTCAAAATTTCAGTACCATTGAGAAATGCAAAATTCAAATTCAGCATGGTAGCACAATCAAACCTCTTTTTAATTTCTGATTTGATGCGATCAAATACCATCATTATTTCTTTAGAAAATAGTTGATCAGGTTGAAGTGTTCGTAATTCGTCATAACACATCTCATCAAATTGGTTTTTGCATTTCGGAATTCGTTTATTTGTCAGAATAGGCTCAACGCCAATTTTTTGCAACTTCTCTAGCCTCTTTTATCCAATATTCAATTGAATTTTATCTGTTTTTTTACTCATTTTTGTCTAAGTATTAGCAGGCCATCCATTAAAGTGACGGATAGCGTAAGGATTATATCTTGTTTTTTAATTTCGATATTTACTCGATTGATTTCGCGGAGAATATTTGCCCAAATTGTGAAATTCAGAATAAATTTAAAATTCTTTAAAGAAATTAAGAAATGACCTCGTACTTAGCTTCCCGAGCATGAGAAGTTTGTTTAACTTCTTTCAAGGCTTCCACAACTTTTGGTAAATTGTTTAACAGAGCATTCTCAACAACATCTTTCGCCATCTGGTTTGGCTGCTTCGGTTTAAATTGTTAAACATATTTTCTCATATTGTCCCACCGAACAGTGGAGCCGACAAAAAAGCAATATACTTGTTGAATTAGTCCAAATAGCTTCCTGGCATGATGAGGAAGAATGGACACCTACAAGATTTAAGGAGTGAGACAAGCACGGTACGAACTCTGCCAGCTCATTCCTTTGTGCAAGAACCACTTATCATAAGATTTCTAAAGTATCAACTGTAAATGTTCCTATAATCTGTTCACAAATGTCAGGAGAGTACATTTCCAGAAACTTCTATGAAATAATACATCTGGTGTGCAGTCAAACATTATCGTGTAGTATTTGGCTTCTTTGATGTCATATAAAATGCTGTTTCTAAATGTTTTTGC